>OX465525.1:14882365-16102957 GCA_950022985.1 Udea ferrugalis
TGACGATGCAGAGACAAAACAAAAAAAACTAAAACCATGAAATCAGTCCAGCAGTTCTAAAGTTATACATACAACCCCGATTATGATTTCAATTTATAAAAAAAACTAGCTTCTGGCCGCCGGCCTACGGCCGACTCGCGGCCATAAGCTAGGTCTGCGACGCTGGCCGCTCCGGGGCTTCGCCCCTCCCGCGGCTGCGAGGCCCCCGGGGGCCTCGCCGCAGCTCGGCCTTCGGCCTCGCATTTGTGTGACAATGGGATGGCAGTTTCGCGAATGGCGCTCTCGTTCTTTTCTGGGTGGAAGGTGTTTTAGCAAAAGAATCCTAGTGCGGGGTTGGCCGCTCCGGGCTTCGCCCTCCCGCGGCCGCGAGGCCCTAGGGGGCCTCGCAGTTGCTTGTAATTGGCGTCAATTTTCCGGGACAAAGTTCTTGTCATTTTCTTAGTAGTTGTTGTTTTAACAAAAGAATCCTAGTGCGGACGCTCAGCCTGCGGCTTCGCGAAGTTACTTGAAGGTCGATGATGGACGCTCCGGGCTTAGCCCTACGCGGAGTTCGGCCTCCGGCCTCACATTCGAAGCTCGGCCAGAGGCCTCGCTGGGGGCGTGACCACTGCTCAAGGCTTGGCTCTACGCTAAGCTCGGCCTTTGAGCTCACATTCAAAGCTCGGCCTTCGGCCTCGCAAAAGCTTCATGGGATGGCTTTAGATAGTAGGGGCTCAACCTTCGGCTTCGCGCAGTATATTCGTTGAAGAAAGCAGAGTTCGGCCTACGGCCTCACATACAAAGCTCGGCCTACACCCTCGCAAAAGCTTCATGGGATGGCTTGAGATAGTGGTGGCGCTCAGCCTTCGGCTTCGCGCAGTTAATTAATTCGTTGAAGAAAGCAGAGTTCGGCCTACGGCCTCACAAAAGCTTCATGGGATGACATAAGATAGTGGTGGCGCTCAGCCTTCGGCTTCGCGCAGTTAATTAATTCGTTGAGGAAAGCAGAGTTCGGCCTACGACCTCACGTACAAAGTTCGGCCTACGGCCTCGCAAAAGCTTCATGGGATGGCATAAGATAGTGGTGGCGCTCAGCCTTCGGCTTCGCGCAGTTAATTAATTCGTTGAAGAAAGCAGAGTTCGGCCTACGGCCTCACGTACAAAGCTCGGCCTACGGCCTCGCAAAAGCTTCATGGGATGGCTTAAGATAGTGGTGGCGCTCAGCCTTCGGCTTCGCGCAGTTAATTAATTCGTTGAAGAAAGCCGAGTTCGGCCTACGGCCTCACCTACAAAGCTCGGCCTCGCAGAAGCTACCACGTAGTGATTTTGCTCAAACCTCAAGCTCAGCCTTCGGCTTCGCAGCTTCTAACTAATTACTTGAGACGACAATAAGACGCTGCGGGATTGGCCCTACGAGGAGTTTAAAGCTCGGCCTGCGGCCTCGCTAAGGGTTGGTAAGCTTCGCTTACGGGCTACGCCCTATTCGAAGTTCGGCCTACAGCCTCACGTAAAAATAGCTCGGCCTTCGGCCTCGCAAAAAACTAACATTGTGGTTTTGCTCAGAGGTATGGCTCGGCCTTCGGCCTCGCAGAAAACTAACACAGTTTGGTTTTGCTAGAGCCGCAAGCTCAGCCTTCGGCTTCGCGACTACTAAATAATTACTCAAGTTGATGAAAGACGCTCCGGGCTTCGCCCTACGCTGGGTATAAAGCTCGGCCTGCGGCCTCGCTGGGGGTTGGTAAGCATCTCTGCGGGCCACGCCGTACGCATAGTTTGGCCTCCAGCTTCACACTCGAAGCTCGGCCTCCGGCCTCGCCCTTTAGTTACTGAGGCGATTAACTGTGGACTTCACCGTGTGCGGGCGCTCAGCCTGCGGCTTCGCGAAGTTAGTTGGGCCGTCATTGGGGGACGCTCCGGGCTTCGCCCTACGTGGAGTTCGGCCTTCGGCCTCACGTTGGAAGCTCGGCCTGCGGCCTCGCAAATTTTTCGATGATTGGTGGGGAATTCACAAGATTTTTACATACAAAGTAGCATTTTCAATGACTCCCAGTACATTTAGTATGGGATGTCTTAGTATGGCAGGCCAAAAGTTAACGGTCCTTAATTCGTACTTCAAGAGGGAAAATTACCCTTAAATGGGTCAAATCCTTAAGAGTGGATAGTTTTGAACAGGATGACATACTTTTTTTTTAAAAACAAAGCAATTTTGTTTTTTGGGTAAATCTCAGAATTTACCCTGAAAATGGGGTAATTTTTTTTACCGTATTGTAGGCCTCACTTATCCTGACAAAAAACTCAAATAGCATTTTTCTGTTAAATGACGCCAACTACCTGAAAAAACAACTTTAGCAAATTTTTAAATTGTTATATTTTGAAATGGCCGCTAGTGTACCTGCCATATTGAATTCTTGACATTTAGGACTTCTTGTGCAATCTCAGTTATTTTGCACCAAAAACGGTATCATTCGTTTTTTTCTACCTTGCTCACAACTACCTCAAGAGACCTTCAAAGTGACCCCTTCCAAAAAAAACTTTTAATTCTCATTTCCAGTGTTGCCAGTTGATTTTGATAAAAATAGTCAAATGTCATTTTAATGGGCAAACTTAACCACCTTATGGCATTTTTATTGCTGAAATGCCTTTATTTCTATTTTCGACTTTTTCGGGCCATATCTCAAAAACTACTAAAGCTACCAAAAATATTTTGTAACCTGGCAACCTGCAAACACGAGCTACACGATTGGCTAGTACGTTTCATCCCTCTCAAAAATTGGCAACACTCAAAAAATCTCAAAAAACAGTTTGAAAATCGCAAACTTTTCACAAAATGGCCGCCAGCTCGTCCGCCATCTTGAAATTCAGAAATCCCGTATTTTTCCCATAATCTGGACTATATATGGCAACACTTGGCGTTTTCACTTTTTTTCTCCCATATGCGGAAGTGTCCGTCACTAACTTTAAAGACACCCATGTTGAAAATTTTATTTTCTACCATAGTTCCCAGTGTTGCCAGTCGATTTTTGCAAAAATACTAAAAGGTCATTAGGGACCTGAGTTGCCATAAAACTGCATTTAAGTTTTTTTGACAGCTGTCATATTTCTCATTTCGACTTTCCCGAGCCCTATCCCAGAAACTACCATGAATTTGGTAGAAATTCACATTCATGGCAACACTTGAATAAATTACCCACAATCGGTGCACACTATGCAAAACGCTCAAGTGTTTCCATCTACCTGAAAAATCGCCTCAAAAATGGTCGATTTCGCTGATCGGAACTAAATGGCCGCCAGCGCCGCCGCCATCTTGGATTTTTATAATCTGTGGATGAGGATGTCGAGTAGACTATACAAGCAACACTTCAGAGGAAAAGTTTTGAAAATCGAACATAAACTCACTTCACTATGGCAACGCAAAAACCACTCTAAAACCCGCTTTTCAATCCAAGACGGCGGCGAAACAGTATTTTTTTTTTCAAAAATATATTTTTTCAAGATACTCAATTTTAATATGGCAACACCCAGTAAAAAAAGAAAAAATTCAGCGCCTCAAACAAAAAAGTTGATGTCTCAAAAAATGGCGCCATTTTGTTTTTTGAAAAAAAAAAAACTCAAAAAGCTGCGTTGATTAAAATAACGAAAATTCTCAAAAAGTGAAATTAACCCTAAAACACCTCAAAACAACTGAAAAACACCCCTGATCAGTGAGTGAGTGAGTGAGTGAGTCAGTGAGTGGTAATCAAGCTTTATATATTATAGATGAAAAAAATGAACAGCCCCATGGCGTCGCAGTTCTATAGAAGCGACAAATGAGAGTTACCGCTTAGTTAAGTCCTTTACGGTGGGATCGCCGTCGCCAACTTGTACAAGGGCGGGCTTGCAAGGGCAGAACGTCCTTGTCCGGCAAGGTAAAATGTGAAGGTTATGTCTGTCAACTGTCACTTTAGCAAACTTTCGCGTATGGGAATACAACATTTTGTTTGCGCAGTCATTATGATTAATGGGTATAGGTTGGCGTTAACATGGCTCTTTAAGGGGTTCGCCATATTATGGTTTATTATTATTACTCTTGTTAAACTAATTCAAAGTCGCGATTGATAAAAGTAGGGTTTTATATTGCTCAAATTATTTAGACGTCATTATTGTGTGGTCAGCATGGTATAATCTGCTCCATTTTTGTCATGACTATTCACAACTTCAACTACTTAATTTAAAAAAAATATATCGAGTTTCTTGTCTCTTTCTTACCCTTTGGATAGGCTCTGCTTAGTTTGTCAGCACGCAATGCGTAGGTGATGCTGATGATGTCTCAGCCATAATTAAAGTTGAATCCAATTATATTTTGTATTATAACAAAATGTAATCGAATGCAAAAATTACCCCAGCTGCTATCCTAACATTTACGGCAAACGTTATCTCGTTGTAGCGGTTTGCTTACTTTAGCACACCTTTTTTCATTAACATTCTAATAAAATTGTATGCGATCGTTAACCGATAGCTATGATTAATAATTATTCATAATTAATTAGTACAGAGCGGCGTACACGGGTCAATTCTATACTCTTTGCCAGTTGATATCACCTTATTTCATTGCCATAAAGGCTATTTTACTACTACTTTTTTCACTCATTGTGTGGCCGCCTGTATCTAGTTGTCCTTTTAATTTAATTGCAAAGAAATATTTCGCTTTTTATGCGCGACTAACATTTTTTCATCCCTGCTCGGAATGACTTTGAGTCGACATTTAAAGCGGCTATTAATATTCATGAAGTGGTTGTCTACGTTGGTCCTACTCCACGATTTGCTTACTTAATTCCAACTTCACCGCAGATCTGTTTTTAATGACATCTCTAAAGGTGCTTTCGTATACAACAGTCTAGCGATTTATGCCTGAATGGTATACAAATGAGCGTGAACCAAGTGGATAGCTCTTAATATTGCCAAGTCATAGAGGCTCGACACACTATGGTTTATTACCTCGTAAAGTAGGCTCGTGCCGCGAAAACGCATAACTTTGTATTAAGTTACAATTTCTTTGTCGAGATGGTCGATTATATTTATTGCCGATAACTTCAGGGCTCGATTACGAAGTTAACGAGATTTCTGAAGCTGACTCAACTTTTTCGGCATTGGATATTTTCTATTACATCTGTTTCTTTTAAACGATTGTATTAGTCTCTTTATCCAAAGTGATCCTGCCTGAAACCATTTCACGCAACAGAAAACATCTTAAAAGGTGCCTACTCTTTTATTATTCAAAACAATCGCGTAGAACGGAATATTCTAACAAAACGAGATCGTTCTGTGCCCTTAGACTTAAAAAGAAAGATAGAAAAAGACGTCATAATATTTAAGCAGATTATGTAACAGTTGTACAAAGGGACATAGTTTGTTTCTTAAGTATACCGAAACTGCTTTTATACCGCATTATAATACCCTATTTGTTATTAAGAAGCTGAAATTGGCTTGATTTGAAAACGTGGGTTTTTATACCCGTGCTTTAAATTCTACGGCCTTTGTTACGACGAAAATCACGAGGAGAAATCGAACCACGTTATGGTTTCGTATAAATCCACTAAGCTATAAATGAGAGATCTGCGTTAAACGACGAAGGCGTGACAAACATCGTTTAGCGAATGCTGCAGACCAAAGAAACCATAACAGCTCCAGCGCGCAGTGAAAGTGTGAGCTTCAGCGGCGCCAATCAAAATCGCATTAAGGTGCTCTCTCACCGGGACCATTCGCGTGTAACCTAGCGCTACAGCTATGGTATTCCGGTTGGCGCCAAAACTCAGTCTGCTCGTGGTCCGTTATCTTAAAAAAAAAATTTTTTTTTGCGAATTTGGTGGATAGAGAGAAAAGAATTAAGCCAATTTTTTTTAAACTAATTAAAATTGAAGTAAGCGTGAAGCACCGAGATGAGAAGTGATGTGAGCCAGAATGCCACCATAAGTTCGAGCATTTCATCAGCGAAGGAGCAGAACCGGGCATGCACACCTTGTAATGATACAAAACGAACTAATATCAGTCAAGGAGGAGAACCGACCATTACAATGCGCACCTTGTAATGATACAATATGTAATATCTTGACACAACTTGTGACATCACTCAACTTAACCAATAGTGAATGTTCGAAATTCAAATCAACACTAAAAATGTTACATTATACGCGAATGCTCGTCAATCATGGAGGTAGTCTTGTAATGTAATGCTCAAAGTCGAATCTATAAGGGAACTAGTATTGTAAAGTATTTCTCAGAGTCGAATGTATGATATTAAATATCACGCGAAGGCCCCCGGTGAGGGAAGCACCTTTAACCCAGCGCGAGGCGCGAGCGCATCTCTATAGTGATGTTTTTTGCGCCGCGCTCAGTTATCGATACTTTGCATAATTATGTTTGAGTTGTTCATCGCGGCTTACATCATCGCCATCATCAGGCCATTCTGTCCGTGTTCTCACGCTGCAATTTTATCCCGGCCAATCTTTATCTTTTTTTGACGTTTAAGCGTTCATCTCTTCGTTTTTAGTTTAACTCGTAAATGGTCTTGAGCTATGTGCATTATTATAATTATAGCTAGTGTTCTGACTATTTTAATGACATTGTCAACTTTATCGTTGGTTTTAGAATGATTGCTCTATTATCAGAAACAGACCAATTTTTTTTCATATCTTCAAATTCCAATCAGTCATGTCCTTTACACGATAGGTTTTCTTTTTGAATAAGTCAACCTTATCTACATACAATTCAAAATAATACCTAACATTTAACTTAATCGGATCAACGAATGTGATTACTTTTTCAAGGTGGGAAAAGGTTAGTTAGTTCCGAGAAAGTTTATTTTAAGTGCACTTGGATTGTGAGTACTCGACAATGTGTAGTTATCGAGTTAACCGGTCCCACTGCGCCGGCGCCGCTGCAAGCGGAAACGCAGTTACGTGCACATTCACCGGAAGCCTCTCTGTAACAGTAAATGCAAATAAGGCAATTTTTATTTAAATTTTCGCATTTGAAACTCGTACTCGCTTAGTTTAGCAAAATGAACCGCCATTGTTCACGAGTTTTACCCCTTGTCGACACACTGACCGAACATCTTCGACCTTCGCGGAATCTGTGTCATACACTCAGCACTATGCGTGTTCACATAATGAGTTCGTATGAGAATTAGGAACATTCGACCACAGATCCAGTATGATTCTAGAATTTGTACCGTCCGAATGTAGTTCTCATGAGAGTTCTCAGCCTTGAGGACAGTCCTAAGCGTTTCAGCTAAATGATCTCCTGCTGGCCAGTAACATTTAGATTCCCAAAGCAGCTGGTTACAAGCGGTTTGTGTCCACCGTAATGCTGCCACTTTTATCTATTCATCGGATGGGCAAAGATGTATTTTCTATCGAATGGTCTCCATTCCATTATTCTGTCAACATGCTGGTCTACATTAGCGACTTTAGTTCTACGGACTAGCGTAGACCTCTCCATAGCACTTTTGTTTTTGTTCAACTAAGGGTTTCTGATGAGGATGAGTCACATAGTCTTAAACTCTAGCTGTACTCGAATGTACGTGAAACAGGTTTTCTCTTTACCTTTCTTAACTTAAAATAATCCGTAATTCAACAATGATTCGATATGGAAAAGACAATGCTAAGGTATAAATGAAACATTCTCAGTAATTCAGTTCAAATTATTTTGTAAAAATGTAAATGAGGAATGCTCATTATACTTGTGCTTTTGATAAATTGGCTGTACAGTCTGAATCAAAATTATGTCTGCAAACAGGGTAGTTAAAAAGGTATAAGGTAAAAGTTCTTGACGGTTGACATAAGCAATTGTTATACTACTATGACAGAGTCGTATGTTGTGTCCGTCACTGATATTAATGACAAATGAAAAACTTATTCAACTCTGTAGTGATAAGGTTCCTTTTCTTATATCCTTCGAATATATTATTTGACCACTCTGTACGCACACCTCATTTTGTCACTGCTGACTGTACATCTAGTGACACCTTTTTATTTTGTGCAAAAATATTTAATTACTTTTGTTCACTTCGACACAGTAGATCACAGTTATCTTTACAAATAACCGTTAAAAGAAAACAACAGCAATAAAAAACAATGTCTTTATTATTATTATGTCTTTAACCGTTACATTGACAAGGAATTTCAATAGGCTGGCTTTCACAATATTATTGCGAACAAGACAATTTGATATCAAAATTGCAAAACTTTCCGACTCGTATGCGGGTATTTGCATATTAAGCTTCGCGAACAGTGTTGCCAGTATGATTTCCCAAAAAAGGACGGTTGGCCTTCAGAAAAGGTACGGTTTTGGGCTTCAAGGTACGGTTTGTCTATCGCTTTCTTACCCGACTACGGCGAAGCCAAAAAGGTGGTTATGATTGCGACCTTTATTTATATATGGTTGAATGTATGTCTGTACGTACCTGTGATTTCATCTGTTCCGCTCGAACTTTTATTTATTTATTTATTATTGCACAATGAAAAACAAGTACAATTGGCGGACTTAATACCTAAAAGTAATTCTGTACCAGTCAACCATCGGGCGAGGCAGAAAACTTGTAAAATAAAACTTTTAAGATGGTATTCATAATATTTACGCAAATGAGGTGTAGTTGGAAGCCTTTTTCGAAACAGATTAATTAAAATAACAAAATTAAATAAAAAAGGGGCATACGATCATGGCTATCCTAGCAGTGGAGACTAGTTTCTTGCTGCGTACTTTTTAGTGCGTGTTCTGAGTAGTTCTGAATAGTCGGGTTTCAGTTTTTAAACTCTTTTTTATTTTCAACCTATGTAGCTATGGTCGCAGATAGCCAAATCGAGGAAAAAAACGGATCTAGTTACAGACGGACGTATCCCATCATACTCTACAACGAAAACAATTTGTTTGTTAAGAAAAATATGCAAGTAATGTTTTAGGAACGAGGAAAACCTAACCCTGGCACTGCAAGATCTGAACGGGTATTAAGAAGACAATGCACTGAGACCCAACCACCAGGCTAACCGGACCCTCAACATAACATGGCGAGTAGAAACGATCACACATTGCTCTAGCCCCAAATACCTAGGTGTCACATTAGACAGGTCACTCACAAACAGAGCCAATTGCGTGAGCGTTAGGCAGAAAGTTAGTGCTCGCAACAACCTCTTGCGGCGGCTCACGTCAACACAATGGGGAGCATCTACGGAAGTCCTACGGACAACTGGCTTAGCCCTCTGCTTCTCGGCTGGCAAATTTGCGGGCCCTGTGTGGAGTCGTTCAGCTCATGCAAAGCAAGTGGATACAGCACTCAATGAAACGTGCCGCATAATAGCGGGCTGCTTGAAACCAACCCCGGTAAGTATGCTGCATCCACTGACCGGAATCGCGCCGCCGGAAGTCCGTAGAGCCGTTGCAGGCTCCACAGAAAGAGCAAAAATAGATGCGGGCCCCTACCACCCTATGTATGGCCATGAAGCCGTCCCCCAGAGGCTGCAGAGCCGAAGCAGTTTCTTCAGGACTACTTGCCCACAAACTGGCAATCCATCACAAGCCTGACTCAATCTGTGGCAGGAGTGGCTACACACCATACTATTCATCGCGCCTTTAGAAAGTCCCCCCCGGGCTATAATTTGCCATGGCTGACCTGGAAAACCCTTAACAGACTGCGGACCGAGGTTGGCAGATGCAAAGATAGTTTGAGCAGATGGGGGTTCATCGATAAAGAGAGTAATGTATGCGAATGTGGTACCTCCCCCCAAACCATGAACCACCTACTATCATGCCTGATGTGCCCAACCAGCTGCACACGGAATGACTTGATAAGCGCCAATGAAAACGCTGTAAAAGTGGCGGAATACTGGCAATCCCATCAGATGTAAAGCATTACCATCGACACGCAAAGAAGAAGAAGAAGGAACTAATTAATTTCCATAATATAGCTATGAAATTTGTGTCTATATTTTAGTGTCAAAATAACTTGCTAATGAATGCTTGAAGCACCAATAGTTCGGATAATATGTGGCATTCTGTCTGTCAAATACCGAAATGCAAGTGAGAAAAATAAGAAAGAGAAACAGGTTCATAAGGATAAGGTTTTTTACAGTAAACCACGGGACTTAGAGCTTATTCACACCTAACGGTTGTTAGGTGCTTTCACGGGGAGGCGATTTTGTCGGGAGTGCTGCGATGTGGCCGCGATAAAATAAACGCTGCGAGCACACCGCGAGCTCGCTGCAGACTCGCGGGCGATATCGCAGCGAGCGCGCGGCGATTATTTTATCGCAGCTATATCGCGCGCGCTCTTGGGGAGGTCGTATCGCCGTGAACAGGCTCTCAATTAAATAAATATGGACTTATTTTGTTATTTGATAGGAAAACTTAAATTTATTTAGCTGCCAAACCAACTGAACAGAAACGAAAGAATATTAACATGACAGTTTCGTACGGGTCCATCACAGTGGTTTCACCTAAAGTTTTTTTTCGAAATTGTTCTTCCTACCGATTTGTGATTCGAGTGATCACTTTTCCTTAAATGTTTAGTCTTAAAGTTTTCTTTCATACGTTTTGTAATACTAATGACGATGGTCATAACGCTCTTTTTGAAAAATATTCAATGTAAAAAAAAAAGTTTAAGTCGTTTTATGGGCTTATAAAAAAAACGATTAAATGTAGTTAATTGTTACTTGCTCTTCATGTTATGTGAAAGACAATGTCAAAGATACCCAAAATTAAATTCAATCTAATCAAATGATTGTTTAGAATGGAAAAAAAACTAAATAAGTATGATACCAATGAATAAATATGAATTAGGTTATGTTAACAAAAATTAGGAGATTAAATATTAGGGTAAAAGTATTTATGGCTATCGAAATTATGAAGTTGAATGATTCGGAACTAAAACATTAGGAAAGAGAAGTTAGGAGTTTGGAATTGGGTTAGGATGAAAAAAATTAGGAAGATTTTCGGAGTTCCCATATTAGGAGGTAAAATTTTAGGTGAACTTTAGCGCACCCGTTTCGTACGCATGGACGTTGGCATCTTAAAAGACAGTAAGTAAGTAAGTAAGTACTACGTACTGTTGTCAAACATTCAGTGTCACGTGGCAGGTAGAAACGGTGAGAAAACTAAATTGTGTTTTTTCCTATATTCCTAGCATTTCTTCATATTTACTCACCTTTCCTGAGCTTCAACAAACTTATCAAAACCAAAATTAGCCAAATCGATCCAACCGTTGCCGAATTCTTGCGAGGCGAGACTAACTAACAGCAAGTCACATGACATTTTCATTTCATTAGTTTAAGCGCGAAATTTGTATCAAATTTGATACCTTCGCAGACGAGAAACACGAGATGTAATTTGCCTTCCAGTAAAATTTAAAGTAATATACTACAATTTTAAAAGATAGATCTCGGTTCCAGACAGACTGACTATAGACATCATTGATAGTCTCACAAACATGTTCTGTTTTTATAAATTCATCGCCTCCGAAGAACGAAGCCAAGTAATGTTGAGAAAAACAGGACATGGCTATTTTTTTTACTCTTTGTTGTTTGCGTCGAAAAATAAATGACCAATATAGAAAAAGTACGAAAAAGGTACGGTCCACACCGAGGTACGGTTGTGGTACGGTCGTATGATGAATAGTACGGAAAACCGTACTTTTTGGTACGGTCTGGCAACGCTGCTCGCGAATTAAGGAAAGTGAAACCCAAAATACGCCAGATCAACTTTAATCCTTATTTACGCGGTCATGTACTTTTGCATACTGAATCGAATGGAATGGAAAGTGAAATGTGATAATGTTACTTGCAAATAAATCTTTCGGCGGCTTTCGATTTTACTGGTTGGTAATGTCTTCGACAGCAGCGTGACAAACAAGATTACAAGAAGCGAAATCATTGAAACGTTGCTATCGTAGAAGTGAATATAAATAGAAGAAATTGCGTAGTAACCTAACCTATACCATCCCAAAGCTGAGCAAAGGTTTCTCCCGATCTTTTCCATTCATGTCGATCCTGTGTCAGGCGCTGCTAATCTTTCTCATGATGTCTTATCACTCCACCTTTTCTGGGCCTTACCTTGGAACGTTAACTGCTGGCTGCAATAGAGTGAGGATTCGAGACCATTTCTGCTGGATGTAATTCGATTAATCCATATAAAAGAACTTAAACTATTAAAATGCTACGAGTAAGGCACTGCTGAACATAAGATTACCTACTAGATTTCCTGATCAAATTGTAATCTTGAACTTTCTCATGAGGCCAATCGTGTTCTGGATCCATAGGTTAGTCCCTGAAAATACACAAATCATAATCATATCTTAATACGTATTACCGTGTTACGTAAAGTATGCCATAACGATGTTCAACTCTACGATTATCGTGCACTGATCTCATCTTCGTCGCTAGTAAACGTTGAACCTCTAATTATAACTTTCCACATGTCGAAACTATAATGAGCCTCACTGTCGTAATAACTGCCATAACTCGAACAGGCTCAGAGCCGGGTAACGCATCCATTCGAGAGCGAGAGTGGATAGAAAATTGATTTTGTCTTAGCACGCGACTAGCTGAGGTCAACGAATCGACTGATCACTTTCTCTCATGTTCGCGAGGTACAGTCGACCGCAGCAAACTTATCAGACCATCCGCATGTAGCAAGCCAGTTCTAAGCAAAGACAACTCAGCTTATAATAGCAAAGTTACACTCTAACTGTTGATTGTATCTATACACAAAACGCGGTTGCTCTGTCTCTGTCAAACTAATCCGTGTTATCTAATCAAGCTTTCGAACAAAGAATAAAGTTACAAAACCTTTCGAAATAATACTAGGCTTCTGAGGAAGCAAATCTGTATCGCTTATTGTCAGATAATGTCTACATTTAATCGGTTCATAATAGCATAAGCGAGTTAGTGATATCAAATCTCTTCTAATAGAATAAAATAGAATTAATTAACCTTATCTTCTAGTGTTTCTGTTGCTTCATAAACTTATTGCTGACGAACTGTTCCATCATTCCTTCTCCCCTTCTAGTCTTACTATCGAGCTATTTTCTTCTGATTTAAAAGGTGTTACATTTAGTTTTTCTACTCACGTAAAACTGCCAGATTTCGGTGTATTTACAAACGTTTGTGTTTGATATTAAATTATGATGTCCGTCTGCATTCGAGTCATCGACTGGTTCGCACTTTCGATATTCGCTCCCGAGATGAAAGTTTCGCCATGTAGCGTGAATATGCTAAATGGACGTACACGTACTCGTTTAATTGTTTACATGTGTAGTATGAATAGGCAACGCGGTCGAATCTATGTTTTATTTATTCTATGCCCGACCGATACCGTGTTTTTAGGAAAGTTACATTTCAAAGAATCACACTGCGGAACCGGAATTAGATAAGTCACGAGCTGGTTTGATTAGGTTTTCTTCTAATATCTTCACACCATCACATTTTCGTTTTATGTTTCGCTCTCGCCATAAACGCAAAACTGCATACATATTTATGCAAGTGTACATGTGTTGTTTGTACATTCAACTTCACGAAAACTGTCATCATGTTGTTAAAGCGTAAAGCTCGCACGTTTTCTTAATATAAATACGAAGCAGTATTTCTTTGCATTTCTTCGAATGGATAGTCATAAAATATATCATTCGCACAGACATTCGTTGAAATCTGAGGCCATAAATCCTTTACATACACGTGAATAAAATCTTTCCTGAATTTTGCTTTTATCAGTACAATGCAGTTTTGAAGACGAGATCGCAGAAATGAATAACATAATCATGTATGCAAGAGGTCTGCTGCAATTATGCGTCATTTATATATTAAACAATCAAAATGCAAGCTTACAGCTAGGCAGCCAACACTCTTACCACAGTTGATGAAGTTTTGAGAAACTTTTGGACGGCTTTTTAAAAACTTGTGTGTTTAACTTAGCAGAGTTAATGAATAGTTTGTATCAATTAATAATCTATCCATTTTTTCAAACTTATTTATTCTCTCACAAAAAATTAATGACTTAACGAACACAACACCTAAAGATAACTTTCATAATATCACCAGCAATTATTTTCTCAAGAAAATAGAATATCAAAAGTTTCTTAACAGCAATTATTATTTTTCATTCTATCGGTTGCACGAGTGAATATCGTTGTTAAAAGCTGTTACGATTGGTTATGTATTCTCGATGACTTGGGCGATTATCGAGAGAGTGGCCTCTGAATCATGAGTTCACTTTCACCTCCCCGTGGGCGCTAAAACGCCACAGGTCGGCCACGCCGGCTAGGGCCCGCGATGCGACTGTGAGCATCAAAAATTTTTCGTAATGAGCAAAAATATCTATACCATATACGAAATACTTAATACTAAAACTACAATGATAGTCGTATGTCTTGTTTGCCCAATTTTTTTTCCTCTATTAGTTTTTGACATACGCGTGTTCAACCGAAACTGGAAAATTCTTCGGCTTCATAATTAGTATTTTTTTTTTGTATCAATACTATATCATCAGATATTGTAAATTTGTATTCTGGTAGCTGTTAACTGATTATGGCCACAAGCAACAAAATTATTGTTTTTTTTTGTATTTTTTTTTCAATTATTAAGTACTCTTATCAATCATCTTTTTTTTCTGTTAATACTGTCATATACTTAGTTTAGTACGACTGCGTAATTTAACTCCGCTTTTTTCAATTAGCTAAAATGTACTGAAATTAATGTCTACACGACTTATTACTGCCGTTTTACAGTCTTGCCCACTGAATACACTTAATTGATGTTCTTATAAGACAGATATATTTCACTCGCTGAGTCGTAATAATTTAATCTGATGAATGCATGCTTAAGACTTGGCAAGGTTTTGGCTTAGAAATTCCAAAGGTTTATTCATGGGAATAAAGTCAACATTATTTATTGTTTACAGAACTTTTTTGTCTTGATCGTTTTTGTAAAAATATCAATACGTACCAAATATGAAGAAATATGTTATGTAACCATGTATGCTTCAGGAACAATTTGATACCCCATAAACATTTTATTACTGCTGTTTGCAGGAATTGCTATGTAATTTAAGTAAGAGGACGTTTAAAATGCTTTTATGTTTCCTTGCTCTATCTTTGATTCACGATATTCTCATTTAATGAACTTGATTTTATTGTTTCAGGTAAGTCTTCACCATCATTTAACGCTTCTAGCATGAACCCGGTAAGTGAATTGAAAGTTTTACGAGGCATTTAATGACGCTTATCTAGAAATGTTTTACGTTCACATTTACAGCGCGATAGACTAACGTAATAGGAGTGTAAAATTATCATATTTACTCAACGCTCTTTTTTGTTGAAATATTTGATAAAACGAGTTATAAAAATATGTATGCCATTAAAAAGTGAACCACATCAAATATTTGCATTCGTTAACACCGCTAGGAAAGTAAACAACGACCGGTTTAATTGTAAAGCAATTAGGGCTGTAAAGCTTTCCGGTGCATCGACGCCGCGCGCCGAGCGACGGTCGCGTGGCGCGAAGGCACTCCCACTCGGCACTCGCGGCCGCGGCCGGCTAGCACTCATTCACTTCAGTCCTCAGCCGACTGCTCCGGCGAATACACGCGCGCTTCACGGGACACGAATCAGATGTTAGTGTACGATTACGACATCGCGCCGCAACCGAGACTTTTACCGTGACAGTGAACTCGACCATTGCGAATATGGGTTAAACGCCCCCTTCACCGTGATGAGTCCGGGTGAGCGTGCCGCCCTAGGGCGCCGCGAACCCGCTCGCCCTCAGTATGCCACCAACGCACCGGGATTCCCGCCGCCCTACTATCCGCCCTATGGCGTGCCGCACCCGAACGCATGGCTCGGCGCGCCACTCATATCCATGGCTGGACGTGCACCACTAACACCAAGGAACACACCGGTGTCCAAACTGGCCATACACGCCCAGGGAGCGCCGCTAATCATACAAAACCGTCACGATCGGCGAAAGTACACAACGGCCCCGGAACAGCGTAACCAACGGCTTCCCGGGCATTCCGAGCACGTCGCCAGGGACAGGTGCGAGGCCCCCGAGGGAAACAGGCCTCGTAACCAGCAGCAACAGTCTCGCTCCACTCGAGGCGGACGCAACAACAACACGGATGCGGTCAGTGTCGCAAGCGACGAAAGTTCCGGCTCGACTAACTCAGAAACAATGTTGCCCAGGATTATCAAACCGCGAAAGCGCCGCAAAAAGGATAGGAAACCTAACAACATTGCACATGACTTAACATCTGGCGGTTTGGATCTTGGTGATGTGGATCATTGTTCTGTGTCTGGAATTGCGGCCGCGCATAACATGTACGAGGAATCTTATAGTCGAGAGATTTCTTTGCCGTATCGTCTGGACTTGAAAGTGATGGAGTACCCGGAACCGGTGCCCGAAACATATCGAGTGTCGGCTTTGGGAGAAGCATTAGAAGCTACCCGTTTCGGTCTAGCAGAAGCCGTGTCTCCAGCGGAGTCTGCAGTCACTTCCTGTCAGTGTCGTTATTGCGATCCAGTGGGTCAAATATGGGATGCTGATTCAATTGCTGATCTACTTGATGAGAATTCTTGCGGAGACTTTGCTCCTACCAAGCTTGAAGATTCTATGAAAGTCGTTGGGCCGTTAGGAAGACGAGGGGGAGACACTACCTTGCGACGCAGTTGGAGTGACCCTTCATCTCGCGTACCTGAACGCCGCGAAGTGAGCAACAGTGATACGTACTCAGCTCCCAACTTGTACTCTTTGTTCCCACCTGCTAGAAGGGCCAGTTCCCCAGAGCCTCGATCTCCACTCGCCTTAGAAATATCATCAGAAATTGTCACATCAATGAACGGCCATCGCGACCTGGAAATCAAGTTATTTTCGACCTCGCCTTCGGCTACGAACACCGACCGCCGCTCCTTCTTTGCAGATAAAAGTGAAAGTGCCGTAAACAGATGTATAACCGCGAGCTACGATACTAAAGTGAACAGTGCGGTGCATAGTGACAAAGTTAAATCAGTTGCTAAAACGGATGACAATACGAGTGAGGATGTGTCAGAATCGGGATGTTCTGCGGCGTTCGTAGTCGGCGAGCCTTCACGCAACATTTGTGATTTAGCCTTAGTTACTGCCTGAGATCTTTGTGATCGAGTTTTGCAAATATCAGTGGAAGCAATGAGTCATCCATCAATCTGTTTAAGGGTCTCTGCGCTCGCCATTTGAGCTGGACTCAAATTGTCTCAGCGAGGCATCCATGGAGCGACCCAGCGACCCTTATAACAATCAAAAAGATCTCCGAATCGGTTTCCTGTAGATTCTATAATTAATTTATTGTTAACAATAGTGTAGGAAACTGACGGGAAGCTTTATCTGGAAACAAAGAATTGCGCCATTTATCAAAAATTTCAAAAACTCACAATCATTTTACTCTCAAATAAACGTAGGTAGAAAAGTTACTAGCCGGCTTTAAAAACTGACGCAATTCAAATAAGTTCTCAACTTCAGTAATTTAGATACTTTGTGCAGTGGTAGTAAGTTTCGAAACTTGAGCTTTAAGATTGTGCGAGT
The DNA here is from genome assembly GCA_950022985.1 of Udea ferrugalis. Classification (NCBI taxonomy): domain Eukaryota; kingdom Metazoa; phylum Arthropoda; class Insecta; order Lepidoptera; family Crambidae; genus Udea; species Udea ferrugalis. The sequence continues at coordinate 14,899,915 of OX465525.1, forward strand.
AGTATACTCGTATTTATCTACGGATCTGTTGTAGAACTGGCTTCGCAATTAGCGTTTCACACTACTGACACGGTTCTCGCGGCGGAGCGCTATTGCGGTTTCCCGCGGTTTTCTCCGCGCGCTCCGTTCCGGGCGGCGCCTCCTGATCTTACGCATATTTTTATTATAACAGTAAACTCTCAATTTATTAACCTTGAACGCATTCGTGTTATTATTCGTTTGGCAAAAACGAATTTCAAGAAAAAAATATAGTCAAAAAATTTAAAATTCATTGCGTTACAGTATTTGCTTTAGAGAAATAAAATTATATAATGTCAATTGCGTTAGTAAAATAACTTGTTCTCGAAAAGTCTGCTATGTAATTACGTCATACTCCATTACTTTTCATTCCATTGCAAAGTCAATATCCCTTATATTAAGACCCGTTTTGCAGACAAAGGTTGACACGCATAGTGTCATGGGTTTGATTTCTACAGCAGCTCGAATGTTGTTGAATTTTGAGATTGTATTTTTGATGTCGTTAATCCTTCTGGTTCCGATAGCTCGAAAGAACACCTTTTTGGTATCAGAACTTGGTCTTGCTATCTCATTATTATTTATTTCATTATTGTTAGGTGTTTCACTAAATCATTCCAATCATATCTCACCATTATTTTCAAATCATATTTTGTTCCTCTGACATTTCTTTGTTTACATGCGTTGTTAAAAGTGTTGGCGCCCTAAGGGCGCTTGTGCTTATGCAACGCCCATTGCATTGTAGATAAAGAGTTACGATAAAAGTATCTACATTGCTTATCTAAGTTTATCAACAAGCTCGATGATACGTCGGTCATTTACCCTCACAGATCAACTCGCGCACCCAAAGTTTCATTTCATTTCATCCAACGACCTAACTGTCGCAATGATATTCAAAATGCGTTTAAAAGTATCGTAAAATTCATTGATAAATGGTGAATTCGATTCAAGTACTTTCTTATTTAACTTTTTTGTTTAAGCAAGGGTCCAACAGCTTACGTGATACCAGATAAAGTTCCATAATGTAGATAATGTGAATATAACTAAGTTATTCATGGGCGTGCACTGCGTACAGTCGTACCGTCTCTATCGTTGGGTTTTACACTCTACGAGCTGTTTCGATATTTTCCTTTTTATGTTTGTGTTGTTTGCTTATATTGCCCGGCGCGTGCGTGGGACGACATGATAAATTGTTTCTTGCTACACTTTTTTCTCTCCACGACAGGCACAGCGTAGACGAGGAGTTATTACTCGCTCCTATCTGCTTTAAATTGAGATTTTAATGCACATTGGTGGGATCCTGTCAAATGGCTTATTTATCAACGTCTAAATTATCATGCTTTAATAGTCTAATTGAAGTTTAGCCTCTTTCGTTTAATGTTCACTTTTAACATAAGATAACAGACGAGGCGGTAGCTTCTTTATTGCGTCGTTAATTTCTAGTAATTTAGCGATAAGTATGCCATTTCTTGGATAAGCTTTATTAGCAATTTCGATGTGTGTAGATGTGACTGAATATATTATTCTCGTCGTGCTGGGCCTGTCTGTGAGTCGGGCTTCTGAACGGGCGTGGTGGTAGACAGACGTTTTTGTAAAACTCAACGATACTCTTCAATGTTATGTAAACAAAATAGGCTATGTCTAACATACTGTGTGAATGCATTTTATACATAAAAATGTAGGTTTAATATTTGTTTGTGTATGTCGTGAGGCATGAGTTAAACGCTCGCACACTATTTTTGTACAATAAATACCGTGTCCTGACATTGGTGCTGTTTTATTTGAACTTGCTATAATTTTTTGCGGCTCAGTTTTTATATCAGAATGACTATGTGGTTTTAGATGTTAGTTTTGGATCCTGAGTTAGGTAACTACCGAGGAAATGTTTATGACGTATGAGCTAGAAATCTATAGAGATGTTTTGTAAACACACCCAAGGCGCTTACGTAACGAGTAAACGCGACTTTCTATTGTAGCCCAACAGCTGTTGGTTAGTTATGCATATACCATTGTGCTCTTGTTTACGGCCGGCCGTGCGGCGCAAGGCACGGGGGATTGTAGAACACTTATGCAATACTTCAGGGCCCCAAGTCAGTTAATTTTATAACGCTTCAATTGAATCGTAATTGAGTCTCGATCGGCTAATTTGACACATCTTCAATGACAAACCCGTCAAATCAGACAATTAATTAAGACTCTGCCCTGATTCTTAGTAATTTAAATGTAAACTGTCATACTGCTGCAGCGTAGGCTTCATGCCTTTACTTGCCAAATACGACTTGATGATAACAAATCTAAGCAACTAAATCGAATCTGTTCCGACCTGGGAATTAATTAATTTCGGTTGCAAGCACTCTCGCTTGATAAATAAAAAGTGACTTAAAAATTAATGTCACTTAAATGCCAGTATGGCCATTTAAGACATAAATATGAAAAAGTAGTTCATAAGTGATTCACAACATACTCGTTAAAAAGATTTAAAATCGTCGCCATCTTCTTGTATTTTGTACCATTCTATCCACGGTACAGCTACGTTTATAGAACACTTTTATGTTCTACGAGTTGGTTCTTCAGCACTAGCAAGGACACAGTCTTGGTCAATGTCATGACTAATGTTTGCGCCGCGACGCCTTTATGACGGCTTCATAAAACTACGCAGATCTTAACCGAAATCTATTTCACGTTATATCGTTTTCTTTGCGCCATTTTATGAGAGTGTTTATGAATTTCAGGCTGTAAAACCAATTAATATTTACAGCCGAATAGAATTATATTAACATTACTGTGAACAATTTGCACTAAGTGCTAGTTAAATTTTAAAACACCAGTATTGCTTTAAAATAGTTTTATGGAAGCGCTAATGGAAATACAACAAGGCTTTTTGAATATTTATTGCTTTGTGAAATAAAGAGCTGTATAAATGTCAATGAAATTTTGTGTTGGAATTATTTTAACGACTTGCTCAAGAACAGATATTTTTTTTTTCCATTTATTAACACATAAAAGATCTTATAAAAAATACAGTAGGTAATTTAGCATAGCAAAACCACTAAGGTTTGAAATTATGCTAAGTAACGAGTTGACAATAAGCCAGCCTGCTGGTAGGTAGGTACTGGGAACAAAAATACAGACAGGAATTGGACGTATACATGCTAAGCTTTTAATATTGCAAATTTCGATCACTAACATTATGAAGGGAATGGAGAAAATGTACTTTAAGCTTGTTTTTGATATTTTGTTGAGTTAATTCTGCGATACAAACCCTAAAACATTTAATGAAACAAAAACCGATGGTTTTTAGTGATTAAATAAGTGCCCATATCAAGTGTGCCTATAAAATTTTAACAGTTTCTTTGATCTGACCACCATGGTACCACCTGGGAAGTATTTCCCTTTCCAAATCTGTTCAGGCGTCATTGAGTGTTCGGTCTGTATTTTAACCCTTGTGATGTGACGTGTTACCGTTTCGCTGATACAATTTAATGGTTTACACTGCATAGGTACTCAGTGACATGTTGTGTAACAGTGGCATTTGCATGACCAGGTTAAATTCGTCGCAACACGTTTTCTTAATGGACATTGGACGCTGTTACAACAGTTCAAAATCCATTTGCACTTCCAAGTTTTGTTTATGTAATTTTATATTGCTCTCAGTTAAAATGGAACATGCAGTAAAACCTTCATACACGTGATGATAGTATTTAGTGCTTAGGCATACGCTAATGACTTGTTGCTATTATTTTAAAGTTGACGTTAAGACATCAATCCTAGTTTCGTGTCACCACAGTTGATAGCAGTTTTATTATTAATGTATTCTTCTTTGTTCGAAGTAATTTTATGTTGAATCTTGGCATTATAGGAAAATATTTGTACAGTCAACAGCACATCAGGTTACCCCATTTCCGTTTTTTCTCTCGCTCTTCCCAAATGAAATTTGTTCGCGGTAGAGCAAGGAGGACTGAACGGAAATGGGTAGCGTGATGTGCCGGCCACCGTACATTTCGCTCTTGCCATTTTACAACATACGTTATGTAATTAGAAACATAGTAATATTTGTGCATATTGTTAAGTTTATCTACACGGGCGTGGGCGCACGTGGAGTGTGACCTTGCACACGCCAGACTATAGGAACCGCATTATGTTCCGGCTGTTCCGAGTTGCAGTGTAAACACGCTGCGCCGCACACAATGTTGTATCTAACAGGCGTGAAATACGAACACGTTGCGAGCTTTACGACATTTCCTCCCTGATGAAGAACGAGGACTATTCTCCGTCTAATTTAAAGCGCCGTCCTGGAATTTTGTTGCCTATAAATCTAACATCAAACTGCGTCGCGATGTTTTTATGAACGTATCAAATTTCATTGTCTCCGATAAAATGTAATCGATCTTTGTTGGACAAAAAAACTTACGCTATAGCTACTAAAATATTACTCAACGCTGAGCTGCGTTAGTAAATAAGTCTCATTCGTGCAATATATTGTAATTCAAAACGCACATTTCAAAGATAACAAGAAAACTTTGCGGTGCAATATAGAGCATATGAATTCAAAGAAAGTGTTGTACGTTATCTTGACATAATATCCTGTAATAGCCAGGCTGTTGTTCTTTAAAGAGTTTACGATAGCAACCGATCTCGTATCCTTTGTTCCTCTCACGGGCTATAAAGTTGTCTTGCATTTGAGAATACCATTACAGCGTGTACAAGGCGGTAAAATCGACCGTCAGCGGCAGGTTGCTAAAAGCCATGTATTTCTAAATGCAGTCAGGGTTAGTTTTCTTCGCGAGGCGGGGTAGAAAGCTGGCTGGTTTCCGTTCAGAAGTTTCACCCGGCTTTCACTCGAGACGCACCCGAGATAGAACCTCGATGCTGATTAATGTTATACAACCGCCGGCGTCCAGGACTGATTAGATCGTTTCAAACTCTAAGCCAGCACCTTTTAACAACTTTCCAAAGATATTTATCTCTGTTCGACTACAACAATTCGCATCCCATTCGCCTTTGACTAAGTTCTAACAAATAGGACATTAAATCTTTGATGAAAGAGACTGAGATATTTTATTCCAATCTGAATTGCGTCATACTTCTCCTAAAGCCTAAATAAACGAATGAATCCAAAGCAACACTGATATTAGTCATGTATTTTTAGAAACAACAATACGCGCGGGAGATTTGTCAAGCTGAAAGACATTTTTTGTTTTCCTGAAGACAAATAGCGGTCATATTCTAATTTAAAACAGCGTATCCTCTGAGTGCACCGCTTGGGTCGTTGCACGGCTGATGAACATGCAAAACATTGTGTAGGGTTAAACAGAGATAAAACTCGTTATTCGCGTGAGTGTTAAATCACGTGCATTAAACGATTAATGTTTGATGTCTCGATGATTTGTTTGGCAGTCGGACTTTTAAAAACACACATCCACACTCAAAATAAGGTCGAGTCGAGTTATGATTAAAGCATTTTATAAATTGCCTCCAAGTGAATGCAGAACCGACGCGCTCTCGACTCGGGACCATAAACTTTAAACTGCATTTTACACGCCGTCTAAGCTGCTGTAGATTATTAACTTATGGTTATTATGGTTATACCGATGATGCGCAAATTGTATTGTACTCGATTATTGCACCTCTCCGCCGTTTATTAACAGTTCTGTTAAGTCATCTAATGAAGTATTCAGAGCCGTACGTCATGGCCACTCGTCGCATGCAATCTGGTCTGGTTTTAATAACAAATCATTGACTATTATGCTTGGATTATTAAGAATTGATCGGTTTATCGTACTTACATATTAATGCCGACGATTCATTTCAAACCTTTTATAGCTTCATGATTGTAATTTATACTGTTTTCTACTGGCATTACCCTATTAATGTGACAATGTTGTGTCCGTTGCGTATATCTAGTGGAGTTCTCGTGAGTCAAGTTAGAAGATGCGACCCGTGCGTGACATTGGTTTATGTTCTCGTGTATAAACTAGCCTGCGAATATGTTAACATAAAAAGCAGCATATTTAGGTACACGTAGCTTTGCGTGAGGTATGAGAATGAATTTGTTTGCGATGTAAATATTGAAATTCCCAATAAGTTAGCTTTTCTCCCACAACATAAATTGGAGGTACTGTCTCGTTGCTTATATTAAATTAATCCTTCTGCACGATACTTTAATAAGAAATACCTTCTTCTTTTTAAGTGACCAATATAATGTACAAAATAGATAGGTAACTAAGTTTCCAGAGGTTTTTAAGTAATTTTTCAATTTGAAAAAGGCCATGCAAAAAGGAAGTAATTTCAACATTTACGTTTTCCTCATTTCAAGATGTCTTTAAGAACTCTCGTTGAATTTTTTATTCTTTCTGGTAATTTGGATAAACATAAAAGCTAATCCCGCCGACCAATCTCATCGACTTTATCTCGATTTCTATCGAGCAACAAGATTTGTCGCTTCTCTCCTATTTCACGCTATCACTTCGGAATCATAATTTACGATGTCTCCATAAATATCATTAGCTAGACGTATCTGTGTTTGCGGTTATAAATTAAACGTCTGGCTTTGAGGTCGAACTCGTCTCTGTTTCTTTGGCATCCTGTCTGCTTGTGTTATCAAGTTCCACTTTCGAACTGTTAGCTCATGTCGGTCAGTGTGTAACTCGAATTTGGGCAAGTGCTGTCTTATCTATGTGTTCGTTAGTTCTACCTGTCACACTAATTGTTTGGCCGCCAGCCTAACACCCACTGGGTTGGACTAGTGGCGGGTTAATGAACTCGACTCTCCAATTGTGTTTACTAGATGCGCTTGTTGCCTGACACGTTTGCTACAGGTATAAAAATAACCAAATTAATGATATGATAGTGACAAAACGTCGTGGCCCTGTAGTTCAGCAAAAGCTGGGATCTTGTGTGAGCTCTTTTTGTTCACCGTCCTACTTGGACTAACCCTCCGGTGGTGAAAAACACCGACAAAAACCCCCAAGGAACCCGGTACCCGTCGCCGGGTAAGCTTGCCTCTTTCTTTACTACCTTGCGTTCAAATTGCGATGGATAAAGTGTGAGTCATTGTGCCTCTGACTACCGCATTTGGGAAAAAGTTGTGAGCGTATGTTGTACTCTGATCCTATTTAGTATCCTCAAGTGGAAGTACTGTACAGCGCAAGATTTCACCAACAATCTTTTACTTAAGTAACTATTCGGTTTTAACATCTCCACCTGTTCACGTACGTCCAAACGTCTTAGAATACTGTGTGCCATAACTCAAAACGTGATGTTCCTAACGTATGGATGGTCACATCCATGATAGATTGTGATGCACACGCCGAACGAAATGTAAAGCGCATTCTGATGGCTTAGTAGGGCCGTTGCACGGCGATTTTATAATTTTCACCGAGTGATTTTCTATGGACACGAGCCGATAAGCGAGTTGCGGGAGAAAGCCGATATAGTATTGCGTTTCCCGATGTTCTTGCACCTAGCTGGTCTGTGATCCAAGTCAGAAGGGTCAAGTAAAAATGGTACTGTGTTAGTTCAATCAAACTGACATGCTATTAGAACATGTTTTCAGTGTGGAATGACAGTTTTACGTATAATTGTAAAGATTCTTGGCTTTAATATTCCTAGTGGGCTCGTAAACAGGAAGTAGTTGTATTGTGTATGTCGCTAAATGTAACTGCTTCATTATGCATTTACAGTTTAGTTTCAGTATTTTAAAGGAAAACACCGATCATTCTAATAAACAAGACAAGATTCATTAAAGACAAGCGCGACTTTTAAGTATCTCCTCTGAATTCACAAACTACAATCAAACAGCCTTTACAAGCCTAGGAGTCACTTTTATTCCAAGACTTTGTAAGTACTGCTTATTCGCAAGACTTTGTACTCTATATTCGCGGCATGAGTAAGCAGGTGTCTTTAATTTTGAATTCTGGAGTCTATCTATCAGTTAGAGTGCTCGCATTTTGTTCCTGCCTAACAACAGTAATCATAATCGTATCGATAAGTTCATAGTTTACACCACCCGTGTCGCGGCGCTCGTACGCAGCACCGGTCGCGCCGCGCGAGAGCGGTGGGAAAGTTGCTCCGCTGCTCTCTCGCGCGATTGATTCAGTCTCGCCTGGTGCCGGCTTTGATGGGTGACATTCGGATTATAGACAACAAGTGATACTATAGCGCCTTAGAGATGTGAAGTTCATGGTTCAGGTTGACGCGGAGACTATCGCGCACTGTCCCGCTCCCTGAGCGGGGGAGTGTGGGACTCACCCACCCCAATGGGAAAGGAAATACCCGCTAAACTCCGCTGAGGACATCTTCTGCGCTTTACCTTGTGTGCCCTACCTGACACTGGAGCGGTTATATGTTCTTCTTCTCAGTCGTTTCGCTCTTGGCAGTGTGAGTTTAGTCACTTTGAGGTAGATGCAGTTTTCCGCACGATATCCTGCCAGTTCTTCCTGCTTGCAGACAGTGTGGCGCAGTCAGAAACGCAGCATCTCACTGCCGATTTTATTTATCCAGTTCAACGTATTGGTGAGCTGCTGTCACGCGATCTGGTTTACTGTAACCTGTACGACCACCTGCTTTAAGTAGTCATTATCCTTCCTGATAAATTCCACCTGTTGATTGGTTATGCTACTTTTACGTCACCATTGATTCAGTCTCGCCTGGTGTCTTTTAGGAATTCGATTTATAGACAATAGGTAATACCATAGTTGTATTTTTCGGGCATCTTCATGTTTCGGAAGGGAGGTAAAGCAAATGCTCCTAGAGTTCCTAGACTTGATAACAGCTGATAGCGATAAACGATAGAGAGTAACAAACCTTGTTACGTTCTATCGTTTATTAAGTGTAAATGAACAATCCCCACTGAACCCGCTTCTTGGACTCAAAGTTGGGGTGAGCTGGGTGCCCAGCAATAGGACATATAAAGGCAATAAGGTCTCTCTATTGCAGTGATTGCAGTGTCTATTTCTAAGTTATAGTTTATTTTTGTTCCCAAAGGTACAAAACCTCCTTCGGTAATGAAATCAAAACTGCAGTACGAAGTAAAGGACAAAACCGTCGCCAAATTAATTAATGTTCGCGCCAGCACCGGGGAGTTCTTCCGCTCCATTAGTTGATTACGTGCTCATGATTATGCCAAAATGTTCAGCTCTACAAAATTAGCCCGTAGTGCTACAGATTTATAGTTCTCTTAACTTAGTTTATCGCTTTGCACCTCGCCTAAACAAACGGCCGTTATTTTTGAAACTTTAATGTAGTTTGTAACTGAAAGCTTTTTTTGCAGTCTCGTTCCAATTACTCGTTACATATTTGAAGCCAAAGATAAGAAGTACAAAGGTTATCACCAAAGACGTAATTTTATATTCGTTCAGCGTTTCGTTTCCTTGTTAATATTTTCCGTAGTTTTAAACGATAAGTTATCAGGTATTGTTGTTTTTTGAGCTGCCTCCACGGGACGGTTACAGTCAAAGGTCGTACGTGACATGTTAAATGAATTTTGATATTAACAAAGAGTTGTTTCTTTTAAATACCAAATCGGAATTGCTGGGGCGTTAACCTGTTGATGTTTAAAACATAATTCGGAAGACTTAGTTTGTCATGTAAATGTTAGCCTTTGGTACCTAGAAAAAAATCTTTTCTTTATGTTTGTCTCTGTATTGGAAGGAAAAGGAAGTAAGAAACCGCCTGTCCGCGTGACTTCGTAGAACAAAAACTTAACCTTTAATTTCCAAAACATTTTTTAAGCATTCGCTAACTTTATGTAAGTAATAAACCTATTAACTCAATTTCAACATTCTGGACTTATATATTTCTGCTATGCGTTAATATTCAGACAAAGATTTTAAATGTATTGATTGAGGATATAGCGTTTCTTCAAACATTCAGACAGCGTTGCTAAGCAACGGAATAAGCCTTTCGTTAGCCAATTCTCGTCACATCTATTCCCTTTTATTTTGTTCTAGTTAACTCTAACGAAACCATAATTAGTCCAGGTAGCAACGTGCAATAATTAGGATCACAATTACAATAAATTATGGTAATGTACAGCCAGACACGAGTCACGGAGACGATAATTAAATGTTGATAGATATCTAAGAAACACATCACATGGTATCACATGATGTTGATGATACATCATTCTGGAAGAGTGAGCTTGTAGTGCTGGTATGTGGAGCGTATAAGCGCAGACGTGCGCAGTGAGCTACACGATACGGCTATGTACGACGGGTGACTGATAGATGAAGATGAAGATGGGTGATTATGTTAATTTAGAAGAATGGAAAATATCGTTATAAACATGATAGAAACCTATTGTAACTTTGACAATCGCTGATTTGACCGACCCATTTCATTTCGGACCGCTACGGTTTTTCTCACGGAACCTAACATCGAGACTACATTTTGTTTAATAAGGTTGGGTTGCACCATCTGACTTTAACAATAACAAACATCAAAATTTCGGTTAAAGTTAAAGTTAGGCCCAAAAATGACGTCAAATTGACAAATTTGACAAAAACTTTAACTTTAACCTTAACTTCTACTATGGTGCAACTTACCCTAAACCTTCTATTTTACTTAACACTTTAATCGCCATGTGTATCGTTTTTGATACACACTGTACTAACACTTGTGTATCTCTTTCGATATATATCTCGGTCTTCCTCGTGTGTCTTTGTAGCGCACGGATTTCATACATTTCATACTACTAAAATATTTCTTTGGCCTGGGGTTTTTTTCTGAAGCATTGGGTTAGGGATAGATGATTTTTTCTCAGAAACCGTGGAGAATATTGGCATATTAGAGCTTGGCACTGAGCGTGTTAAAGGTATTGCATTTATGGACATAACTGAGCATATACTGATGAAATGAGCAAGATTTATCAACGATTCGAAATTAACTGCCGCACTCAGAGACGTCAATTAACGTTAATGGTTCATTAGAGTCAAAATTCCATTTTTAAAAAGAGACTTTTTAACACCTCGAAAAAAGAACTTTTAAGAATGTAAAATTTTGCAATTAGGCTTGTTTTAAATTTTTCTTAGTGGTTCGGCTTTTGTAACTCCAGAACTCGAACCATTTCAAAACCGTCTCGAAAAACCTCACGCAATAGCTCACCTCGGCAGTCAGTTTATTCCGTAAACTTCCGTGCCTATATGACCTCTGCACAATGAAGCCAATAAACACCAGCCCAAACCACCGGGAAGGGGGGTCAATTCAGAAATAACCTCGGCGGGAGCGCGTGACGTGACCGCCGCGGACGCGTGAGGGATTCCGAATTCGACGCACGTGGCCTATTCTTTTTTCGTCGCCACCTAGCTTTATAAAGTTTAATGGGCTTCATCACGTTGGTTCAATTTTTCTTTTTAGAAAGACGTCGATGGTTTCCTTGAACGCTATTTTTGGTTGTCGCTAGCGTTTACTCGCCTGCAATACGTCAAATGGTAAGATCGTTTTGTTAACGGTTCTGTTTATTTCTGAATACGTTTCCAATGACGAAAAAAGAGTTTTTTATTTTAGCTAGTTAATGAAGTAAAAGCATTTTCCAATGAAGTATCAACTACCAGGTGCCTCAGTATTTTTGGTAAAATATGTGTGTCTTGCAAAATAAACAGAGCTATGAAAGAGTCCTTCTAACCCAGCTGATAATTTCTATATTTTACTAAAGATGACAACACAAACCGTAAGCAAACATACACGCTATAAACACAAGTAGTTTAGCTGCGGGAAAGACCGCCGAAGCGTGTAGAAGGTCGGATCGTTTACCCCGTAACATGATATCGAATGTGTTATGTAACAGTTCGATGTCTGGAGTTAGATAACGGAAATCCAGACCCTAAATCGAGTGAAATTCGACTCAATCTCAGTTGGAGTCTCATTGACTGCACGCACGATGGGCTCCTACCACGCTGTCAGATAACTCGCGTATCGAAAGCTTTTCTTAGTATCAATAAACTGTGTGCACAATCTCAGTGCTGTCCAACGATGACTTGAATATTCAATAGGATATTTAGTTTTATGACATCTGTCCGATATACAAGGTAATTTTTAGCACCAGGCTTAGGTTCGACTAAAACACTTCTTAAAATAAAAAAAGCCCTAGTTGGTACATATGACTTTTTTTAATGAATAGTTAGTTGTAGCGTTTTGGATGTCATTAAGATGTTTAAAAAAAAACCAAAATCTGTCCAAAATCTTTCAGCGAAATGGATTTGTAAGCGTTTTTCTGACTGAACCCATGATAATGAAACTCACTGTTGAATATAACCCAACTTATATAACAATAACGGTACAGGCGCCTGTGAATGTTTCGTCATAGTAGATTAAGGATTTCGAGACGAGAAGTGTTTGAGCGAGCTGTAAACGTCATCGAACCGGAGTTATGTGGTGATAAACGTCGCGGAGGTCGCACGGCAGGGTTGGCCGATCATTGGCTACTGTTATTTTGTCTGCTATTCAATAAGTGACAGTTTTATCACCGGTCATTAAATATTTTGAGTAGAAGGAATGTCTTTATTTCTGATTTAATTCGCAAAATATCTATATCCGACGTTCAAACTTTCCATTCTGAAATCTGGGTCCTGTATTTAAAATATCTAAATATCTTTGTCCAACTAGACATGTTAATAAAAGTAATTTCGGAATTTCAATCTCTGACATCCACGGTCAAGCTCAATGTCCATCAATTGCAGCGAAATGGTATGATTTAAATAATTAAACCCTTTGGAGACAAGCAATGGTAAACCAATTACCGAAGATAAGCTTAGATGCTCGTCCCGACTAGGCCAACAGTGAGCGGCTGACTCTCCGCCAGCTGACTCAGAGCGGCGTATTGGTCGCTCTGCGTAGTGAACGGGACCACGCTCATCATTTGCTGCGAATCTGTCGCTCATGAAATGAGTCGGAAAGCTTAACGTAACTCAATCTAAAATGTAAAGGTAAGCAAAGAGGCCGCCACTCACTGTTCGCCTAATTGTGAAAAGCGCCCTTAATATCCTTTGTCGCCAACCCTGCGCGTGAGTCGCAGTTCACGCCTGTACGGTAGCGATTCGGGACTGATCGACCTCGCGCTAAAACTAGATTTATTGGCCGCCCAGCACGCGCGCAGCTCGCCCTAATTGTTTCATACTCGACAACACGAGGAGCACAACATACATAAGAGCATGTGAAGCGAATAAGCAATTGATCATTCGGATATACGCAGCATAGCAACAGTGGTAACGAGTTTCGGTAATCCACAATCTTCTACAGTTGCTTCAATGTAATAATGACTGATGTAAATAAAAGCTTTTTACACTTCATTTTCTTTTGACTGACTTATTTAGTGCTTACATAATTGAATGTAGTTTTATTTCTTCAACGTGGTTATCCTTCATTACAGACTATACGTTCAATTGGAAAAAAACCGTTATCAACATCTCTGCCAGTTGAAGACAGAAAAACTAATGTCAAAACACAAAAAACATGATATACATTTCTTCGATAAAAATGTGCCAACCTGATTCTTTTTTTGAACCCCTTCATATACGAATTAGCAAAACAAAACCGTTAAACATCATCGAAAAAAGCAAATGTAATTTCTTTTAAAAGGAGTGATGAAATGAACGAGCGCCCAAGCATTTAACTTTTTATATTAATTTCATTGTTAATTGGATGGAAGCAGGTGTAGTTAGCTTTTGTTTTTAAAGGATACGAGAGGTATTTATGGAGTCAGGTAGATGGTTAACCTAATGGTGAAGCGGTGACCGGTCCCTAACACAAAATAAAGTATAACACAACATTCACGCTCCCACTCAAAAAGCATCTTTGGCTTTTTATTGTTTTCTTTTCTTCTCCAAGAATATTATTCAATGATTTAAAGACGTCGTTACGCTTTAGATCGTCTACTATAAATTAAGGCTCGTATGTTATTCAAGTTAATTATGTTACGATGACCAAAGTTAACTTACTTTCGGGCGTCCAGCGGCGATCAACATGACATTGATTACTAACCAACCTCCAAATTGATTTTAAATTACATTAGTGCTTTCAAAGGATACGCATCCTGCTTCACATTAAGTGGTCTTAATAGTTTCGGATAGCTTTTTATTATTTATTATTCGTTTTGTATTATTCCTTGGTTGTAATAACTATAATTGTGGATTAAATAAATTAAGTGCTTGTTAAAGCCACATGCCAGAACAATAAAACGTTGTAACAAATACAAATTGGCAATTATTTTTGTACCTACTACATTTATTGCATTTAATTAAATACAATTGTTACAACGATTTTATTTCTCTTTTGTTTATTTCCTCCGACGAACGTATATTACTATTAGTCACAGACAGCTTGCTAGACTAATCGATTGGTTTTGTTTTGAAATGTGTCAAGTATGAATACAGGTTTAAATTAATCTTTGATACTATGAATGCCAAAGATAAAAGAATTCACTTTGACGCTTTTAGACCGTAAGCGTTCTTTCCTTTTCAGGTGATTGGGGTCACAGTACGTAGGCACGTCAAACAACTAAAAACTTAATGTACTTCCTTCTTACTTTCTTTTATGAATCTCTTAAAGGTACAACGGCACAAGGTTCGGCTTTATTACCGAGAATGGGAATTAAAATGATGATTTCCCTAACCCAGAGGTCACATTCGTCAAAGTTTTTCATGTAATATTTGGTAAAAAAATATGTTAAGTAGCGTGGCATACCTTACAACTTGAGGTAAATGGACTCCTTTTTATTTTTGGATAGCTTTCTGCCCGCGGCTCCGCCTGCTTGAATTTTGTTTTTTACTGCCCTTCGTAGCGAATGTATTCCGATCTCTTTAAACCTAAAAAACTTTTCTGTGTCCTTTTTCAAGTTCCACTCTATATGTGTACTCATTGACATAGTTCTGGACATGAGGCGTGAAACCGAAACAGAGAGAGGGTCAGCCTTACTTTGGCATTTGTAATATTAGTTAGTATGGGTGATGCCATGGTGTAGCAGCCTAAGCGCGTCTTTAGAAATGTGAATTCATGAAAATTCTACAATTACTACACCAAATGTCTTGGGTTCTATCGTCTTTCACGAAAACATGAATGTCATAATAAGTGTTATTCTTAGTTCCTTTTATGTATCTCTTAGTTAATGGTAGAGTTTGTCGAATCTAAAACTGAAAATGGTTTTTCGTTGAATTTGCTGTTTATATCTTTTGGGGGGAAATCGATACAGGATTACAACTTGTCTGCCTAGTGTCTAAATGATGCATGACGTATACCACTTTAAATGAATATGCCTATACACATAAGGAGCCTTCAGTTTAAGATCAGACAAACTCTACAACGGCACAAGGTTCAGCTTTATCACTGGGAATGAGAATTAAAATGATGTTTTTCCTAACCCCGAGGTCACATTCGTTCGTCAAAGTTTGTCTTGTAATATTTGGTAAAAATAATGTTAAATGCCGTGCAACTTGAGTTTAACGCATGTCTTTTTAATTTTAAAAACCCATAAAAATCAGAAACTTAACGCGCTAGAGGTTCACCATAGTGAACCTCTAGCGCGTTAAGTTTCTGATTTTTATGAAAGTACTACAATTACTACGGTCTTTGGTCATTATTAGGGAAAACATGGTATAATTAGTATTCTTTCTTTTTTGTTCTTGAGTGTCTATTCAGGAATATTAAAGCTCTTATGTCTTAATTGGATAGACAATCTTGTGATTAGTTCCAGATATCTTTTGATACAGATATCTATTTAATAATTTACTGAAAAATCATGTCCTCCAGCAATAGAACTCAGTATTTGCCGTCACTGGCACTGTCTGTTGACTGTAGCCTCGGCATTCGAATAGATAAATAAAATATTTTCAATTCCGTCCAAAGCGACGCTGCCGCCATTTTTATTTAAAGTACCCAACGTACTTTGAACTCGTGAAACCAATCATGATACGTCACTCGTAAAACGACACCGGGCGATCCGTGGCGTGACTGGGGGCGATTGCGGTAGGGAGTTTGGGGATATCGCCACACGGCTACACGCTCGTGTCATGTAAGTGAGCTACGCTAAATCCGTCATGGCGCTTTATCATCCTGCTTGGAAAGTTCTGACTTAAGTTTCTGGAAGGTTGTTTAATTGCTTTGTGTTGTTACTGAGCGCGGTGTTAGATCAGAGAAAAGGAAGTAGGCACCACGTCCATGTTATAATTTAATGGAAAGTAGGAATTAGGATTGATGTTACATGTCACTAAAAAAAAATGTGGGTAAAGAAGTGAAGAATTTATATATTCTGCGTAATTGGGATACTAACATGTTCTAAAAAAAAATGTTAATAAATGATTCTTATTCTTATTCTGCAAAAGTTACTTCATCTAATAAACACAATGCAGCTAATATTTTGATTACAAAAATATTTGAGTCTATTGTAGCTTAAAATACTCACAACCTCTTCGAAAGTGAATACAACGACTCTGTAATTAAAGTAATTTTTATACCTGACCACTGGTATAATATATTTTTATATACCTATGAATGGTACTTAGCCAGCTAAGTACTTACTAATCAATAAAATAATGAATTTATTTAGTTAATAATACATAAAAAGCGTCCTTCAGTTACTTGTAAAGTAAACCTGAGCAATTTATAAAAACGACGCTCATGCGGCAGACGTTACATCATTATACCTATTACATCTTACGGTCTTACCTAAACACTCCTTAGTGATAAATACTCGTATAGCTATAAATATCTCTAGTTGATAAGTGTAATTTATGTCTTTCTTATGTATGTATCTTGTCTGAAAAAGTTAATTAACATGTGTTTGCAATTAAAGTTATACAATAACAAACCTAGCTCAAGGTCATGCTTTGAATGCCTACTTCAGTCCAGGCAGTGCCTAGAGAAGTGATGGTCGAACGTGGTCACTTGTCTTGTACTTTTGAAATTGGTTATTTAAATTTCAATTTTTTTTTTTTTATTAAGTAGGGGAAATGCCTTACGCATACCCGTCCACCGGGGGACGGACGGGTTATGTCGGACTCACCACTGGAAAGGTGGTATACCAGTGGCCCTACCGACTAAAACCCCTACTACTCCCTCTAATCGTCCTTTAGTGGGGGAACACGGTGAATAGCGCCTGCCTGTTACGCGTTCCCCCGGACGGAGCCCGCCTGCACGGCGGGCCGGAAGCGACCCCCCCTTCGTGAGGGGAGGCCAGAAGGGACAGCCGAGGATGTCAAGCCGTCCCTACCAGGCAGCGGTGAAACCCGTGCAATGCTGGCGGCGGCACCCCCGTACCACGCGCTAGCTGGCCACCGTACGCAGGCCCTACTGGGCCCGCAACCACGAGCCACCCAAAGGGTGGCTCCGCTGCCGTAACCTTCGGTACGGCCCCGCCGGGCCGCGACGCACAGGGGGGATCAGCCTCGGGTTACTGGCCCCCACCAACCGGTTGTGCGCCGCGGCCCCAACCACGCGCCTCAAGGCGCCTGCAGGCCCCACTGGCCCTGCATCCACGCGTCGCCCTTACGGGCCGCAGCGACCCTACTGGGCCCGCAACCACGAGCCACCCAAAGGGCGGCTCCGCTGCCGTAACCGACGGTACGGCCTCGCTGGGCCGCGACGCACAGGGGGGATCAGCCTCGGATCACTGGCCCCCACCAACCGGTTGTGCGCCGCGGCCCCAACCACGCGCCTCAAGGCGCCTGCAGGCCCCACTGGCCCCGCAGCCCCACGCCGCCCTTACGGGCCGCAGCGGGTGGGTGTCCAGTCCGGGTCCATATTGACTCACCTAAAATTGTTTCTCCGAAATTGTTCTTCCTAACGATTTGTGATCCGAATGATCACTCTTCCTAAAATTTTTAGTCCTAAAGTTTTCTTTCATACATTTTGTAGTTCTAATGACGATGTTCATAACGCTCATGTTTCCTAAAACTTCAATTCATAATATTTCATCTCCTAATGTTGTTTCTCATAACCATATAATGAATACACACATTAATAAATGCACATTGCTAAATATCATAAACAGTGCTGGGGTAAACGCAAGCGGCAAGCTAATCAGGCAAGTTGTCTTTTGGGGTTAAAAAAAAAATAACCACGAAGGTTTAAGGCGGGAGCTTCGCTTCGCTTCGCTCCCGCCTTAAACCTTCTAACCTAATCTATCCGTGTCGGTTTCGCCCCGACTCTAGTATAGGGCAGACAAGTATACCAATTAGTTGTTATAACAAATAATTCATAGTTTTTCATAGAGAACAGATTCATTTTCCCAGTGTAGAATTAGGGTCAAAGACGGTTAGGTTGACAAAAATTAGGATATAAGTGTTTATGGGTATCGAAATTATGAAGTTGAATGATTCGGAACTAAAACATTAGGAAAAGAGAAGTTAGGAATTGGGATTGTTAGGATGAAAAATTTTAGGAAGAAAATTTTCGGAGTTCCGATGTTAGGAGTTACAATTTTAGGTGAACTTTGGCGCACCCGTCCAGTCCACCATGCTGCCACGCCTGGGTTCTCTTCGCTTCCCGGTGGTGCCCCTACCACCGGTACTAGGCCCCCTCGCCACGCCGAGGCGAGAACCCATGAGGGGGATGGTGCAAACCCCTGCTTTACTTATCTATGCAAGCATGTCAAAACCCTTTCTGAAATTCATGAGAATTTTATAAATACCTTCTTCAGCTTATGACTAGATCATTGACTGATCCTGTTCTCCTTTCTAATAATATGTAAACTTTTTGAATCATGTCTTTGAAAGTGAATTTAAGTAATAAGTACTGTCATTTTATAAATGACTTTTACGAAAATGCGATGCGATAGACAGACTTCTTCTTTTAATTTTGTCCATGCTATAAAAAACCGATCATTTCGAACTAAGTAACTGTGGTCTAGCGACTTGAGCATAATTTTATTTTTAAACACAGACGACTTAAAGCGTGTCTTTAATACATAAATCAATTTGAGAATTTTTATTCTGTTAAGCGTACTTCCCGCTAAAATGTATCAACGGCGAAGTTGTTTGCCGCCGACTCCGACCGTACTCTGATCTAGATCAAATAATTGCTATAAAATTGACAATTTACATCAGACGCGCCTGTCCGGGCAGAACTTGTTTACTTTCTACAACTTAACTGAAAGTGGAATTGAATGGACAAATTAATTTTTATTGTAACTGTACACTTATGATTATTTGGAACGCTTTTTAGAGACAATCATTTGTTGAATGTTTTTCGTTCGATCTGAATTTAAATTGTAATCTACAAAAATGAATTCTACACGACCTTAAACTATTAAATAAACAGTCTCTGAAAGTAGACAGACGTCCAATAAATAGTTGAAAACGGAGAGGTTTATTTTAATTGCTCCTTTTTAATATGAAACTGATAGTTAGTCTAAAATGATGTTTTTTTTGTTTTTAGATTAGAATCCCATCAATTATTAATAAAGCGTGGAATCTATAATTTATAGTACATTATTTAATTAGTTTGTTCAACTGCTCTACATGGATGTAAGTGTTTATATCCATAGGGTCGAATATACATAGAAAAGTAATTGTATGTTGTGGACACCGGGGTTTTGCTCATACATCATTTCAGGACAGGCACAACGCAACACCGCGCGCAACTTCGAAGTTATTCCGTGAAGATGTACGCGTAAGGTTTTCTAGTATTATGTTCACACTTAAATCACGCGTGATCGGACGAAAGTGCGATCGCGCCGATAGCTGCGTTTCCCGCGCGGGCGCAGGCGGCTGTCTGCCATTGTGCGCGTGCGACATCGGCAAGCGTGGCAGATAAAAACATGCTGGCACAAAATTGATACATTGCATTCTGTACATTCTGTGTTCATGTAACGTTTGAACGTTGCATTGTTTATTTGTAAGCAACAGAAACAACCTCTTGACTCAGAATGCCATTGTGCTCAGTTCAAAAAAATATAATGATTTGAAACATACTTTATATTAAGTAGCATTTATATCATTTTGTTACTCAAATTAAAGGCGTTTTGGATTTAAAACACCTATGAACGGGAAGCTTAAAAATAATGAAATTTACTTAATCGTGCGTCAAAGACGTAATCAGTTCACTGCATACCAAAACGCCAACTATCAATCATAGTATCGATAAATATTGATACCTACATAAAAGAAATGTTGCTACTAGCCTTGCGCAATATACCAAAGTCGGATGAGAAACGTGAACCGGCCTAAAGTATTAACATAATCTAAAAAAAAAACTCCACTAAGTCTCGGCCAGTCACTGTCCCAAATAAAGGAGGCTTACATTACTCGCACCATCAAATAAATCGACTCGGTAATATGACCATCAGAATTCGACAGGTAATCCTTTTGAATTCGTTGATGCGTTATAACGTCCGCCAAGGGACTTTTTTTTCTTCGACAATATTCAAGCCATGACAACGATTAAAATTCCAAGTCGCGACCGTCCTTTTTCGGCAAGTCAACTTACTACTTTGACTCGTATACGGAGTGTTTACTTTTTACATTGTATAAATGCAAGTACCTAAATTAAAATACACACGGTTTCGTGTCGCAACTTCCCGTAAACCTCTATACGCAATGCGTGACCGCCGGACGCATATAATGAACGCTTTGGGTTAATAACCGTCAAGAGATATTTCTAACACAATAAAGTTAATATGAAGGTACCGTGTCCTCGTTACGCACCCGTTGAGTCCGTGTCCTTGATTGCGACGGTCTAGGATTCAATT
Organism: Udea ferrugalis; assembly: GCA_950022985.1. Lineage (NCBI taxonomy): Eukaryota > Metazoa > Arthropoda > Insecta > Lepidoptera > Crambidae > Udea > Udea ferrugalis. The sequence continues at coordinate 14,920,607 of OX465525.1, forward strand.
TGATTCGAACAGAAATCCAATGAGAAGTAGGTACGGCCCAGTGGAATTCTCGGTTTTAACAGCCCGTCTAGATGCAAATGCCTCTATCCTAAGGAAAACCACAGCTAAAAAACACAACTTAGTGTAGTGTTCTTGCCGATAAATAAGGTAGTCAGAGCTCATCAGGAATTGATGTGTAGTTAGTTAGCTTGGGTCCACGGGGCCCTCTCCGGTTGATCCAAACGCGTTACACGTGATTATTTAGGCGATAAAAAGTAAACACGGCGTTACAGTTTGTATAAATATGTAATATTATTAACATAGTGCTTCTGTCTGCTTCTCAGCCCAACTAGAATAACGAATTTTCCCTCTTTCCGGTTCACCATTATACGTCATGCTGACTAAACAAAAGCTCCTTACAGTCTTACAGGACCAGCAGTGCATTACATTTATTACTGGTGTTCTACTTGTCCTTAGGATGCGGCAAACACTAACCATAAAGTCCTAATGCTTGCTTGCCACCAACGTTGTATGAAAAAATAGAACATCGAAGGAAGAGGTTATCGATATACCGCATCTATCCGGCCCGGAGCGCAGCAGGGGCGTGCCGCAGCGACACCGGCGACGCGTCGTTATCCCCTCACAGCGCGTTGTCACAGTATAATCTTACAGTAAGCTATCTACATACAAACGTGCCACTCTCGGTTTGAATGTGTGCGTGCGCGTCGCGCGCCGTGTTGCGATATCACGCACACGCTAGCATAAAATAGGGAGGCATAGGGAGGCGGCAGTACGGACGGGCTGTGCCGCGTGTCTGTGTGCACGCTAGGCTAATAACTCGGCGGACGGCCTTAGATAGCCTACTGTATGGTTTATACTGTGGCGTTGTGTGGCTCATGCCTGCCCGGCAGCACCAATTGCGCTCCAATCCCCCGCATTTTCCGCCATAACTCGCGCTCTTTTCAATTGCTCGTACGTGGACCGCGCGTGCTGCCAACCACAGCCATCAACGACGCCCACAGTTTTACCTAAAGCACTATCCTCACCTCACCCCATTGTCCCATCCATCCATGACACAATAATTCTTAAGGTTAAAAGCCAAAGTCGGTTAACCGTCCATGTACGTGGTTTTAGATCTAAACTGCTTCAATTTTATTACTGTCTATAACCTGAATATAGTAATAGTAATACGCTCTCGAGGTTTCCAAGTTGACCGCAAGGGCCAATTTTAAAAGGCATTTCCGAAGCCACCCACCCGAGTTCACTTGATTGATTGCTAATGACTATTGTTACGCTGTTACGCAACCCCCGAGGCTGTCCGTCCGAGCTGACACTGTACATGACGGCTGGCATTACTTCCATATTTCAGCGTTTCATAGATAAACTAACCCGTCTATTTGCGAACAATAAACGGATGTGTTCGGCCGCCGGGATACAATGTATCAATGATACCGGTCACACACGCCGCTATGGTTACAGGCTAACCTATAATAATCATCGATCGAGCAATTTCGAATGACATCGGCACATGATTGCCCCATATTTTCAGCTCGCCCATGTAATCTGGCTTGTAAGATGATTATAAACCTACACACGACGTCCTGTCAAGGTTTCTCTTCGGTTATTGATTGCTTGTTAACTAACCTAATTAGGTTAGTTGATCCTCTGTGGTAATTACCACAGAGGATCAAAAATATTGTAATTGAATATCTGTATCTACAATTACTAAAAAGAATAAAAAATCAATGAATAAGTGCGTGTTTGCTTTTATTTTTGTATTACTTTCATCAACAGTAACAACACCTGCAGATGCTATTTCAATAATGTTCAATATTCACTTGTTAAGTTACTGCTAATGAAAACTCGCACTACTTATTGTTATTGTTCGGCCGCGAGCATTTCTATTTGGTCCTACTTATTGAGTTATTACAACTCGCACTGCGTGCAACTCAGTATTTCTGTTTATATTTGAGATATGTGCATTACGGCATGATTGAATTACGCTTTAATGAATAGCGGGCGACATTGCGTGTGGCGTATAGTCTGATTCGCGAGCAATTCGTGACGCGCGATAATCGATCCGCGAGCATCGCAACCCGCTCAGGCCGGCGAGTAGCGACCCGGCAGACCTCGATCTGAATCAGCACGCGGCCGATTCAGTGAACGCTACAATCTGACCAAGTTAAAAACGCACAACACCGCCAGCGGAGCCGGTGCAGCAAGCCGACCGTCCCCGTCCAACCGATTACGATCGCAACGCTGCATCGCCGCGTTCCCATTATGGCCTTTTACGTGGCGATTGTATCGATTGTGACGTCGATTATCCAAACCCCGCCGAGGTCAGATCTAACCAAAAAAATATCCTTTCTGCCTCCATTCATGTTATTTGATTTTTTGCCGATCGTTACCACCGATTGCTGCGATAAATATTCAACGAGATATCATTTAAATGCTGCGTTCGTAGTCGATTATCTGAAGGTGATCGCTAAAATATCATAGTGGGTAAACAAAGGCGGTAGGGTCAGGACGAACGGCCGGGGGCGTTGTGCTGCTTGATTTATGGGCTCGATACCGAAGCTCTTCCGCGGTGTTCGTTGACGGTTACCGCACGGATCTCGGGAACCTTTTAAACCGCCGGCTAAACCCTACTTCGCTTCTGTAGTACCATAATTTGATATATTACTTCAACTTTGTAGACTTGAACATTGTATTAGAAAACTTTTGCAGTTCAGTTTAACTTCGATATCGATTAAATTGTCATTCTGATGTTTGCAGAGAAATGAAGATGAAAATGTGTTATTGCGTTTATTGCTTTAGATTATGTTGACGACAATAATAATAACTTACAAGATAATAATAACTTGACGAAGACCCTTCGCCATCAACTATAAAACTAAAACGATCTAGCTACACCCCTTACTTTCAAGCCATTAATTCCGGTCTCAGCGATACAGTGCGGTCTTAGAAAATAACAGACGGTGAAATTAGAACAAAGTTAAATGACTGATACGAGTGCGGGTGAACATGTTCTTAAACCACTACAGGGCGCTGCGGTTTCCTCTAGATCGGTAACATAAGTAGCCCAGGACTGAATTAATTACCAGCGAGACCAAGTGGAAGTGTACAACGGTTTCTCGTGTAAAACGAGACGAGACGCACGATGGGAAAAAGGTTAACCGCGCATAAAATAACGCATCTGTGTGCGGGTGACATAGTGAAACTCTCGAAAGCACAGCGCGTGGAAAAATTGTGCTTTACTGATTTTCCGCAGATTTAGAAATGCGGATAGATTGAGTTTTGACGGAAATAAAAAATAATGTCAAAAGTGCGTTCAGTTCACAAAACGCGTTTTTGTTGAATGTTACAGACAGGACAAGTTTGCTAACTGTATTATTAATCTCGTTAAATCATTTTACCCTAAGTAGTTTAAAAATGTTGTCCATCTTAAGAGCACCTTTTGTCGTAAGGTACAGTCAACTTCAGCGTAACACTGGATTTCGTACCACATTATCGGCAATAAAAGCTCTTTTTGTGCTGTGTTCTAGCCATAGACAATTCTACAGATACTGACAAGGCGAGTGTATACTTTGATAGTTCTTATCTCTTTAGTCAATACAAACTCATTCTCCAATGTTGTGTTATACTTGCCTTGGGAGGCGGTTAATTTCACAGTAAAAATATACTTACAACGTTGGACGTAGACAAGCCGGTGGCACTTGCGTCGTGTATACGAGTGCCTTTCTCATTCTAATAAACGATCATTTGAAACAATAACTTTAACTCCTCATCATACTTGTAGTTGGCGTAATAGATTATTTTTCCACTAATATTTTATGGTGCACCGTGATGTCTGTGATGCATTACGGTGCACAGTCCGGTGTAGGGTATCGCAGTAATTGGATACACTTATATCGTGGCGGCCGCGGGCGGGTCTGTCCCCGTCTGCCCGCTGGATTTATCGCCGCAGCAAATCATTGCACTCATCTCACTATTATTTGACTTCTCTCTGAAGATTTTATTGTGACCGCCCGTAAAGGATGTGTTATTTTTAGTTTCGTCTGAAATTGGTCCCGTGCTATGTAGATGTGATGGAGATTACAGGATGAGGGTAGCATGTACTCGTAGTAATCGAAGAGTTCGACATCGTTGGAGTTGGTTCATTGAAGAGAAAATATGATCGGCTATCCAATATTAGACATTTTAAACATAAAGCTTACTTAGGATAAGTTTATCCTGTATACAGGGACTTTATTGAGATGATCTGATTTTAGTAAAAATTTGTATCAACAGATGACTATCTATAAACAAGTATAGATTATACTTAAAGAAATAACTAAACAGGAACAACACTGAGCTGTACATGTAGAAGAATAATTTAGTAACACTAATGAAGAGACGAAGCTAGAGCATAGAAAAATAAACAGTCAGTGAAATAATTGACAATCGAAATCCTCTTTAAACAAGCACAATTCTGATTACATCATGGTTCCTCGAAACAAGTTGATTAACAAAAGTTTATTTGTATAGGTCCTGATTGCTACGGAACGCTTTAAATATTCGTTTGCTCTGCAAAAACTGAATTGGGTCCGCTCCAACAAAAGCGACGGTCATTGAGGTCACGATTATCAAGTACGTCGATAAGTCCAACTTGTTCACGGATACCAGATATAATATTTAAATCTTTAAAAAACATAATGGATTATACCCGTCTAATGTACCGTTTGATTTTTGTGAAAATATAGCCAGTTCACACATTATGTCTCTGAAAGAAAGTACCCATCTATAAGTGTAACACATATTAGTCCTACATTGTTTAATGTCGTGTTATCGATTACAGAATCCGTCAATGTCATCCCGATAATCGATTGTACGAAATCGGGTATGCATTACCCTTTGTGTGTCTTAGCCGCCAAAACTCTGAGATAAATGAGACACGTCTAATGTGAGACAATAAATCTGTGTCTTCGCTAGGCTCAAGTTTTTACACTAATTCTTTACCGACTTATTCAAAAGAATCGATAGTCTACATTGATGGTAATGCTCTAGCTAAAACTATTCGAGTAGATACTTCGCAAGCAAGGTACACAGAAAACCGCAATGTAGCCTTCAGAGTTTAAGCATTAGATACGCTGCATTGCGTTGATGGAGCGTCGCTAAGGTTGGCTCGAAGGTCAACGTGTTAGAGGACCATTTGTAAATCTCTTGACCCCTCGTAGATAATGGCACTTTTCAATCATGAGAGTGATGATGGATATGACTGTGTCTGGACTCTGGACTAATAATGGTTTTGGAAGTGGTTTTGATTGAGTGAGATTTGAATCTGCATGTTCTCTGTTGTTCAACACAAGGAGACTGCCAAGGTCATAGGTATAGTTCCAGTATGTATTGTTTATTGGCGTGGCAGTCGTTGTCAGCTGGTTCACATTATGGAATATTAATCCAAGAAATTATTGACAATTGCTCCAAATATTGGTACAATTTGGGGCGTAAATATTTTTCAGCAGGCCACACCCCTGGCAAACTTTGTAAAAGTCAGTCAGTGCTTTCGACTGACTGACTTTTACAAAGTTTTTTGTTGATTTGACTAAATAAGCAAAACAAAATCATTTTTTTGTAATATAAAAAAACCGACAGAATCTTTCTGCGTTTTAGAATAGGAAGTAAAGATTTTCTGTTTCACGTATTTGACTAGTCGAAAACTAAACGGCATAAAAGAAAACACAAACCCGTTGCTGAGATGGGCAGCTGTGACAGACGGCGGCACGGACAGGTTGACAGACAGACGCATTAACCATTTAGGTCCGGACTCCGGAACCCTGAAAGACATTATTTATCGTAAGTAATGTTCAGGCGCAAATCAAATCCGCGTTGTACTAAGTATTGTATTACCTACAAAAGCCACTGCAAGTGTAAGGCTTCCCAGCGGTTCCGAGTGCCGGGTGTATTCGACCTTTGGCAGGCCTGTAACGTGCCACCTTCTTTCTCACGGATCGCGTTACGATAATACGATTTAGCACTAGGAAAGACTGCTCTGAGCTGCAATTTCACGCATGTGAAATATTTTCCGATGAAATGGAGGAATTATCAAATGCTTCTCTACGCTTTGCACGAGGATCTTCTGCCTTGAGTTGAAGATCTTCGTAAATTAATTGTTTAGCGATAATATCAACTAAATGGATATTGCAGCTAGTCTTCGTGTCAGCTCAGTCAGTTTCTACCAAAAATATGGCGCCCCCTAGTTCACCGATATGACTGGGTCGAGGTGATACCTGGCTGGGAGTCGAAGTCAACTATTGGACGTCCAATTGTCCATTAAAGGTCGTAAGACAATAGAGCTAAAATACAATAAGTGATTGTAGCATCAAATTCATAAAGGCACGCATATTAATTATCTATTGTTCTAATAAAATCAGAAAGCTCAAAAGCTCCTTGAAGCATATTTTAAAAGTATCGTAACTAACTTACGAACAAGTACCCATTTATTCGTAAAATATTAGCATCTAAGCCGTAGGTTACATTACAAGTTTGCCTCAGGTCTCGGCAACATTGTAGCGTAGAAAATTTTATAATCTAGACGCGCATTTTAATAATGTCGCTATCTCGATCGCTGTGAACGGTTCTCGGATTAGAATTCAATAACTATTTGCACCGGTCACGCGGGCCGGGCCGTGACGAGAAGTGCCGGTGCAGTCTGCGGATTGCAAATGCACGCCTCCATGTCAAAGCGCGAATGTATGGCCGTGGCTTAATTGCCGTGTGAATCCTGTTGATCTAAATAGATGAGTTTTAGATTAGACGTTGTTAGGAAGACAACGAATCGGTTTTTCAGAAAGTAGTGATGTTTTGTGATAGGGAAAAGAGATGTCTTTGCCCAAACGTGAGATCGCGAAGGCCAATTTAGAAAAGATAGAGTTGCGTGGATTGTGTCGGAACAGAATATAATCAATGGTAATAATTCAGGTTTTCCTTATTCACTTGCCATTTTTTATATACCTTTCGTCCCTAATTTTTTTAACAGAAAGATTGCAACATGTTTTCGAGTTAATCAAAGTAAAAGGCCATTTCAATCAGAAACCATGCAATAGAGTTTTTAAACAAAAGCAACAGTAAGTACTTTTTATCCTTATTGCAATGTGCCGTCCCGAGGGTTGGCACGTGACCAAACCATGCCAGTGGGTGAGTCCGGTGGCAGCTTCCTCGTGCGTCACCGGTCACGTGGTCGGGACCCTAGAACGTGATCTGTCGAAACAGGGTAACGCGACCACTGTGCTTGCGTCGTGATCTGCGGTTACACAGCCACACTTAGCCCTCTTTATGTATGTAGACGTGTTTATGAGGAACTACTCCGTTATGACACCTCACTTGAAATAATATCGCTTAAAATGTGTAATGTCAAGTAAAACCTTACAGGAGACGTTCAATGGTTTTGGGATTGCATTCCGAATATCTAAAAATTTAAAATCAAAATGTGTTAACATTAAATATTTCAGTTACGCTATAATTATCAACATCTCACGTTATTCCAATTGCAAGCAGTTAGATGATAAGTACTGTGTTAATTTTTCCACTAAAACAAATTATATTTTTAACACCTTGTTGCTTGCAGCAATCGCAACCGACTGTCGAAAGGATTTAAAAATTCACTACTCATATTTTTTCTTTTTTTACACCGCGACGGACAGAACGGCTATTTATAGATGCGTTTTTCAATGCTAGTCCATCCAACACATTAAAGATATCTTCCGAAGTAATTAACAAAATATTTTTGTGTCATTTTTTGTGCACAAAACGTGATTAGACGATCTTTAATTTCTGGTCATTGATGCACTGCCCATCAGTGATACACAATTTTAAAGTATTTTTGAATTAATTTTTTGAAGGTTTTTTCTTTTCGATACAATATGCAATTTGGAAATATGTATCACTGGCATATATTCTAAATACTCTTGTAGTTTGGGTAGCGTAGGAATTGGCTTTGTATATTGTCAAAAGGTCTTAGATCACTCGCGATTGAGGATACATCGATCTTATCAAAAACAAACGTGACCGTCGGCCCATCCCATTATTACTGCAGGTATACATAGGCGTGGTAAATCTGCCAACAATACATGTTTGTTAGTATGTTTACTGCACTCGACGACTAGAACATTCTTGTTCCGACGTAATTAAGCGCCACTGCAAATATTCTCAATTACGAAACAAAATTGGTTCGGATCTTATGTTACGTGTGGCCTGAGGCGTAGCAGGCGAGTTGTGAAATTGAAAATATAATTAACATCGACCGCGAACTACTTCATTATAAAATTGAACTGTCTTTTAAACGCCTACTGCATAAATTTCATTAACAGTATATAGCGGCTATGTAGCTGCTCTGCAAACTTTCTGTCCTCGCTTAAATAAGCGAATGCTAATGTCGTACGCGATAATTCAAGCTACTTTTATTTCATGTCTTAACAACCGTTGTAATGATGATCAATCGTAATTAGTCACACCGAAATGCTAATGTCACCGTTTAGTCACGCGATGCGATCGTTTGCGATTTGTACAAATTTATCGAACGCTCGAGTCGTTTGCTGTATTTCAAGTTTTTCAAACTTGATCCTGCACAAATAGTACCGCTAATCTTTGGTATCTCGTATCTCTTGATATTAAACAGATAAAAGAGCATACTCTTTTACGGTATACGGTCGGATTAAAGCGGAATAACAGTTTAATGACAATGACCTTGTTTGTTCGCATATTTTGTTTGCACAAATACCGAATTGGAGTAACCTTCTATTCCGACTAGTTTAATAACACGTATGTTGCAATATTATACTAGCACGATAGAAACTTGGTTATTATATTTCGCGGATTTTATTATTGTGTTAATTTCATGAGTTTGTGAAGTAAATATACCTGAATATTTACCTCATAACCTTAGGAAATTAAATGAAATGTGATGGGCGTGACGATTATTACGACTTTAATATTATTTTAACATGTCCAAACGTTTGTTTCTTAAATTATAATTCTTACATCAAGTTAATTTTAATTGATTTTACAAGTGTTGTAACTATTATCGATAATGTTATTGTAGCTGTATAGCTCACAGCCGTCGGCGGACTCACGCCCCGCATTTCACGCGGTTCTACTCACATTGATTGTTTTCTTTTTATAATAAACTCTTGCGCATTAACAATGTACTAACGACCTGTAGCTTATAATAAAGCCGCAAGAACAATTTGCGGCTGCTGCATATCGCAAGAAAAAACAACTATTGGAAACATTTTCTCGTACAGCCGAGAGCTTAAATTAGTAACGTTATTATGTTTCTTTTTGAACGATCCTAAATCCTAATCGATTTAATCGAATTAATTTTAAACATCGTTCGTGACTGCTGGGGCACGCTAACCGCATTTTAATCAAGCGGCCAATCATTGTCGTCAGTGCAAAATAGTGTTACGAAGAAAGGATAGTTTATCAATTATTAATCGATGTTATCGATTCCTTTTATTCAACAGTAAACGAATTTATAAAAATCGAGTTAAGTTGTACAATATAATGACATAATTATTAGCACGTTACGCGCCTCAAAACTTCAATCGACTACTATTTGTAGTATTTTTTGTGCTACCCCTTTTCTCCATTAAGAATGAACACGCTTCTGTAATTTATCTATGTTCTTTCAGAGATTTCTGAAAATGCATTGTGATGTAATGCACCAAAAAGTTTTATTTTTTAGCATTAGGGATAATGCATTATCATCTTACTAAAGATAGGAAAACCAGAAAAAGAGCAGTGCAGTCGCCCGGTTTGCGAAAGATGCTGGTTCGATTCCCGCCTGACGCCAACAGACCAAATGTCTTTTTCTGGTTTTCCTATCTTTATTGTTGCTTTTGTTTTAAACAATCGATCATATTATTGTAAACCCAAAATCAATCCTGTCCATATAATCGATAGTTCAATCGATTCATCCAATCGATATTTCGACAACACTAGTGCAAATGTCCAAAGCAACGAGATCATAAGCCATGGTAATGTATGTAGGTCAGGCATAATAGGCGACGGAGTAGCTCCATCAACGGGGTTGTTACCAGCCTTGTCCAAGATTGAACTAGTTTTTATATCAATCGAGACGAGGGCGAGGTGATCGTTGACTTTTGCTTCGCCAAACAGAACACAAGCTTAAAGCGTATGCGATTTAGAGCGCAGACTTTTATGAACTTAGACACCTATACTGTTTACTCAATGAATCTCCAATGCGAGAAATAATACAGGCGAGCTTATTGCTTAGATAATTCTCTACCAGTCAACCATTGAGCTAGACCGTTGCCGGCTTAAAATACTAAATTTGAAATAATAATCTTAGTTCGTACCTATTAATAATGTACCTATGTAGGTATGAGCATGTAATATTTGATAATGTTATGTGTTGATTAAAAAAAAATCTTCAATAAGCTAATAGCCATAATTAGAAGCTTGCAGTTGTAATTAAGAAAACTGAGCTGAGCGTAGTGCCTCATAAACACTTCAATATCGTGGTATTCATAATTTATTCCAAAAAAGATATAATTTTCAGTAACTTGCACCAAAGAATGAATTAAAAGGTCACGCTGGGCGAATGCAAATCACTCTTTTCATTGAGGTAATGAACTTTATAGATGTGGCTTTGAACTAATAGAATTTGATAGACGTGCGACCGTTGGCGCTGGTTGGTGTCGCGCCCAAGGTCATGCGGTCCCACTTGTTCCACAGGCGACTGAGGCGCGTCAGTACGCTAATGTGAGGTGGCATTTTGGCCACAATTTTAGCTGTGATACTGTCTATGCTGCTACTTAGTGGCCTATATTATTTTGTCTACATCTCTCTCGTCAGTTCTATATTATCTGTTTTTTTATTCTGTAGGTAGGTCCACGTCATATTTTGTTGCATTATGAGTACCATCTGTCTTTCTGCAAGTCTTTTCTTTTCAGATTTAGATTACGAACTCATTTTTGTCAAAAACATATTTGAAAAGAGTAACTGCTCCCGGCCCAAGAGAGAGACAGAGACCCGGCGAGAAACTCGCCGGATCTTTTCAGTACAGAAATAGCAGTCCGACAGCAGTCAGTCAATATGTTTGTGTACGAAAGTACTTGTAACAGGTCTATTTAAATAAAGATATTTTTGATTAAGTAAGTCAACTTAAAGATGAGAAGGCATTCTGCGTCTTGTAGTCCAATGCAGACGGAATTAGGTCGTCCGTTAATTAGGCGTTAAGTAGGTAGGTGGTAATTCACTTAGCGAGAATCGATTCTCGCATCCAAATAAAACAACGCAAATCGATTTTAAATGCATGCGTGCGATGCATAAACTTGTTACCTTATTATTTTCCCGTGGCGAAGCACCGAGATTGTCTCCGCCGTAACTTCATTGAGGTTACGAGGTTTACGATTTCCCTCGATAACGTCCAAATACTCGTTCGTGACTACCACCTCTTGTTGATTTTGGAAACCGCTGTGCGACCGTAAAACTTTACCGCGAATACCCAGTTTAGAATTTAAAAGCAAATGCATTGCCAATAACCAATAATAACCTAAGTGTCGTCCGATTTACGATTTGTAAATATTTATCGCCAGTAAATATAGAATTTCATTTCGCGAGAGATCTTTCCAATATCGATGGAATATTAACGCTGCCTCCTGGGTAATCGTAACTAAAGTACCTACGCAGTACGCACAGCTAAGCGTATCTTTCAAAACATTCATAAAATTATGCAAACAAGCTTTATTGCTTTGATGATGGTGTAAAATTACTTTATTAAACGAGCAGCTTTGTGGAGAATATTGCGGAGCATGCCACCGCTCATTATTGCTTCAGAAACAGTGGCATCTCTAGCTAGGTAAAGTGGCGTGAACTAAATAGCGATTGTCGCCCGCTGGTATTTAATAGCCCATCGGCATTGGTGCCAGAGCCGCACTCGGCAGAGAATGGAAGGTTGTCGATCGGCACTCCTTTCTGAGCCGAACCGACGTGCAATTTGCACTGCAAGCGATTCCGGCCCTAACTATCGCGCGAAGGTATAATTAGACCTGAGCCTAAATGACGTGAACGTTGCCAGATAGATACCTTTATTACGCTTTATTAAAGTTATCATTATACAATTGGGTTGGGTGTATTGTTTGCAATTTATTCGTTATTATATTATATCGCTCAGCTTATTTTATAATGGCACCTATCTAAATAAATAATATTTCTAATTGTTTAAACACGGAGCATTACTACTGTTATCTCCCTGATCCTCGTTGTTTTACGTTGTTTACGGGCGTCCGTAAAAACAGCTTAAAACTTTTTAAGCTGTACTGTCAACACAAAACTAACTCGCTTATGCAACTAATCACCACCGACTTGATATTAGTTTACATGCCAGTCTTATTCGATTAAACCTTTACGGCTACGGAATTTTGCTCGCCAATTAAATACTGTTGAAATGTTTATTCATTCGCAGCCTATATTTTGAATGTTAAAGTTACGTTCAAATGAAAGGTCACCTGTATTCTAAATAGACTTTTTGCGAATCGATCCTAGTAGTTTTTTACCTTAGTCGATTTATGATAACAACACAAAAAGCAACCTCGTTCTCGCGCCATTCACGAAGCGGAGCTATTTAAATGTAATGTAATGTAAATCTTAAAGGGCACAGGCGTGGCAGCATGTACAGAGGCGCTCACATCAACCTTTACGTAGGGGCACTTCATGCTGCTGATGTAAGACTCATTTTGCAATGGTTTTGTAAAGGTTGATGTGTGCGCCCTCTGTACTTTAAAATCGTAAATACATCTGTACGCGCAGCAGGTGACCTCTTAGGTGTTTTGTTCGTGAGCCGAGTCGCATATTTATTGCATCTGAGTTCTATTGCATCTAGCCTCTAATTTATCCTAACGTCGCGCCCATTGAGAAACCACGCGCAACTGTTTAGTTTAAGGGCAAGTATTCTCGCGAAAGAATCTCCATACAACTAACGCGGCCGAGTCGCCGCCCTCGCCTATTTCGTAGGTTTTAAACATAGGCTTAAATAGAACAATGATTTTATAGAGTCAAATTCTTCCAATTCGTCTATTATTATTCAGTGGCCATAATCAACTAAACAAAAAAATGACAAAAATCAAAAGTTGAGACTTAACTTTGAAAAAACATTACAAGAAAGGGGTAACTTAATTATTATTTTTTCGATAGAGTGAAGTTTATGAAATCATGTAACTGAATGCAATTTGGACCAGATTAGATCCTTAACTGATATTTTTTAATTCAAAACATTATTTTCTCTGTGTCAGATGGTTTAGTTCAGTGCGGCATACGCATACCTAGCCTTAAAGGATAGCTCGTCAGGCCATGCGCATGATCCGACTGCAGCAACACAAAGGACCTGACTGTTCTTGGCCAACATTTGGCTAGCATAATTGGCTTTGAACGGCACCTGTTTGTACGAAATCCGCGTGGGAATCGGCGAGAGCCCGAGGCGGGTTGCGCAAACGCAGCGGCGGTGGCGGCCTACCGGCTCAGTATAAACCATACAGTAGAACATCTAAATACAAACGTGCCACTCTCGGTTTGAATGTGTGCGTGAGCTTCGCGCTCCGTGTCGCGATATCACGCACACGCTAGCGTAAAATAGGGAGGCATAGGAAGGCGGCAGTACGGACGCGCTGTGCCGCGTGTCTGCGTGCACGCTAGGCTAATAACTCGGCGGGCGGCCTTAGATAGTCTACTGTATGGTTTATACTGTGCTACCGGCGCGGGCGCACCGGTGCGCGGTGCTTCGCACCAACTGGAATTTCGAAAACTGTTGCGCGCTATGCTTGGCTGGCAGACGGTCAGCTTGCCGTTACTGTAACACAAAGGAATTTGCGAAAATTATAATACTAATTGAAATTATTTAGACCACAACATCTTAACTGGCAGCTTCATTTTAAATTTAAAAATGAACGTGATAATCGTGATGTTAGGAATACTAAGTATAAATGTCAACAGTTCATTATTGTGTACGTCGGGCCAACGACACTATAAATCTTGTAAGTTTATTAGAAGCAATATAGTAAAATATGGCAATATGTTCTCGTTCAACTCAGTAGTATTGTATACGATGATACATGCATACGTACCTACACCGTGGACATTTACAAATGGTCTGCAGTGCATCCAAGGTCGTGCAATACAATATTGATTTCCTTGTATTGTATATGGGCTGTTTTTTAGGATAAAGTCTTTAAATAATGACGAAAAAAACAAAAAAATTACTGTGCTATGCTAATTCCGTGCAATTTAAATTTAACTGTAACATTTTGACCTTTAACTGATGATAACTAATGTATTTTTCGATATGACTAAATTTTTTCCTTATTGAGTGTCACTAATTAAAATATTGCAATGCAATTAAATGTTAATAACTTGCGGGATTTCGATTATTGCAAACCTACCACAAGTTTTGTGTTTTTATAGTTCAGTTTATTTTTTAATAATCGCATCAGTATTTAAAATATCTATTTACTAAATTTAAAATATGATCTTTTCATCATGTATCAGTTATTAAAACATCTAATTTTATCAATGTCAGGTGCTAAACCCCCAAACACACCGGTGTTTATGTCATCGGACGTTAGACCTCACGAACTTGAAACAAGTTTGCTAATTGAATTTTAAGTACTGATGACATCTACAATAGTGTCCAAGATGATTTAATTAAATGGCTTATTCTAAGTCTGGCTTTGGCCCTATTACATAGGCATTTTGACCACTGACCCTTGCCGCTCGCTTGCTCAATCTTAAAGCTTTAATGTATTTGTAATTGCCACTAGAAGGTCCAAATTGGGCCCAATGTTTTGAAATGTTCGATAGGGTTACATATAAGTATCATGCGTCTGTAATTGGTGTTCCTTAGTTTGTGATTAGAATTTGCCAACACAACAAACATACTAAAATAAACATTCAAAGAAATAACGACGTTAATCACTACATACTTAGTATTAAACACAGTCGCTTTCTGTGTCACTTCGCTTAGATCATTAAAACTACGCAACGGATTTTGATGTGTTTTTTTTATTGATAGAGTGGTGGAAGCGCAAGGTTTATATGTATAACATGACATAGCATCCTATTGCGCCAGTGCGTAGCCGGGGCGGGTCGCAAGTTTACTTTATTATAATTATAAAAATATTACGGGTTTTATAAGTCGTATCACCAAATGAGGCTCTACGAGTTCTCTCAATTAAATTCAACTGCCATTATTATGCCACTATCATAGCTTATTAAATATTTATTAGCTTAATAACGCTATAAATATAAACCTCGATATTTTGATGAAATAAACATCCCATCGGTGTAGAAATTGAACAAGTTTTTACTTAGGAAGTGTCAACCTAAAGTGTTTGTTTACCGTAAAGCTCGTGTGCTGTTTTTATGATTTTGCACTAACACGTGGATGTACATCCTATAGGAATATATATCCTATCCATAGTCACTGCAATTTTAAGGACATAATTTCAGTAAACAAGCCCTATCGCTTGTAATTACACTTATTTTCTATGTTATTTTTAAATCAGGGTTATTGTTTTGCATGCTAAAGTGCTTGCTAAATGGGGAAATACTAAAGTCCTAGTTCTAAATATGTAACTGGTAGGTGTATAAGAATATAACCTTGGCCCTGCATGATCGGATTTTCATACGGCAGTGAAATCCCGAAATTCTCATGGGATTTCAGTCTATTGCATATTTCAATCAAGAACTATAACTACACAGTGATTCTTAAACGCGAACGAATGATTTAATGATATTGCTAAGTGCTGTCATAGAACGCGGTTGTTGTACCGTGGGATAATGTTATTCTAATTGTTAATAGTATAGACATTTCTGCATAGAAGGAAAATACAGCGATCAAAATTATACTCGTATATCGTTTGCTTATAATTTTTACCAAGCACTTGTTTTAATCTGCTGTTAATATGTATATGCAAGTCTACATCACCCATCTCGGTTCTGATATGCACTAAATGCGAGTGCGAGAAGGACGGAGAGTGTGTCAGTAGGTGCAGGTGAACGGCCGGCACACATTCTGTTATCAGCAGCCGAGCCGACCGGTAGTGACGTCGGGCGGCACCTGTCGATTTCTATATCAATTTACCGCGTTGAAGCGGCTCGTTTCCCCGTGAAAGCTAATTTATGTTAATGGACAAACACGTTAAAATACATAATAATTGAATATTTATGCGAGCTCCTCGCTAACTATAACTCAGACAAAGCGTTAACTTTAAATCAACTAACACCGCAAGAGTAATGGATACCGACGTACAGAATAATGGAAGTTTTGTCATCTCAGGGCGATTAAACGTAATTGAATCCACGGAGCTGAACGCTCTAGCCGATCCAGTCTCTCACAAAGTCGAACACGATCCGTGCCGCAACACCGACGAGTAGGTATCATTCCAGTTATGATTTTGCAACTATTATTACGATTTAATGTCTCGTTCTGTCGATTACTTAATCCAGTGCTCGTCTTCGAGCATTCGAAACTTTGCAACGACAACTTTCGACTTTCTACCGTCCTACCCGCAAACAACATTAATATTCCGTCGCCATATTACACGATACCTCTTTTTGCTTCCTGTAATTGCCATGTAATCGATTGAGGCGTTCTAATTGGGCCTCGGCCACTACTAGGAATGGATAATTACAAAACTCGTTCTTTTTGTTTCAGGTATGTCTCTTCTGGTGACTAATTGTTGCTGCTTGGTATGTAACTGACAGACGAATAGATTAGGCCAATACCGTCCAAAGACTTGTGAGAAAACTCCTTGACGTCGCTCATAACGCTACCATATTTGCCCGTTCGGCAATGACGTAAATGGTTATTATGTTTTTGTTAACCTTGAGCCGTAATATTTATACAGGTGACCGTCTTTTTGTGCGTTATTTTTGACAAGGGTACATTTAAAGTATCACACCTTGAACGCGGCTTGTTCAGTTAATTTGACGGCTATTCAGGCAGTGACTGCTGACGAGTAGCCCTGTCCGACTTCGACGTTATTTCCACAAGAGGAATCCTCTACAAACTGGTTATGGACATCATTAAATCAATGATCGATTATATTCACGAGTTACGAGCATTTCGAAAAACAATTGTACTCCTGTATTGCAATTGCGTTTTCCTGTCAATTATCGGTGGCTAAAAAACAACATACTGGATCTAACCAGACCGCATTACTTGGACCAATCGTAACGAGGCGTGCTTCTAAACCGGGATAACTAGAAACTTGCCAGGTGATACGCTCGCTACACTTGTCACAATTCACAATGTTACTAGTACATAGTTTATTTTCGATTTGCAATTAGTTCTTTTAAGTCACCCTAAATTTCTTTTTTATCAATCGTATTCTTTTCTCTCCATTTACTTCATATTTTACAGTTAACTAGTCAGTAACTAATCTCAGTGTTCTGGAAGACCCGTTCATAAAAACTTGGCATGTCGACAATTTGTCAGATTTTTTTTCTTACTTATCCGTTTTTCGCTTGCTTACCTGGATTTCATTGGAGATGACTACCAAATATATATATTTTTTAATTATGTTATTTTCTTCTAAATGATTATCACTGTCACTCCTAGAACTCTTAATCCTCCTTATGAGTGAGCAATATGCATGAGTTCGAAAATGACGTTTGTATGTATGAATATTACTATCAAGCCAATTCAGAGTTAATGTCTGCTACAGAAACATAGATTCAAAATACGTTATGGCATGACATTGGATGTGGGCGCGATGACCTGCATACCGTGACCGGAACAAAGTTAATGATACAAGGATACAAATTTATTAAATAAATAATACATATCTGTCCCAGATATGTCTTACACTAAAATAATCTGACCCCAAACTAACCGCGGAAATAAGAAATATTCTAAATGTATATTTTAGTTACAGAACAATAACACAAATGTGTAATAATTAACAATACTTTACTTTACTTTATTAAAAATGGTTTAAATCGAACTGATGGCCCACAGCGCCTTTGCAGATTTACTATCTATCTATTGCTTGAATGCCTTTAATGGGCCTGCCGCTGTGATAAGTTTATAGTGTAGATTTGGAGTCTTTTCTTTTTTTCACCACTAACGTAACCTAAGAAGGAAGCCTTTTTTTCATTCTTACCATTTTATTCAATGGTTTCCTATCTGGTAATCCTTGCTAATTATCCCTATTCGGGAAGAAATCAGAAAACCTGGAGTAGCTTATCTCAAAGTAATTTTATTTATAATGTCAAATATGACATAACAAACGGAACACAAAAAATATACAACAACATAAAAGTAAAACTATTCCGCGTACATTTTCTGATTGCAAATTGCAAATTAATTCATCGCACATATGTTTCGCGCACGGTAAATCGTAGTTTAAAAGTATCTTTCGGATCCGATATCCTAGCAACATTGACAACTAGATATCACCAGGATACCACCAGCTAGGATGTCGTAACTCATATCGCCAGCAAACGCCAAGGGCGCTTGGACTGCTTGTTGACATTGTTTATTGTTCGCTACTTCTCGTTACCCAAGACATGTCGCGGGATGTTGCAAAAAGCTTCTGGTGCTGGGAACGCGTTGGGGTAATTGTCGATTGTCTCGCCAGAATGGAACGTTGGCGGTACTAGACTTCGATTATCCTTTCCATTGTGAGATGTTGAATGGATCTTGTCTTGTACTCTGACTCATTGAGTTAAATAGCAATCTTGATTAATTGTCTGAAGCCCACTTGCACCCAGCGCTCAATCTAGGCCTAACTTTCATCTCCTCTGCTGTCTGTGTCAAGCGCACTATTGACTTGTGAATCACAATTGGGAACAGGCATGTAAGGGCATATAATTATATGCCTAAGGGGATGTAAATTATGCAGCCCAAACTAAATTTTTGATAAAATCTTAATGTGTGTACAAAGTGCATCCACCATTGGTATGAATCTTAAAAAAATGTTCTCTACCAGACCCACTAAATAAATAGTTTTCCTCACAACAGTTTTTGTAAGATTTGTAGTGTTTTTTGCAGAACGTCCATAAACTTCTTGTGCCTGCAGGGCACTTAGCTTCAACAAGCGCCACTGTTTTTTGTGAAACTACCGCTTTTCACTTTTTCAAATTGTATACTTAGCTTGTAGATTAAACAGTGCATAGTTCCTTATAGTTTCGCGGAACAAGCCCCAGATATTTGCAACACACAGCGCTGAATCAACTTAGAACGTATGATTTGAATATTTTAAAATTTTAATTTATTCTTTTCGTGTTCTGGTGCTGGCATAATTTTACAATTCATTGTAATTGCTTCACTTCGTACATGATTTATGTATAAATGCTACGTTTATTTATGTCCTCTTATCAAGAAACAGTCAATAATATCACTTTTTTCCCCAATCATAATCAACGTGTTAATAATAGTTCCATTTTACCTACCGCAGTTATAATTGAAACTGAGATGCATAAAATCCATTTTCATTTACTCCCTTTCATTTAAGAATTATGCGCTAATATTTCAGTGGCGTTACAAATAAATTGAATTCCAATTGCACGCGTTCAGCCTGACTAAAGGCTTTGCGGTAATTAAAATGTCGGTGTAAAAAATTATTTGCCTCGCGCATTGCGTTTGATCGGTCACTTGCTGTTGGCCTATTTATGTTCGCTGGGGGTGCAGGCGAGGTGGGGCCACTGACTCTACCATGGCATGATGCAGGCTAATTTCGAGTTATTATTACAATGATAGCCGTAACTTCGTGAGGTTTCTTGGCAAAGTTAATTTGGCGTAGCCGGATTTGGGCATAGGGACACAGTTGAGTCGGTTGCAGTGAGATTTGAAATGATTTGGACCACTTAGTTTGAGAAGTCAAGTCAAAAATGTGTACACTGTGCACTGTAAAAAAACAATAAATACTGAAATCATTAAGTAATTGTATACCTCGAGAGAGAATATAATTTGAGAGTAGCCATTTAATATTGTTACAGTGCCAGCTGCTAGTAGTCCATGTCCCACCAGTAATAAATCTTCAGATTTTATGAAGTGCAAGTTTTTTTTTTTTGTAATTTTAAATATCGGATTTCTTTATGATCCCGTATGTTTGACAATGGCACATTTTAAGTCATATCACTTTCGGTTTTTTCTGTGGTGTCGTTCTGTAGTCAGCCTACTGCTATAGGATAATATGTAAGTCAAAACACTAAGATTTGAACCTGCAAGGGAAAAGCCATGCTATCATGGTAACATACAGCCGTATATCAATAACTAGACCTGCTTGCCTCATCAGGAATAAACTTAAAAGATTTAAAATAAATTACACCTACAATATAAAAGACTTGTGACCAAAGCAATCAAGATGAAGTTCGCAACCATACTGACGTCAGACGGGACCAACAGGTCTGCAGCGTCCAACTGGTTTGTTCACTGTTACATATGGAAACCGGGATCGAGTATCGATATGGACTCCTACGAAGGGAAAGTTGCTACGCGGCCGGAATGGCCGACTTCTGACGTTTCCAATGAACGGAGGAAACTACAATTGAACTTAATTGAAATGACGTCGTAAAATTCTTCATAATGCAAGAGGTAATAAGATAAATGCGTAGATTGAATGCATTGTAAAACGAAGAAACAACATAACTGTAATCGTTTACAGTCGTATACCTGTGTTCGTACACAGGTATAGAATTAGAAAATAGCAGAACTATAAAATACAAACCAATTAGTGCATTCTGGACACTCCTGAAAGTTCCGTCGTACCTAGAGGTGGTTCAAAATGGTCACCAAGAAGGAAACTCCGGAAAATTTTAGCCAAATAGACATAGCAATAGCACACTGTAGCCTACGAATTTATCGCCTACCTTCTTTGTACAAACAGAAATGTAATATTCATCCCTCAATAAGCGTTTCGCGGTTACCTGTTCCTACATTACCGCAAGCATTTTCACCGCCCGCCGACTCCACGCGACTGCATACTAATGAACCCTTAAAAAGACTTCAATAAAATTTTACAGCATTCTCTGAAACACATTTCCAAGAAAGCGCGGGACCTGGTTTTGCGCAATGAATGAGAGTGCACGGCTATTTTGTGATGGAACTTTGGGCTATATGATTTTGTATGCAGAGAATCTTAGCAGAAGACTTATGCTGCATTCGCAAATGTTGAATGACCTGTAAAACTGATGTGGTTCCGGGTTCTTTTGATTTGTGATTAGATCAAAATTAGAAAATTATTTTTGGTAAATTGACTTTAGCTCAGAATTTAAATTAGTCGTCTAGTCTATGACATGCGTCGTCGTTGTGATTTTGAGGTCGGTGCAACCTTGTCCGACTGACGCATTCGTTTATATTGTCCTTCAGCACAAGTGGGATAAAAAATGTCTTGTTAGCTAGGTAGTCAAATTTACTCGCCTCAATAATACTTATGTCCTAATTGCATTCGTTTTTATGCTCAACAGGTATATTTTCCTTTAAAAAAATCACCCACATACGTCCCAGCCGTTATTAAATGCCGCCTTATTGTTCTGTTTGAGGAAAACATCAGTAAAAACACCATAACATTGTTTCCTCGTATGGGGCTCGTAATGTGCAATCAAGATGTGTTACCTAACATACGCTATTCAAACGAGCTCACGTTGGGTTCCGCGAAATTGATACAATCTACGTGATACAGTGGTGTACCTAGGGTTTGCAATCCCGCAAAACCCGAAACCCGTGTTCCCGCGCGGCTTCTCTTTCAACGTATTGACCTGCAAGATCCGACACTCCCTAACCAGCGAATTGTAGCTTTTTGTGCAAGGGGAAGCAATGGAATGCAGTCGTAGCTAAGCTAAGCATTTCAGGTGGACTGATAATTTACCCTATTAAATTGATTAAAAAATCCGCGTCTAGTAAAAGTGTTTCTGTAAACAAAGAACTTTAGTTGAATGCCGTGAATTGAAATTATACAACGATATTCCTCGCGGGATTGAATTGCCAGATTTCAATCGCTAGGTCTTCCGAAATACGCTGGTTGCTTTTGACATAAGCGATTTGCGATTGATGACGTTTACGTCAGTCGGTGCAGCATGTTGTGACGACTCGGCGTTTGATGATGCAATGTACCAATGTTCTACCAATGACTAGTCTGTAGGCGTCAGGAAACTGATGCCAGGATTAGAATCGTCTTTCTAGACAGTTCCCTGACGCCTCGCCTAAAACTCGTGTTATTTTACATTGAACTTTTTTAGTTCAATGTGTAAAATAACACGAGTTTTAGCGTTAGTCAATGCATGCAAAAAATAATTATATGAGTAGGTTGTTTTTTTATTCGTCTCTTTTGAAACTTAAATAATTCAGTTATGAAATGATTATTGACAGCCTGTTGTTTCAATATGCTGATAGTTGTAAAAATAATATGTACCTGTAATCTTTGTTATGTGCACTAAGGAAAAAATAATATCTGTGAAAATAAAATATTATTTATTCCTATTCTGATTTTGAACAACTACTAAGTAGATAATTTCCCATGTAAACACATTATTCAAATGAAATGTACCTATTTTCAGTTTTATTATCGTTGGTAAATTTTTATTTAGCAGGTACGTAAAAATAGTCGATGAAATCACCAGTCCCATATGTAAGTCCTCATTTTACTTAATTTTTCCTCATTTGTCATATTTTTACTTGCTCATTGAAATTTAAATGGATGTAAAGTTGAGTCGCAAATATTTTTTGCCAACTTTCGTTTTTGTCTACTTTAGGTACATTTGCGATCTGATTACGTTGAAGCAGTCATACTACTAGCGGCGGGGTTTTTGCCCAGGAAAACTGAGCTTATGTAACTTAATACCTAAGCAGCCACAGTGAGAAGTACCTACCTCCTAGAAACATTTATTTGTAATTTTAATATTGGCCAGTTTAGATTTAAAACTTGCTGAATCGAAACTTTATGTGGATTGCTTTATGATTCACGGAAAAAAGGCTTATTCTATCACCAAACAAATGGTTTAAATGCATGCAGTAAGTGAGTATGAAAATTATCAATTTCAGATATGTTGATAATAACTAGAAAACTGTACCTAGGTTAAAATAAAATAGTTAATAAATAGCACTTTAGTTTTATGGCACGACTTTGAAATGTGTAATTTTAGCTGCTCCAACCATCCAGTTCCAGCAGTCGATATACAGAGGCGTACGCATCAACGCCTCGCATAAGGTCCCATAGATATTGGTTTAAAATCTGTTTAATGGTGTAATGAAAAGTCCATCCTGTTTTCCTAAGCCTGGCGAGAATCGAGTGTCGTTCCGTTCGGCGTACTTAAAACATAATACGCTCTTTTAAAACTCCTATGACTAAAAAAAAGTAGTGTTCGTCAAAAAATTAGATGTCGTGAAAATCTTAATGTAAAACAAAGTCGGGCTCGTTACAACGTTTGGAACCCCAGAACTGCTGAACCGATTGACCATGAAGGTTTGAATTTTTTTGGATTTGTCTCCTCCTCCGATAGAAAAATAAACGGTTAGGGGCTAATCAGGACCATGTCTCTGCAAATGCCGCTGGAGTGCGAGCACTACAGAGACCCTTGCATCCTGCCTTAGTTTGCTGCTTACATTTCAAGTATTTGTTGCGTTTATTAGGTAAAATTTTCCATTTAATATTGCAATTAGCCGCAGGAACAAGGATATGATCCGGCAAAGGTCACTCGGTCTGAGGAGAGACCGGGCAGCCTTGGGCACGTAGTTCACTTTCGTACTCTGCTGAGCCCTTCGCGCCCCCATTTCTCAACAGTGTTTGCTTTGTTGTACAACATGCGAGAGATTTCGTGTGCGGCCGCGTTTTTCGATGAGCTTAGACCTTCGGATCGCTAGTGAATAAATGAATTTAGATTTCACTGGTAGCCGGAGGCTGGGAAAATTGTTAGATTGATTTTATGTGTTGCTCAAAGGAGAATCACACTAGTTTCACGGTTGAAGCTTGTTGTGATGAGATCGACCCACTTGCGGCTGTGATTGTATTTTCTATTTTCATCGTGATCATTGCTAGGTATGTTGATACTGTTGATACTGCAGACACGTAAAGAAGTACGATGGTTGACTGGTAGAGAATGCTTTTAGCATTAAGTCCGCCTTTTGTACTATTTTTGTGCATTAAAGATTTAATAAATAAATAAAGAAGCAATTTAGGTTTTCATGCTGCTGTAAGATTTAGGTGGTCACTCACTAATAACAATGACTTCCAGCAAAGCAAAGTGAAGTAAAATAATAATGATAGGAACTAAAATGTCTCAACACAGGGCAAAAGCTACACCATCCAGCTTCCAGTCGCGTTTTGAGACCCTTCTTGATCGGTCAATTTCGAGGTGTTCCTTCAAAGATAAAGAAATTACCTAGCTCATCATAAACATATTTTGACAACCACTAAATGTTGCTTTTTCTGTTAGACACCGACAGGTACGAAACCCAAAACTTTCGGTTGCCTTCTCCGTTAATTATACTTTATTTTCTTTAAATTCTCTTGCTTGAGACGGAGACAGACAAATTAAACAAAGCCAAAACCATGAACCGGTCTAGTTGATCTCGAGACATACGTGCTAGAACAAACCCGTCTTTTTTATACATATACGTTTAGGATTTGTTTTTGGAAATTAAAAATTGCACGGGTTTTAATTTCCTGATGCGAGATCTTAATGATGTGTGCACCTGCACCCCACTTGTTCTTAGAGTTAACTGTCAAGGAATGCGAATGGAATTCATAGTTATATGAGATTCTGTCAAATGGCCTGTTCGTATATTTCGTTCAAATCTAATTTAAGATACTATTATAAAGTGGATTTAGCATTCCAGAATGCAGGCAGAACGTCTATTGCTTATTTGGACTTTCAATTAAAGTTAAATAAGGTTGTTGTGTGCCTACTAAATTTTATACCTAAATGGGCTTGTAACGTTAATAGTAATCTGCGTTGCAAATTGCCCTGTCTTTTATGTACCTACACTTTCGAGTTCATAAGTACCTCGAAAATACTAAACATCACTGGACATTATTAGTCTAATATATGAAATCCACTTGTCAGTGTCTGTTGCTAACCTCCTCCGAAATGGCTTGACCGATTTTGATGAAATTTTATATGTATGTTAGTTTGGTCTCAGAATATTTTTAAAACTAAAGTTCTCGCGACAGAACTCACTGGAACAAAAGTCACTCAACTCAAGTCAGTCAACAAAAAAACTCAGTGAAAAAAAAGTTATTAATCTATCATTGATTTGCGACCGTATCGGTTTTTCTATTTAAATTTATAAATTGTACACAGCTATTACAAGAAACGATTTCGAGACATTCAGCAAACTGCTTATACGAGCGTTAAACTCAATAACTTTTCCTGTTTCCCAGTTAATAGAAAGCATTGAAATCGCATCGACTTTATAACTCTGGTTCCAATTCAATTGAATGTTGGATCGGTTGATAGTGATTCTGCATACTGAGTCGTAGGTTCGATCCCCACCCATGACAAACGATTGAAATACAGAATAAAATAATAATCAGATGAAGATCGTGTTTAAATCTCAAATCTCTTTACGGAGATGAGCACATCTGTATTTAATTTGACGATTGAGTTAAAGAGTTCTAGAAGTTGGCTACTACACCAGAGATCGAAGTTGAGCTGTGTGGAATTTCTTAAATTATATTAACAGCAGCTTTTATTTTTATTCCTGCTGTTAGCAATAAAACCAGTCAAATTGCGTACAAAATAATAAATAAATATTCACCGAGGCATACAATGAAATATTTTTCCGACAAAAGATTTCTCAGCTGGGGTAGATCGCCGACGTGTGCAAAGATGCCCAGATATTATATTTATTAGTTTACAGGGTGGAAAGCTCCGCAGCTCCTGAACCCAGTGCAAACACAATTAAGTGGAACCCAAAATTGATTCCGTATTAAGGCCGCTCATCGGGGGTTTTTATGTACGGACATTTGATTGTGTTGCGATAGGTAATTAACTAGGTGCCATGCTGTATGAAGATTTAATCTAGCAAATTTAATTTTGTACACTCAGGCAGACATTAGTACGTTGAACCTCAATATAATGTTAATATCCATTTTGTGGAGATAATATAGGTCCTAAATAAACAAAGTATAAATTGAAGTTTCGTTAAGATAAATATTTGTTAAAACAAAAATCAACTGAAGTATTTTGCCTGATTATTGACTTATGCTAGGCTAAGGTCCTATTCCTGTCGTTTAAATCAAGTTATTAGTGCAGTTTTTTTGTTTTTGACTTAGATCTTAAAAATTCTTAACGGCCAAGTACCAATAAAAACAAAAATGTCGTATACCTGATGCACGCCCACCAAGTTAATACAAACACAAATGCACAATGCGATAGTTGAAAAGATTCCCAAATTACTAATGATTTATACCAGATTTTTACTAATTCTTTTAGTTAAGAATAAAATTTAAATACACTTACGATTGTCCTTTCACACCAAAGTTAAGCAACGCCTAAATTCTAGCTGTTGTCATGTCATCTTAGTAATATCTTACAGTATAAAAATATCAGACTGTCTCGAGAACCGACAGCTTAAAGCCTTGTTGTGTAATACTAGGGGTCAAATGTCTCGGGGGGCCTGCCATGCATTGCACGGTTTCGCCCGTCTGGGAGACGTCTTGGACATTCAACGTCTCTCTTTAGTGAAGATAAGCCGGTCCAACAGTTAACTGCTGAACGTCAGTGGAGAGTGACTAGTTCCATCCTGTAGACGTTCAATAGCAGAGACACTCCCACGGGCTTCCCCCAGGCACGTGAAGTCTATAAAAGATTTTTTCACTAGTCGAAATAAAGGGGTTCAAATGTCCCGCAACACGTGTCGCTTGAGTTGTAATAGGCTTACCTTGTCGCACGGAAAAAAATGTACTAAACTAAATAAATGTGGACAATAACGAATACGGACGAGGCTGAAACATTCTCTGAGTTGAGCTAAAATTAACTTCTTACTGTAGATTAAAATTAAAGAGAACATTGCAATCATGCAAACTTTCTAACAACCGATTAGTGTAATGCAGACAGAAGTAAAAACTAGAGATCGGATCTATTACTAGAACGGTCACTTTATAATTGCGATAATTACTATAATTAATCGATCCGGCGCAGGCTGCGGGCAGATAAGGGCGCGTACTCATAGCGCATAGTTTAACAGGATCCTTTCTCAACTGATCCGTCGCTTCTGGTGGTAATTTCACAGAGCTTTTACAGGACCGATTTTAACAGATCCGCCGCTACTGGACTTCCGTCCTTTATTGTATCGCCTACTTTCTACGAGGATATTGTCGGATTGTTTTGCTACTAGCGCCATCTGCACCGGAGCTTCATTGGAGGCAGACGACGCCCGCGCCCTTTTTTCCTCGTAGAAGTAGGCGATACAATAAAGGACGGAAGTCCAGTAGCGGCGGATCTGTTAAAATCGGATATCGGATACACTGAAGGACGAAGAGCAGTGGCAGCGAATCTGTTAACACCGTTCCTTACAGGAATATTGTGTAAATATGTCGTCTGGATCTTACCTCCAGTAGCGACGGATCAGTTGAAAAAGATCCTGTTAGACGGACGTCCTATGTGTACGTGCCCTAAGCGACGCGCTCCCTTATCTCACGTGGGAGATGCATCCGTCTATCATACTGTGACATTCCACTATCATACTGTGACATTCCATCAATGTATATGGTTTACACACTTGTGCTTATTGCAATAACCGACGGGTATGTTGTTGAACGACCTAGGCATATTAATTGAACCTTCTGTATGTAGTATTATGACACATTTCTGATCGCTTTCATGTTTTCTATTTTATGGACCGAAACTTACGTTCTAGGTAGAGAAAGTACCTTTTTTTAGTTGTTTTAATGGTTATTTCATTTGTTATGAAAGTGTCGTTAAACGCGCATTAGATTTGCCGTCTAGAAATAAATAAAATCAATAAAAAACATTGGATTGTTTTTTAAAGTATTTGCATGGTGGACATATTCAGAAATATTTATTTTTGACGTGCAATTTGCGTGTAATTTTTAGAAACACATTCCTCGTGTATACACAGTGAACCCACCTTTCAAAGTGGCATATAAGTTTATAGATATGCTAATCTAAGAGCAGCATACCATGGGCCGGGTCGCGCGGCCAAGGATGTCTAGGAGAAGGGCTCCGAGTTTATTATTGAGTAATTCTGATACTATTTTCGTGGGTGAGATGAGATTGCTATTTGGCCTTTGGGAATAGTTGTGTTCAAATAGTTATTTTGTGCATCATTCGATTGTTTGATCTACCGAATTCACTAACGCAAATCAAAGTTAGCAGCTCTTACAGGTATAGCTGTCGCTCTCAGTTCTATAGACAAATTATTGGACGGCATGTGTTTGAGGGCGCTCTCAACCTTGATTGACGTTGGTGAATTCAGGGGTTAGGGCTCGTACACAATTAGACAATAGGACCTTATAATTTATACTTACTTTCTTTATTCTTAAGCACTTGACGTGGACACTCTTGCTATCACACAACATGTGCAAGAGAAGGCAGGTCAAGTGATCATATCGCACTTTGTCAATGCTGTGAAGTTCCTATCCAACCTCCTAGTCTAAGGCTCATTTCTAAGGCTTTTTTTTCTCAGGAACTAGAACAGACAAGACCGGTTAACCGTTGGAAAAGAAAGAGTAATGGATTCATAAATTTAATAATGAAGGCAATATTGTTTACTTCAGACCTAGAGTCGATTTGTGAGTCGCTGATAACATAAATCACGTAATGATTTCTTAGAATGAGTTTCTATGCTAATTAGGATATCCTTTGATTAATAGGCAAGCCCATACATATTGAATAATTTTATTCAATTCCAACTCTGGTGTTTACCTTCGTGATACCGGCTTCATAAATATAATATCTCAATTTAAGTCTTTGATCTCATGTCTGTCTACTAACTCTAGAATAACCATTCAATGACATTGTCCCATTTTGATGTAAAAGACGTTGTCCATTTTTTCATCATTTAGCTCTAACTATTCTTTTGCATGGTCGTTTATTGTTCGGACTGACATTGCCTAATAGTGTATACTTAGTAAAAAAAAAATTAGGCACAGTCGTGGCGTCAGGCAATGTATGCCAGTACGGTCACGTTCCAAATAACCCACTTGTATTATATTTCATAGTGTTTGTGTCGCGATTCGTGACAACGCGCTTCGCTTCTGCATCTGTATCATCGCGATCGTTGTGCAACTAGATGTGCTGAGCACCGAGCAGGCCGTGTGCCTGTTCACATAGGATTACCCAACCAGTTTCAGTCGCGGTCGATTTCCTAAGACCCCGATGCGGCATTAGGTTTTTGCCTACCTGTTCGGGTTGCTGGATTTATGAAGCCGAGTAGTGAAAGTGTAGACGCTTGCGAAACGTCTTCCAGAACGCATGGGAAACCGACCGCGTGCGGTGCTACCGCGCCGTAATCAAACGATTTACGACGGGACGAAAGTGGTCATAGGATTTTACGAAAAGTAGGACTTCGGATTCTGGTTCATGTAATTATTCAGCCCGTTTGGATAAATACGTTACAAAAATATATAGCTGAATAACCATGCTTGGCTAGTGTTCCCGCTAGTAAGATAAGCAGAGTTCATCGAATGCTGTTATTTGGTTAGCCTTGGAACCTAACTTACTTCTTGCTACACAAAATTTCCCTTCTTCTTCAGGG
The DNA here is from genome assembly GCA_950022985.1 of Udea ferrugalis. Taxonomy (NCBI): domain Eukaryota; kingdom Metazoa; phylum Arthropoda; class Insecta; order Lepidoptera; family Crambidae; genus Udea; species Udea ferrugalis. Next base: position 14,950,305 of record OX465525.1, read on the forward strand.
ACTCACGAGTCATACCTTTTGGTGTTGCCTTAGGCTAAGGTTTTAAAGGGGGCCCGCATGCTTGATTCCCACCCGCTTGCTTTTTCAAAAAAGGCAAGTACACAGTGTGTACTACACACATGTTAACTACAGTGAAATTGTTCGTTTGGATGCACTTCGAAAGGGGACATCAGATGTGCCGAACTCACCGGACCGCGGTTCCTGTGACATGCCCCCGCCCGACTGTCTGCATGCATTTAAGTTATTAGCTTTCCCCTCTTTTAGTAAGCCCTAAAGCGGAGGTGGACTTTGATGAGTCTATCCTTTTGGCTTATGCTAAATTTATCAGAAGTCTGTGTGCAGTGCTCGTTTATGGATGCAGCGCCATGTCTGGTTGTAGGTATGTCTAGGTGTGTTCCGAATGAACGCAGATTGATTAATTTCCGCTCCTGTTTCGGCAGACTAATTTGCTCGCCGTTGCTCGTTTTCGACGTTGAAATCGCAATCAGTTTTAATCTTCTGTTGATTCTATCATCAATTGGCACAGTTTCAGTTTAATTAAAGTTAAACAATCTTGCTATAGCACTTTGTGTTGTGATTTTAGGCAGAGCCTGGGTCCTTCTTTATCGCGGTCTATTTCCTTAAGTGGAATATATAAATGAGCACACACATTAGAACCATGAAATGTGGTATTGCATAGCGGTCAGATATGAATGATTCAGTAATCATTAATACTTAATAATTGACAAAGTTGGCTTTTTCCGTAGTCCGAATCTAGACAGTGCTGTAGTGGTCCGCCAATTATTAGAATTTTCCTGAAATCATACTAAACCAAGTGCGAAATCTCCTGTATCATCATCATTAGCAGCCGCAATAAGTCCACCGCTGCACATAAACAGCACATGATAAACATCACGATATTTACTGATGTATCTTGGGCCAGATCAGAGCACACCCTACACCGCCAATATGGATTGCGTCGTCCGTATCTCGCTGCGTACTGACGCAATAATATTGACAAGCGACTTCACACGCAAGTTAAATATCACGATCCAGGCCAGATCGTGGATTTCCAGAAATCCAGCGATGAATATTGTGGTCCGTCAATACATATAGACAAATATCTTGAACCGTCAGTAAATATTGACGGACGGATCTTACGAGTGGCGTTTCGCCTTAAACAGGTCGTCCGTCCACCTTGCTTGTAATAATATTAACAGTTAAATGGATTATGATTGTCCCAGTCATTCCAGAATCAAGAACCCAAGTTTCATCAAGCCTTGCGTAATATCTTTATAATTGTACCTATTATTCACTTGCTCTTTTCGACTCCCCTGGTGGAGGATCCTTGTTAGGATAATGCCTTCTGTAATGAAGGAAGTGAATTTGAGAAATGTCTTCGGGCCATCTTGGTTCAGTTTTAAGGCAGTCAATAGGGTAGATGACTATGAGTGATTTTGCATGTTTTTTTATGTTCCCCAAAAATAATAATTGATTACAAATGTTATTGTAAAACCACAATCGAAATTCGTTTCAAAATGAGGCTACAATAGGCCTGCAAACTTGGGTGGGCAAGTCCATTTCATATGTGTTAAATTTTTGTAAAACAATATCACTTTTTTGTAACCCAAACTATTATGAAGGAATTATGTTAGGAGACCATTATCATAAACGCAATATTGAATATAGCTGTCGAACAAAGTTATTACGCGCTCCTTACAAAAACAGCGACAGTGACAGTCCAAAAATGTGCATTTCAAATTGTGATATCTCTGGTGGTATTAATCCAGATGAAGTGATTCTTTGAGGATTGTTTACATAAATGTAAGGTCTTTCGATAATAAACAAAAAAAAATACAGTCATCATGCCTATTACCTTCATATGAATTTACACTAAAGTTGAACGACTTTATTGCTACTGCAGTTTACTGTCCAATTTTCGAACTTTTTATGGGTTCGTGTTTATGAAGTGGTAAAAATTAAAATATCGTATTTTAAAAATGATAACCACCACTATCATTTTTAACATCTAAGTAACAAAGGGGTGCTATTTTTTAAAAATGGAATTGCTTATAGTGTTGTGTATAGATTCAAAGTTGTATCGCAGGCTTATATTTTATCCTGACTCTAAAATATGTAGCTGCGACTATCTGAGGCATTCTGAGATTTAGAAAAGTTTTATTTTATAGTGAATCTCTAGATTATTTGAGGTATTTCTAATTGGTTTTTTGATCTTCTTCATAAATGCCACCTTCTGTGTGTGAGTGAGTCACGCTTACAGTTTTTTTGTGTCTTTATCTGTATTTTGTTCGGAACACCATGTATGTTGTTTGTGTACAAAGTGGGTTGTAACATTTCATCTTCAAAGCATTTTTAAAGCGGTGCGGTTTTGCAAAACACCTTGGGCGAAATCCGTGTGCAATTATGTATAATAAATTGCCAGTGACATACACTTGTGTAGGGAAAGCTTAACGAGCCTTTGTGTAAAAAGATAAAAACGACTGCTTAAACCGGGCGAAATGCCAGCTGATAATGGCCGCAGGAACTAATTACGACTTATTATTCCGTCTTTTTTGGGTTTGAAAATGTTAGGCGTGTAGGGAAACTTGTTTTTTTTTAATTCTCAGTTAAAAACTAGTACGTTTATATGGCGACATAAGAGAATAACTTTCGCTGTCCCTCTTCCATCCATCTCTGGGTTTATTTCTTACTACTTGTACTATCTTTAAACAGTACAGATCAAAAATTGGCTGTTTTCTTAAAATAAAGAGCGGCCCTTTTTCTCATTTTTTTTTTCACTATTGGTCTGTTAGTTAAACTGTATCAATAACATTAGTTCGGTATAGATATCTTTGATGTGTCAGAAATTCATATTTCGCCAGTCAAAGTGATTAATGTTAGCAATTCAATGCCCGCTGACAAACGCCTTCCATACCAACTCATAGCTTCGCCCTACAAAATGATCCATCGCAAAGTGCCCCATTACGTCTATCCAAGTTCCCGGCCGACTCCCCCAGTGGGCTTTATCCCGTTAATTGCAGAGCTCTGTCGCCGTTACTACTTGCGACTATTGTTTAGGACACGACACTTTCTAACCTAATCTCTGCTCCCTATCTCGGTAGTAACACAGTATAAACCATACAGTAGGCTATCTGAGGCCGCCCGCCGAGTTATTAGCCTAGCGTGCACACAGACACGCGGCACAGCCCGTCCGTACTGCCGCCTCCCTGTGCCTCCCTATTTTATGCTAGCGTGTGCGTGAAATCGCGTGTGCGTGATATCGCGACACGGCGCGCGACGCTCACGCACACATTCAAACCGAGAGTGGCACGTTTGTATTTAGATGTTCTACTGTGTGGTTTATACTGTGGTAGTAATGACATACTCGGTTGAGGCTTTTAACGTCTGTGAATACTACTGCACATTTATAGGCTACTTTTTGTTGGATTCATTCATATTGAAACAATTATGAAGGTACTACTGTTAACGGTTTAAATAGACACCCACACGCACATAAGCAAGAAACTCATAAACTACATTAGAATATCGCAAGTTCGTTCTCTTAATAGTGAAATTACCACTTTACTACTATACGATGTAGTTGGGATCATTACGATTTTATCATAGGCACGTAATTTTCATAACTTTAGCAGTTATCGCCTTTACGGCTGACATAATTGCTGGTATAACTCGGACATCGAGCTTTAGAAGTTCATTCGCTATTGATAATGCGAGCAGAAGCAGATCTCATTGATGCAAAAATGCATAACATACGCTCACGACTTGTCCCAAACGGAGTCTGAGTGAGTGAGTCAGTTATATGAATGGAACAGTCAGAAGCCCCAAACCTATTGTCTCTATCTAGGTTTCTTGGCGTTTTTTGTTGTTTTCTAAAGTGTTGAAACTATTATATTATACTCAATTGCAAAGTATTTTAATTAACACTAAATGGGTGTTCCGGCCAATTAGAACTCGGGTGCACACGGGCTTGTCAGAAGTGCTAAACCACTGGTCCACAACGCCCTCTTAATCGAAACAACAACTTACGAAAAATGCAATCTTATTTCTAAAACTTATTGGCCTTAATTTGAGTACTGATTAAATTAGCGGGTTTATAGCATTTTCGGCGGGTAGCGGCGCGGGCGCACCGTCTGGCGAGTGGGTGCGCACGAAATATCTCTCGTATAATTACGATCTCGACGAGCTCTAATTCGTGAGTCACGGTCGAGTGAAATGGCACGCGGTCCATGAACGCGCCGGTTCATTCAATTACCCCGCGTGATGTGAATCCTAAATTGTATACAACAGAAAAAATTGTCATCATCGCACAGAACGGAACCGACTTTCACCTTCGGAACGGAGTTCTGGTCCCATATGACTGTTTTCAATATTTTTTGATCAAGTCACGACTGAGATTATGAATAGATGTTGTAGAGACAACATCTATTGCTAGATATCGATGGTCCTTTTTTGTCAAATAATTTGTTATTTCGCTGCAACTCATTAAAAATAAGAGTAAAGTGCAGCAGTGGTCCTCTGCTCACTAATCCGGATTCAACAGAAAAGAAATGACGTGGCATAACCAAAGACACCGATGCTTTATTACGTGAAGTGAATAAAACATGTTACTCTATCAGGAAGACCCTTTTGTGTTTTCCAAAGCTGCAGGATAAGTCACCATTCACAATATGAATCACGTGAGAAAGTGTGTATGCTACTGCAGACTTACGTAAACTATGTCGTCTCGATGAAATAGGCATCGGCGGATCTTGATATTTTCAACCCTAATTTGGCTTGTTGCCGAACACTCTCAGGATCAACTCAGATAGCTTCAGGAACCGCCAAAAAAATCCCTAAAAAAAGTTTTTTATTTTTAAATTCGAAGGATAAAAGACCAATATGATTTAACATAACCGTGCACGATGCCTATACTGAGAATATATACTTACTTTAGAATCACCATCTCAATGTACAGCACCATTGACTAGAATGAGATGTAGTGATAATAGGCATGACGACAGTATCAAATAATCAACGATTTGAATACATTAGGGGAAAAAACATATTAAAAGGATTTAAAAGACACATTTAGTTTGATTTTAAAATCTGAGATTAATCAGATTTTCGATAAAGTAAAAGGATAAAATACTCCAATTCGCCATTTTGACTCAAACGTCAATCACGCACTATGACGTCACTGTCGTATTTCGTCAACAAATGTCACTGTCGTATTTCATACAAGTGAGTTTGACAGACACTTGATATTTACATTACAAATACGTCACACGGACGCCATGACACCTGCGAGCGTTTTCGCGCGCTGTTGATAAAATACTAGAATAGTGTCCTCAAACTTTGTTAAACTGACCTTTGAAACCGAAATAAAGTTTTTTTAGTATACAATACATGTGTACCTTTATCACGAAAGAAGATTTCAAAATTGTTCGTCATGCCTATTGAGATCGATTGTTTTTCTATAGGTAATTTTTTTTAAGTTTTCCTTATTTAATAGGCTGTTCCTTAGGCAGTTTCGATCAAAAATGCATCACCCTCATTGTATATGCTGTACAGATAAATACACAATCATTATATTGTCACAGTGCGCCGACGGGTGTGGGCCGGCTAGTAACGGTCCGCCTTCGAATCTGGGACACATCGACTTCGACGTAATCCTATTATGAGCTCGTTAACGTAATCCAACAAGCCTCCATTCTGCATAGGCAAAGCTCTTTTCCAAATTTCGAACCACTAATTGCGTCTATTGTTGTATCGTATCTTTGAGGTACATCAGTATGCTCGAATAGGTAGAACATGCCAGTTTGTAAATGGGAATTTGATTGACAAACATGTGTTAATTGTTGCATTCATTTCATAATTCATAAGTTGAAAACTCTTAGAACAAAGAAAAAGAGTCAATGCTGTTTCTATGTCGAGAAAGAACGTACCAAGTATATCAGTCTCTACCAGAATTTGTGATCCATTTTTAATGAGATCTCCTGAGAAACAAGCACCCAGTCAGATACAAATTATGAAAAATCGAGTAACATCGTTAAAGTCAAGAGGTTAAATGCAAAGTTAGCACACAATATGTTATGTCAAGTCCCGCTGATTCATTGACGATGACCGATCTTCGTGGATTCGCTTCGATAAAATTCAATGTGTCATCAACACATCGAACTTTATTCCTGTTACGAGCGAAGATGGCAAAGTAATGGAGCTAGAATAAATGATCTATTCATTGTTTTGCTGACTCATAAATTATGATAAATGATGCGCTGAGCTCCCGCCCTTGATTGTTCATCATAGAATAATGACGACAAATTATGCCATTAAAAGTCAACGCCTCGTTACCGATGACTATGAGTATGAGTAACAAACGTATATATAAGCAAATAGTAATTCAACCTGAAATATATCTTTCAAATAAGGCATTAGCATTTTATAATTGTACACAGTAACATGCTAATCTAAATTCCTGGTTATCTAGAGCTTTGTAGGCTTGGCAACATTCTTGTCGTTCATTATTCATGGATTAGTATGAACATAGTGTTGTGAAGATAAATTCGTGCACAAATGGCTTCCAAGTAAAGTAGGTACGTGGTTATAAAGGCCCAATTTCTTGTGCCCATTGTTGACAGGGCGGCGCGATGGTATCGTGCGTAGGCGTCGTCACGATAAACTACATCTCGTAGACGATAAGGTTCCTTTTTCATTAGCCGGTATACACTGCTTGTTTATATCGTGACTACTACAGGCAATGGTGATTTGTACGTGTAATGAAGATCGTGCTTATCGCCGATTCATGTTTAGAACTGGGTGCGTCCAGTTGACATCTAGACCTGAGGGTCTGGCTGGGACCCCTGTAGATGCGGTCAAGTCGAGCGATGAAGTAGGACTTTGGTCATCTTAAAGCATCTGCAGATGCTTGTTTATACGATTTTGTCCCATTATTATTATCACCCAGGTCATATAAAAGTGGGTCGTAATTATAGCGGGCCCAGGAGTGCAAAATGCAAGTAATTTTTAAGCACAAATTTGATTAAGTAAATAAAGCGTCAAACGTATCCTTTAACAAACCTAAGCCAGTAAGAAAGAGACTTAATGAATTAGGTGTAATGAATGAGTTAACTCTCTGTAGGTAAATAAATTGGTAAGTATTTCCAAACATTATTTTTGTCTTATTTCCTAAATAAAAATCATTACTCATGATGTTCACATAAATCAAAAAAAGGTAAAAAATTAAGATACTTATTAAAGTAAGGTACGACGCAAAACGAACAGTAACCTCGTTTCTGTATAAGCTCACAGCAAGTATCCATACTAGCGCACGCAAGGGCGTAAACTTCTCATCTGATTACGTCTATCCTGAACTGGCCTGGAGCTGGTTCGAAGCGTTTCGCACCGGGAACTTCCGTAATATCGGATGATATAAGGATAATCAAGGCTCGGATTGAAGCGGTTATCGCCTGTTCGCCCGGCGGTGAGGATGAGCTCATTGTATTATATCGTCGGCGCTTTATCATCCTTACTGGATATTATTGCGAAAGTCCATTTGGTACTTTTCAGTTCTATTGCAGCAAGACCAATCTTGATGAAGTTAAGCTTGTATTCTAGAAGCTGAAGCTATCCTGCGTGCTATGCGTTTTAACTGTTAAACACTGCATTAACGAAAAAATTTAATCCACCCGCAATGTGATTTGATCGCGGTAAGTAGGCATATTTTAGGATTTCATCAGTTGCGACACCTCTGTGTTTACTACCTTAAACTATAATTAAATGTCAATGCAAGTTGAGCATTTTATAACTCACATTCTGAACTGTAAGCTTGTTTTAATGTTCAGTTCACCTCTAGTCTCAGAGTTAATTTTCACGTGTGTAGTAAAAAACAGAAAGTGGTAACCCAGACCTAGCACAATATCTGTTACACAGACATGTGCGTAATCTAACCCGCTTCTCTTTGCGTCTTTGTGTATTTCTTGTATACTAGGAGCCAGAGCGTCTAAAATAGGCAATATATGCGTTCATCTTTTCCAAAACACAACTTGCATCAAAGTTTATGTTATTGCTTATCTTTAACTATATTTGGTGCACCAACTTTGCCTACGCTCTGCATTTGGTATGTACAAATTCTATATTTGTGGTAATGTTACAACGCCCACATTTGGCGCATCGCGCTCATAAACGAGTTACAGTTGAGTTGGGCTAGCAAGGAAACAGGGCCGTTTTTATCAGCATTTTAGTGTTCACATAACGGCACGGTACCCTATACAGGACATGAATGAGAAGGACTGCTAATCGTGGTTGTTTTAATTCAAATATGGACTTTATGTGTGTAGGAATAAGTCAAAAGGAATAATATGCAGGCAGGATGTGAGCGGAACCGGCGACGTGGGCTTTTGTTACTAAATAGTTTACTACCTTCACCGTTCCAGCGTCATTAACACATCTCGTACAGTCAGCCAAAGCTTAAAAGTAAAAATGTCGAAGTCAAGCTTACTCGTACTGAATTTAAAAACACAAAATTTAAACTGTGATTGTAATTCAAGTTATTAAAAATACAATATGATCCGAATGTCATGCCCACCTGGGATCTAGTCATTACCGTAATAATTAAAACAATCCTTTTTAGAAGCCCCAATAAGCAGCTTGAAATATTAACACCCGGTTAACGTAGTGGAAAAAAAAAATTTCTGATCTATTCCTTTCTAATACCAAAAAGTAATACCAATGGTATTTGTTTGTAATCGTAATTAACTTCTATTCCGGACGAATACCAAAACTACATTGAAATATTTAAAATTTGGTATTCGTTCGGAACAGAAAATTGTTTACGATAGCAAACAAATACCATTGGTATTAGTTTTTGGTATTAGAAAGGAATAGATCACATCCCACACGTCTATGGAAACTTAATTACTGTTCGTTCAGTCGCCTTTACGTTTAACTGACGCATCGTTGAGTGACAACTCGTTCTATGCTATTTCCTACCTATATTCCTACCTTTAGGGTATAGGTAGGAAATTTTAGGTAGGAATCTTCACGGCTACACACTTACCCACAAGGCATGATGGCCCTACGAAAAAAGCATAATACGAGTTGTCGCTTTAGGATAGGTCACATAAATCTAGAGGCATCAGTACCTTTTACCGACACTAAAAACTCTGAAAGGTTACATGATTCCGACGCTGACCGTACCTAAATCCTACAAGTGCGGGAGTGTTGCGACAGGCACGCGGTGGGAACGCTGCCGCCTCCACCGGCGCAATGCCTCTTGATGCATGTTATCGGTAAAGTTCAGCTCGCTCTGTGAATGCTAACAGGCAGATTAGTTATGCGATGCACTCCTATACTGTCGTTCACACGCGTCGAAGGAGATCCACATCCGATAATACCCACAATTGACGTTCCGCCGCTTGCTACACTAGTCAATACGCCATTCTGACACGACAACAGAAAACACAATTCATATCTTAGTTTTCTATCGTAAATATTGTTGTACAGTTGCCATTAGATATATTGTAGCAGACAAGGCGTATAAATACTTCTGATCTTTTCACATATCACAAATATACACCCAATAGATATTTAAATGAAGTTTAGTAATGATACAATATATGTAAAACTGATCAGAAGCACTTAGTGGTCACCTTGTCTGCTACAAGGTAGGTTCAGTAACAAGTATTGTGTGTATTCTCAACCAGTTCGTTATACCTTATACTAATGCATTACAGATCATTTTCCAACTTATATGTTGCGCTTAACCCACTGTACAATCTAATTAATTACTCGCATACATTCCTGAAAGTAAAAAAGCAAGCAAAAAGTAAAAATTTCAACCATCAACTGTGCGCTAAATTGCATTGTCGGCCTCCCGTATAATAGATTTAAACATCAACTTTAAACAAAGACTTGCCAGAGAGCTCTCGGGAATGAATAGCTTCATAAATTATTCCATTTAGCGCCAAGAGTGTATTTAATGTATTCGCCGTGGAAGATGTCGTCCAGTTCAATTAACCTATCACTGTAACGTTTTATTCTATCAATTACTCATGCAAATTTTCCCGCGTTTCATTAATATTAATAGCACCGGTTTTTAATTGTTTTTTTTTGTCACCGATCACAGGAGAATTCATGTAATTATACGCGCTAGGGTTGTAGAACAAGATGCCACCAAGTGTGTCAATGTGCAAACTTATTATTTTGTCGCCAATAGTTCGAGTAATTTCTCATTTTATGCTTCTCGCACTGCCAGTATCAATCATCAACACTGAATCTTTTGTCTCGCTTGCTTGAAACAGGTTTTAAATATCTCGACCATTGTATTCCTAAAACCGGGTTTATTAAATTTCATCTCTTTGTCTTCACGCGAAAGTTAATGATCGTTGATTATCATCTTGCTAAGTAGTGACATTGACTGAAAACTGCACTTTAAACTTTTTGTGTCTTACGTTTTTATCCCCATTAGTATGATAGCAGTAAATAATATACTTTGAGCAGAGATTTTTTAGGTGTAATAGTTTGAAAGCGCGTCAGACAATATTATAAAGAGTACCTATAATGAAATGAATTCTCGATGAGTAACATCAATAATGAGTACCAGGTGTGTATTTATAATTGTTATATCTGCTAATTATCACATTTATTTTGTTGACACACTGATGATAACGATGTACCAGCATGACAGCAGCAATAATGATGTTAAAATGCTCATTAGATTCAAAGTTAGTAAAAATAACATTTATTAATAAAATATTTGTATTATTTTCAGGTATGACTTGGATTTTATTTGGCACTGATTTTGTAAGTGATATCTTTGATTTTCGTCTAGACCAGATTTTTGTTTTTGTACAATGTATACTCAGAACTTATTTCTAAACAATTTTAAGTGGTTTAAAATTGTTATTTGTAGTACCAATCGCACGCTTTCTAAATCTTGCTTTTGAACTGTCAATAAAAGTGATTATTGTAACTTTCTAACAATTCTCTCTAGCTGAGCGAAGAGAATTGTCTCTCGGCGCGTTTATGTAAATAAGAATTGTGCTATTATTTTCTGTAAGGTAAGCTAGCATACGAATTAGTCTGAAAACTCCTTTGTTTACTTTGACGTTTTTTAATACTCCCATTCGACACGAATCAAAGTTCCCTTAATCGCTTAACGCCAATTCAACAACATTAAGGCACCTTTATTTCCTGGTCATCACACTACCCATTAAGCGTTGATCATCTGTTAAGCATTCTTAAACCATAGTTGTCCACTAAAACATTACTTGCTTCCTTATTCATATTTTATGGTCCATAGAGTCGTCAATAAACAAACATAAACACTTGGAACGTAATATAATGAAGTGTCCATTCTACAAATAGAACAGGCAAACAGCCCAACGTAACGACACAGCCTACACATAATTAATAGGTCAAATGAAGCGTTTATTTCCTTGTCTACTTTGTTTGCGTCATGACCTCGCTTTTATGAAACTGACACATAATCCTATGTGAGATTTACGCTACAAATGGAATCAGAGTCTTTATTACCATAAATAATGGGTTCGTTAACATCAACGTACCTCCGACTGTCGTCAGATAAATCGAGCACCAACTAATCGAGGTCTAAACAATCGGCGCACGCACGAACGGTTTTGAAATCCTTTCGTTCCTCTCCCGTTTAGAATTTATCTTCATCCTTTGATCGCATACCTGCTTCATTTTGAACGCCACTATCAGCTATTTACGATTTTCCTTCTTCCCGAGCAGTAAAACTGAGATCAATAAAGTGTGTTCAGAATCAAAGCGGCTTCCATTAAGTGCTGTCTTCGTAGCGTGCCCTTGAAGCCGTTCACGTCTCGTTCGTTCACTAAAGGGGTCAAAGGATGGAAAAAACTCGTAAAGAGCTTTCTCTTATGGGATCGTGGGAGGTGAAAGTCTGGCGATTTGTCCTTGAGATGTCAGCGCGAACGATGGACGGAGAGCGGATGCTCTTTCTTCGGGTTTAAGGTTTACTGCACTCTGGTTCGTGGTCATATGTTGGAAGATAAACATCTTTAATTCAATTTGGAGAAGTAACGTTCCGAAGAATGCACCCATGACTGCATCAAATTTAAACTTGTACGATGTGGAAGTGGAATGCTTACATGAGAGGAAAGTAGAGCGCAAGGGCCATTTTGATTTTAAAATTCCCGAATTTTGCTTTGGCCTGGTATTGATGTAGGACTACGTTTCATCCGGTCTCTGTCAACAATATTTGCCTCGTACTTCCAAAGAAGTAACTATATTTGATAGAAACTCTATTCAATGTTATTGTTACCCGCACCACGCCCCTTGTTTATACATTGCATTTGCATTTTTTGCTCTTACCTAGTGGTTTGATTAGCAGCTATCTTACTTCTGTTAAAAGCAACACGGTAAATTTGAAAATGGGAGCTCACTAAGCCTAAGAAGAAAAATTGAGGGAAGGCTTCCCTTCCCTTAGATCAATAGAAATCTGTAGTTTTTTATTGAAAAAAAAATTGTACCACACCTAAAAACAGAAACGCTATCAATATCACTTACGTCAATTATTATCTTGTATTTATTTTATCTGAGAGGCTATTGTACTTTGTAGTATCGCAGTTCAACGAACTCTTATTTTAATCCCAAATGAATGCAGAGGGGAATAATCAATGAAACTAAGGTTCGGTTGACGTTATCAATTTAAAAACACAAGCTCAGTCTGTTATCGGTGCATAGTGATGACGTCTGACTGAAGCCAGCAATCTAACAAAACAAATTTCAGAAACATAACTACTTTTAAAACCAAATTAATGATAATACCGAACCGTTATTTGCTTCATCTACATTTTGCTAAACCTTCCCCAAACTGTAGATCTGTGTCGCCGTATTTTAACGAGACGAAGTACGTGACGTTGCTTTATAGGTACAACCATTACGTGATACGGCGTAGACTGCGGCTATTAACTTAATTAAATGCTCTACCCCTACTGACACACATTTCATATTTGATTACCGAGGACTAGTTCTCGTTCTTTTAACATCACCAGAGTTGCTAATAAGTAGCTACCGTTAGTATTAACGATATCCGCCAGCCGTATCATCTATTATCGGGTAAACGACTCAAAAGTTGACACCGATGCTCCAGTCGGTTTGTATTTATAGAGACAACAGACGCTGCTACCTGAAGGGTAAATGACCACCTGACCCATATCCACGTCCCGACTTTCACCGGCGGCCGTTGACCCGGGAACCGACGCGTAAACACCCGTTCCAATTTCGAAATTGGAACTGTTCGGAGCGATCGCAGCCCGCCATTAATTGAGGGCGCATTCCAATTAAGAACTCGTTGTGCACCACTCTTACGCAATTAGCATCGTCCGGCCAAACCATGGGAACAACAGACGTTTTATCGGACTAGTTAACGAATTTTCGAACTGAGATGGAAAGTCATCGTTGTTCCCGATCTCTAAAGCCAACTTGAAAACGAATGGAAATTCATCTTTGTCCGCTTTTTATGAGAATGTAATGTCGTGATTTTATCTTATTGACTGACTGAATATATTACGCAGTATAATGTCAATCTTTTGATCCCTTACCTCTGATAAAAAAAAACAAGCTGCTTGTAACTTTTATACTAGAATCGAAAATAAAATATATTTCTTAATCTACCAAAAAATGATTTAGCGAAGAAGCTCGTGAAACGTTCAGTTTGCTGTCTTGTCTCCTAGTGTAATAAAATTAATCCCCACTAAATAGATTCTTATTACACTTAACACGGATATATCTTGTAAATAGTCATAACATGAATCATTCCATAATTTGCATACATTGTTTCAACGACAATACTCATCGGTAAATTGCGCTTCCCACGAGAATCGAATCCGTACTAAACAATCGACTTGTTGTCGCTAATGTCTTACGGGATGTTGATACTAATTCTCTCGTATTAGTAACCGAAATACGAGCAGATCATAGATGGAAGATACATTCTGACTGCGGTATTTTTAAATAGTGGTAGTAATATACACTTGATACTACTGTTCTTTTCTTGATTCTCTACCTGAAGATGATCTGGAAGAGTTCACTTCTAGCAATAATTCCCCCTAAATTGTACATCCTAAATCTTGGTTAACATTTTATGTAATCATTTTCATTGTGCAATTAAGTATATCTCACTGTTGACTTGTGCTCCTTTAACAAAGGTTGTCCCAGTGATCCTTTCTATTCGTTAGTATCTCTATGCTTAGGTCCAACAAGTCCACTGAAGTTGTCATTAGTTTAATCCGAGCAAATGAAGTATTTTCACTGCATATCATAGTCTAAAATATGCACTGACATAGTAATAAACCATTTTGCGAAATGCACCATCACCGACATACCCCACACGGGACGGATGTTGCTATCAGTTAGGTTTAGGTCATTAGGTTCTTCTGCAAGAGTCAACGAGTCCTCAAGTCATTTGGAAAACTAGTAGTAAACGCTCTTCGACGACACGTTAAGTATATCAATTTATTTAGGAACAAGTCAATTTAAAAAGGTTTTCTCTTAATGTGCCGTGTCATACAATATTTTAAAAAAAGCTATTGACATTTACGATTATTTCATTTTGTATGGACGAGATTAAATTGTTTATTATTTTAATCCAAACTGTAGCGAAAGTTTTACAATACAAGATTGGCAACCGGCAATTTACGTAGTAATTGAAAGTTGATTTCGATTCGGGTGCAACGAAAGCGTTTACGGCGCGTAACACGGGCTTAGATAATATAATAGCCGTAATACTTTCTAATTCATTTCACATTTTGAACGAAAACCCCCTTTGTGCTTGGATTAACTGACCGATCAATACTTTCATGGTCGCCGTCGTACAATAATGTTTTCTAAAGCGTGTGCACAAAAAGTTAAGTAGTTTGATTTTAAATTCAAATTGCCGTTGTGTACAAGTGTAGGTTTTACAACACTTTTCTTTTATTGGTGATCTTAATTTAAAAAGAAAGTTAAAATACAAATATCAGTTTAGTTAGATTGACCATCTTGTTTCTGTTGTAACTGAAAACCACTGAATAGGGCTTTAAATATGAAATTAGAATATCAGAGCTTGACACAAAGGATCTTTAAAATTAAGAACAAAAACTCAAAACCCAAACAGTTCAATATAACGTAAAAAATACTAAATATTTTATACCTTTATCAATATTCAAGGTAGCTACTGCAGTGCATGGCAAAACTTGCATCTTTTAAAGGTGAACCGGGTCCGTATTCAGAATTGAAGGGACAAGTGGGCCTTGAAGTGACGCCGCGTCGATCGACCGCAGCGGCGCGATGCGGCGGCACTAGGTACACGACAGCCTTCGAACTAAACAAGGTTACGAACCACCACGACTCCTCCAGCCTCGACGTGATTCGACGTTCACTCGCACATAACTATTATCTTCACCACCACATCCTCGCTTTTTATTTTAATACCAGTAATGGCTTGTATAAATGTCATTTTTAATTGGATGACGATAGGATTCGCCTTAAAACATAATTACAACCCACATTTATATTCAAGACAAAGGATTAAAATTATTTTTATTCACGTCTCGTCTCTTGTTATCTACATTCTCAATTTGCTCAATTGCATCTGTTGTTTTATTTTTACCGTTGATTGGATGATGTTACCGTTCTCTAAAAACCTTATTGTCCAGTCACCGCTTATAACTTTTATCGTCATCGTTGTTTTTAAGAAACTATAATTGATACCTATCTCGGTCATCACGAGCATGTACTGTTATGGACATCAATTCGTAACAATTCACAATTCGGTCACAATGTTTCTTATGAGACGAGCACTAAAGATTCTTCAAAAGATCGCTTTGCACTTTTTTAAGTCAGTTATCTATTTTTAATATCACTAGTTACTTCCATTAGTATTTTTATTGCCAATTGGTTCAGACTGTTAGCTTAGTTTCTTGAATGTGCATTTACTGCGGTAAGCGGCCAATACTGTTGAAAATAGAAAAAACATGCCTTTGCATTTGAGCTTCAGTGTAAAACTGAGTATGGAGCTGAAAAAGTTTTGTCTAGTCGATTATTCAAGTGACGAATCAACTGATGAACTCTGAATTCTGACTAGGAGTGTGTATGATTAAAATTCTACCAATTGTTTATTCTCAGACTGCAATTCTAGGCACCTCCATCGCGAAAGCCTCCCCCGGAAAGAAATTACCGGGAAAACAAAAGTGGCTAGACACATGGATATTAGGAATTTAACATAATCTGAAGAACTCTGAATAATACGTGATTTGTCAAAATTCCGAAGATATTAGAAATAATCATTGGAAAGAAGCGTGAATTTATGTATGTAAAAATTCAACCACTTATTCGTTTTCTCACTGCGTGAAGGGCTCCATCACACGGCTTTTATGTATGACTAGCTGTCCCGACAAACGTTTTCCTGTTGTCAATCATTGACAGGTATAAAATGGTCGCCAAGGAAAACTCAATTGTTGTTTTTCATTGCATTCCTTAGATTTTCTCATGTTTACTCACCTTTTAAACCTTCCCTGGACCTTCACAAATATTTCAAAACCAAATTAGCGAAATTGGTAGCCGTTCCTGAGTTTTAGCGAGACTAACAAACAGCAATCCATTTTTATACAGGGTGTCCCGAAACGTGACGTCAAGCGGGCACGGGATGATAGGCTAGGTCATACCGGCTCTGGGAAAAATAAGTAAAAAAATCTATGTCACTTGGTTTAGTAAAAATAATAATATTTTTGAAATTTTTGGAAATGGACACCCTTGACTAAGTTTTCATGTACTGTACTCAGAAATGACCAAATTTCGCAGCGTTTTATTTTTTTATTATATCTTAGAAAACTATGCTTTCGATTATAGTCACTTTTATGATGATCAATTTTGGACATTTAGTAAAAAAAAATAAAGTTCGACTGAGTCATGGTTAAGAATTTTTATGTCAGGTAACTTCATCCCTCATTTTCTTTAAAAAACATTACTATAGCATCCTTGGCAAGTTGTCTAGAAAATTAGCCCATTTCATCAAGATTTCAAAAAGGTAAAATACTTACCATTTCCTTGTCTTATGTTTCCATGAAAAATATTATGAACCATAATGGGTCGTTCAAAACTTGAAGTAGGTTCAGTCGAACTTAATTTTTTTTTACTAAATGTCCAAAATTGATCATCATAAAAGTGACTTTAATCGAAAGCATAGTTTACTAGGATATAATAAAAAAATAAAACGCTGCGAAATTTGGTCATTTCTGAGTACAGTACATGAAAACTTAGTCAAGGGTGTCCATTTCCAAAAATTTCAAAAATATTATTATTATTACTAAACCAAGTGACATAGATTTTTTTACTTATTTTTCCCAGAGCCGGTATGACCTAGCCTATCATCCCGTGCCCGCTTGACGTCACGTTTCGGGACACCCTGTATATAGAGATTACCGATCGCGCTTGATATATGATGATGCATTGGTGATCATACAATCTGTGATTTGAACCCAAGCGGCGGCGTAAATGCATAATATGCATCTAATAAGGAACGATTTGCAGCGCGTCGTGTTGCGGCGCGTGGCGTGCGCCGCGCGGGGGCGTCGCCCCAGTGAAAGTGTGAAAGTGAGGCGAGTGCGCGCGCGCACCAACTAGGAATACTATCAATAAAACGTCCCCGCAATGCGCTTTAAACGTTTATTGCTACATTATTTATGTTCTCTCGCAATCATGACGTACGATCACATTCATCAGCCCTATCTCTCGAGAACTGCGGTCTATTGATGGAAGATTTTGTTTCATTTTATTTGATTTTCTTCAAAAATATTTTTAAAATTTATGACGAAAGCCAAAATATTGACATACAATACAATAAATTAATGAATTCAACTAAGAAACTGTATTACTAACTGTCGGCTACGGCTTCGAGTTAAGTGATTAAATACCTAAATGCTATGTAAATACGCAAGTAAATAATCAAAAGCATTTACTTTTATAACGTAACAAAGATTGTGGATTTGATAAAACGATGCCGTGTGAACATCAGTATGATTGACACATATTATTATCAATCCAAATTGAATCTGCGTAGAAATGTAAGTCCGCAATCGGTGGTTGTCCTACATAATTAATAAAAAATAACTAAAATGTGTAAGCAAAAAAGTAAACAGCCATTTATGCTAAAGCCGCGTATTGTATTCACTATAGAAACAATGCTATCTCCATTGTTAATAAAACAGTCACGTCCTACCCTACGTCACTAACAAGAGATGGTAAAAAATTAACGAGCTTCGCAAATAATGTATCTGGAGCGTACTGGCTAACAGTTCGTTGTTTCCGCATGCATGCGGCCTGAGAGCTGAACTAGATGCGACGACGTGAAATACATTTCCTACGTGGAATGCATTTTTTAACGAACCGCCGCGACTCGGCACTCGTAATCACAAATAAAGTGGGACTCCACAATTACCAAAGCCTCTCAGACATCGACGGACCAATTATCTTAATGGAACGAACGTATTTTACTTCATATCATGGAAAATGCCTTCCATTGTACGCTTCCGAGAACCATTAATTTATTACTAATTGTTCTCATGATAGATTAAAAGCAAACGTCTTCTCGACAAGCACTCAATCGAGATTCTTCGTAGCCATGACATAACTGCACGAATTGAGACTAATGTCGACAAATACACACCTTACGAAATGCATATGCGACAAATAAATTTCTATGCGCTTGAATAATGATGGCAAATTATCACTCCAGCGAGTCACATAATTGTACTGCAATCGGTGCCGATGCATTCTGATGTGGCCTCTATAATAGTAAAACATCCTTCGTCACAATGAAGTGTGGCGAAAGATGACATAAATTCTGTAGTATACCGATTACAAGCGGTAGAAACACCGACACAGCTTACGCAACATAGTTTAAAACTTCGACAAGCCATATGAGGTATTGAGTTTGACTGAACTGTGTTCAATGAACCGCAGAACAGCGCAACAATACGTATGCGATGGAGCGTAAACTGTGGTGATCCCCTAAACAAGTTAGTTGACTATTTTTTAAACCTTGGCTTAATCAAACTTGTTTCTTCTTTGGGTTTCGTACTCCAGGAGTAAGAGGAGTTTTGTTGTCATTGCGTCGTCGCTACGTTGTTGTCTGTCGCAAGTTTTCTTGTGCTGGCATGAAGCTCTACTCAAATTCAATACTGGCCAAACTTATCCATAAGCAGTGGCAATAGAAAAACTATGTAGTCATTTAAAATACTTACTTTTCAGAAGGCGTGGAGAGTTATGTGGTTTACTCGGTAAAACTCGGGTAAGGGCTATTAATTTCTGAATTACCTAATGTTTTCGTTTAGACATAAATATCTGTCAGATGCAGACAAGCTGTACGAGCTAAGTTAGTTACACAATTCTCAACACCGAAATGTAAACTTGTTACAACCAAATTGCCATTTTGAAAGCGCCATCGCGTGAATGTCCTATTATGTCCGAACCACTTTCGTTATTATTTGACTTACAATGTCTGCATTACCCCTTAATGATTACGTACTATTGGATAAATTAAATTCTCCAAAAGGAAATCACAATATGTTATTGTTTACGTAGTTGACAATAATACCTATTGTTGAAATCTTATATTGCCATAGAACTCATGGCAGTACGATTAGTAATGCATGATGCTCACGCTTCGCGTCGCTCTCTCTATTGTGCACCGTATGACGTTTCACAATCTTTTGTGCCACCGCAGAACTCATCATTCTTTCATTGTAGACCACTGCTGAACTTTTTGTACGGCACGTCTTATCTGTCCCGGCTTTGTGCTGCTCCTCGAGCATTAACTAATGTCCCCTGTCTGTCAGATGATATCGGGACCTCGTTAGTGGCATTGTCGCGCCTACGCAGCTTCTGGCCGCCTCCTAATGGAACCCTGACAGGATTACCTATAAACTGCCAGATCAACTGTGTCCTCTGGATTCATTCTACTTCTAAGTATCACCTTAATCTAAAATATCAACACACGCAACTGCGGAATATTCCTTAAAGCAATTCACGGGTGATAGATGTCAACTTGCGTGGGTGACAAAAACGTATTCCCAAGAGCGTGTGAACAGAAGCGCTAGGAATATACAAATGTCGAGGAGGAAATAAGGCTGTGTATAGGTCTCACGCACTGAAGATCCTATCGGTCACCGTTCACCGACGTTTAATCTTTCCATCTCTACGTGTTTGACTAAACCGTTGTCAAATGTTGTAAACAATTTCAAGACGATTTTTGAGATGCGTGCGTTACTATTTTAGACCGCTCTCACTCTTTATTCTCCTGCGAAATCGCTGTCATTGTTTTGAACGCGCTCTCGCGAGCACGTTATCTAATACACTTCCCACAAAGGTTCAGTAAGCAGAGCGCTCCAACACAATGCTTCCGCCGACATTGGTTCCGCTCTCTTAAATTGGGTAAGTGGTGCATTTGACGAAACTTCACTTTTTCGCTGGCCTACTTTACCCACTGGTTGAATATTGGTAAATTCAGTGAATCGTAAATCGGTTGTTTGCTGTCAATAGTGAACGCGTTTGGGCATAAAAGTTAATTTTCACGCCTTCTCGGAGAGTCGAAGTTTGGCTCCGGGGACGAGAAGTTTTCACACGACTATCGGGGGCGAGACGCGCAACTGGAGCGACTAATATTCAAATGGACCTTTTATGGCGTGGCAAACAGATACTGTCTCGGCACGTAGTGTCATTTTCTCAGTTATTGTTTAGTTTAACTTTGCATTATTTGTTTTTATGGTACTTAGAACTAATTATATCAATCACAATGGACGATTTGTTTTTCTTACATCTTAACTTGTCAAATTTAATAATGTCATGCATGCGTTATGTGTCACAAGGCTAAAGTAAGCCAGATACACTTTCGTTCCCAAAATATAAATCAGATCGTGAGGTCTATTGACGCAAAAGTTAGAAAAGTCGAAACGTCAATGACCCAATTTTTCCACCTCTTGCACTTTTGTAGCTGCATCATTATTTGCGTTATTACAAGTACTATTATCCCGTAATTGTCTCATCCACCGCAGGCGCTTTCACCTCGATTCGAACAATTTCCCTCGTCTGAATCGAGTCCTGCTGTATCTTTACAATATTAAGTGCTTGGATTGCAATACAGTCGCAACGTTCACCCAGTAATGTGTGGGAAACGGGCGTTCCAACTTTTTTAATTGCCTTGTGTCTGTTGTATGGCGTGTTATTATTGCGGGGCGTAATGCAACGCGGGCCACAGAAGTAAGGCGTCTAGCTGTCTCCGGCCAATTTCGTTGTTAATTATCTTCCATCGGGTGGCTGAGTACTCGACGGCACGTCTGGCCCGGTAACTGCTGCCTCGAAAGTAGGCAATGCGTGTGCTGCCCGAGCTGATGCACACAGGACACAGACTATTCTTGGATGGTATTTTTGATGCACAGCTGTTGCAGGTTAACGAACTTAGGACGAACTATTTTCGGCGGTGGTTAGTGGATATTTTCTTCAGGTCTATATTTAACCTTTGAATCTTCCTCAGTTAATAATACATTCGGATGAACTACTGCCTCAATCCTAATTGTGCATAAATAAATCAATTTTTCACTGTCAGAACTCTTCTCCGACTATCTTAATTTCGAGAACTTGTTGCCTAGCCTCTACAAAACAAGCAATCCCGAGTGTTAAGTTTGTGCATTTGTAAACTTAAAAAAAACTTATCTTGTCAATGTTCAAATACGCAAGACGTGTTGAAATAAAACCTCTAAATATGCAAATATATTAATGCTAGAATATTTGAACTATCAACTAAACTTAAGTAAACAAGTCATGCTTAATTCGATAATTAACTCCGGCGATGATTGTCCCAACCTCGTTTGTCCACCTGGGCCGTATGCGCATCGAATCCGGTACCGTCGTCGCATTTGACACAGTCACTAATTAACTCCGCGAGGTCACTGCAATGAACTCGTTTTTTGAGCAATTCTTTTCCTTGTTAATCCGAAAGAGGTCGCCACCGAACTCGCTTTTTAACCTCCAAAAGTAGAATTTAATGTTAGCCAACTTCGCAGTGGCTTACTAAAGGTGTGAACTTTTTATAATTGAAGATAGTAATCGCGTATGCACTGATGATTGTACTTTGAGGAATATATTTCAGCGCATTAGCGAATTCAGAAGCCGCCCGTTACAGGGCCTAGATGGTAACGCGGCTGGAAAGCTGCTCACATTCACTGCTATAACACCTGTATCGTTCGTAAAGAATACATTCTGATTGTTGACTTGGCAACAAATCATACTGCACTAAATTTGAATGGGTAATAGTAAAGAAACACGATTTTTTCGATTGCGTTTGCGCGATTTGTAAAAAGGCAAAACCAGTTAAATCAAACTATAAATTACTTTAAGAAGTATTTAAAGCAACATTTTGCCTCTGGTTGCAGTTGAAGAATCCTAATCCACCACACCCTCTAATTGTAGGATTGCTAGCCATATACCACCTACGTCAGTACCGTGCAATTAATAATCCCGTAACATAGATTCATTGAACTCATCTACCTCTTGAGGTGCCTTATTCCGATAATTTCATAATTGTTTATTTATGTATATTCGTGGTCCGACGTCTATCTTCTACTCCTACCAGAAACGTGAGTCATTGGAGGCAATTCTGTTGTACCATTCTCAAATTCACAGTCAAGTTAAAAAGGATAAGAAATGGCCTATCAAATTAAAAAAAATGCGATTCCTTTTGTGATTTATCTTCCAGGATAGGATGTATTTCAAGTTTCATAAAATTTTTGTGTTTGTGATATTATGCTGTTTTTTAAACTTCACTGTATTTTGCTGTCTGAAAATTTCAAAAGGATTAATCAGCTCATAACCTTTTTCTACACACCTTTTCTGGCAAACCGTTTAGCGGAGTCGACTCTCACGTTAGCGCAAAATGTTTTGTTGCCATCTTTTATGCTGGATCAGGGCATTGAGAAGAAAAAAATATTTTTTTACTACCCTACACAAAAGGCTGAGACAATTGCCAACAATAATTAAATGAGTGTGTGGCGCTGAAAGGGTGTCTGTCTACTTAGCATGTCTCAAGGTCATCTCAAGGTGTTCTTAACCAGTTTGTTCCATGGATACCTTTATGCTAGCTTCGTTGTTCCTGTAACTCAAGTGGTATTCAGGTATGTTATAGTCTTATATTTTTTTAACTTCCATACGTTGAATGGGTACTTCGTTGAACTTACTATTTTATTTACTGAGACTGGTAAGTACATCAGAATTGCCACCATTGTTAATAACAAGGCACTTTTGACATGCAACCTGTAATTTCGCCTAAGATTTATGAGATGTTATTCGTGCGATAAATGATTACAGTAATTTCGTGCGTGGTTGCCAAATGAAGAGGTTATAATGCGCAATGATAAGAGTATTAGGTATAAGTTAAATAAGCTTGATGTTCTCGTTTTTGTATTTAAATTCCGGCTGGATCCACTTTAAAAAAATATAATACCTATGGGAATATTTCGATTCATTAATGTTTCACTAGATTGTTCTGACATGTCTTGACACCTTCTTGGTTGAAACTTTTTAGGTATCTTCCTCAAAAAGTTTGAACCAAGAAGGTGCCACTGGCAAACAATCATTTTATGATCATAAGTTAACAGAAAAAAAACTCTTTACAAATAAATACAAAAATCTGAATAAGCTTCCTTTTTTGCACTAAAAAGTTTAAAATAATGCAAGATAATTCTTACAGAACCGTGTCAGACCGTCCTGTGTAAATATCTCCAAATTTTTTATTGCCTTTGTCGACTGACTGAAACCGTCAAGTTTTTTGCCCGACTCCGTGTAATAATAAAAACACACACCGTTCACGGCTCTCGCTTCGAAATTATTTAATGATAAGCTTTCAAATCGCCTTTCAATCTGAATTTGCCAACTATTTGAATGTTTAATGTTTTTTGCTTCCGACTATTACCGGCGGCTCCTTCAGTCACGACCCGAAGACGCAGCTGAATATTTGTGAACCGATTGACGTCTCCATAAAAGGTATTATGTCCTGGCTACACCTTGCGCGAGAGTCATTCTTCACTCGCTTTATTGCAAGGCCGACAAAAAATACGCACGGCTTCCGCACTGTTCTTTTTTTTGTACCAGTCCTTGCTGCTAATCTGTGCCTATTTCGCGTTGATACATGAGACGAGGTCATGAAAGAAAAATGTGTGAAACACCTCGGTTACAACATCTCACACATAACAGAAGCCTATGGTTTTGTTATTGAGGTGGGGTTTCTAAGCTAAGATGGATCATGTTGAGGAAATGAGTGAGGATAAACGGAAATGTTGTGTGTAGGAGACATTCATAGGAAAGGTTCTCAGCCGGCAGTCACCTATGAAAGTTTTTATAAGAGCGGAAGAAACGAAGGATGTGTCGAGACTCGGGAACCAGGGGAATTGGGCTGTTTCCTTGTCATGGTATTGTGAAGAATTGGTAAAATTATGCATTAGGGAGAATTCACTAAAATCAATGTTGTGGAATTCAATAATATAATACAGAAAATCTTTCTTGATAATTTAAAATTAATAGGCTGAAATCACCGTTACCATACTTACGTTTTCAGGTGAATTAAGTTAAACCATAATACATAATTTCGACCTTTGCTATCTGACCTTGGATCCCTAACGAAAATCTTTGAGGAAAATACCTGTAACAATATTTTATTATAAACCCTACGTGACTTGACTTTCGCTGGAGCAGAATAATAACAACGTTATCTTTATCCTGCCTCGTCTACAAACAGCTTAAGGCATCTGTCACTGAGGTCGCGCTCACACCTGCTCCTTGAAATACAAGCTTAATTTTAAATGGGTATTGTTGCATCGAAATCAAAGGACAATGCCAGATTCGTGGCATTATTTTTTTTGCTGGTCGATTGTTTTTTTTGGGGTTGAAAATGATTCATTGAATAAATCTCATAACGACACTTTCATCTAAAGTTTTCAAACTGTCCTTATTCTTCAAACTTTTTCACTTGTGCCACGGTTCGGACTGCAGTTTGAACTTGAGAAAATTGTTTTGGTCAATTTAACAACGAAAAATTCAGGCATTGCCTTTAGGATCCTCATGAAGCGAGACAATATAACAAGATGCGCTTAAATTGCAGTGCCAGTGAACGCATTGCGATGTTTTGCCCCGGTGTCAGCGGCTATCGGCTGCCAACGAACCCTCGTCACATCTCGATAGCGGCAATACCGACGTCTTTACTACCAGACGACATTTGCTGACATTTTCGTACTTATTATTACGAGGCGTTTCCATTAGTTGGAGCTGTTCAAGACTCGGGAGGGACAAATAAAACGTAAACTCTTGTAAGATTATTAAGAAACTTATTTTGCAAAGTATTTGTCAGAGAACTATAAATAAGAGCGTGAATTGTAATAAAATGTGCCTCATAAATATTGTAAATGTTACCATCGTACGCATGTAGCGTCTAGAAAGGAATATTCCACTGATAAAACGCTACAAGACAGGATAGATGTTTAATGCCGGCACAATAATGATGTCACACGTCTAATAAACTGTGTCTACTCACGAAGATAACGACGTAAGGTTGTTCACCTCGCAAGTAGGTATACTCGGTACATAGCATGACAGAACACAATGTACCGCGCCTATTTTGAAAGCCCAAAGCACATAGTGACTACGTGAAGAGTGCGCGGTAGGTTCACGGCCTTTTATTGTCGCTTGTGTGCGATAGATAAATTAGTTACTTTGATCGAAGTTTGGCTAAGGTTAATACTCGTATACAAAGGCTGCGGATACTTGCACATAATAGGTATGGCACAAAGATGATATTTGGGGTTAAAAGTCGGCAAACCAGTTTGTGTGTTTATTTTATAACAAGTATGCAATTTTAATATTTGAATATTGATTAAAAATTGATATCGGCAGTAGAGTTGTTGACGATTGATTGCCTTATTATTCACAAAAGAATAATGGCTGTAACAAAGTAACCGCCGTCTACGAGTACGTGCTAAGTGCCAACATCAATTGGTAAATGTTAATTTAGCGAATGCCCGCTCTTCAGCAGCTTTCTCACACAAATTGGACGTAGGAGGACGTTTTCTAAATATTTCACGTCGACGCCGGGCGTCAGAATAATTAATGACGATAATTTATGTGATGCTACGATTTGAGGAGCCTGTGTATCATTGCACCAGCGAATGTGACCTTGTAATGCGTACTATGAATTAGCCTCTAGCTATTAAACGTTAGCGGACGTGACCGACCAACGAGGAACTATCGTATTCAGAGATCGCTTAGTAAAAGAGTTAACATTTACGTGGTTCGCAATACAAATGTACTGGCATACTATATGTCTTAATACGAAAAATTATTTTCTTTCTAGTCTAGTCTATTATTTGTTTGGTTCATATATTTTTAAACGAAAGAGTAGGAGGTTTTTACTTTTTATCTGGCTGTTGTTTTTAATGTAACGTTCGCTCGTTTTTTTTTGTTTGAGCGCTTATTGCTGGTTAATCGATTATTCTTGATTTTTTTTGCCAATGCTTCCATAGTAGTTATTACACAAAAGAAATACAGTTAAACGGCTGATTACTTACCCATTTCCTTTTTTCATCTTGTTCCTGCCAAATTTCATTATTCTTCATTTGGTCATTTGGCATTTGTTGGAGGAAGAATTACCTGCAATTGGTAGCCTGTGACGCGATTGACCTTATCTATAGTAAATAGAAAATTCTTGTAACGTTAACTCTATGTTGTAACCTTAAGTAAGTCCAAATATTCGCACAACTTATATTTCTTTAACAATTAGAAAGCAAGAATTGAAAATATACTAGATCAAAAGAAAATCGAACCTTCAATAAGTTCGAAGTTGAAGTATTTCGCTAGATGAAGTTCACTAAACTTTCGTGTCTACATAACCGAGAGGTGGATCATACGCCGTCCCTGCACTGGGAAAGCCCAGGCGACGCAAGCGCAGCGCGTTTGCAGCCGCGGCACGATCTTCACTTTCACTTGCCCACGATCAATCTTTGCTGTCACGTCTTAGAAAAAACATATTTGGTAGCAATCCTTACGTACCAGTCTTTTAAACCTCAGCTAGCGTTCTGTCTCCCGCTTACACGGACTTTTTCTTAATTTAAAAAAAAAATGTCTCGTAATTCTCGGTTTGCCACGGACAGACCATATCCTAACGAAAAATAATGGTGTTAAATTGTTAACTACAGATTTGGCAGTTTACAATTCCTCTATAGTTTATAATATCACGAGATAGATTGTAAACTAACGAAAATCATAATAGGTCACTGTAAAATATGTGGATCGAAATATCAAGGGAACGCCTTAAGATATCCTAATTCTTGACTACCTCTGTATTTTTTTAATATATATATTTTGAATTGACTGCCTAGTTGTTAGCCCAAATTTTGGCTGGCACTGCATTACCGGTCAATGGGTTGAGCGAAAGCTTATCAATGCCTAATATTTGAATAACGTGCCTAAGGGTGCCTTACTGAGACCGGACGTGAAATGTTTTTCTATCTCCTGCTCATGTTTTTGCAAATAAATTACCCCATTATTCATGAAAGTTAATTCAGTTCTGCAGCATTGGTTTAGCGATTGGAGTCCCGACCCTTACTCGCAAATGTTGACTGAAGAAAAATGTAGGAGACAAAATATTACAGTGGTTTTAAAGTGGTGCTTGGGGATGTTTGAGTTTTTAAATAAGAGGGTTAATCTTCATCTTAACGATAATCTTATCCCTTTATTAACGTCTGCAGGTAAAAATAAACGCGAGTGTAATTAACTGTTACAAAAGAATTGCCGCCATTTATAATTATCACACGCAGGTGCATTAGCATTTCATTTAGTTACATTTCAAACAGAAAGCTTATTAACGTCCATTGCGTTACAAATTCGCTGTCAACATGAAACGATTTACTGTTTAAAACATCATCCATTTTAATGTCTAATTGCTTCACATCATTTGTAATGCTATTAACTCTTTAAAAATGTTTCTAGATCAAGACGTATTACTGTAAATTGAAATAAAACTACTTTAATGATTCAACTGACGGGTTTATATTTTTCTACAATTTTAACCTGACAGGTTTGGAATTGACTCTTGTTTATTAACCAACTTAAAATAAAAAGGAGCAGGTTTTCAATTCTTCGGGATCGTTTATTGTAAGTATGTTGCCCGATTCCACAAAGTGCCTGATCTGATTTTAAAAAACATCTTTTGTTTCAACGGGTACACTTCCCAGGCGGTCAGTTGGTCGGCTGGGGAAATCGAGGATACTTCAAATTTCGTAGGCCCACTTAAAAAGATGGAGCTATTCTTTCTCGTAAAGAAAAAGACTGTTTGTGTTCTTACTCTCGCGAATATCAGGCAACAATATCTATTTCATTCAGGTCTCATCTACCGTATGGACGAGCGGACGTGTTCTTAGTGTAATTCAGAACTAAATAAAAACAATTAAAACTGTAAAGTGTGCCAAACTTGTGTCAGCGCATTGTGCTTCGCTTCTGTGTTCGAGACGTTAATTTGTGCAATCGTAATGCATTAACTAGATAGTTTTCAACGATTATTCAAAATGGACTCTCCATTTAGCAGAAGCTCAAAATGTTGTCGCAGCCCACCACCTCCTGACAGACGCCAAGAGGAAGCTGCACCAACTCCTGCGGGACGTACGATGGATGCCATCACCACCCCAGATATTCAGAAATGGCTCTCATTTATCGACCAGCAATTAAATGATGTCTGTATTATCTCTGGTGAGGGTAAGCTCAACAGCGAGCAAAAGCTCAAAATAAGTTCGATCTGCCGAAACGTCTCAAATAGTGCTTCGCAGATGGCCATCCATTACCAGTCCTTGAAGCAGAAATACATCTCTGCCCACTCTACGGTTCAGCACTTATCGGAGAAACAAGATATGGCTGACCAGCTCCACCAACTAATCAAGCGCGTAGAAAGCTCTACGAAGGAGACCGCCGCAAGTTTTTCATTCGCCGATGCAGTGAAGAAAAGCTCTTCGATGATCCCGCCACCCAGCACTAGCAGTATCGCTATTTACCCTACGGATAAGGTGAAATCTAGCGAGGATACAAAAACTTTGGTCCAAAATATAATCAAGCCCGAGGAACTCAAACTTCACATTCGTGGTATGAGAAAGACGAGGAATGGTGGAATAATTATAAGCTCTGAGAGAAAAGATGACCTCAATAAGATTAAACAGTCTGAACAACTTGCGTCATCCGGACTTGTTTTTGAGGAGACCACAAAACGGAGACCTAAAGTTATTCTTCTGGGGGTTCCATGCAGCATAACTGATAAGGAGGCGCTAGAGTATCTTTTTGAGCAAAACATCGCCGACAAGCACGCTACAATGAGCCTGGAAATGTTCATGAGCGCCATTAAACTGAGCCACAAAACAGGAAGAAAAGATGCTGCAACATGCAACTTCGTGTTAGAAGTGAGCGCGGACCTAAGGAGAGAGCTCGTAAGTCAAGAGCGCGTTTTTATAAATTGGACCTCATGTCCCGTGCGGGACTATACCCTTGTAACCAGATGTTACAAATGCCAGCAGTACGGTCACTCTGCAAAATACTGCCGGGAATCAGACTCCACGTGCGGACATTGTGGTTCCAACGGCCATGCCATAAAAGACTGCCCCAAAAAGACGGAACCAGCAAAGTGCGCGACCTGCCAACGTTTCAAGAAGCCCAGCAACCACAGAACTGGAGACGAACAATGCCCTGCGAAAAAAAGCGCCGAATCCAGATACCTTAGTACCATCGACTATGTAGGCGCCTAGAGCGCCACACTTCCAAGGAGTCGCCGCGCTAACTTCTAATGGGTAACGTAGCAAACGATTTAGGTAAAGACGTTGATTGTACAGTTGTTTATGAATCTCTTGCCTGTGACCCCATAATGTGTCCATCTCTAATACCCAAGGCTGAGCCTAGCCTTAAAATAGTCTTACAGAACATTAGGAGCATTCATTGTGAATATAATTTTGATGGCCTTTTATCCACCCTTACGCAAATTGCTTTAGAGGCCGATATCATTGTGTTAACGGAGTGCCGATTACCCTCTCCACCTTCAATTCCTCAGTTAGATGGCTATCAGTCATATAGTAGTAACAAAACGAATGTTCTGCAAAACGATGGTGTAGCCATCTATATTAAAAATGATATTACCACCCGCAGCGTAATAGAGGAACCAGACTTCCTAGACGCAAACTGTTTAGTGCTAAAGGTCGGAAGCGATATCGCTGTTGTGGCAATATATCGCTCTCCCTCGAACAAAAATATCACAAACTTCTTAGGCTCTTTAGGCAAAGTATTGAATGAGTTGACAATGTATAGGAACGTTTTTGTGATGGGTGATATTAACATAGACATAAAGCCCGAGAATCAAGACCGAAATTCACCTGAATACCTAACCTTTGTCTCGTACCTAGGATACTTTCCGAGCCACTTTCTCCCAACACGGTATCTAAACTGTCTAGATCACATTCTAGCGAGAACTTGTCTTCCCATAAAAACAATAGTATTAAACACTACTATTACCGATCACCTTACACTATTGCTTTGTGTGCAAAAAACCATCAACAGGCCTTACGCAATTAGTACATGCAGTAAACTTGATAAAAAGTCTTTAGCTCGTGATCTGGAAAATTTGGATACCACTCCATTATATACATTAACAGACCCTAATGCCGCAACTGAATATCTTGTATCATCATTGACCAAATTAATAGATAGAAATACCAAAGTTACAGTACTACCTCGGCGCAAAAAGATAATAAAACCTTGGATTACTCCCGGGCTATTACGATGTATAAGGAATCGGGATAAACTACACCAAAACATGAACAAGCAACCTGACAATTTAGTACTTAGAACGACCTACTTAAGATATCGTAATTTTTGTAATAACTTGTTAAGAAAACTGAAGCGACAACACGAAGTGACCGAGATACAAAAAGCAGGTCACAATAAAAGGAGGTTGTGGAAAGTCATCAATAACATAACGAACATGACTAAAACTAAATCGTCAGCACAACCACTTATTGCAAATTCGACACAATCCGTGCAGTCTGCTAATTTAGCAAATTCCTATTTTGTAAACATAGGTAAAGCTCTTGCAGAAAAAATACACGCAAAGCAGGAAAACTTACAAAATATCTCTGATTCACAACACATTACTTCTTCACTGTTACACTCCTTTGCTCTCATCGCCACTGACGAAACGGAAGTTGAAAATATTATCATGACCTTAAGAAATGACTGTGCCACCGGTTCAGATAGCATTCCTTGCGCGTTCATTAAAAGTCACAAACAATTCTTAGTACCACACCTTACGTATCTTTTCAACCTTTGTCTATCGACAGGTGTATTCCCGAAAGTGCTAAAAACAGCACTTATTAAACCCATTCATAAAGGGGGCGATAAGAGTTCAGTGAACAATTACCGCCCCATAGCCATCCTCCCTTCTATTTCCAAGATTTTGGAAAGAATCATTCAAAAAAGGCTTGTTCACTACTTAGAAAGTAATCACCTTCTAGCCACGGCTCAGTATGGCTTTAGATCTGGACTCTCCACAAATGACGCAGTCCATCAACTTACAGATCACTTTGTAAGGGAGATGGACGCTCATAAAAAGTGCTTGGCTATCTTTTTGGATCTTGCAAAAGCCTTTGATACAGTTAATATACCTATTCTTCTTAGTAAATTGGAAAAACTAGGAATAAGAGGAAAACAACTAGACCTGTTTCAAGATTATCTTTCCGATAGGACGCAGCGTGTTCAAATTGATACTACTATAAGTGACGAACTTCCTATTGAATACGGGGTGCCCCAAGGCAGTATTTTGGGGCCCATTTTGTTTCTTATCTATATAAATGATTTACTTCTCCACCCCATCTGCAATGGTAAAATCATTTCATATGCGGATGACACAGCCTTGCTTTTTAGTGCAAAAAACTGGACCGAAGTCTTTCGCCAAGCTCAAGTAGGTTTTAACTCCGTTGTGATGTGGCTCAGGGTGAATGCACTAACACTTAACACAGACAAAACAAAATACATGACCTTCTCGTACAATTCCTCTACCCAACCTCCCGACGGTGAATTTTCAATAAAAGCCCACATTTGCTCATCTCAGAATCTTCATGGTTGCAGCTGTCCTCATCTTTTGAGGACGAACTCAGTCAAATATTTAGGTGTCATAATTGACTGTCATCTCAAATTTAGGTCACATGTAGAAGCACTTACTTCCAGGGTCAGAAAGCTGATCTTTGCGTTTAGAAATTTGAGGCATTCTGCAAGCGGACCTTTGCTTAAAACAGTTTATCTAACATTATGCCAATCTTTATTAGTATACTGCATCACATCCTGGGGTGGCACGCATAAAACGACTATGTTAGAATTAGAAAGGGCCCAAAGAGCTGTACTTAAAGTCAGCACTTTTAAACCTTTCCGCTTCCCAACCCGACAACTTTTAGCCGAATGTGATGTTCTTTCCGTCCGTCAACTATTTATCCTGCAAACCATTATCCAAATGCACTCCCAAACACCCTTTGATTCCTCTCTCCAAATTCGTAGGCGAGCTGATATCGTCTGCTGCACTGAAATGTGTCTTACAGAGCACTCGCACAAATTCTTCTGTTTTCTCGGACCCTACTTATACAACAAATTGAACCGTCAGTTACAGATTCATACCATGAACAAAATTTCTTGTAAAATAAATGTTCAAAGTTGGTTGAAAAATAGGTCTTACGAGGAAACAGAAGAGTTACTAAAAGTAGTCAAATAACTACAGCCCTTATTATATTGTACAAGTTAGTTATTTGGTAATTAAAAAAATATGTCTTTAGTTTTTATTTCAATCGCATTTTAGTTTTACTACACACTAAGCCTAAATGTTGCCTGACGCACAAGTAATTCTTTACTTAGTTTGGGCATCTATAATAACAAACCTGACCTACATGTCTATGTCATAATAATTAACCTGAATTATTATTATGGCTAGCATGCACATTACCTTGCATAAAACAGGTATTGATATAGTTACTAGCGTAAGCATAGTTTAAATGTCATCTGTCAGCAGATTTGAATTATGTAAATAGTATTAAGTTATAAATGTATTGATACCGTTGTCTCATAGGTTAAGTTTTTATTCTGAATAAATTTTTACTTACTTACTTACTTACTTACTATTTCTGTACTCTATTAATATCAACTGTTTCAGCTTACTAAACAACAGTGTACAAAATTACAGTGCAATCACTTAGATTAATTGCGAGCATTAAAAGGTTCTTTGCATGTCATCTATTATAGTATGCTATCTCCGATCTCGCTGGGCGTTAATTAAACTCGGCGTAGGCCGATCGGGCGTAGGCATGTGCGATACAACACGTCGTATGCGCAACTGAACATTCCATATTTACCTTACATTTTAGACTGTTTTCAGCTCTGCATTGTAGTTTAGAAGTTTTCACAGATTACTCTTTAAACTTTCATAGTCATTGAAATCGTCATTCATCACATTATTGATCACATTAGAACCGTACATAACGGGATTGCTACCATGTATGTTGCTATGATCGAAAATTTAGAAAATTGTTTTATTTTGATTCAGTATCACCAACAATTGTCAAGTTATTTTAAGGAGGTGTCTCATCGAACCGTAAATTAAATCCCGGATTCCTGGCAGGCAGATCCCAGCTAGAGCTGTGCGTGGATGGCGAAGTGACGGATCAGATTTGATAGGTGACTCGTGTGTGACACATGCATGATAGCCATTCACGTGCAGATTGAGCTTGGTCATCTGTACGTGTATGGCCGGCTAATAACGTCCTTCAAGCTGAGTTCACTGAACCTCGTGCCTGATTGTATACTTATAAGATTAGATATTTTGATAGTTTACGATTCGATTAACCTCCACAATGAGAGCATACACACTTGTGCCATTTGCGTTCCGTCTCTGAAATGTTGACTTAATATTTTTTGCTGCGATCTATTGGCAATATTTAAGCTATTGAGAACCTAGACGAATCTTCGTACTCACTGTTTATATAATAATTATCCATTCGTGTTATTCAGAACTTAAAAATAATAATTTTGATATTTACTAGTTACTCGATTAATCACTTATGTTTTCAATATGGAATTTCCTATATTTCATCTTATGAAAAACAATACCAGCTAAATCTTTCTTTCATCAGAAACCAGTTTTTGTTTTTGAGATGTTGACCTATTTGATATTTTACATGTATGTACTAAAAAACAAAGAAGCGCTTCGCAACATTGTCTGCGGCCACTCGCTCGGATACTTTCGCATTACGCACCGTAAAGTCCAATTTCACTGTTTACACTAAGTGACTGTAATTTCGATATTACAAACGGTTTCACGATTCATAATACAGTCGCTCACTCAGCTTTCTATTCATCGTCATAATTCATGTCGTCGTTACCGGTGCACTCGGTCTTTTTGCCCAAATCCACTGACAATGGCATTGCAATGTGAGATTTGGTAAAGTAAAAGTTGCAAATGCATGCTAATGTTCTATTGTTATTGTAAGCGGAATGATTCTAATGTGTCGACATAAAATGTGATTGGAGGTCGCATGCGGTGAGGGGAAAATTACTCTTTGATTGTTATGATGTTTACTTTCAATGTTTCAATTGGCGTGACGTTTTATGCTCTTAGAAAGTTACATTTTTCGAGAATGCTGATATCTAATTTTGCTTCTTGCCATTGGAGATCTGTAGGCCCTACGTGAAACCTTAGTTCACTTCAGTCTCTTTCA
This sequence comes from Udea ferrugalis, assembly GCA_950022985.1. Lineage (NCBI taxonomy): Eukaryota > Metazoa > Arthropoda > Insecta > Lepidoptera > Crambidae > Udea > Udea ferrugalis. The sequence goes on from OX465525.1 coordinate 14,985,125, forward strand.
CAATATTTATAATCATTACTTGCTTATGTTTTGGAAAAAAAATATGTTCCACTCTTACTAAGTGCTTCGCCTCGGATAAGTCTCCAGACGAGCTGAATAAGGAGATTTGAGAAAGAAATAAAAACCCAGATCTCTTTGCATTTATTACTCTATTCGTCGGAAAGACTGCTAATGATGATGATGAATGAAAAGATTTGACCCGTGTGTTCTTCGGGTGTTTTAAGATTTTTTAAAATAAATTTTTACGCATCCGATATGAATGCTGCTTGAAATATAATTTCAACCGCTCAAATCTCAAATCCGCATTCGAAACCATTTCTTATGTGGTTATGTTGATCATTTAATTAGTTTCACACGCAAAAGTTTTTGAATCTACTAAATTCATGACGTCTTATGTCTTGTGGTGTCTTCATTGTTTCTGTTTTCCATAACATGCCCTCAATCTCTCCAACTCTTTATGTTTCTTTAACAAGAGAACATTTTTATTGGAAACCACGCCAATTTATGTGAAGTAGTCTCAATTTATTGTACTGGTTTCGCTTGCGAAATTTGAAAATCGTTTCCCTGGACATATTGGTGGGACGATACCACGTGAGGCTCGGCTCGCAGCCATAGCGTGTCCGATAGCGATCTGCGGCCGAGCAATTGCCTTGTTTGTCGTACCCGGCGTCGCCGAGCTGACGATCGGCGCTCGGCGCGAGCACACCTGGTAATTGGAGGAGGCATTTTGACAAGTTACACTGCAATTTTGTATAAGAAAGGATTCTAGGAAACGAACACGACGGGAAATAGCGTGGCTGAGGCAACGGCGTGTTTCTTACTAAAATGTTTATCGGCTGAAATTGCATAATCATGTTTCTGATTAAAATTGTAATGGAAGTAGAGCTTTATTTTTCTTGCCTAGCTAGAAGATTGTTTCTCTTACATATTCATAATGTTTCAGAATTAGAAACTACGGAAAATGGAATATTTTAGTAGGTTAACGTTGACGTGAGTTTTATCAAAAGTAGAAAGGAATACAATTTATTAGACACATAATATAGACACGCAAACATTCAGGCTTAAAAATACAAACATGTTACAAAGGACTCATCATATGCCGCGGTTACCACAACACTGGTTTTCAGAAGTCACCTTGTCGAATTAAATGGATATAGATAGTTCCACCTTTCAATAGTAATGGTCTTGCTTAGTATCTGTTAATGTAATAACTAACAGGTTCCGCTTTTATTCCAATTCACTTGAAGCGTGTTATGCTCTCGTTTAAAACTTATGATCCAGCTCTAGATCTGCAAACTACACCCTGTTTGTATTTTGTTAAGTCTGTGAATTAAAAATAAATAAGTAAAACAATTTTATCACTTCGTGTGTTTCTGGTAGGTATACTTAATGCATAGGTGTATGTGCGATTGTGTTAAGACTGACATGACTGAGCCGTTCCGAGCTGGCCCTTCGTCCGCGGATACACCGACATCGCCATTTGTGACATTTGATGGAAGATTGTGCTGTTTGCCTGCGTGCTCTTTGGTCCCCTTCTCGTAACCTGCCCGTATTTATGCGACTTATCCTATGCGTACATCTCAAGTGCTCTCTGCTTCACTCCGTGACTCAGTGTTATTGTTTCTGCAAAAAGACAACCAATCATTTAAGTGTGTTCGCATAAAAAATCTCGTCAGCATTCTGCTCAATCAGAAGACAGATGAACACTTGACTATTAGCAAAATCACCTCTCACTTCGTGAAGATCGTTAGCCGTTGAATCGGGTAATCAATCAGCAAAGTGTTTACCTATCGCCGGGTCGTTCACCCCGCCATTCAAGGTTCGGAGGCATTATTTTCGCGTCCGAAGCGACCCACACATGCAATGATGCACATTTCCAAGTACGATGCACTAGCTTGGTGGAATCAGAGCGCGTGATACGAATACGAAAGCCTACACACTGTGTGTAGATTTTATCTGAACGTAAAAACCTTCATAAATTCCAACCACTCCCTAGAGAAACGGTGCAGACAAATTGAATTCTCTCATAACATGGCGGTTGTAATCATTTTTGTAACAAGTATCAACTGCGGGACCGAATTACTGTAATAAAGAGATGAGTTAGGCTGGGTAAATTGATTCAACATTAGGGAGAATATTATCTTTATCAGAAATTGTAAAAGCATGTTCTCTCCGTAAGTATAACAAACGTGACATCGATGGATAGCACGTATACCAGTATAGCTTAACTGAGACGTTGATGTAAAATAAAAGGAAATGTCCTCAATTATTGGATGCGAATGAGGTTTTGTTTTTATTTAGCACTTCGATCTAGTCATGTCCAGCAGATGATAGTCCATTAGTAACAGAGAAGGTATTGCGCAGCAGTGATTTACGACGAGTAAAGCTCGGCCTGATGGCTTCGTGTATCTCTTAATGAAACATTCGGACAGAAGCTGCTCGCCACTTAGGAGCAACATTTATCTGATGCCGGTTTGAATACGCAGACAAATGACAAGATCTCTGTGAATAAATTGTTTTTTTGTTCTTGCTTCAGTCGAATTTAAAGCGGTGTCACATAATATTTACGCTTCATCAGTTCTTGTAGTTGGAGACGTTCAAAACCAAGGCCGAAGCACTGCGTTTTTTAAAAAATATGTCCCGAATGTGTCGTTTGAGACTTCATAATATGCTGTGGAATCGAAGTAATGTTAGGTAACTATAAATAATCGTACAATACTTTTCGTCAAAGCGATAGTTTTGTTGGTAGCTCTTGTAATTTTCCGAGTCATTAAATCTTGTCAGAGGCTCATAAAGACTCCCCACGTGGGCATGCGCGCGCGCTTGTTTTTTGCTTCGTAGCACATCGTTCATCATTACGAGTTTATTATCTCTGTGGCCTTGGCCGTGGACGGTCGCGTCGAGGACATGCTAGCGCGTGGGCTAACGCCCGGCCTCCTCATGAAATTTCGATTGAAACTACAAAAAAGTGCAATTGTCCTCATGCGATGTACCCAAAATATGGTGGCAACAAAAACTACAGCAAAAAGTCCAATTTTAAATACCAGTGATTTGCAATAATAATAATAGCAAAAATGAGATTCTATTCACCCTAAGCTTGCTTTAGGTTGCTCATGGAATCGAAAGCGTGATCACGACGTTAGGAATTAAATAAGACTAATCAATGTCTTCTCGGAGAGTTATCACGTGCGTGGAAAATTCAACATTGCAAAATATGCAAAAAGGGCCCCCCGCTGCGGGCACCAGAGCGGAGCGAGTGGCCACCACCAGACCTCACGATACAGGCGCAACAATGATGTCATCCTGCCAATGTTTATAGTAACAGTTCGTGACTGTCGCACACTTCCTTACCAGTGTACTGTATGGAATACTGAAACTGCCGCCATACCATGTCTTGTTTACTAGACAAGGAACGCAAATGTATAGAACACGGGTACGTCTCAGATCTGGTACATTGATGTTCTAGTGACCATTTCTCGAATGGTTGCCTTTTCAGGATATATTCTCTAACTGTAGAACTAAGCATCGCTTTTTCTTTTGCTTTCATGTTGTTAATCATCCAGACAAGACTTGATCTTGTCTTCGAAGATGAAGACATTCTTCTCCCATTTACCGGCTAAACCAGAGACACGTGCAGCATTTCCATGAAGCGCCCTTGAATGCTATTAAAAGTTAGATTGGCTGTTAGCAGTTTATTGGCCGGTCTGATCCCCTGCCATTTAGGTCAATTGCATCAGCAGGCAGATCGTCCGCTCCGCTCACCGGCACGTTTAGAAGCCACAAAACATCCGCCACGCGACTGTAAGCTTTAGTTAGCTTAGTTAATGTGGTTTTAAAAATAAACAAACTGTTGTCAATAAGGAAGAGCAAGAAGGCACTATAACAAAACTTAATATTTATCGCGAAAAAAGTTTGAATGTAGAATTAACAAAGTATAAAATACTAGCGCCCTACCCCGGCTTCGCACGGGGGCAATGGGATGATATTATACATATAAACCTTCCTATTCAATCACTATCTATTAAAAAAAACGCATTAAAATCCGTTGCGTAGTTTTAAATATTTAAGCATACATATTACATAGGGACAGAGGAAGCCACTGTTTGATGCTATGTTGTGATACTCACAGAGGAAAATGTTTAACTCCGTGACACTTGTCAAACTACATCGCAGATAACTTTTTATATCCTATTAAATTATTATAGTATGACATGACATCTTCATCAAATTATGATTTCATAAAGTATAAAGTTAAAACGATTTTAATGTGACGCGGCATGCGAAAATACGAATTTTATGATGTCGTCCACTTTAAAGATAATAATCACCGCTGGAGGTCAATGCACTGATCTCCGAAAGATATAAAGATATAGCATTCTTGGGAAGATTTATTGCGTAGTGTATTTCAGGTAGTAGCTCATAATCGTCCTCAGGAGGAACACATGACGGTAGTTATAAATTCCTAGAACGCATATGAAACCTGATGCGCTTTGCTTGAAATGGAACATTTTGTTCTAGAATTGCTAGTAGAAAAGGTGAGGAAAGGTCCACTTGTCCTAATGATAGAGTATGCCAATGCTTGATTTGTGGTTGAAAATATCAAATTCACGCGTATGTAATATTTGAAGAGTTGGCGCTATTCCTTGGGGATCACGTTATTGAAACTAGATTTTGATGAATAGGTCTGATCTGAAGGTATATGTATTTATTTATTTATATGCACTACGTACACAGTTATCGGCTTATAAATGAAAAAGTTCTGATCTCATATGAATCTCATAAAGCCATCAATTCATAAAAAAGTAGCTGCACCAGTTCATTGCCTTTACAAATTTATTCGCATGATTTAGTATTGATAAAAACACAAATAAAAACCCTTATTGACAAGACTGTAAATGATGTCTAATGACGGATAAACAAGCGATATAGAAGTATTACCGCGGTGTTAACACCCAGCTCACGCGGATGGAACTGCCGACGTCGTATATTCACTTATAAACGCATCAGAATAAACCCGATGACTTGTAGGCGCGCCCGATCACGTATGCACTCGATCGCGCATTCGATGCACGGAAAAAATATAGCCGACAATAAGAAAATAACAAAAAATACTCGTGGGACTTTCGGTTGAAAAGTATTTACCTATTTTTAAAAGAATCTCCATCTTAATTTACTGCCTACGAAATTAATTTGTCGTTTTTTTGCTACATGAATACTGGACTGCCAAGCCGATATTTTTTGTTTATCCAAATACTTAACCCACAACAAAAACTAGTTTTTGTATAAAAATAGGTACATGACATATTTTATTCAGATAAACTGGCGAAGTTGTTGACACATTTAATGGTAAAAACGCAAGAATTTTACGATTTTGATCAAAAATCGTTTCATTAATATGATGTCCAGAAATTAATAGTCATGTGTCACTTTTCACATACCTATTAAGAATTTATTCTCGAGTGTGCAAATATCCCATCAAGAATCGGCCTCGGACACGCAATTTTACGCAAATTGCTCAGTTAACATATGTCTATGGTACGTCTTGAGAGGCAGGTAAAGTAATACGTAGGGGCAAATAGTTTTTGCTCTAGAATGTGATGCAACAGCCTCTATACCGGTTCCGCGCGGCTCCCCACTGTCTGCGAAGACGCTATAGTCAATGTACTGATAATGTTTTGCATGGAATTGATTAACCCTGTGGCCTCGGCGCATTTGGCACTTATCTTTATTATTATCGCTATTTAATAAACCACGTGTGTATTTTACAGACTTTACTCCTTTTGAATTCCAAATTAAGTTCGTCTGTTAACATTTTTATTATCTACGGCTGTTCTGCGCATGTAGTTATGCGCATAACTCGTATGATGTGCCCCACCTTTATGTGCCGTTGCATCTTAAATTATGATGATCATAAAAAAATGCAACGAACCTTACAGCTGTTAACATTCAACTACTCTTGTAAATGTAAGCAGCGTAATTATTCTTCTAGTTTTTTTTATTTTAATAGTATTCAAGTGTGGCCTTCGGAGTGCTCCGTTCGCCGCAGATATGGCTTACTCCTCTAACAAGGATGTCAACGATTTTATGTAGGTAACATAAACAGTATTCAAGTGCAATACACACGATTCGTATAAGATGCAGTTGCTCCTAGAATATCAAATTTATCGTACGTTGTTTGTGTGCATTTTTATGCAGATGATATCCCAGATAAAGAAGCTCCTGTTTCGCAAATGTCACCTCGTATAACACAAGGGGGGTTCTCACGGTAGCTCTCTCGAGATGAACGGAGAAAGCCTTATCTCATGTATCGGAGCGCAAACAATGTGAGGAGCGTGTCGATGCTTATCACCTGCCTATACAATGTGCACTGCTTCTAGTGCTTTGACTTTCACTCGCCTGTCTGTTGTTTCTAACACCACACCACCTTGTTTGTGCTCGTCTTGTCTTGTTAGTGTTGCCGGAAGTTGGGACAACAAGTGATTTGAGAAAGTTGTTGACTATTCTAATTCTTTTTTTAGGTATACTCAAGTGGAATTCTTGTGTTGTAGGTTATACTGAATTACTTTTAGCTTCCGGTTCCGGAAATAGCTGAAAAGGTGTTGATAACTTGTTTCAACCAGCGATTACAAACGATTACCAGCGATTACAAACATCTCAAAGAACAGCGAAGGGATTTAATGTAAAGACTCTTTGTAGTAGGAAAAAATCCGGAGTTTGTTTTGAATATCAAAACGTCTTAGTTTTCTTCAAGACGGCTCTTTTATTTTTGAATACCGACTTTTCGGGACCTGAACATTGTTCTTTTATACTTTATTTTGTTTTCGCTTAAACATGCTCTCATGCTAAAGCATGATAAAGGCGAAATAAACTAGCTTTAACTAAAATAGTTTCTTTGAAACTTTCGGTTGAAAAGTTCTTCAAAGTTACGCTCTCTATGTGTCTATTAACAAACGATTGTCACAGGAACTTTGTCTTAAAGTCTGTTATTCTACTTTCATGTTGTTAAAACCACTAGGCACTCAACATCAATGGAGATTGCGGGCAACTGACTGCCATCTGCTAGAAAACATACAATTATCTTTCATCCTCATGTATTCTTACATATTCTGTCCAAGGACAGGCCAGATATTCTGATGGATTTCATTACAACGATTTCGTATGACAATTATAATGATCGATGCTTCAATATAATACGATTCTCTTAAAGTGAATGACCTCAGTTTTTTCGATGTTTACCTCACAATATGTAAAGGAAGTCGCTCCCAAAGAGGACGGAGTGGCATTTTTCGTTCAATATTCAATAACGGAGGAATAAACGCGCATTGTGTTATGTCGTTCCGTGGGGCGGCGCGCGCACATGCTAAGCCGGCTGTCGTGATTTAGTGCAGGGCCGCTGCGCCGGCGCGGCCCACGGCCCTAATTACAAAGTGTAATGAGGTGACGACGCGACGCCCGCGCTGCGCTCGCTTCGCGCCTCGGCCCTTCACACATCACTGAAATATCACTCGACAACTCACAATCTTGAACCTTTGTCGCTGCCTTTAAATCAACTACGAAAACGAAACAGTTTGACATTCCACACGGATCCTAAGCAGCACTGTTCATCACAACCGGGAAGACCACTCTTCTAGGAATAATAACATGGTTTGTAATGCAGAATAAAGTAGCGAATTATTGCTTAAATGAATCCTAATTCCAAGCGTTGAACGTAGAATTCTCAAATTTGACAATACTAGCAGGTACTTAATTGTCGTAAAAAATACAAAAGACGTTCAACTTATTTAGTAACTTATCCAGACAGATTACACTAATTCATAATGTCCCAGATGTATATTTGAATTTTGGTCGCTATTCTCTAGGAAGATTAAAAAAACCCCAATTGAATTTGTTCGCACTGGATTTTTACATAATTACAGGTCGCAGTATGCCTACCAATTAGCAAATCTACCTAAATTGTAGGAAAACTTTGAAGCATTGATAGAAACCGGGGCGTAGGTATTCACTGAAAAGTTCACGGAGTGTTTTGTCGTAGCACCATCTCAACACACATCTGTGTATCAGTCATTAAAAAAAATGTATGTTTATCCGTTGCCTAGTATCCCATAGCATAAGCATTTAGTTGCTTAGTTTGGGGCTAGGTGGCGCTGTGTGGAATAATGTCCTGTGTTTTTTTTATGTAAAGTTATTTATGTTACCTGTTAGTTTAAAATTTCAATCTAATTAAATACTCACTATCTACCCATCTTATTGCATGTCCGCTTCATTTTAGGAGCAGTCAATTCACTAGATGATGTATCACATTTCTTTAACTAAAGCATTTTGACCGTCTGTGGTGATATTTTTCGAAGATTACATTTGATTGATTAGTGTCCTCATTCGAAGATTATCTTTAGTTTATTTAGAAGCTAACGTGTGCTGGCAAAATAATCGTATCTTAACCCGCTACGAATCGGGCTTAATATTCCGACACTAGCAGTCACGCGCGGGCTTCTATGACCGGTGTCTTGTCAACCCGCTGTAAAAATATTTTTTCGGATATATTTCTCTTGTGTCCTTTGGTTAAAACAGAGCCTCATGAGCCCTGCCATCAGATCATGGAAAACCGCCACCAACCACCATCTTTCATCGAAATAAATTCATTGTCTGGCTTCACACTAAGCGGAGCTTGAAGTGAACTGACGGTGCAAAGGACGAAGCAAGGGACCGATTTCATACTAAATATACGTATGTACCTACAGTGGGTAGATTAGATATGCACAACCCAGGCATCAGACAGTATATTTTGTCTTTGGTGGAAATCGAAATCTCAGCTCCCGGCCATTCTCGCGGGTTATTTCCAATCAATCCTTCGATCATAATATTGTTAATCTTATTAAATTGTGTATAGAATAATTAATTAAGTATTTCTGCATTGATTTCTCTTGAGTTCAATTAAGAGATATTGAATAATAATTACGTGGACACTAACGGCACGGCTGGTCCACAAATTTAAAGTCACTCAGCGGGCTATGGAGAGGGCTATGCTCGGCGTTTCTTTGCGAGATCAAATCAGAAATGAGGTGATACGGCAGAGAACAAAGGTAATCGACATAGCCCACCGGATTAGCAAGGTGAAGTGGCAGTGGGCTGGCCATGTTAGCCGTAGAACCGACAACCGTTGGAGTAAACGTGTTCTTGAGTGGAGACTGCGTCTCGGCAAGGGTAGTGTAGGACGTCCTCAGGCAAGGTGGAGTGATGATCTGCGCAGGATGGCTGGCAGGAGCTGGATGTGAGCAGCAGAAGATCGAGTACAGTGGCGTGCTAAAGGAGAGGCCTATGTTCAGCAGTGGACTACAACAGGCTGATGATGATGATGAATAAATAATGATGAGCTTTGAATGATACGATATTGGGCGACTTGTTTTACCCACTCCCAACATAAAAACGGTCCATTTCTTTATTGGTAATTGTCGTCACGCTCTTGTCAAGTTCTCGGGCTGACGTCACTGGCTCTCGTTTATCGCAGCGATTCCTTTTTTTGCTGGCTCGTCATTAAGTTTTTGCCGCGGCAATGTTTGCAAATGCGGTTCCAATACCGTTGCCACGGGGAGACCTCCGGGCGCCCGCTGATTTTTCGCTTCAATTCATGTCTCGTTGCATACCTACACTCAACGGAACAATGGACTCTAGTTTTTTACACGTCTTTGTTCCTACACTGATGTAAATGGAATACGAGGTGTTTGGCAACCGATATTGCTGAAACGTATCAACTTTACGACTTATTAGGAATTTAGTTTTTTGCTCCCAAAGCTATTACCATCTTATTTATATTTGTAACACGTTTTTTTGGATTTATACCGATAAAGTAAATAACGGTGCGCTTTCAAACTGGACGGAAACGAACAAATGCTTTTTGTCGATTGCAACTTGTAATAACCGTCGTTTTTTTGGCAACAATTATCTGTTACAGCAATAATACTTCTTTTTGAAACCAAGTCTGTTGCAAATATTAACGTTCTGTTGTTCTTTGTTTCAGTTACTGCCACTCTACCACCACAGAGGCCTTGGATACCTTTAACACGACCGAACAGGACTCGTCCAACATGTAAGTAAAATCATTCGTTACTTTGTAACTTATGTTATTTTCAAATTAACAGATAGTAATCTTTCGCGCTTTTTTGTGCGTATAACTCGATCTCGCCGGCAATATGTTATTCAGCATTGATAACAAAAACTCGGCAACTAGTCGGTCATTAATAAAGTGTCGTGGAGGCGCGTATGGGCGAGGCGCACGCGGCTCGTCTCATAAATAATCAAGTGGAGACCGCCCTACTATTGCAACGGTAATGTTTCCACCCGTGGGAGACGGGGATGCGAGTGCGGTCCCTGCCCAACTTGCAATGTTTCACTCGGTCCCGTTACACACTTAACAGGCTTTGACATTTGAATAATTTGATAAGGTGGAGCTTCCTCGTTGCTGCGTACCGCCTTGAATTACTACATCTACGAGTTAGATATGGCCCTCCTCTCGATTTAAGAGAATTATGCCCCCTTCGGTTTCTTAAACTTTATGGGACCATCAGTAACCTGCACATACGCATCTAATAAATCCCCAACGGTTTAGTAGTAAGCGTACTGATTTTTGTCTTCATGGTGAACGGAATATTCAGAAGCCCACACTTCGGTGGCCAAAGGTTTTAACAATATTTTCCCTCACCGAAGAATTAGCCGCAAATTGTACTATAAATACAAAGTAAGCGTTCCAGCCTGTTTTCAATTTAGGAGCACACGGGTTCCAATCCAAGCCGAAGTGTTAAGCCTCTGATAATTTTATGACTTTCATAATTCTATGCCGGGTGATTATCACCATAGTTTCATCTGTTGTTATCATCGTGCACTTATGTGGTATGATCTCAGTCCGGTTTAAAAAATACCTACCTATTCATATTTTTTTGAGTAAATCAATAATTTGTAATGCTTTTAAAAACACTTGCTAGAAGCTGATCCACTCCTTCACCAGTAATTTCATCAATGAATTATATTATTATTACAATTGAAAGTGTAACGGCGTTATTCATTCCTACTCATATATCATTAGTTTCGACGTGTAAATTCTGGTTTCCGTCACGCGTTCCCAGCTAGAATTATTTCGCGGTAAGACGCACGACGCGACCAATTTAAATAAATCAAACCAGACACTTATACGGGAGGGACCTTGCACCTATTGCTAAATAATTAATTTCTAGCTGTAATGCCCGTAGTGGAACAACAGGTCTTTAATTCTATCAAAGCGGCATCGTTCCGGTCGATTAGGCCCGGCAGTTATACAACTTCGTTCTCATTCGCCCTTGGTTACGTGATTGACAAAATTGCGTCCAAATTTCGCCCAATAAGGAAGCATTTGTATGGCTGCGATAGTGACGTTAGCGGTCTTTGTGAAACCGGGTTGAATCGGTTGGAAAATTCTGGAAACCGGAATCCAAACCCAACCGTCAAAAAACGACAAACGGTGGTTAGAACTGTTGGCCAAATCGATGTTTTTTTATGTAAGAGCAGGAGCAAACGAGCTTGAGGGTGAGGCTGAGGTGATCTCTTCCCATCAGGTGATGGGAAGAGATCACCTCAGCCCATGGACCGCTGCGTTGCTTGCCTTTTAAAAATGAAAACGCTTGTGTTATTATTAACGAATCGCATCTACTTTACAAGCAGGAAATTCAAATGTGTCGAAAAATGAAATTATTGGTAATCTAGGTACGGTCAACAACATGCATGACAGTCTACCCATTTTCGTTCAGTCCTTTTTGCTCTATTGCAAAGAAATAAATGTTATTTGGAAAGAGCAAAATTAAAGACGGAAATGTGTAGCCTGAGTTGCCGTCGACTGTACAGAAACAAAATTATTAGATACTCATAGATTTTTCCCCTGCTGTTTTATTTTCTCATTTAATGGATAGAAGAAAAACCGGTAAATAGGGAGACGTTAACCGATGCATCTCTGTTGCAACCGGTTCGAATTGTCGAGTTGTCACATCATTAGCTGCGAGCGACCCAGTAGATCGAACTTTTTCGTGCTCACGGTCGCATGGTACAGGAAGAGAGGAAATGCCCTTCGTCTCGCCATCCGCGGACGAACAATGCACAATGGGAGACATTGGCTGCGACCTCTTTGCATCCGTGAACTTTCAATCAGGACTTACACTAATTTCGCTGGAATCATTCGCGAGATCGAAAGGACAATGGACTGAGAAGAACAAAGCTGTACTGTGTCTAGGTTGTTTCTAAAAACAGGCAAAATTTCAAGAAAGATTCAGCTACTAACTATTTTTGTTTTGTACCCTGTAAATTCAGGAAAACATCGGTATTTTTTAAAACTTTAGTTTAAAGCTTATTTTTCATCTTATTCAAGCAACATTCTTACATGAATTAGTTTATAGCTTGATCTTCAACTTACTTAAAAAATAAGTCAGGTTTTTACAGCAACATCCTGTATTTCAAGAGCGCATGCTGTGCCTCGCTAATTATGCTAAGATCTGAGTTGGCCGATGTTAAAGAAGTCAACCAAGTGCCGATAAACGATACCTACAAAATGTCGTACATCCCGTCCTGACTTCTCCCAAAGTAATTGCAAGCAGAACGTGAAACTTTACTAAGGTATCGAATGTAGCCAGTAACACACGGAGCGAACGCAAAGCCAGCCCTGCGGCATATATGCAAAATCTACCAACTGAGTCTGTGAAGACTGAGAAGCTTTGATTGATGTTTGCTGAGTAGATTCAGATGATTCATGTGCCCTTGGGTAAACTCGCACTATCTCAAGGATAAAGTGAAATTTTAAGGATTTCGACAAACTTGTGTTAGATAGTTCGTTTTTTACAAGATAAAAATAGTGGAAAAATTGTGTTGTTTTTTTCCAAGGATAATTTTGCGAGACAATGCTTAAAAAAATGGTACAGGAAGAGGTAACGTTTAACGGTAAGCTTGAGCTGCGGTCACCTCTAAGAAAGTCATCTGTCGTGGACAATTATATTTGGCCATCGTGTAACTCAAGAAACCTAGTGTGAACATCAACTACGAACTCCCAAGTGGCTGGGTTTTGCTAATACGCAGCGCAGCGTAATGTAAAGGGACAAGGACATTAATCGTCCTACCAGAGTTGTGCGGTGTCGTGCTGTGGCCCGCTATTGTCAACCCACTGAGTTATGCGCGGACCTTTGAGAATTTTATGTTTTACCTTCAGATTGGCAAGAAATATCCGAATGTTGGCATTGTAAAGCATGAGTTTTACAAGCATGACTGAATTAAGCCTTGTCGTAGCGAATCATTAATGTGGTATGTTGATAGACTTAAACTTCTCGGATCTCATATTCAGTAGTTTCTACGAAATGCTTCGTAATTGAGACAATGAATAAAGGTATGTTTAACCAAAGAATGTAAAATTGAAATTTCCTACTCAATAGTCTGAAGTTCCTTTCGAATTCCGAAATTCGAAACCAATTTTAGTACTTTTATCAGGCATTTCAAAGGCGGCTAAAAGTTATCATAAAGCCAAATACTTACAGCCTTGTATGACTGTCAATAATATCATGTGAGTACTTAAATAAAATAAAATAATTCAAGGCATCAAAAAGCTATTTCACGTGTTGTTTATTCTGTACCAAAGCAACAGAATTCGCAAGTTTCGCGACCGCGACCCGTCGAAGTTTCGCGCCTTGACATTTCAGCTGGCATGGCTTACTCACGCTGCGATAACTTTTAAAAGCTTACACATACTATACCTAGTTCACGAGTACTTAAACAAAGTTGGATAAGATCAGCAGCACAGTAGGGATGCGCCTAGCTTTTGGATCGGATATAACGTTTTTTTGACCTGATCGAGGTTGAATGGTTTTCGGGCAGATCGATACAAAGCTTATAAGATCGGATCGCATAAACTTAGTTTGTGGGAACTATTTTCGCCCACAAATACGTTCTGTTCAAAACTTCACTTTGCCGGATTCTTGTACTACGCTATACTATGATCTAAAAAATCTGGTCGATGAACCATACCGCGCATCACTGTCCCACTCATTTATTTAGCATTTCTGCTTATTGTTATAGCAGTTTGTTTTCTCTTTTGCACATTTTGTTATTTCAATCATCTGCAATTGTTAATTTTCCTCTGTTATGCAATTTATAAACAACTGTTACTGTGTTTGTATTATACATGCCATAAGTTTACTGTTAGTCGTAATTAAAGAAGTCATGAGAACTCACTGTACTGTATTTTTATTAGGTATCTATAAAAATACCTTATTATGGCCCAAATGTATCATAATATGTATGACGTTTTTAAAACGCTGACGCTAAGTAAACATACATTTAATCAGAATCTCTTTCTTCACTTAACAACAACTTATCGTGATACCTAACGTAGGTGTCTCTCTTCATTTTTATATTTTCTTGATCATCTTTCTTGATATATTTAGCGGAGTAAGTAAGACGTGCTACGAATATATTGGGAAGATGAGCAGCTCGAGCTATGGCATCCATAGCAAGCATCCACAACATCCATTCATATAAAAACGTAGCTTAGTAGAACCTGTTCTTACCACTACTACACTACTTATATGGATCAATGAGTATGATTAGTGGATATCTAATGCATCCATAACAACGTTACATGTATAGCATAATCTCATTGGTATATTCCTTGCAGCAATGTGAAAAGACGAACGACAAAACTGACGTCTTATCTTAAAATAAGACGTCTATATATGACTTAGTTTTGTCAGTAGGTAGGTACTCTAAAATATTGCGGTTTGGAGGCCACACATTTGCGTGCATCTATTATTTGTATTTCCATTTTTTTGTTTCGCACTAACACTTCTGTCTGACTTTTAAAAACATTTAGGATGTAGTTACTGAATGCTAACAACGCAATGACACGTCTACATTAAAGTAATGGCATATTGTCGCCTCTAGGATATCTGTTACATTTCCTTATTTACACCGCTACAATGTTTCAAGCTAAGATATGCAAAAGTGTGTGATTTGTCTGCATATGTCGTAACCGAAGCAGAATGCCCACGTAATGGCATCGGCAATAAACTTCGTCGAGCGCCTCCCCCCATTATATTCAGATGAGGACACCATATCCACCGCTTTATTTCTTTTGTACGCGCGTTAAACGCTCTGGAGTGAGTTGTTCTAATAAATAAGACGACATTCTGCACTCTTTCAAACGAGACACGGCTTCTGATATATGCATAAAAACAACATAAAAATAAGACATTCGCAACGCAACAAAGATACCAAAGAATTGCAACATGTTTTTAAGCTTGCTTCTTGCTACGAGTATATGTTTTTATTGCATGAGACGTAAAAACGTTCATGAATGTTTTGAATTATCCATTTTATGCCATAAACAGTCGTCACATCAATCAATATGCGAGCGATACAAACGTAGTAATGACAATATTGTCATTTGTTACGGTGTAATAGATTAATTACAATAGCACAACAATGAATCACTTTGTTTACAGTGATCTATTGTTCCATAACTGAACTGTTTCTGTCTGTTCTGTACTATTTGATATGTTACGAAGATACGTAAATGTAGGCCCGTTGTCATTGGAAGTTGCAAAAATCGTTCCCTCGTGTATCATGTTTCCATAAAAGTACAGGAGCTTGAACAGATGTGCGCTCTCACAGAACTGGCGCCGCGTGCTAGCCACGGCTTCCATCCATGTACAACGTAATGACTCCATTCACTGCAATTATAGACTTTCTTATGCAAATTATCGTGAACTCAACAGCCTGCTTTCTAGGCCCTTCCGTCGTTCGTATTAATACAGACATTTTATAGATACACCATTCTTAGACATTGACTCAGCAGAAAATCGCAAATTATCATAATTGCGCTTTACTTTCATTGTGCATAGAATAAAATCAATACTATCATTCCATTAATTGAAGGTGAAATCTATATACCAAGACTGTCAACGATAGGCTCCAATGTAAGATTTCATGTCTCGCTAACAACGTCTTGTTAGCACCTATTGAGCCTTCTTACGTCATATTGTCGATTACTTGTACACAAGTCTGAAGCCGAACGTGATCTAATGAGCTCTTTACAACGCCAATCCAGATGGAAATCAATTTAATGAGTTCTGTTTTGTTTGCAAAAAAGCGGCCTGACCGGACGATCACGATCTGTATTGATATTAGAAATCATAACACAGGCGTGACCAGCCACCCTAACGGTAACAATATAATTGCCTGGCTTACGGGACGTATACCTTCCATCCAACGTGGATGGATGCTTACATTTAGTTTTTGATGACGGGTTCATGCGGGAAGTAATAACGCCAGTAATGTCCACATTACGTAGGACGCGGCAAAGGTGGGTAAAAACCGGTGCGTTGCGGTGCAGCACTGCACGATCAAACACATAATAGCAGATAGATGCATGTATGCAGCCGTCGTGACATGCCTCACTAGCCCGACATCCGTCGACACGCCTTTTCCGATTGCTCCTTTTTGCCGCCACGCTACATGAGCCTTTTAACCTTACATATCTGATGCACCCACATATATTCGTCATGTAACTGCACAACATTTAAAAACAATAGTCATGTGTCGATCGAATAAAATGTTAGTGTCACCTTCTCCTATTGTTCCAACTTGGACACGTACTATTTCATCATCACTGTCGAATTATTTGAAATGAAGACACGCGTCCACACACAGACAACATTGCCCATCATTGTGTCGATGCTTTCGTTTAGCATCGCGTGCAGTTCCTTAAACAACTGGCGATTATCGATGCGCGTATTGTTCGCGACGCTTGGCATGTACGCCGCGTCTCGGTGCGTCGCATCAGGCATACAATGGACGTATTTGAAGCACGTGCTGCGGTCGTATTGATCGACGCGACGCCCGCCGCCCGTCGCCAGGTGACTCTGACTCGCGAGTAGAGATTAGTGAGCGCGGGCGCACTTTGCGATCGTTATCAATTTGTCCGCAGTGCAGCCCAGCGCCCGAACTCACAGCATTGTCTTGTCCTTTCAGACGTCATTCTCCCGTCAGTGCTACTTTGTCCACTGTGCCTCTTTGTCTGCCGATGCACTGAGGTTCAGACCGATTAAATCTAGATAATTGCATCGCCAAGGTCTTCCACGAACTCGACATTTAGACGGCAAGCTCTCATCCGCGTAGCTTTTGATCAGCATAATGAGACCAGTGCGCGTTCGCATAAATTCTAAATAATGGTATAGAGCGTGAGAGAGCACGGTCGTGCCACGTTAGTTTACGTAATAAGTGGATACGTGGAAGTGACTCCGTCGCGATGCTAACTCGGGACCCTGGAAACGCCCAATTTCCCCACTTTAAACGTCTGAACGAGAACAAGAACGCCTATTCCCATTATTTCAATTGCATCTACGAGCCGACTGCTATATGACTTTATTTAGGTGCACGTTCCGTAATAAGCCAGAGTTGTCCATGGGTTATTGTTCGTAAACGCTTACACATTTCCCTTGTCGACAATGATTCAAATGCACACATCACGATTAGCTCGAGGGATAGCCGACTGACGGATCTGCTAAACGGGAAGGTAATTTCACTCCAGTACAAAAGAAAATGGATGTTGAACTGGAAAGCCGACGTCATTGTACTGAGACGAGGAGCGGCAATGGTCGGAGCGACTCGGGTTAAACAGATATGATTAGAAAAACAAAAGCTATTGTGTCGCGTGCCTGACGCATGTGGAGCGTAATACGAGTCTCATTTTAATTGGAACATTTTTTATCTGTCACGCGACATGTCCCTCGCGACTGGAACAAAGCGTTAGAGTCAACTAATTGGCGTCTACGGCACGCTTGACATGGAACTGTGAGATAAATGGAAACAATCGTATAGAAACTCGGGTTAATGCAATGCTCTATTCATAAAACGTTTTCTCTTTCAGGTATTAATAGATTTAAAGCAGGCCTGGCGACATAACTAAGACCTTTAGATGCCAATCTCTGCGTAGTCTCAAAGAAAGTCTTTAAATCAGAAACTCCGTATAGAGTTATTGCCTTTAGTGCCCTATTTATTACGTCTATAAGGCCTCTTACCGATCGATGGCCCGTTTTGAATCGTAATCCACTCAGTTAACTGACCTAAACACATCCTCAGTGAAGAACAGCTTATGATATCAGTAAACATAAGCAACATATTTAAGACAATTTAAGAAACAATGAATTGCCAAATTGGGTCATAAGGTTCTCGATACGTTATGTCCGAAATTATGTACTTACGCTAACTTGCTTTCATGTTGAACGGAACTTTCAGAAACCTACGTTTCGTTGAGTGATTTGTTTCTACAACTACAACTGTGTTACCTTACCACAGATGCACAAAAACACTTTTCCAAGCAAAGTTAGAGAAATTGTATTTGGTATCTAATATTAACTGTCAAGGTAACACTTCCAGAGAGATTTATGGAAATGAGCTTATCATGTCTAAAAAATGTGTCTTATCCTGTTTCAGGCATCTTCACGGTTATGTGCTACAACGTGCTGTGCGACAAATATGCAACGAGACAGATGTACGGCTACTGCCCCAGCTGGGCGCTAGAGTGGGACTACCGGAAGAAGGGCATTTTGGACGAAATCAGACACTACTCAGCGGACATCATCAGTTTACAGGCTAGTATTATTGTTTCTGTAATTATATTGTGTTGGTGAGGCATGAAGCTCGAAGAACTACCTAATGGCTGTTGAACCTGAAAAGTTCTGAATCCACCAATCATCGGGACGGATGCCCTGATCTCCATGAACATTTTGTTCTTATCCTCACCCACACCTTTACTCATGAATGGCACAATGGTTTTAATCTACAATAAAGTATATGTTCAATTTCCAGGAGGTAGAAACAGATCAGTTCTACAATTTCTTCCTGCCAGAGCTGAAACAAGACGGCTATGACGGCATATTCTCGCCGAAGTCTCGCGCGAAGACCATGGGTGAGTCGGAGAGGAAGTACGTCGATGGATGCGCCATCTTCTTCAGATCTGCCAAGTGAGTTTCAACTTTTGCTGCTGTAACAATAAGTACATTTTACTACAGGGTAAAGCCAAGAGCAACATGCTACTTCTATGGTTCATTACTTAACCCCTTATTCATAAAAACTGAAGCAACGTGGAAACGTTGGAAAGTATACGGTGGGTGCTCGGGTAATCAATGAAAAGACGTAGCTCTCTGGCTAAATGATATTTATTTGTGTCTCAAATGCACAGTACATGGTTTATATATTCTTAAGACTAACGCATACATAATAGAGTATACATGATATAGTTCATACACACACTACATGACCACCCTTAAAAGAAAATAAAATAAATTAATACATTTTTTATTTTATTTTCATCAATACATGTTACATAACAAAATCATGTGTTTATACTGTTACAGTTTAAATGATTACTACATTATTACATTTTTTCAAATAAAATATTAACTAGGTATGATATGGTCTTGTTCTATTTTTATGGATTAACATTTCTTTACCTTTATAATCTATTTTTAAGTTAGGTTCACAATCTTCAATTACATTAAACGGTCCTATATAAAGTGGTGAAAATTTATTGACACATTGTTCATTCTTCAGAAGTATTTTATCACCAACACTGTATTTGATGGAATTAGTATAATGATCGTATCTAATTTTTCGTTGCTGTTTACTTATAATTAAGTTATTTCTGGCATCATATTGTGCTTTTTGTATTCTGTACCTAAGCTGCTGTGGATAGTCGTAATGATTATACAATGGACTTATGTCTGAAGTAAGATTACTAGGTATATTACATAGTTTACCAAAAACCAGCTCATAAGGTGTATATTTTGTTTCGGTGTGTTCAGTTGTGTTAAATGCGAAGCACCAAAATGGTAACCAACTGCTCCAGTAATGTGGTTCGTTTTCAGTCTGTATTCTAAGAAAAGACATTAAATTTTTATGAGTGTTTTCTAAACTTCCTATGGACTGATGATGATAAGCCGTTGAAGTGGTTTGTTTAATATGAAGAATTTTGCATACTTCTGCCATTATTTTTGAAACGAACTCAGTTCCTCGATCTGATATTATTTCTCTTGGTATGCCGTAACGTAATATGAAGTTGTTTACAAACGCACTAGCAACTGAAATTGTGTCCTTATTCCTAAGAGGATAAGCCTCAACATATTTAGTAAGATCACACTGGAGTGTGAGAATATACATGTTACTATCGCTATCCTTAACTAAGGGCCCGACTATATCTAAATACACTCTGTCGAATGCCGAACCTCCTGTATCTGTGATAACCATAGGTTCCTTTATATACCTAAAATGTTTTTGACGTGAACATTGATCGCACCGGTTAACGAACTCAATTACGTCTTTCTCTAATCCAGACCAAAAGTAACGTCTCTTAATGTTATTTATCATTCTTCTGATGCCTGCGTGACCGCTCGACGGCAACATGTGATAATCGTTTAGGATTACACGTTTAGTATCGTAATCATTTATCTCTTTGGCGCCGCTTAGTATGCATACTCGTGGACTCGACCAATTTGGTATGCTATTTATAGTTTGAGTTAACTCTTTAATTATATCGACATTATATTTATTTTTCAAAATGTATACACAGTCTTTCTTTAACTGGTTACAAAATATGCCCAATTTCCTCACAAAGGCAACTCGTGCGCAGTATGATCGGAATAAAGGGTTTACATATATATTTGACTTTGATGCATCATATGCGAATAAATTTGTTCTATTTATCGCTTTTTTAATAATTTCTTTCCATTCTTCATCATTTGTAAATATTAATTTTGTACATTCCTTGGGTTTTTTAAGTTCACTTACAACGCTTGGGTGATCAATCCAATTGTTTGTAGTGTCCTTGTCTACTTTATAGTTGTCACATTCATCTCGCATTATTCTTTCACTCATTCGTTTGCTTTGACCTCTTGTTAATACACACAAAACATGCTCATTCATAGTTCTTAATTCTTTACTCGAAATTCGGATACGAGACAAGGCATCGGCCGCTGCGTTGTCCGTCCCCCTTACATACTCTATGTCAAAGTCATACTCCTCCAACACTAGTCTAAATTTCGTTAAGCGACTCGATGGATTAGTCATATTAAATAGGTAAATTAGTGGCTTATGATCAGTTTTGATTAAAAAATTTCTTCCATAAAGGTAAGGTCGAAAATACCCAACTGACCATACAATGGCAAGTAATTCCTTTTCTATTGTGGGATACCTAATTTCAGCTTTATTTAAATTTCGACTTGCATATGCTACTGGTCTGTTATCGCTATTACATAGCACTGATCCAATGGCATAGCCAGATGCATCGGTTTGTAAAATGAAAACGTTATTTTCTTCAAAGTTGGGGTACTGCAATATTGGTGGTGATATTAATGCCTTTTTTAAACTATTAAATGACTTTTGGCATTCCGGTGTCCATTGGAAACTAACATTTTTCCGATTAAGTTTATTGAGTGGTAAAGATAGCTCTGCAAATTTTGGGATAAATTTCCGGTAATAATTTGTGAAAGCTACAAATCTTTTTGTTTCCTCGGCATTTTGAGGAATAGGGTAATTTTGAACTACCGTTATTTTTTCTGGATCCGGTTTAATGCCTTCAGGTGAAATTACGTGTCCTAAAAATTGCATTTCCTTTTTAAGAAAATCACATTTTTCGGGATTAAGTTTTAAATTTACTTTTCGAAGCCTATTTAAAATGTCTATTAAATTTTTGTTATGCATGTCTAGGCTTCGCCCAAAGCAAATCAAATTGTCTAAATAAATAAATAGTTTTTCGTATGCGAGGCCTGACATAGCCACAGTCATCAAACGGGAAAACGCACTAGGACTTATTTTCAGCCCCATGGGTAACCTTGTCATTTGATATTGGCCTGTGGGTGTGGTAAAAGCTGTATACTTCCTGCTGTCAGGGCTTAAATTGGATTGATAATACGCTTGGGATAAATCTAACTGAGATAAATACATAGCTCCGGAGAGGGAATCTAAAATATCAGCGATGTTTGGCAAAGGAAATTTGTCATTCATAATTTTACAATTTAACTTACGGTAATCGACCACTAATCGCCATTTTTTAGAATTATCTTCAGATTTTTTCGGTACTAGTAAAATAGGACTAGACCATTCACTTTTTGTTGGTTCAATAATATTGTCAGAAAGCATTTTATTTACTTGTTTTTCAATTTCTTCGCGCTGTGAAAATGGTAACCTGTATTGCTTAGTGTAAACAGGTTCAGCATTAGGCTGTAAATGAATAGTCTGGTCATATAAGTTACAAGTGGTTAATTTATCATTTGGTAAGTGAAAGACATCCGAATATTTGGCACAAATATTTTCTATTGTTGACTTTTCCTCGCTGTTCAAATGACTCAAATTTAGGTGTTTAAATAGTTCGCGCACTCTATCCCCATTATCTAAATCGTCTTTTTCAAAATTACAAATGTTGTACTCTGCTAAACTGTGTATTTCAGGTCTAAAATAACTAAGTTTGACTTCCGTCTCCCGTGTATTTAATACAAGAATGCAAATTTTGCCTTCCGTAGGTCTACAGACACATCCAGCCATCAATACTCCCTCACATAATTCGTATGGTAAAACTACACATTCCGTACTTGCATTACTTTCTATCCAAAACAATTTCTCACATCTAGGTGGAATGCATAAAAAACTATCTTTTAATGATCCGTTATTCATAGGTAAAGTCACTCTGTTATCGAAGGATATTGTATTATTCTCGTAATTTAAAATAGCTTTGTGTTTCTGTAAAAAATCCCTACCTATTATCCCCTGTTGTTTACAAGGCAAAGATTGTATGACATAAAACTGGTGTAAGAATTCCTGTCCGCCTAAATTCAATGTAATGTAAACATATCCAATAGTCTGGACTTTGCCTCCGATTCCATTTATGTTAATGCATTGATCATGTATCGGAACATTCCACTGTAAAACGGTTTCGTATTGCAACGCCGAGAGTGAGGCTCCGGAATCTATTAGAAATCCATATTTGGTACCGTGTACCGATAGTTCAATTGAACTATTGTATTCGCAAGCTAATATATAATTAGAATCGAAAAAACTGCATGTTTTCTTGATTATGGTTTTCTGAACTTTGATTAGCAGTTTCGGGCTCAGTACTACTGCTGTTCATGAAATTAATATTGTTACTACGAGAGTAATTTCCCATGTATCTACCCCGAGCCGACCTGAATTGCCGATTGCCATAGCTATGACCACGTTGTGGCTGGGTTTGGCCGCGATTAGAAGACTGGTGGTTGAAAAATGTCCTTCCACGCGAACTTGATGTATTTTGATTATTAAATCGATTCATATTAGTTCCCCTAAAATTACCACGAGGACCCCTGTTGCCATTTGGCCTTCCGCGTTGGCTGAAGAACATAGAAGGTTCAGCGTTTTGCCTATTACATGATACCTCCTCATCCTTAGCCGCTCTGATGGTATCCTTTAAAGACGTGTAATTCCTAGCCGACAAGATAACGCTAAGTTGGCGATTACGCAAGCCATCAGTGAAGCTTTTTATTGCCAATTTTTCATTTATGGGCTTTAATATCGCGTAAGCACCTGTGTTGCCGTCAGCCTGGGAAATAGTTAAATCAACAAATAATTGTTCGATTTTTGACCCGTACTGGTCTAAGGTCATTCCGTTTTGTCTAACCTGCACTAACTCATTGTGTATGGCCGTACTAGACTTTTTAGTCAGTAGATGTTGTCGCATATCACTGATAAGGGACTCACAAGAACTATAAGAATCTGCTAACCTTAGTTTCGCACTTTGATTTAACCGAGATTTTAATACAAAATTTACTAGCATAGCTTTACCTTGTTCGCTGAGTGTAGGGCCGTATAGTTCTATTGCGTCGATCAAACTCAAGGTGACGCCTTCATTTCCCGTCATCACTGATAGCAAAGACACAGCGGTCTTAAAGTCGAAGTTCGCCATATTTGTTGCTTCACTTTCAACACACTGGACTAAAGACTGCAAAGAGCTGTAATCCTTAGAACAAAATTCTTCAACTTGAATGTACAAATCCCTAATCAAATCACAATAAGACAGTACGTCGTCTAAAACCTTTCCTTGTATTTGTTTTTTCTCAACTTGTTCTAATACAATTTGTGAATATTCTTCAAATTCATTTCTTAATATTACTGCCTCATTTAATTTTTGTTCTAGTAAGGGCTTTGTTCTCCTACTATAATTTAATTTTACTAAATTATCTTTAATTTGTTTAAGTTTTTCATATATATGCTTTATTTCAATTGCCATTAGTCATTGGTGATCATTACACATTATGAACGAATAATAAAATTATAGGTAGATATAGGTTATTAATTCATACTTAACTTTTTAGGACTAAATAGACTACCATGACACTTAAGTAGGTACTTAATGTTCGTATAAAAGCCTTACATTTTATTTTTACTCTACTCACTGCGTACTCACAACACTATCCGTTTCACTTATTTACCTATTTTGCACTTATTCTGTCGTGGTGTGGAGCGACGCATGGCTCTCGCTGAAGGTCGCGTCGGTGGTGGCACTCGAAACAGACGCTAGCTTCCGGGTTCGGTCGACGGCGAAACGAGCGCATCAAATTTTGGGATGTGAACTCGTTCCTGATCCAGTCTTGATGGCAGCGTTTGTACAGTCTATAGAGCGCGTACAGCCCCGCGATCCCGACGAGCGTACATATGAGATACAGCACAATACTTATATTGGATAAATGCTGATCTGATCGTGCTGAGTTGGAGCCGCCGCCTGTTGCACTTTGGCTGATGAAGACTTCGTCCTTTTCTACGTTTGCACGGCACATGATGTAAAACTTTTTATAGACTCTCCACCTTAACCAAATTAAACATTGTCGCCCGACCGAACACCGGCAGACCCGTCTCGGGTGGCAGGGTCGCCATATACGGTGGGTGCTCGGGTAATCAATGAAAAGACGTAGCTCTCTGGCTAAATGATATTTATTTGTGTCTCAAATGCACAGTACATGGTTTATATATTCTTAAGACTAACGCATACATAATAGAGTATACATGATATAGTTCATACACACACTACAAAAGCAACAGGGAACGTCTTTCGCAAAACTAATGCTGCAGCATTAGTTTTGCGAAAGACGTTTCCTGCCATTTGGTAATGTCGACCGCAATCAGAATACAAGAGACAAAACGTTACAGTAGGTAGTTAAAGCGATGCTGTAGGGCTGTTTGAGTTTTTTATGAATAAGGGGGTAAGCATATCGTTTTGATATGAACAGCGCATGGAAAAAACAGTGTTAACTGTAGATAATTGAAATACTGTATGTTTCCTGAAGAATAAATAAATAAAATAAATAAATAGAAGTAGCGGTCCTTGCATAGTGGTGTTCCATTTCTTAGCAAAGTATGTGAGTTGTTCTTGGCTCATAGATTATTGATTAATTAGTCGTTCATTCTAAAATGAAGCATAAAATATAATTACTCGTACATTTATCTATTTAAAGAATGAAGAGTGCTACACGTACCACAATATGAGCAACTACCATCCATCGCTACATTTACTTGGCGGCCAAGTGGACCGATCAATGGACTTCGCTTTGGACATACTGTATATTATAGTTCCCGGCTTTGGTCGACTTAAGAACCTTAATTAATTTCTTTTAAACAATCAGGGCACTTGTAACTTTCCTAATTGTTTGGTTTTGTTTATAATTTCTCAATACAATTTAATTAATTGTAACTTTATTCAGTTTAAATAGCCATGTTTGATAAAAATTGCTAGAAAAGGCTGAAAGAAAACATTCTTAAATATATTGATAATAATTCGCTAGTTTATGTATGGTGACAGGGGCAAACCTCGATCTCTTCTTCATGTTAAAGATAACCAATGAATATTTCGTCCACGTTCTACTTTTCCGTGCTTGCCCTACAAATTGTATATCAGCTTATCTATCCAGTACATATTTCGCGAAGTGACCTGGTTTCGTTGATAAGATACGTAAACAAGGGGGACGGCGGGGAGCTAAATGTAATGTTTTCCTTCAGGTTCTCCCTCGTGAAGGAACACCTGATAGAGTTCAACCAGCTGGCGATGGCCAACAGCGAAGGGTCGGACAACATGCTGAACCGTGTCATGCCGAAGGACAACATCGGATTGGCTGCTTTGCTTAAGACTAAGGAAGCTGCCTGGGAGAACGGTAAGTTGAAAGCAGAAAAGCTGTTTTAAACCATTACGCACATTGTTTTTTTGATTTTCCATGCAGTATCTTTACTAAAGGTACTGCATCGCCCGTCATTCGCCCGGTTTGCGAAAGACGCGGGTTCGATTTCAGGCGAGAGCCTGAAGCCAAGACCGAATGTCTTTTCCTGGTTTTCGGATCCGTAGTAAAGATATTGCATGGAAAATGCTAACTATGAATAATAACATAGTCATAGTTTTTTCATCTCAATCGGAAGGTAAATATTTAAGATAAAAGATTCGGACGGTTTGTCAATGGTCTCGGTAGCCCAATGGTCAGAAAGCAGTCGCCCGGTTTGCGAAAGACGCGGGTTCGATTCCCGCCTGAAGCCAAGAACGAATGTCTTTTTCTAAAAGGGGCTTCGGAACAAAGGGGTCTAACGTGAATCAGGCAATATCCATAACATAACATACGCTCACGACTATTTACCGAACGGGCGGGGTAGTCAGCGGCACACTGATTATTGCCTTCATGGTGAATGGATCAATTTTTAGCCCACACTGCGCCGAGCTTATTTGAACTCAACCTTCCATCCTTATGTTGCTTTAGTTTATACCGGATTTTTCCATCACTGAATCATTATAAATTGAATATTTTGTTATAAACTCAGGCTAAAGATTTACAAGCAATAACATAACATAATCTAACACGTAAAAAACGTTAGTACAACCATTTACAAAGCTCCTCATAAATTGAAACATACAAACAAAGGCGTAGAATTGAATAAAGCCCAAAAAGATTTTGTAGTAAGTTTTGTAGTAGCGTGTTATTATAAACACCCTAACTTTAAAGATTTCTGTACGATTTCTCAGTATACTACCTTCTTCTAGTTTTTAACTGGGCACTACACCTAGGGGTTTTGCTTCGTAGTTTAGGATTTGACCAACCAAACCAACTTAGTTTTCTTCTGTAATGAGAAAAAAACATGTTATTTTTCATTCCTTCTCTAACTTAAATACTTAATTTTACGTTTCGTCTTTCAATAACTGCCCAAACTAACCTCATTATTTATGTACCTTAAGACATTCCAGGCCTGCCGACGGACACCTCAATCCTCAACCAGCCGATCCTGGTGTGCACGGCCCACATCCACTGGGACCCTGAGTTCTGCGACGTGAAGCTGATCCAGACCATGATGCTGAGCAACGAGCTCCGGTCTATACTGGACGACTCGGCGCGCACGCTGCGTCTGGCTGGCCAGCGGGAGAATGTGCAGCTGCTGCTATGTGGGGACTTCAACTCTCTGCCGGACAGCGGTCAGTATTCATTTATTTATTTGTTCGTACACAAAGTTACAATTGAAAATGATTGGAACAAAAATAAGTGCAGGTGAGCTTATCTGTAGTAAGAGATTTCTTCCAGCAGACCATGGTGACGGATACGATTCAAAGAGAAAAGAAAAAAAAAGGTTGAAGAGATAAACCTACTTTTTTGTATTTAACCTCTCCTCCCACTGCTGAGCAAAGGTCTCCCCCAAAGTTCTCCCAACGTCTCTGTCCATGATAGATGTCATAGATATTGGCTCAGGACAGGAACCTACTTTATTAAACATATTTATAAAAATGTATGCATGCCAAACCCAAATATATACGCATAATAACACAAAATATGTATTATTATTGTGTATTATTTAGTCAATAGTAGAACTTTTGTTTTGACGTGGCAAGTGACTGTACGCACGAAAAACCATGAGTCATTGTAACGTTACCGAAAGGCACGATCGGCTTGAGCGTTCGGCTTGGCCAGCATCTATCTCTCTCTTCCACTCGATTGACCTATGCGTCGTTACGTTTGTCATGTTTAACTATCGTCCGTAAACCGACTTTTTGAGTTTTGTGCAAACATCAAGCATGGTCGGACTATTTAAAAAAAAGAAAATATATGTTTCTTGTGCAATAAAGATTATTAATTGTTATAATTCCCCAGGTGTGGTGGAGTTCCTGTCGGCGGGGCGCGTGTCGTCGGAGCACCGCGACTTCAAGGCGCTCGGCTACGCGGGCTCGCTGCGCCGCATGCCGGGCTCCGAACACGAGTTCACGCACAACTTCAAACTCGCCTCCGCGTACAGCGAGGATATCATGCCTTACACCAACTACACGTGAGATATTTATTATTTATTTGAGGAGGTGGCTAGAGGTGGCTGGAGGTGCCCGTGGCGCAGTTGTGACAGTGATCGGCAACGATCGCTGTTGTAAAGCAACACACGCCGGGTCGGAAATGGGATGGGTGACCACCCCGACCGAAATTTAGTGATGTGTATTTCGGGCATCTCCGTGCTTCGGAAAGCACGTTAAGCAGTTGGTCTCAGTTGACGTGGCTAGATGTCAGTCGTTAAGCCTAGTCAGAGGCCTTAGGGCGGCTTGATAACATCTGACATCAAGGTTGCTCACTAACCTGGCACCCCTCCAACAATCCGCACTGAGCCCGCGTGTTGGAGTATGGCTTGTTCCACCTCATAGTTGAAGTGAGGCCTGTGCCCAGCAGTGGGACGTATGGCATATATACGTCCCACTGCTGGGCTAATCAGTTTATGTATGTTATATATTATTTACATTATAATAAATAATGCCGTTGTCTCGAATGGATAGGATAGTCCATATGCTTCTCACCCGCTCAAATGAATAATTCGTTTCTTTTTGTGTTCCAGGTTTGACTTCAAAGGAATCATCGACTATATCTTCTACAGCAAGCAGACGATGACTCCCCTAGGGCTGCTAGGGCCGCTCTCACAAGAGTGGTTCCGGGAACACAAAGTCGTCGGTTGTCCACATCCGCACATACCTTCAGGTGACTACTATAGACGATTTAGTTATTGGTAGAAATTCCAGTTGTCAAACTTGACGGGATCGACATTTATTTTTTTGGCTGACAAATATGTAGTGGATACTGTCAGCATCAGAACCTGTTACCTTTCAGAAAAAGAGAAAGAACTGTTCGACAAAAGCAATTCCTAAAAGTTATACTTTGTTTTATGTTGTAAGAAGCGCTACTGAAATCTCGTAGGTGTTCCGGCCAGATTTGAACTCCAGTTTCAACCCAGAGTGTTAAACCACTGGGCCACGAAGCTCTCCACCGTACTTTTTCCCGCGGGGAAGCTCGCTAACCAGTTGAACACAATATCACAAGGCGCGGGACAATCTCAGGTCACTTGTCAAAGACTATCTGACAGCTAACATTACAGATTGCTTATAGGGTACTTACCCTTTCGTAAGGGTCGTTGTACATATCGATTGCGAATATTTATTTATTCTTTAATGCACATTAAAAAAAATTCAAATGGCGGACTTAATGCCAAGAGGCATTCTCTAACAGGTTAAAATCTATCTAACAGTTGTTTTAGAAATACCTATTTTCTTCTCCAGATCACTTCCCCCTGCTAGTGGAGCTAGAAATGAGTCCAGGCGGGTCGAGCAACTCGAACGGTCTGATCGGCGGGCGCAGGTAGCACGCGTCGCCGCGCGGCCGCCTCCGCCCGAGCCCGCCGCGCCGCCCCCCCAGCCCCGCGCGTGACGTCACTGAGACAGAGCAGGACCCGCGCGTGCGAGCGAGACAGCAATACACGACTGAGGCCGAGACAAACATGCCGGAGCAGGACCCGCGCGCGCGAGAGAGACAGCAATACGTGACGACTAGGGCCGAAACAACCATGCCAGAGCAGGACCCGCGCGCGCGAGCGAGACACCAATACGTGACGTCAGCACTGAGGCCGAGACAACCATGCCAGAGCAGGACACGCGCGCGCGAGCTAGACACCAATACGTGACGTCAGCACTGAGGCCTATACAACCATGCTAGAGCAGGACCCGCGCGCGCGAGCGAGACAGCAATACGTGACGTCAAGACTGAGGCTGAGACAACCATGCCAGAGCAGGACCTGCGCGCGCGAGCGAGACACCAATACCTGACGTCAGCACTGAGGCCGAGACAACGATGTTAGAGCAGTACCCGCGCGCGCGAGCGAGACAGCAATACGCACTGTGAGAGCAGAACGCGTGACGTCAGCACTGAGGCCGAGACAACCATGCTAGAGCAGTACCCACGCGCGCGAGCGAGACAGCAATACACACGGTGAGAGCAGGATCTGCAGCTGGAGTGAGACACCATTGTTGATACGGGCATTTGCAACGGTTATTTGCGATGACGGACCAGTACTTGCAGTAAGGGACTAGAGCGAGACAGCATTGTACCCGCGGTGATCTGCGATGACGTCAGAGCAGGACCTAGTAAAAGCTGCGAACAGCTAAGAAAGAAAATAAAATAGGCAGATGCGAACTTAAAATACCCATTAAATCTATTGTCCATCTGTAACAGTTATTATTGACAGTTCGGAGAAAGTAAATAATTAAAATAGATGAAGCATACCCAATGCTCTTCCAAAAAAAACCTAACCTTCTTCAGACGTGCACACAATATACAGAGTTATTTTTTTCTGTGACGACTTACTATTTCATAGTATAGAAATCAATAACGTAAATGTTCATTACATTAGTATTTTTAAATTTAATATTGCTCTGTCGTATTATTGCTAAATGTATTTAAATTGGACTGTTTACCAACCTGGCATTCTAGCCTGATTCGTTTTTTCATAAGATGGCAGGCTGATCAAAATGTTATTGCCCCATAAATTGCAATACGGGATCCTGCACTGACGCGTCGTTGCACTTAAGTCGCTATTATGGGATGAAATCGAATATATTACATCAGTAGGAATATAAATATTTGAATTTGGTTGTAAACTTCTTTGTATGTTTAGGTTCTTTAGGTAATGTTCAGTATCACATGTAGAGTTTAATGTTGCGAAATATATTCGAATTCACCCTGTAGAGTCCGTTGGATTATTCTGTAACAAGTAGTAGGTACTTAAGTACTCGCAATACTTGTAACTTTTATAAAGTTATAAAAGTAATAATCTGCGTGTTGCTGTCATCTCGCCTAAGCGTAACCTTCAACTTTAGTCTGCTACGTGAGCCGTCTTCAGTCTGTGGACCCAAATTAGGCAATTTTATATAAATCATGATAACTTAGTCGAATATGCTGTTGCATGTAGGGTTCGACCATAGACCGATTGATACTTAGACAAATTTCGGCAACTACCTATTAGTTAAATTTGCAACTGTTTTCTGTTACATTTTTACAATTCTTAAAGTAGTACTTATTAACTTTAGCATAATACATAATGGCTCTTACGATCCAGAGGCCTATCAAGCCGAAATTTGTCACAGCGATAGCTGAAATTGCGGTCAAACTCTACAGTGAAACAAGCTCAATAATATTGTTGTTTATCAGTCAGGTGTTGGCCTTGTTCGGGCATGGACGGTCGCGTTCTCTTCCAAGTCGTTGTTCACTGTGCGAGCGAGAGAGTGAATGAGCCGAACGTCGTTTCTTTTCACTGGATGTTTGGATGTATGCTGTTTATTGTTGACTCGTAGTTTAGATCCTGGACTTATTGTTTTGCTCAAGTGTAGTTAGTGACGCGGGCGCTTCGACGACTCCTAGTTTCAGTTACAGTAGCTCGCTGTAATCTTGACTCATTACTCCATTTATTTCCAGTAAACGGAAAACTGTCTATTATCGTTAACAATCGAATGAAAGTAGAATAAGTTCAAGGGTTACAAAAATGTTCTAACAGTGATATCGTATAATTATTAGTAGTAGAATGTGTCGTATGTCTGTGCAATCATAGTTTTCATTCACACTCTTCATAGTGATTTTTAAAGTGAATCTGTTTTAAATAAGTATTTGACGATCGTATCTACAAATTAATGTGAATTATAAAATATATTAGGACTTACGCTTATTGTGTCAATAAATTAAATGAATTATAAATCGAAGATATAAATATTTTCCAGTCTGGTTTGTCGGCAGATTTACGCTTAATTTCGATGTTATATAATACACAGTCGAGGAATAGTACAAAGTTAACGCCGACGGTGGATATAAAAGGCGGTGCATGTTGTAGTGTTTTATCAATATTGATTTAGATTAACAATACGTAGATTGTTTCTTATATTCACCGATCGGCGAGTGAATGTCAGATGCTCGCAATAGTCTCGAGAATATGATAGTGAAATGGCGTAATTAGTATAGGATTGGGCCTATAGGATTTTTTAAGATAGAACAAGTCATACCTACTTAGTCTGAGTCACAACTTTTTAATTCCACTCTTTGATTATCTTCAGTTATTGTAATACAATGTAAATCACACATCGGGTAGTTTATTAAGCGCCCACCTCACTATCTAATTACGTCGGTAAGATAATGTTAACGTCCTGACGAGAGTATGTCAAACGTCCATTTACCAATTAGTTTTAAAAATTCCTCTACTGTATATTATTTTAGGTAATACTTTAACTGGGAATATGATGCAATGTATGTGTGTGCACGATGCAGTTAGGAAGGCCGCTTCGAAGCTCTAACTATTTTACTTGAAGGAAGTTTTTAATGAGTAGTTTCTAAATTTTCTATTGTGTCCCTAAATCACACTGAAGTGCCCTCCTGACTGGATCGTTTAGTGTTCTTTATGTGAGATCAGTGAGACAATGTTCTGCGTATACTAGACAGCATAACATTTTTTTTAGTTATTTTTGACTATGATCGTTACTTATTTACCATTTACATATTTCGATGTGAAGACTCAAATCATGCTAGTAATGACTAAGTGGTTAGATTTTTATGTTTAAGAATTGGTTAGTCTTTCAATATCTGAGTGTTTAACCACTGTGCAACCGTTGGTCTTAACCTTGTTACAGTTCCATGAGGTTCTTTAGTAACAAATTTTGAGATATGCTAAATCACGTTGCCATTGACTGTTTCTACCTTCCTGACAGCACACAAGTTGCATCTTTCAATCTTGCGTGTTTTGTTTTCAGATTATTGCTTCTTGTTTTTCTACTCTTTCTAATAGGTTCGTAAATACTGTCGTGCCAACTCTTCACGGTTTGTGTTCTTACAAAACCCATGTTATTATGGTACTTCCTGTTACATTCGTGCATTTTATATTACAACTATCTTAGTTATTTTACTATCTTCTCAGTGTATTCTTATAAATGTATGTTATCGTGATATACAAAGAGCAACTGATTGGTACTTGGCCGGGAAAAGATTTTTGCTGTGAAATCTTTATATTGAATGCCTATAAATATTGAAGTTATTTTTGATACTTAATTAACTATTTAAAGTGTTATAGATTGACCATTAATAAAACACTGCCTATAAAGTGACATCACATGAGTGCAATAAGTGTAATATCTGAGTGGTAATGTTGTTACTGATGATATTTTTGTGGGCTCTGCAGTGTACAAATGTAGAGTTGTTACATGTTTTATAGCAGTAAATACAGACTGCTTGCGAGAGGCTTTTTGGTAACTTTTAAGTATTAGTAATTACTAGTATATTATTGTATGTCATTCGGGCATTTGTTTCTGAATTAAAATCTTATATTTAACAAAATATTTCGAGTCACCTTGCCTTTTCTGTAAAAACAAACTGATAACTTTTTCTTCTTACTGTAACCTTTGAAAGTAATTGTTTATTTCGGAATTCTGCCTGTCGTTTAGTAGGCGAGATATGAATAAATAACAAACGAATCTCTTTTCAACAACAGCATTACATTACGAAGGTGATTAGTATTAGTGATAATTAACTTAGCTTTCTCCGTTTAATCTGTCTTTAGAAAGGTTGTATTCAGAATCCGCGTGTCACGGTCGTGTCGTGTGTCGGTTAGGTGTGTGTCTGTGTGTAGGCAGGAGTCTCACTGGTCGGCTTGTGAGTCGGTAGGCGTAGTAGCGGCGTGTTGTACGTAGTGGGCGACGT
Source organism: Udea ferrugalis (assembly GCA_950022985.1). Classification (NCBI taxonomy): domain Eukaryota; kingdom Metazoa; phylum Arthropoda; class Insecta; order Lepidoptera; family Crambidae; genus Udea; species Udea ferrugalis. The sequence goes on from OX465525.1 coordinate 15,019,207, forward strand.
TCGGTCGTAGGCGCTCGGGGCGCGTGGCGTAGAACAAATGCGGTGGGCGGACGGTATTAGGTTAAAGTGACATCTTGTGTCCCAACAAACATTTCAGCGAGACGTATTTTTTCAGCGGTTAACACATAAACCCTTCCAAATCTCCCCTCAAATGTGTTTAACTAACGTCTGTGTATTTAAGTGGAGAGTTTTGTAGCTTAGTGTAAGTCTTGAGTTTTATACAAATGGTACCCTTTTTCGGCCAGTCGCCACCGGACACCACCCTTAGTTTGTAAGTAGGATTATATGTGACGGTCGAGACTTCCCCATTCGCTAAATACAGCCATTTAGACTTCACAAATTTATCATTAGTTCTAGTTAGAATTTTCAAATGTCAGTATTCGCCACGTTCTCTCGTACGGTCCGATCAAAAATTACGAAATGACGGTAGTTGCATTTTATTTAGTTTTAGTAATTTTAATAATTGATGATTCGGTGGTGTCCGACGGCGAGCCGCCGTTCCCTTAGAAATAGCGGGTAGCATACTGGCGTAGTACAAATGAATGTGTGAGTGTCGGTACCTTTCTTGTGGGCGTAGGCTCGCGTCGCATTATCTCGATCCTAGGCTTCGCTCCGGCGTTTTAAGGCGTGCGCAAGTTCAAAGAGCACGCCTAGTGGGGTAAAAACATTTTAGGTGTGACGATATCTCGCTTTTGCGGGGGATCTCGGCCCCTGATAGAAAAACCACTGTTTCTTTTCGTCGTGTTCGTTGGACCCGAAGTTCTGGCCGCGTCGGTTAGCAAGCTATGTGGAATATATCCTAGTCAAAGGTCGAGTTTAATAGCTGTGCCATGCTTCTCTCTACGCGGACTCGTTTCCGAATCTCGCATGAGGTGACGTTTGGCGGCGAGTCCCGTCGAGACCAGCGTTGGCAGTCTTCCTCGGGCGAACTCCTCGTTGTGGAGCGTTACTTGTCTCATCGGAATAACTAGTGATATTTATGAAAATCATTTATCTATACTTACTGTAAACAATTTGGACCATTACATAGTCTACGCTTATTTTTTTTCTTCTCCATCGTAATAATTTTTATCGAATAATTGGTTTTTAATATTTTTTATTCCGTATATTATTATTATGTATATCAAACGATAGGTGCTGTTGTATTTAATTTTTAATGTTACTAACGCTATTGTGATAGGGATGTCTCTCTTGTCTATCGGATGAATTGTGAAAAAAATTAAGCCAAATCATGAAAAGGGTATATTGAATTATTACTTTTAGGATAAATGGAGTTAAAATGAAGTTTTATACTAATCAAATTTTACTACTGACGCTGTATAATTTTCTAAGTACAGATAGATTTTAAAGTCATATCATGATGATCTTGTTCTAGTACTTGTGTAAATTAATGTAGTATTTTAAGACGGTTGCGATCACTATTGCTGGAATGTCTCCAGTCTCTGTTAAAAGCACAAAAAGTAAGATACATACTTATTAATGTTATAGTTTTGAGGTCGGTACATTCCAGCGACAGTGGTCCAGTTTGCCTTCACTGTGCTCTACAATCGATTGTTATATCTCTATTTTGTACAACTAACTACAGTATTGTCTTCGAATTAAAGTTGTACATAATTGTTATCATTGCATTAACGACACTCAGTAAAATTACGAAGCATAATAAGGTTTTATCTAACAATAATTAGTTTCAGAACAAGCAATGACATTGTAGTCATTACATTACAACATTACAAGTGACAAGATTTGGCTTTACCGATCCTTAGTGTATTCTGAGTTATACTTACGCTTAATTCAGATGACTATTTAGTACATACCGGAAGTTATTAGTTGATTATCCACAGTATTGAAGGGAACCAATAGAACACAGTACGATGCGTAAGTATCGCTTATGAATAATAAGAGCTTTATTGTAACAAGTTTATCTTATTTGTAGTAGAACATATATGATCTCTTATTTTTAATAGAATTTTGATGGACATTTTTACTTAATAGTTATAGCAGTGTGTAGTTTTGAAGTAGGCTTTTACAATATAATCGCACATTACGTTTGTTATACGCTCGCGTTCAGAGAAACTATTCAAATACATACTATTGCCTCAGAGTCTTATGAAAACATTGCCTACAAAACGAATCCTTCTTAATCACAACAAAGTGCAATTATTACATGATAGCAATAACAATATAAGTACCTAATAAAATATCTGTAGTTCCTTTAGACGCGAGCTGTCACGTAAACAAATTCATTTGTTATTCGTTTATTAATTTGTCTAACTGATGCCATCCAAAATTGATAAATTACATTTTAGTTAGCATTGTCAAAACTTCTCAATCTCTTATTTACCTTTTCTTAGTTTTAGTTCTTTATATTTCAACTCATTAGCTAATGTAACATTAATAATGGTTTTTATTCCTCTTGGAATGTTAACTTCTGTACATAATTGTTGTATTATATTTAATTTTCATGTAAATGTAAATATGTGACCTTCGAAAACTCTCGGCTTAAACGTTAGCCTCGTAAATATGAAAAAAAATGAGACATCATATTTAAAACTAGGAACAAAAAATGGTACCATAACATATAAAAAATATACTTAGATAATTTCACTCCCAGTGAGATTTGAGAAGTTTCGCCAATGCCCGTGTGCGTTAACTTTTGGAATAGAGATTTAATGAATTTACCACGAGAAGCCTTCATGTTATCTGTACATTTAATTTGTAAATATGTAATTTCGATAACAATTAATGCTAAACAACGAGCGAGCCGTCGCATCCTGTCAGCCGTTAGGACTTCTGCGCACACAGACCGCTCTGCAACCGCTAACCAGCTCAGCTAACGTAAGGTGTATCACAAGACATTCCACACGCCCTATCGAATTAGCTCAATACAAAAGACTGTTCGAGACTTAAAAAATAATAATGATATCAAGATATTTTCTGAAGCACCTTAACGACTTTACAAAATGTGTTTTATGGTGATTTATTAATAAGATCCAATGTATAACTCACTAGTATGTAAGGACAAATGCTTTACGTCACTGTGATAGACAATACAAATTTACCTGAGAGACACCATAGGCATTTATGAGAAATTTAGAAAAAGGACTATTTCAAGCTCTCAGTCGGTGAGTACTGCCCGCGCTGATGAATAAGATTAAAAATGGTGTGTACTTGCTATTCGTCTCTCGCTCGAGATACGAATAATGGGGAGCCATTTTTAATCTCATTGATTGCAAGCGCGATTTGTACGCCACTTGTGTTTGTTGCGGGCGTAAAAACTAGTGTCTCAATTAGCTTATTGTCTGTCGCCTCAACGGGGCAAGTGGCGTATAATGATTGTAATAAGTGTAAAGTACAAATCGTATGTGCAGAAGTTCGGTGTCGGCTCGGTAGTGCGCGCGCGAGCAGTTGTTGAGTGCGCAGCCGCGGCCCGCGTCTCGCTGTTCTGTTTGTTGACACATTATGTATATTTGAATGAATCAAATTATAAAAGAATATGAATTTTACAAGTGACTTTTATTTACACCTGACACTGTTATGATTATTATTATTTCCGGTTGGGGATGCTGGCATCCCCGGGCTCCGACTGCAAGGAAACTGACGCTGTTTGTGTTACTTTACCAGTTCTGTTACTGTTAACAGCTGTTACCGAAAAGATATAAAACGTGTCGTAGACCTATTGAGTTTTCTCGAAACAATCTGTCGAATACAAAGTTCTAAATCTAGAGCAGGTTTTGATCCATTATGCTGGCTCAACGCTAGCTCGCTAACTAGCCCAGCGTGTGAGAGGATTTGCTTGAGCAGCAAGTCAGTTCCTCTGTGTTCCCTGCTACTTTGCTCTCTATGGTTGAAAACCTGCCACAGGAGAAAAATTGACGACACAGGTTGAATTTTACAAGTGGATGTGGTTACAGAAAAATGCTTGAAGGATATTTTTTACAAATAATAAATTCTGTTCAAAATCTGTTGTAAAATCATGTTCAATGCCCATGTTGCACCCGCTCCAGTTAACGCTGGGAACATTACACTCGAAGTTGTTGACCACTATGTTTACCTGGGTCAGGCAGTCCAGTTAGGTAAGTCCAACTTCGAGAAAGAGATCTCTCGTCGAATCCAGCTTGGATGGGCAGCGTTCGGGAAGCTCCGGCATATATTCGCGTCCGAAATACCTCAGTGTGTCAAGACGAAAGTCTTTGACCAGTGTGTGTTGCCAGTAATGACATATGGGAGTGAGACGTGGTCGTTCACTATGGGTCTCATAAGAAGGCTCAAAGTCACCCAGCGAGCAATGGAGAGAGCGATGCTTGGTGTTTCCCTGCTTGATCGAATCAGAAATGATGAGATCCGCAGGAGAACTAAGGCAACCGACATCGCTCGAAGGATTGCATCGTTGAAGTGGCAGTGGGCGGGACACATAGCGCGGAGAACCGATGGCCGTTGGGGCGGAAAGGTTCTTGAATGGCGACCGCGTACCGGACGTCGTTCCGTGGGCAGGCCCTCCACAAGGTGGACCGACGATCTGGTCAAGGTCGCGGGAAGCCGCTGGATGCGGACAGCGCAGGACCGATCGTTGTGGAAATCCTTGGGGGAGGCCTGTGCCTCTTAGCCTTATGGTTGACTGGTAGAGAATGCCTCATTGGCATTAAGTCCGCCTTTTGTACCCTTCATTGTTGTGCAATAAGGAATAAATAAATTATTATATTACGCAAGCACGTAGTGTTGCTTGAATGTACCGAATTCTGGGTAGTACTTAACATAGGGCGCGTCCCGGTTAGGCGAACAGTGAGCGGCTGACTATACTCTAGCTGACTATTGAGTTTGCACCGCCGACTGCGCGCATCATTCGCTCACAGAATATGTCCGCAGCAAACGTTGCAAACTGCGTATATTAGGTACCTACACGTTGTATGTGTACACTATTTAAAATGTATAGGGAGGCAAACTGGAAGCAAATCTTGATATTGTTCAGAAAATAAAATATAAAATACTAACAAAAACTTTATTCTAACATTCCTACAACTAATAACAAAATCGTAATTCTAAACATATTTGAACACTACATCCTTGAAGCTGTCCACAGTCTGCAACTCTAATGTTACGGGGCATTGTAACCAGTTTGCAAGCATCTCTTCAGTGTAGCCAAGAAGGAAGTACATTTTAGTGGGAGAGACGGCGCGCCTGACGATGGCTGCCACTCTGATGTGGTTGAACTGGCGCTTTATTATGACCTGAAAGTAACCAGCAAAATTAGGGAAAATGCAGAACATTCATTTTTGAGGTAAGCATAACCACGGTAAAGTAATATAACAGTAATATGACTCGGCCCCGTCCTTGAGTTAAGTGCCTACAGCCGCGCGGTTCGTCGCCACGCGATAGGGCTGCCGCCTGTAGTAATTTAAAACATCCGGATACCTAGCTACTTGTTTCTTTCTTGTTTTGAAATTGTTTTTTGTTATGGTAAATATTGTTTTTCTATTTAAATAAATGAAATTCGTATGAGAATGAAAAAGGATGTGTTGATGTGAAAAAAGGATCATACATACATCCTCACAAACTTTCGCATTTACAATATTAATAGGAAGTAAAATCACTTAGAGCGTAATTTTTTGAAAGACCTATCTTAATACCTACAATGAACCAAATTTTGCGGTGGACTAGCCATAACTAGCTATAAAACTATTGCGTTAGCAAATCCCTTACTTGAAGAGTAGGTATGTAGGTCCGGGGCGCACGACGTGTCAATTGGTGGTGAAATTAAACCGTGAACCCGCAAATTTTAATGCAAGCGTACTTCACGAATTACTTATCCAACCTACCTATTCTATCTACCGCTCACTATCCTTCACCCTGTCAACTCATTTATTCAATCATCTAGTATTACTCGGAGGATAAAGCGAAATACAAGCGTCTTTAAAAATATTGTAACAAATTACGTGCTATTATGTAGGTACGTAACAAAACATTTAAAACTTACTCGTACCATTCGCAGTTTGTCGGTAATGTAAAGAATTATCTCTGGGTGCGTTCTTGATGAATTTAAACAACCAACACAACACAATAAAAAAAAATATCTTGCCCTGCCATAGTACATTTACAATATTATGTTCACAAAATGGTACAAACCACACAAAACTGTCCGTCCGACACTGCACGGCGCGCGGGCCGCGCGGCGCATTCGCGACTGACAGCCATCGTATCACCCTCAGAGGGCTGTCATATATAGAAATCTGTCACCTACTTGTATGCTATTTATTTGGTAATAAATCATTACAATGTAGGTAGCTTTATTATAGTAAGTAAATGTAGGTAGTCTCATATAATCTGTCAAGCTACACTTGTATTTGCTACCTAGCACAATACACACCATTTAACATTATTTGGTTGTTTTATTAAAACATATCAGTGGCGACGTAAAGTAAAATGGATAAAAAATCAGTGAAGTTTCCAGAGTTTAACCCTAAAACAGACAATTGGGACAACTACATAGTTCGGTTAAAATTTTGTTTCGAGGCGAACGCCATTGTGTTGGAAAGTGATCAAAGAGCTAACTTTTTTACTGTGTGTGGATCGCAAGTGTTTGAAACGTTTCTCGCGCTTATTAAACCAAGAAAACCCAGTGATGTTTCATTCAGTGAATTAGTGACAGTACTAACGAAACACTACAGCCCAAAACCAAACGAAATATCAACATCGTTCAGATTTTATAAACGTGATCAAAAATCGTGTGAAACTGCTTCTGAATATACAGGGTGTCCCGAAACGTGACGTCAAGCGGGCACGGGATGATAGGCTAGGTTATACCGGCTCTGGGAAAAATAGAGAAAAAAATCTATGTCACTTGGTTCAGTTATAATAATAATATTTTTTAAAATTTGGGAAATCGACACCCTTGACTATGTTTTCATGTACTGTACTCACAAATGACCAAATTTTGCAGAGTTTTATTTTTTTATGTTATCCCAGAAAACTATGCTTTTGATTGTACTCACTTTTATGATGATCAATATTGGACATTTAGTAAAAAAAAATAAAGTTCGACTGAGTCATGGTCAAGAATTTTTATGTCAGCTAACTTCATCCCTTATTTTCTTTAAAAAACATTACTAAAGCATCCTTGGCAAGTTGTCTAGAAAAATAGCCCATTTAATCAAGATTTCAAAAAGGTGAAATAATAACTATTTTCTTGTCTTATGTTTCCATGAAAAATATAATGAACCATAACGGGTCGTTCAAAACTTGAACTAGGTGAAGTCAAAAGTATGCTATTGTTGGTTAACGAAACAAAAAGTGATCGTAGGTTAGTAGCGGTAGCAAATAAGAAATGATTGCTGTTGCTAAGCATTCCATGCCTGGTCGGTTAATTTGATGGGTGACCACTCCGAACATTTTTTTTTTAATATCTTTTATAGCTTCTCCGTCCTTCGAAGGCACGTTAAGCGGTTGGTCCCGGAAGACGTGTGCCCAGTATTGAGCATAAGTGTCTCTACTTATGCTCAACGTTCACGCTTACGGTCAACGTAGCTATCCCGTATTGCTACAACGTCATACTCTAACATGTGGGCACAGTGAGCTAAGTGGGGATCGTGGTACAGTAACCGGCATCTCAGGCTACGTATTTCCATTTTTTATCATGCTCTTGCTGAATGACATTTCTTTGCAATAGAGCAAGGAAGACTAGTAATGTACTTTTCCGACATTTCCGTACTTCGGAAGGCACGTTAAGCAGTTCGTCCCGATTGACATCGCTAACTGTCAGTCGTAAAGCTTAGTCGGGGGCCTTTGGGCGGCTTGATGACATCTGAGATTATTTTTTTCACTGATTTTACACCCCTACAACAATCCGCACTGAGCCCGCGTGTTAGAGTATGCCTAGCGCCCATCCTTGTAGTTGAGATGAGGCCTGTGCCCAACTGTGGGACGGATATAGGCCGTTTATCTATGTATGTATGTAAGGAGGACTGAACGAAAATGGTAAGCGTGATGTGGCATTTACCGTAAAAGTAAGATACCAGAGCTTCTATTGAGCCAAGTAGTCAGATGTTATTAAGGCGCCTAAAACCTCTGAATAAATTTCGCGGCTGACTTCTACTAGCAACGTCAGCTGGGAACAACTGCTTAATGTCATGTGTACGAAGATACTATGAAAAAAAAAGAAATGGTCACCCATCACATTAACCGACCAGGCATGGAATGCTTAGCAACAGCAATCATTTCTTATTTGCTACCGCTACTAACCTACGATCACTTTTTGTTTCGTCAACCAACAATAGCATACTTTTGACTTCACCTAGTTCAAGTTTTGAACGACCCATTATGGTTCATAATATTTTTTATGGAAACATAAGACAAGAAAATAGTTATTATTTCACCTTTTTGAAATCTTGATTAAATGGGCTATTTTTCTAGACAACTTGCCAAGGATGCTTTAGTGATGTTTTTTAAAGAAAATAAGGGATGAAGTTAGCTGACATAAAAATTCTTGACCATGACTCAGTCGAACTTTATTTTTTTTTACTAAATGTCCAATATTGATCATCATAAAAGTGAGTACAATCAAAAGCATAGTTTTCTGGGATAACATAAAAAAATAAAACTCTGCAAAATTTGGTCATTTGTGAGTACAGTACATGAAAACATAGTCAAAGGCGTCGATTTCCCAAATTTTCAAAAATATTATTATTATTACTAAACCAAGTGACATAGATTTTTTTCTCTATTTTTCCCAGAGCCGGTATAACCTAGCCTATCATCCCGTGCCCGCTTGACGTCACGTTTCGGGACACCCTGTATAGCCGAACTGCGAAAAATTAGTTCCTGTTGCAATTTTATTGATTTAGAACGTATGTTACGTGATAGGCTCGTATGTGGCATGAGTGACCATAGATTGCAGTATGAACTATTAAAAAAAGACAGTTTGCGTTATCAGGATGTTGTGGATGCATTATTATCGTCCGAAAGTGCGGGAAGAGACGCTAGGATGATCCAGAATAGTATCACAGATTTCGGGCAGGGACCATCGCGCGCCGACGCCGGCGCCCCCTCCTCCCGAGCCGATGGACATCAACGCCGTACAACTGCGGGGAGGAACTCGCCTTTGTTATCGCTGTGGAGATCGACATTCAGGCGAATACCGTTTCATTAATGCTGTGTGTCGATACTGTAATAAAAAAGGACACCTCGAAAAAGTTTGTATTTCTAAGAGGAAAAGTGGCAACAAGAAAATACATAATCTAGAAGATGGCGATGAACGTTTGAACGGCATATACATAGTTCAAAGTTCGGGTCGTGTGCCGCCGTTCGAGGTTCAGGTGTGGCTTAACGGCCTCCCAGCGCGCCTGCAGGTAGACACGGGTGCCAGCTACTCTATTATCAATGAGCGTACGTGGAAAGCGTTGCGTCCTCGACTGCCGCCGCGCGCACTCCGCCCCGCGCCGCTCTCGCTGCGCACATGGACCGACACGCCGGTAGCGCTGCTGGGGCAAGTCACAGTCACTGTACGCTACAAAGAAGAGGAGAGGAGCCTTGACATCATCGTAGCGAAGGGTGATGGCCCAAACCTTCTAGGACGCGACTGGTTTACGCCTCTCGACATTACGTTGAACATACACTGTCTATCTGATGATGATTTAACAGAGACAGATACGTACCGAGGACAACCTGTTGCTATTCACCTGAAGGCAGGAGTCACTCCGAGGTTTCTGAAGGCCCGCCCTGTTCCGTTTGCGATCAAAGACAGAGTCGAGAAGGAGATTGACCGTTTAGTGTCTGAAGGTGTGCTACAACCGACTGCTTACTCTGAATGGGCTACGCCAGTTGTGCCAATTATTAAAAAGTCAGGAGAGGTTCGCTTATGCGGTGATTACAGGAGCACTGTAAATCAAGCTACAGAATCAGATACATATCCGATGCCTACGGCCAACGAAGTTTTCGCAACAATAGCAGGAGGCAAATATTTCACTACGTTAGATTTGGAAAGAGCTTTTACACAAGTGGTCGTAACAGACGATACAGCAAAACTATTGACCTTGAATACGTGTAAGGGTCTTTACACCGTACATAGACTCGCTTTTGGTGTAAAAGCCTGTCCCGGAATTTTTCAGAGGTTGATGACAGCGCTGCTGGCCGGTATCGCTGGCGTCGCAGTTCTGATTGACGATATCATAGTCAGCGGGCGAACGGTCAGTGAAATGCTTACGCGCCTCGACACCGTTTTGCACCGGGTCGAACAAGCAGGACTACGCCTAAACAAAAATAAATGCATGTTCACTAAAGAAAAAGTTGAATTTCTGGGCTTCGTTATCGATGGCGAAGGCATTCATCCGTCACCGAGCAAGGTTGAATCCATAGTGAAGACACCAGAACCAAAGAACAAAGCAGAACTGCAAGCATTCTTAGGGCTGTATAATTTCTATGAAAGGTTCGTGCCTCAAAAGGCTACCATTCTTGAACCTTTACACAGGCTTTTGGACAAAACCAGCGAATGGCACTGGACAGATCGCGAACAGAACGCATTCAACGAAGCAAAGGGACTTATAGCGTTCGATTTAACTTTAGTCCATTACGATTTACAAAAACCTCTAATTTTGACTTGTGATAGTTCTGAATATGGTGTAGGTGCTGTCTTAGCACACATTACAGAAGGCGGACTAGAGCGTCCCATCGCAATGGGCTCACGGACTTTACACATTCATGAACGCCGTTATTCACAGCTGGATAAAGAAGCTACAGCTATCATGTTTGGCATACAAAAATTTCAAAACTATTTGACTGGAAGAGACTTTACTATCGTGACGGATCACAAACCGCTACTGGGAATTTTCGACCCTAAGAGACCGATGCCAACGATGCTGTCACCTCGTCTCACGAGAATAGCGATCGCGTTGACATCACATAGTTACCAGATCATTTACAAACCCGGATCTCAGATAGGAAATGCAGACGGACTGAGCCGCTGGCCACAACCAGTACCTGAACAAAAAGCTGAAGAATTTCATGAAATTTTACTTATGGCGGAGAGACCTGACGAATTCCCATTTGATGCAGAAAAGACAGCAATAGGAACTCCGAAAGACAAAAATTTGATCCGCGTGATACATTATGTACAGCGTGGATGGCCGGCAAGAGTTACAGATCCTACACTGCGCCCATACTGGCTACGACGCACTGAGTTGTCACTACAGGCAGGTTGCTTGTTGTTGGGTAGCAGAGTGTTGATACCAATGGTCCTGCGTGACGCCGCTCTGCGCGCATTGCATAGAACACACTCAGGTATCGTGCAAACAAAGTCTCTGGCCAGGAGCTACGTGTGGTGGCCCCAGCTCGATGACGACATTGAGAAGTTGGTTTCTGGTTGTTCGAAGTGTCTGGAGCACAGGAAAAGCCCACCCAGATCTAGTCACGAGTGGGTAACACCTACGCGACCATGGTCAAGAGTACATGTAGACTTTGCTGGGCCTTTTAAAAACAAAATGTTTTTGATTGCTGTCGACGCGTTCTCTAGATGGCCTGAAGTGTACATAGTCAATAACACCACATCCGCCACAGTCATTCAACATCTAAGAATTATGTTCGCAACACATGGCCTATGTGAAACCATAGTATCCGACAACGGGACATCATTCGTGTCTAATGAGATGGATAGTTTTCTTAAATCTAACAATGTGCAACACGTGACGACCGCACCTTATCATCCTGCAACAAACGGACTCGCGGAGAGAATGGTCCAAACCGTAAAAGATAAGTTACGCAAAATGGAAGATGTACCCTGGGATGTTAGAATACCTAACATGCTACTGGGACTGCGGGTAACGCCATGTGCTGCCACACGACGTAGCCCGGCAGAGTTGCTGATGAATCGACGTCTACGCACGTTATTAGATACAATTCACCCAGACAATTTACAGCACAAGAAAATAGAAAAGCAGATTTCGAACAACAACTGTAAAAAAACTAGAGAAGCTAATACAGGCCAGGAGGTTATGTATCGAAACTACAGCAGTGGGCCTAAGTGGCTTCCTGGCAGGATAATTCATAAAAGCGGACCATCTAATTATGAAATTAAAGCTAAAGATGGCGTGACCGTAAATCGACATATCGACCAGTTAGTTAAGATTTCAACACCTTGTTTAGAAACCCCGGAAACAGACACGGATAATGAGGGGGAGAGTGAGGTCTATGAGTCTAGCCTACCTAACCAAAATGAAAACAATGATCATCCGCAAGCTGATTTGGGTCAAGAAGCAGAGGAAATAATAGAGATCCCGAGTGACGACCAATGGGCAGAAATATTAGGAGTTCCCCAGTCTGCCGTGTCTTCATCACGTAAAATAAAGACAAATAAGTTGAATGTGCATTCTAAGTCTCCCTATGAAAGACCATGTACATCCAAAGATAATTATTATTATTTACAGTAATTTAGAATAGTTAGTGTTAGATTTATGTATTTAGTTAGAAGTAAACTTTGTTAATCATTAGCTTATAAGAAGAAACTGTTTTGGTTTGTTAATATTATTATGAGATGTATTACTTACTTAAGGGGAAGGTATGTCATATATAGAAATCTGTCACCTACTTGTATGCTATTTATTTGGTAATAAATCATTACAATGTAGGTAGCTTTATTATAGTAAGTAAATGTAGGTAGTCTCATATAATCTGTCAAGCTACACTTGTATTTGCTACCTAGCACAATACACACCATTTAACATTATTTGGTTGTTTTATTAAAACATATCACCCTCGTAACCGGGACGCGTAGGTATAACTTGCGTTCCGTCCGCTTGGTCGAAGTCACAATACTGTTATATTCCTTTACTGTGGCATAACTGATAATAATGATATCATAATATCAACTAGCAGCTTCGCGAGAACATTCGAATTTTAGAAAAATCTGAGAAGAAGCATAGCATAATATATTGAAGTACAGAGAATGGTTTTTTTAAAGTCATTTTTGTCTGTCCTACTGTGGTTGAAGCAGAGAATAGTAGAATGCTTCTTGGAGTTCAGTTGTACTCACTTTGTACTTATTTATGGGAAGACTTATTTAAAGCCAAACAACAGATTTGTGAACAAATAAATAAGCATTATGGGTAAGCCTTCATTATTATCAGATGAAAATCATAGAATTTTGTTATAGTATTAGGAAGAAAGAAATTGTATCACTAAGGCAATATGTTAAAGTACCATACCTCACTACACATAAGTCCATGCCAGGTGCCTGTCATGAATCTGCGTATGAACTCATCCTCCAATGCTGTTTCTGATCTACGGAGACCATCCTTCAAACTTGCTGAAAAGGGTTTTTAAAAGGTAAATACACAAATTTTTAAATTAAACCAAAAGAAATCAAGATATATTGCAATGACTGTGCAATATGCCTTCAACTTATTAAGAAGATTCTATTAAAAGATACATTGACCCTGCTTATCACTGTACAGGGTTGGTAATGTTAAACATACGTACAAGTGTTCCATGAATTCCAAGTTTTTCTGTGAGCTATGTAGTGGGGTGCGTTAGCCATTTCATATGTCAAGGGTTTGTCTCGCTTCTTTGTTATCCTGTACTTGCCCGACACCACTCGGCACAGGGCAGCCGACGTGTGGAGCTGCGATACTGCCACCGCCGACCATGGCGAAGACTGCCCCGAAATGTTTATTGTTCTCTAGAATCGAACACACAAAATGTAAAGAATAACTCAGTTTTAGGTTGGGTTGTAACCTAAATAAACGATAAAGCTCTTGATTTCGCATTTCAAGACGTACCTGGACTAACTTTGCTAGAGATGAAGTCATATTTAATTTTGATTTTTTATAACTCCAGAGCTAAGCAAAACAAATACGCTTTTTGAGGTTATTTATTTCATTTTGGTTTGACATTGACAATTTGACACTGTCTGTCAGAGTTTATGATAGGGTGCGTTCCGAATTGAGTCAAAAGTGATATTAGCGCGCTCTCAAAGCTCAGTTTAGAAATGCATTTAGTTACAAAAAAAAAAACTTTAATGCGGCTATTAAAATAAATCTTATAATTCTGTGAGCCTGATTCTTGATTTACATTCGTAGCGCCTCCCGACGCGACACGAGACGAGTTACGAGCTCACGTTTACATTCGCATCTCGCGGCTCGTCTCGTAGCTCGTCTCGTGTGTCGTGACTAAGTTTGTGAGCTATGAAAAACCTTAGACAATAATATAGAAACTTAGACCAAGTATAGAAATGGTCTTAAGTTACGATTATAAACTATGCTTTTTATCGTATCGTTCTTACAGCCACTTTACGCAATTCTCGTTAACTCCAAATCTCATCTTGATCTCCCTCAGGAGAAACCGCCAACTTAAATCGTCTGTTCGCTTCACCTTGAATACTTATTCTCCCTCATTCGTATTGAAATAACTTTATACGTTATTTGGGTTACCTCTTTTCTCTCAAACGATAACATTCGCGTGGTAGGTATTTGAGTTTTGCAAAACGCCAAATTGAAATCTCCCTTCGAATTCTCTGATCGAACGTTCGATGTCACCCCTGTCACTGGCGAACTTCAAAATTAGTAAGAATAGAAGAGAGTGAAAAAGGATTTATCTTATTTATTCATTACAATACAATGAGTGAAACAAAAAGCGGACGATTAAAGTACGGGATTAATTATTAAGTCATTCCATATTTGAAGTTCCTTATTCGGATAGTTTACAAACAAAAGTGATCTATGTCTCTGAAGTTCAACCACTTAAGCCCCAAATTTAAAAAGTAATAACTTCTAAACTGTTGGTTTTCGACTACCTATGTAATGTTTTTTTCATTACTCATACTCTGAAAGTAGGTCATTACTGACCTGCGAAGCGGGCTGAAAGTAGTACTTTTCATCCCTAGGGAGAATCACTTTCAACTGACAGCTGTCAAATTATAAAAAAAAAACCAGTTCTTTTTCACAGATCTATTGAACCATGTTTCAACTTTCTATACAGCCACGATGTAAAATTGAAGTAACTTAAAAAGTTAAGCATTGATTACATAATACATATTTTTAAAATATTTTTTTTAAAATTTATTTTCAACAATTTCTTTAGGATAACTTAGCTTTCAGGAAAATATTTACCATTTTTCCAATGATGAAAATAAAAAAATAATGGCTGAATAGCGGGCCGGCCACAGAAAAAAAAACAAACAAAATAGGCGGGAAAGCGGCAGTTCGATCTACATTTATTTTTCTCATTTCTTCTTTAGCTATTTCATGTTTTTATTTTTACTTTCCTCGTATTTGTAATGAAAAGCACAGTGTTTACCTCGGGTTAAAGACTTATTTAGTCCCTCGAACTATTGGCGCCCTCACTTCGTTCCGGGCGCCAAACCCCGTCTCGGGACTAAATAAGTTACTTTCACCCCTAGGATAACAATGTACTATTTCAAATGAGTTGCTATGATGCCCTCTATCCGAAAAAAAATATTTTAGCTACTTTTTTTTTTTTAATTAGGGTCAGTGCAGAAATGACCCATTCTGAGTTTTAGCGACTTACCGTACCGTACATGATGTTAATTTTGAAAGTGTTCCATTGGTTGCATCACTTCAAGTTTTTGCATAGACTATTATCATACTTATGGACAGTTTTTAAGTTCATAAACAAATCATCAAGTGCACAAACATTGCAGCGGTGATTTTTTGAAAATTGTATTAGTTTTTGAAAAGGCGAAAAATTATTGACGAAAATTGAAAAAAAACCAAATTGTCTTAGAATAAACTCAAAACTCGCACATAATATGGTTTCTACATTACTATTGTACATCTATGCCAAATTTGAACTGATTCAGTGCGATAGTTTCCAAACAAGAGTGAATTAAGTGACTGGAGTTAAGAAATCAAAAGAAACTTGAAAAAAACATAACTTCTAAAGTATTGATTTTCGCGGAACTAGTTTTTTTTTTAAATGGCTTGTTATCATGCCCTCAACCTAAAAAAAAATTTTGGACCACTGTCGCTGGGTGACCCTGTTTATCCATTGTCCAGTATCCTATATCACAAGCAATTTATTGCTTAGTTTGGGGCTAGATGGCGCTGTATGGAATAAAATCCAGTGGTCCGACGCAAATGTTGTGCGTGTTCATCACAGTTGAGGTGAGATGAGTTTTTTTTTATTTTAATGTCGGACGTATACCTATGTCTGACTTTGTGAACTTTGCTTCTTGCCTGTTTTCACCCTCGAATTCGCAAACGTCAAATGTCAATAGAACTGCAAGGGACAGCAAGGGCGTGGGCGCGTGCTTAGCGTTGTTTGTCGTTTGTGAATTCGGGGGTTAGTGCGTTAAGTAAGTACTTCTCCTTGCCTTATAAGGCACGGTATCTTAAATAACTTTTTTTAGGGTCTTACACAGTTAATCTTCATTGTTTCATCAACATTTAAAAAGTTTTTATGTTGTTTTGATTAATTTACTTAACTTTTTTTACTATGACTTTGAAAATGTTTTGCTTGTTTTGTATTTCTGGGTCAATGAACAATTCATTATTGACTTTATTTCAGTTGCAAACTTAAAACCTTCATAAAATAATGAAATATTCAAATTATGCTATTTCGTTCGTTTCAAACGTTAAATAATCAGCATTTCGTTCATATCAAAATTACATTACCTACATCATTATTGCTTAGGTATCATAAACTGGCTACTTAATTCTTAATTGGCATTGTGTGCAGCGAACAGAGTATACTCCTTGAGTTTACATTATGGCGCTGTTCTGGGATAGAAAATGTATTTTAATATTCATAAGTTGCGTATTAATTTGGAATGGTGCGTATTCAACTTAGATATTATTATCAGACAGTTACTGTCTATTTCTGATGAATAATTAGCAGAGCAACTTCTATCTTTGGGCCCATGCGGTTGACGAGCGCCCGTGACCTGAGGTGTCCTTGATGCAGTGGCAACAGGGGTTCGCCGACAATCACCATTTCACCGTATATTGGATTGGTGATCACCCTGACTGAAATTATTTATTTTTCGGGCATCTTCGTTCTTCTGAAGGAACGTTTAAGCAGTTGGTTTCGGCTGATGTCGCTAGATGTCTGTCTTTAAGGCTAGTCGGAGGCCGCCCAATAAAATCTGAGGGCAAGTTTCTTAGTAGCCTTAAATTCCTTCAACAATCCGCACTGAGCCTGAGCATGAGCCCGCGGCTTTTAGTATGTCTCGTACAGTCGCCATCAAAAATGTTGTAGCAGACAAGGTCGCCAAATACTTCTGACTAGTTTCTCAAATCAATTAATTTCATGCACCATTAGTTTTGCTGTTTTTTTGTTTGTTTGTTATGCTAGAAGGGTACCCCTCACATTTGGCCTTTTCTCGTCAGGACCGTGATAATATGATTTATGTACAAATATATACTTAAACCTACAGAAAATGCTACAACACTTAAGAAGTTAGCGTTTATAGACTTAGTTTCACTTTTGGCTCGCCCTGTGGTCTGGGGCGTAAGAATACAGCCAAGGTCACCCCCGCCTGTCGTAAGAGGCGACTAAAGGGGGGCCCCGGGGTCGCTAGGAGTGTACACGGCGGGGGCTGTGTGCCTTCATTGCACAAGCGACCCCGAGGAGGACGGCAGTGTGGGGTGGCCTCGCACTGTCGAACACCGGCGGGTGTGTAAGAGGGGAGGTACTACTCCCCTCGAGGTGAGCCGGAACCGGCACAGCGCGCCAGGGTTTTACCGGTAGAGTGCCTCCCTGGGAGCGTCCTCGGTAAACCCTGGTCACGCGCAGAAGAAGGCCGCCCCGGTGTTTTAGTGGGTATTCTCACCCCTTGCAGGGGTGGGCGAGTCCCACACCCCCCCGCTGCCCCCCAAGCAGCGGGAAGTGCGTAAAGGCATTTCACCGGGTTAAATAAAAAAAAAAAAAAAAAAAAAAAAGTTTCACTTTTGGTACAGTGCACCGCCTTAAATTATCTGTCTGACTGTGTGGTTGACTGGTAGAGAATGCCTCTAGGCATTAAGTCCGCCATTTGTACTTTACTTTTGTGCAGTAAAGAATAAATAATTAAATAAATAAATTAAAAACCATTATGACATTGATAACGCTTACCTTTGCTTATTATTTAGGACAAACTCATGGCAGAAAGGAGAAAAAAGTAGCAATCGAAGAAATTATCAGGAAGGTTTACAATCTAACATCTCAATCGTTAAAAAATGCTAGCTCTGACGATAAAAAAGCAATTCTACAAAAAATACGAAACAAATTAATCAAATCAGCTGAACCATTAGGCTCAAAAGCGCATAAATATGTTCAAATTATCATGCAAGGTTTACTATCAATGGCAAACAATCAGACACATCAGCAAAGTGGTGTCGAAACTACGCCAGCTAGCAGACACGTCGATCTAAGAAGCAATAACAAAGACAATAAGATAAAAACGGTGGCTTCTAAAATATTGAAACTAGCTGACAAATATTTGAAAAAAGCGGAAAAAACAGGACAAGACCAACAACAACTTTTAGAAAATGTTAAGAGAAGAGTTTTAGAAAAAGCAAAAGAAAAACATGATTTAATTCATAATAAACACGATGAAATAAAAAAATACACTGATCTGATCACGCATGGCATGGAAGCAATGATTGAGAATATGACCAAGAATAAGAGACGTATGATTATGGAATTTGTAAAAAAAAACGTACAAAGCAATCACGATGAAAATGTAAACTCTAAAGAAGAACATAAACGTAATATGCGCTTGAAATCGGATTCAGATGATGATTTCGATCAATTGGAAAAAGTTGACCATATAAATAATAAAACGGTTGCGAATACTAATTTAACAACTTCTGATTGCGACGTTGTGACTCAACAAACATGCAAAGAAATTAAAACTCTCAATCAGTTTAAATGCCCTGCCAATGGAGTTATTTTGCCCTTGCATAAGCTTTGTGATGGAGTTAAAGACTGTCCCGACAGATCTGATGAAGAAAATTGTATCAAACAAGGTATTGTTTTATTGATTCAATCTCATTATTTTGATAATGTACTAGGAATTAAGATTGCTTATAATATTTTACGTATTTATTCTAGCTAGGAAGCGTCTGCACACGGCTGTCGAGCTCATGTCACGAATTGAATCATTTTTATTACGGCATTGCTTTTTACGTGATAATGATTTATTAGTTGAACAGAATGTGCTCCTGCACGAAGTTCTCAAAAAGCAAATTGGTTTTATCAATAGGTATAAAAACGAAGAACCCCATGCGCACCAACTCAGGAATGTGTTTAGTTTCAAGAGAACTGTAAATCAAGTAGCTATCGTAATCAATACGCTTGCTGTAGCTTTAAGCAGCTCTCTGTGCTCTCAGCCTATCAAAACAAATGTCCGTAAATTTAACCAATTTGACATTGAGGATTGGGATGAGATTACTGCAAAACCTACTTTTAGAGTTTCTTCGAAGAGTTGTTCATGTATAAAATCATCTTGTGCTGATAACACATGTCCTGAGGCTTGCAAACGAGTGTGTTGGCATAAGTATAGCTTGGATAGGTGGACATGCCAAGCAGTCGAAGTTGCAGACGGTACAAGCGTACCATTAGATGTAGTATGCGACGGGAAACTCGACTGTTACGATGAAACTGATGAAGCTGATTGTGCTCCTGGTAAGTACATGTAGCTACCTTATCTGGTTATTCGTTTTTTTTTGCTTTTATAACACAACTGATTTAAATTACAGGGTCGAGTCAAGGGAAATTTGAAGCAAACGAGTATTTCCAAGATGTTCTAACAAATATATATTCGAAAAGTAATTTAAAAGAATATTTCGTGGTGAAATCTAAACTGCTTTCACTAGCAGAATCGATTAAGGCATTGCAAAAAATGGCTGTAAAATTTAAACCTGACTTATCCAAAATTAAGAGTCATCGAGATATTTGTTTTTCCACTTTAATATCGATATACGAAGACATCTTGGCTGAAGGGATTGATATGGAAAAGTTGGAAGACGTCCACTTCTTCCTGCTGAACGTAAACGAGTTGCTGATGGCTGCTTTAAAACGGTCACACACGGGCAGTACCAAGATAATGACGCCCAATGGTTGTTTCTGTAGAGGCAGTCGATGCGCGTCGAAGCAATGCACGGAGACTTGCAAACGGGTGTGCGCGGCAGGGCCCAAGCTAACAAAGTACTGGTGTAAAGGTACCAACAATAACGTTTCGGTTCCTCTTGAAGCTGTTTGTGATGGAAAAGTTGACTGTCCATTAGAAGACGATGAAGCACAGTGCAGAAAAGGTGAGCTATTCGTATTTTTCAAGAACTTTAGGAACGTAGAATTGATCATCTTTTCCTTTTTCAGATATTTGTCGGCGACATCATCTCGTTTTGTTGCGCCATAACATCCGTGATGTTGGAGAGAAACAAAAAGGAACATCTTTGGGAGAAAACCTGCTGACCTGGAAAAATAAGGTGAGTTACTGAGGCAAATTTGCAGCCGCGATTAAAAACTTGATATGACACTTCCTTGACTCTTTTTGAGTTAAGTGCTGGATATACTCCAGGAGTATGTTGGCTACTGAAAAAAACTCCTTAAACATAAAGTATGTCACAGTCAGTTCTAGTAATTCCTTAAGCTGAGGTAAAGTGCTCCGCAGTTAAGCCCTTCATCAAGCGTTGCTTCGGGTCGAGAGCTTTGGGTTCACGCTGTAACGAGTAGGTACTAATATTAAGGCAATCTACGGCTGAATATCAGTGGCCTTTCAGATTCAGAAGAAGGGGGACAAAAGAAGAGTTAGAGTCAATATTCGAAATTAATAAGATGATGATGATGATATTCTGAGTATGGTCTTCGCAGGTGACTTCAACCTTAAAGGTGGCTGAGAACAACTACAGACCCACTCCCATGATCCTTCGAGACATCCTGGCGAAACTGCTGCATGATCTCGTCACGATGTACGCTTCCATTGTAGAAAGCAGGCGCACCAACACAGGATACGTGTTCAAGGAGTTTTACAAAGTATCACAAAGCATAATTGAAATTTTAAAATCTTGCGGGAAGTAATGCCTTCATTTGTTTGCTTGTTTAGTAAATTAATTATCTTCTAGCAAGAAATGTTTATTTTATTCTAGTCGTAGGTATACTAGGTTTGTAGTAACTGTCCTGACCAAGTCATCATTTTGACTGACTGTAAACTCATTTTATTTGTACAAAGCTACGCCTACGACTCACCCCAAATGGGGTTGCTGTCATGGTGAACAAATGTGAGGACTTAAAAACTTATTTCGAACCCAATTTCGAATGCACTTTTTACACTTTACAAATCACTCAGTTCATTTGAGTTATTTGAGATTACTTCTGTTTTGCGTAGGTTATCACAATACTCCGCAGGTAAAGAAAAGACGCACGCTATAAATTCTTCGAAAAGAGAATTCAAATTTGAAATAAGTTTACAGAATCACTCTACAGATGTAACCGAGCGTCTGGCGAACCTTACTAGTGATAAACAAGACCCGAGGCGTCGAGTCCTATTTTTAAAGCCTCGAGGCGATTCTGGAAGACTCAGTTAGCTCGGTAGTCTGGGAGCCTGAGAAAATGTTTGCTGTCAATAAATGCTTTATCTGATGTGCTTTACCTCTACCTACTTATTTTCATTCACAGCATCCATTAAAACTGAAACGCAGAAAAAGAATCGAGCCCTGAAAATGCTCCAAATTTTATCGAGCTTGAGCTCTCAAAAGGCTCAAGCTCTTTCAAAAAGCTCGAGCTCTGCCAAAACTGCCGAGTCGTCAAGCGCAATACAAACCAGGCAAGCCCTGTAAACAACACCGAGCTCTAGGCAAAAAGACTTGGACGCCTCGAGCCTTGTACAGTCAACAGCACATCAGGTTACCCCATTTCCGTTTTCTCTCTTGCTCTTGCCAAATGACATTTCTTTGCAATAGAGCAAGGAGCACTGACCGGAAATGGGTAGCGTGATGTGCCGGCCATCGTACATTACTAAACCTAACGCTGATATCCGGGTTGTTTCCGGGAAGGAAACTCGACAGAATGGCTTTACTGACTTTTTACTGCGTATCTTATCTTTTCGGTTATTGATACATTTGGCAAAATTCTAGTAAACACAATTAATCATTTGAACAACGTCGCTCCCCGATAATCGCTGTTGATTACAATTTTTAACTTACTTTATTAGCAAATTTATTTAGACCTGCGACGGCGGCGCCACCTCTACTCTATTTCTTGATATCTGTCTAATTTTGTACGCGGGTATCGCAGTTGAAAATTCTGCCATGTATCTAGTTGTTTTTGCGAAGGTGTAATATAAAAGTGTGGTCAGGTGTGTCTGTGTGACAGTTTGTTTGCAGATCTTCGCGCGGAGACACATACACAACATGGCAGGTAAGCTGATAAGAACTGATAACAGTGATAACGAAAGTACTAGAATGAGCCGACGTGTCTTAGGCGTTTCGGCTAGGTGCATTATCATAATAATTAACTAACCCTCATCTGCCTACCTAATTCTAGTAAATTGTGCAAGAAATACCATTCATTGTTCAGAGAATACCTGAAAATATTATCATGGCCCATCTAAAATTGGGTTAAACTTAGTAGATAGCTTGCAGTAACGTCATTTAAAATCTAAGTAATTTACATATCCTCATTTAACCCAACATAGACTAAGTAATACCTACTTGTACGACGCTTGTCACATTGCATTAACTAAAGTAGATAAACAGATCCTTGGGATGTCTTTGTTGCACTGAAGCTATTCAATTGCGACACGAAACACCCACTATGTGTAACATTAGCAGCTATTTCGAGGAAAATAGGATCGGGTTTTATTCTGAATTGGATAAAGAAACGGAAACAAGCCTTTTTACGAACTCTATTCAGTTTTTAAGATTGGTACTGATGTTTATGAAGTAGGTACTTCTTAATACATTAAAATCTAGGGGCCGACTGTTTATTTATCTAAGTCGAGGCTGTTTCGAAATTAGATTTTTTTCAAATTTCACTTAGCACCCTAAGTAATCTATGTTGTATTGAATATAGTGTGACATTTGCGATTATTCTGCGGTGCATTTATTTCATCAATTAGACTAACTACTTTGAAATCTTCTAAAAAAATTAATAAATATTGAAATATTTTCCATTTGCGCTATTCAAAACCATTTTTAACTGTGATATTTATTGAATACCACTGGCGTAGCTATTAGTCACGTACGACATTTACATGTAAATTAATTCATTAACTCATGTAAGTAGGTACATACCTACTTATCTTACAATTTCTTTTGTATCCAGCTTGCAATCGACTGAGTAAAAACACGGACTCCAAGTAAATTAAGTTTAAACTCACAAAATATATCGAAAGATCCAATATTAACAATGATTAAATCATTGATAATAAACAACATTCGTACTAAATAAATATTTAGTAATATTTTTTTAAAGTAGAACACGTAAGAACCTACTTGTCGATAAGGAGTTCTGAAAATTGAATCATCATTTAGCCATATCTTAAGCCGATATTATTTATCATAAAAATACCTTACAGTGACAAAATACGTTATCGAAGTAAAAATAACGCGTGATTAATTTTCAGCAAGGTTACAGCTAATAAAAGTCAATGTACCTAAGTTTTGGGAGCAAATGGGGCTTGATCAAATTCTGTTCTGGTTTAGAAATAATATTGATTGACAGCGCCAAAGGCATGAAGTATTTTGTAGCATCAACAAGTAGTGTGAGGCGAAGTTAGGAGCAAAACCAGATAGTACATAGTGAAGATTAAAGGCTTCTTGCCTTTAATCTTAGGCACCTAAAATACAGATGTTTCACGTCAGTTCTAACAACCACATCACCCAGATCAACCAGAGATATTGTCTGAGCAACGTTTAAGAATATGATGTTAGGTCTGCCAAATCGAAGTACCTATCGGCAGGCGTCAAAAAGCCTACTTGTATTTTACAACATGCATAAAACTTTTAGTAAGAAAGTTTTAGTAAACTTGATAAAAAAATGCGCCGTAGACGCTGGAAGTGCCTTCAAGCTAAGTATTATATGGGCCTTAACCAACTCACGACGTTTGTACGCGTCGAACAATGAGACGTAAAACAAATACCGAGTCAGAGAATAAACAAATACACAAGTATTCAAGTGGTTTATTATCACAAGTGCAATGTACGAGATAAACTGCAATAGGTAGTCTAGAAGCTGCATGTTCTACTTTTGTCTGAGTCTTTACTGTACATTTCATCATTTTCTGTAACCACTTTGTAAGTTAAATTTGTTTGTTTTTTTATGAAGTAATATTTTAGTAAGTGCCCTTGTAAACACTTCACGGGGTCTATGTATATTTTTAACCCATTTGTATTATCTTCTATATAAAGAGTAATACTGGTAAGAATCTGGTAGTACTCCTAGGAGCAAGGTAGTTAAATTAAATCTAGGAGATATTTACCCATCAGTTCATAATATGGAGGATCACGTATTAATACAAGATTCTACATATAAAAAATAGTTAGCCCTTTGCGTAAAAATAACCTAAGATTAGCTTAATATTAACACATTTTTAAAATTATCCAGGACGTCCGTATTATGGTTTTGGCCAACCACCACCACCCGGGGGCGGCCCACCCGGTCACTACCCCCCACACATGTATCCCGGCCCGGGAGTCGTATACTACCCCATGGCCCCAGTATACCAACCGTACCCTTATCCCTACCCACCTCCCCACGACGGAGGGGGCGGTAGTGTCACAATAGTGGATCATCCAATTGACATTGTACCGGAATTGCCCGGAGAAACTGTCGAACTACCTTGGAGTAAGTCTGGATGGTGATTGGTAGAGATAACACCTTCTAGAAACGCATTACATTCTCATTCATCAATTTGAAGTATCAGATTTCATTTGTTGCTTCTTAACTTTAGCGACCCATTTTAGGCGTTTAGACAACACGTTGAAAACATTTGCAACATGAAACAGAAGTTTATGGTCGTAAATCTTAATTTTGTTTTAGTTATTGCAAAAGAAACTGTAATCATAATTTGCGCATCGTGGATTCTAAGAATTGTAAAAAACAGTCCTATCAAAATTCTTATCATAATCCGACACCCCCCTTTTCAATTGGTTGATTCACTTAGATAGTTATATCTTATCAATAAATCATATTTTATCAATACTGCACTGCTAATGTTATTAAACTTTTGGCGATGTTTGAAGCAAACTGCACTTTATTATACGTGCGAAAGATTTCGATAATCCATAAAATCTTTAGGTCATTTTTATGTGGGTCATTGCTTGACGTAGAAAATTATAAGGTGTTATCTCAATTCTAGCATCATTGTCATGTCTGCCGATGTTGGGCCAATTCTCTATATGGTTATATCTATCCAGACTTACTCTGCTCTTAGGTAGAAAGCTTTACTACAAGATAGGACTAATTATTTCTTAATATGAACGTATCCAATAACAATCTTTGTACAAATAACTTAGGATAATTTATACTAAAATAATAATTTCCAGTTCATTAAAAAACTAACAATCAATTAACTCATTAACACCATACAGAGTTTTGGCCGAGCTTTTTGTGTCGTTTCTTTTACTTTATGATTCAATAGCGTACAAAATTATACATTTCTGTACAATATAAAAAGAACATTCAATTTTAGAGAAAAAAAAAGAATTCACTTCTTCAACGATAGGATGGTTCGAATCAATTCTTGAGTTCGTAGTAAGTACATTGCTGACAGCTGCGATTACCAACAGGTACATACAAGTGGGTGCCAGCATGCCTGAGCCAACAGAGCATTCCCCCCGGCGCTCTCCGCGTGGGTACCGACGTAGATGGGGACCCCATCTTCGCTGGGCGCGCGCCCCACGCTGGGGACATGCTCCCCGCTAAGGTCATCCCCAGCAAGAACGCTTGCTACGTCGGCTACGGAGGCGAAGAGATCCTCGTCGACCAGTTTGAGGTAATATTCAATCTCTTCTTTTTCATCGTCATCAGCATCATGAGCAGTCACCATGACGTCTATTGCTGAACATAGCGCGGGAGGCGTTGCGTTTGGTCTTCATCTGAAGAGTTCTTTCTTTTTGTCTGATGACAATATCGAGCAATGAACGTTGAACTGCTTGACATGCCTATCAAAGCTCCACTACGTTGTCATCTGTACTCGGACTTTAATGGGGGTAGTAAAATGCCAGAAAATTTCAAGGAAATGGGTGATTTACTGTCAAACAACCTGTAACTGTCCTGCGCTAAATTAAAAGTCCGAGTATATTTGCCAACTTAACTTTTCTATCCATTAGTCCTTAAAAATATATTTTTAGAACTAGCTGATTTCATGTTCTAATTCATGTTGGCATATCGTCACGAGGACAGACCAAAAAGCTCATCCTGCCTTTATTCAGTAATCAAAGAGGTCTAACGTAGTTATTCTGTCCGTTTCCAGGTCCTGGTGCCCTCGATGTTCTCATGGCAGTTCAGCACCAACGGCGAGGTTCCCCCCGGCGCGGTGTCCTCCGGCCTCACCGCCAGCGGGGAGAAGCTCTACTACGCGAGAGTCACCCACGACGGATGCACCACGCCCGGCAAGGTATGCTGATGTTATGACACTATTAATGTGGTTATGATAACATCATGAAGTGAAAGGACTATGTCTAAGAAGTATGGGCCATGGTCTAGATAATGAAACTCAATAGGGAATTTCTTTAGACGGTTCATAAACAACTAGTTGTCAATAGAAGACAGTTCCTGCTTTTAGGTTTGATTCATCTGATTTTTCTAGAAAACGATATGTTGGAAGTAGCTGTCGAAAATCGACTTGCAAAATTATTTTATGGCGGCGCCAACTCTCACCACATGGATATCTCCATCCACTAGGCTAGGAAATAACATGAATGTGTCAGCCAAATGTGTCTGTGTCTTTTAACATCAATTCCGGTTTATTTTTAAGTCAATTGTGAATCCTGTGGTGAAAAACCCCTGTTCATACCAGGCAGTCGGATGACCTAATAGCTTTTGAAAAAAAGATGATTTTGTATATTTTTTTCATCTTGAGAAAGACAAATTGAAGTTGTAATAATATGAAAAGAGTGAAAATTATTATTTGGAATAATAAATAGTTGAGTAGATCATTGTTGGGCAGATGCTACCGAACGTACAATTCAAATCCTCTACTTCTACGTACCTACTTACGTACCTACTTTACTTGATGTTTTTCCACTCAGGATAATAGAGTTTATCTTTATCTATCCGCATAAGCTTCAATAGGGCTTTCCTCGAACTATGAATCATGATTTATGATATATTATGTATTATGTACATTTAGATTAGGATGAGTTGCTTCCTAGTAGGATTTTATTAAGATTAGATACCTACCTTTGAATTTAAGATATCGCAATATTATCTGCTTAGTACCTATTGCTAATATAGGTACAAAAAAAGGTGAACAGTAGGTACTTAATATTTCAAAAATAAAAGATCCTCAAATCTTTCGTCTAATAAGATCCACAAACTGCAAAAGTTGGATTTTCAAGCGCTTATAAATAAATTCGCGGACGACTAACCCATTTAGTTTGTTTGATAGAATAAATATTTGGAAAAAAGTAAATTGGAGGAGACTATTATTGTTACATTTTACCAAAGTCTTCCTGGGTCTTGTTCCTATCAATGGGACGGGATCGACGTATTTGTAAGATGTCAATTTTTTTTCTAATTATTCTATCACACACCAGTCATTAGGTACGGCGGACGGCACATCACTCTACCCATTCAAGAGCGAGAGAAAAAACGGAAATGGGTTAACCTTATGTGCTATTGACTGTACATTAACGAATGTGCCATACTTATTATTGCGCCTGGCGCTGAATATCTCCGTCTGTTGCAGGTTCACCCCAGCCACGGCACCTGCTACTACCCCTTCGACGGAGAAGAGAGGAGCTCCAACGAATACGAGTGCCTCGTTCTCTTGTAAACTTAATTTAACTCTTACTGTAATATAACTGTATCCCAACTTCGTAACCTATCTGGATATTTTGTTTTTGTACGGTGTAGTGGACAGCTATAGACGTTATTGTAATTGTATTAAGATTTAGTTTTTATATTTTGAATTTGGAACTAAAGAGTTTTATTGCAACGCCAAATGTATTATAGATGTACATTAGTAATATCCGAGGAATTGACTGCATCTTGGAAATAATAAAAAATATTAATGTAAATATTTGTTTTAATTGAATGTCTTTATACATAGTTACTTATGAATTAAATATCAACTTACAAGTATTCAGTACTTAATCAATATAATTTAAATTGGCCTCTAAGCTGGTATCATACCTTTCAGAGTAGACTAAAATCACAATACTGTAGGACGACGTTAAAGAAATTTACGTAGTTACGACGTTTACGTTAGTAAGTGATGAAATAAGTATGTGAGTTGTTTATTGTTTTAAAATCACGTACTTTGTAGCGCACTTTTATTAGGCACACGTAAAAAGGTACTATAGGTTAACTGTAAAAAATGAGCGCAACAGTCTGTTTTCTAATAGAGCCCTTGAACAAAGTAGATAGTTTATTTATTTATTAATAAGGCATACCAACAGTACATACACATAACAGTTTAAAAAAAAACAATACAAAGTTATAATCTGGTATATGTACCAATGACAGGTATAGGTACACAGCATTCACATTGGTACATACGAGCAACAGAAAAATATAAAAAGGAAAGAATATAAAAACTAAAATTTAACATACTATAAAAAACGAAAAGATATCCTAGGTAGACAAGAAGTCGAACAGTTTGCGTTTAAATTTACGGTGGGAGTCACTGAAAATGTCAAGCTCAGGGCATCTTTTCCTGAATTGACTGTATTTGCCAAAACACCTAGCAAGTGGTGCATGGTGGCCAAGGTTAGTTTTGCAACTGGGAATAGGAAATATTCGTATAATAGGCTTGCGAGGAATGTTGTAGGGAACTGAAAGATTGACTCGCTCGAGGAGCTCTGTACAATTGACCTTGTTATCAATAAGCCCGTGCAAAAACGTCAAATCCTGTACATCACGGCGGTCGCGCAAACTACTTAGTCATTTTAAAAAAAATCAGCCTACAGTTGTAAAGCGACCTGTGGCTTATGCCAGAAGACTTATAAGCAAGTGATCGTGTAAATGATCGCTGGACTTTCTCAATTCTTTGGGAGTGAATAGAGTACGAAGGATTCCATACAACACTGGCATATTCCAAATGGCTTCTGACTAGTGTCCCATATAGTAGCTTGTGGGTGCTGCTCAATCTGAAATCTTTGCCGTTCCTTCTTATAAACCCTAGCATTTGGGCTGCTTTTCTGACAACACTGTTAATATGAGATGTGAATTTTAATGACCTGTCCAGTACAACGCCCATAGTTAATCAAGACATTTTGATTTCACTCTAATTTATCTTATGAATACATAACTGCCATATGAAGGAAAGTCGCTCGCATAAATCAATACCACTTGACATTGCATAAACAAACATCAACTCACGGTACAAGTTCATTAATACCCCGAAGGTGCGCGGGCGCAGCCGAGGTGTTCATTCAAGTGGCAAACCTTACTGGGAAGCGCACGTTGCGTCCGGTGTTAGTAAAAACATTAAGAAAACAGCAAAACGGTGCGGAAGGCGCAACAGCGGACAATTGGCCGTTTGCTGAACTGACCACCATGAAGGCTGTCTTCTATTTAGTGGCACTATGTAAGTATCGTGTTCGTTTCACTATTTGCAGTGAATTGCACTTACCGTAGACTTCAATAACTGTTACTTATCCAAGTACAGTGAGCACATGAAGAAGCTTTTTAATATTAACGGGTTGCGTGGGGTGATTAATGAGGCTTTAGGGGCTAAGGACTACTTATTTAGGCTGCCTCCCACGTCTAATAATCTGTGACCTATTCTTGTAGGGGAAAAGAACGATTGAGATACTGATTGCAATAGTGCAACGTACACGTCCTACAAAAAGTAGGTCAGAATTTAGGAAGTCCTACAAAAAGCCTGCTTTAGCCTCTGATTGTTGCAGCGTAACTCAAACCCAACCTAAAACTAACTGGTCTTTTAATTCGAGTATGTCAACTAACAACCGGACATTCTTATAATTTAAGATGAAAAACTATTTGGCGCCACCCGGTAACGTGAATCGGGACTCCAAATGTTGTTTTTCTGAATACAACTCTCATCTCACTCTCCTTTTTTACGGCTTTATTTGTAGACAGGGACAACGTATTTTTATGATGTTTACATTCGTAAACAGAAAAGCTTCAAGATAGTTATGTGGGTCCTTCAAACTTTTGTACCTCCGCGACACTCATTGTTTGTTTGATTTGCATTTCTCTCATACATATTCACGGTTTGTTCATTTGTTGTACTAGGTTCGGTAAGGCATTTGCATGGATTTACTTATTTAAAGTGACTGGTATCGTCGTTTGGAACAGGAATGTGCATTTTATCTGATTTTTAGGTAAGTACAGACTGGAGTGAAACCTACTTAGGCACCTACCTACTTTAGATTCCAGCTATGCTATTCTGGCTAGCGCCAAAGCACAAATCAATCGAGATCAGGAAAAATCTGAATCAGGATTTGTCTTCTGCCAATAGTCAGTAAAAGTTTTACTTAAATTGGGTTTCTCCCTCTTTGTGTAGCAATAACTTTAAGACTCTTCACTCAAACGATCACATTCGCATAAGTAGTTATTGAGTTTAGGAAACGTTAGAATACAATCTCACTTCGAAGTGGAGTGAGATGCCAATGGAGAATGCCACCCCAGGTAGAGTCCTAAGTCGGTAAGTATTTCGAGCTCTTATTTCCACGGACTAGCATTATAAGTCCGTAAAGGGTAGAGTTGGCTGTATTTGCGGAATCATTCACTATTAAGTTCGTAATTTTGTGTATGTATTTCTATTGAAACATAAGATTTAACCGCAATTGTAATCTTATCGTGCTACCAGAATATCATAGATAGATATTACTGAGAATCTGTGGTCGGGAAATATAGATTTTCAGATTAGGTACTAAAAAGTACTTAGATTTGTGTCTTTGTACTTACGTCCTGAAAGTCCTGAAAGATGTCACTAAAAGTTTCTAAAGGGGTTCAGGAAACTATTATATTGTTTGCCAATCATGGCCATAGTAGCAATAAGGATATGTTGGCTATAAAGTAGTAATTACCTATCTACGTATGCACGAGTTTAAGTATAAGACTATGCGGGTCCTAGGTCAATGCCTAGATAATGCGGCAATTACACTTTGATGTAGCACAGGACAGTCAGCCTAAGTTTTGGTCTTTGGTCTCCCTAATACGTAAAATATATATGTAGGATTAGTCGTGGTAGAAATAAAAATATGAAAAAAACTGGATTATATGGGTAGCCTAATGTGCCGTTGACTGTACCCAAATTTATTTCCGTAATGCAGTTAATTTAATATACTCCGAGTATACTATACCGAGTATACTCTTCGGTCTATCTGTCTGCTGTTGCATCATAACATCTTAAGGTGAAATTAACTTAATTCCGACCATAAATGTGGGTACAGTCAACGGCATATCGGGCTACCCATAACCGTTTTTTGTCTAGCTCTTGTCAAATATCATACGTTTGCAATAGAGAAAGAAGGACTGGCCGGAAATGTGTTGCCTGCCATGCCGTTAATTGTACATGACTAAAGTGTCTTTTTGAATATCTTAATGTGTGTCCTAAAGGTGTAGGAACTGCCTGGGCGGACATGGCGGGCGAGTGTGACATGGCAGGATTCTACCTAGAGCTCGGCTGCACGCCTGTGCCGCGGGCTGACAACTCCACCGGCTGCCCTGAAGCGTTCACCTGCCCCGACTTGCATCCTGATCCCACCATGTGCTATTACAGGTACAAATAATATTATTAATGTTTTTTTGTTAGGGCGCTCAAAGAGCTGCAATTGCAGCTATGGGCACCAGAGTGCCAACTCAGTATTTTCACGTATGGACGTGCCTATAAGTAGCTCTACAAAAAATACCGGACCATTTGGGAAAGACTGAGGAGGCATTATAAATGCAAAATTACAAAAAGTAGATATGAAATGGTCATGTGTCTTTCAAGTACGCGATTCCTACTATCATAATATAGGTACTTTTCATCGATGGGAGATCGCGTCAGAAGATTTCATTGTACCATTTAAAAGTTTTTCGTTGCGTAACTGTACCAGCTCTTCAACAACAAAAGTAGATGTTACCAAAAAATCAACAAACCAGAGATGATTCTGCAAAAGGCAAGGTCACCGTTGAGGCCACAGCCTCCGAGTTTTTATGCGTCTCGATCAATTCGGCAGCGAACCGTTGTACTCGCGAACGTGGCCATTTCTCGTAACACGGTCAAGGTGACGAAGATGCCGATTTTGGGGAAATAGAAGTTACGATCAAATTATACGGTCTCTGTAACTATATACCAGTTGTTGTTATTGATGGTCATGTGAGCATTGTCATGCGAAACTGTTTACTGAATGATCAATGTATTTCAAATCTGCTTTCGGGTCGTACTCGATAATATACGACCTACACTGAACCATATTTACTTTGCTTACTTACTTCCCGTTTTATCATCAGGGATTATCTCCTGGGTGGCCTGAAGTGTTTCATGATTCATACAGTATAAGTCGGTACCTACTTAAAACTGAAGGCCTACTGTGAGTTTTCTTTTAGTCGATAGGATCTGCGTCCTGGGGCTGATATTATGATATAAATTGGATAGGATTCAGAACAGCGCCTTTAGTGGTTAGTAGAGCAACTTCCAATTCCCATATTCCATACAAATCATTGAAGCAGACACAAACAAGAACTCATACAAGGCCCTCTAAAAATATATGCAAGCCTTCAGAGAGGGGGTGACTACTTCAGTCAAACTATCAGACAGGAGGTAGAGCAGGACTTACCAGGAGGAGGGTATCGTGTAGAGCTTCTCGGAGTCCACTGCACACTCTTTCCTAAGTCATAGACTTCATTCATCTATTTTCTGCAGAAAATAGATGATAAAGCTCCTTCCGAAATAAAACACATTTATTACTCTTCCAGGGGCGTCTCGTACAGTGACCGGACCACGATCCCCCAGGGTCTGATCACCAACCCCTGCTCGCAGGCCTGCCGCTGCCTCGTCGCGGGCGAGCCCAAGTTCGAGTGCGCAGCAGTCGACTGCGTCGAAGTCTTCAACGGAGATCTGCAGCAGTGCGTCAGCACCTACGACCTCGGGGCCTGCTGCAGCACAGGGAACGTTTGCGGTTAGATACGTCTGCTTATGATCAATTTACCAAGAGACACTCGGGAAAACTGTCAGGAGAAAATGATTACAAGATTTACCTTATGTAACCACCACACAAAAAAATTGTGCTATCTCTATTTCTTGATCAAAACATAAAATTAGATCATTATGTATGCTTCTGTTAATACAGTTAAGAATTTAGGCCACTATGAATGCTTATAGTAAGAGTTCATCACCATTATTATTTCATGGTCTCTCATAATAATGGTGATGAACTCATCAGAATTGCTCGTACCTACCTTCTGCCCAATTCTAATTTCCTCTTTTACGGATGATCTAATAAAGAATAACTAAGTAGTATAAGCAGAATTTTTTGGATTCTACACAATCATTAATAAACAGGATGTTATTTCCTAATTATTATTATTGCACAGTGAACAGCATGATAGGCTACCAATTTCCTGCCAGTCTCCCTTGCTCTATCTATTGCAAAGATGAGTCATTTGGCGAGAGAGAGATAAAAACCATAGATGCGCCGTTACTGCTCATAAGTAGTGATGTAGATTTGTAGTGAAGTAGTGTCCTCCCTAAGATGCCCAAACAAACAATAAGGAATCGGAAGTAGGTAGGTAATTATTATATTACACTATTTGATTGTTGGGCCACACGTTATAAGCACCATGTCCTATTGACAGGATATCAGAATGATCTATTGTCTCATCGTACTCATTAAAGTCACCTTATAGGTATGTACTTGTTAAACATCCCTCTTATTATTATGCATTTGTTACGACTCATCAACATCATCCATAAAAGCACAAAATCTATATTATCATTTAAACCTATAAAGTCGTTAAGGTGAAACGTTTATTGGTATAACTAAATAGGTATTGAGTGTTGTTCCTTTTAAGTGCAATTGTAAATGCCCAATTTCAAATTTTGTGACATTTTGCCACGTGGGCATTCGGCACCAAAACTTTTATGTTCTTACGATTGCTATATTTTCAAACTTACAGGCAAGGACGCTATAGCCGACCTAAAGACTTGTGAAGTTGACGGCAAGACGTACAGAGAAGGCGAAACCTTCGAGCCCGCGAACACCCACAAGACGTGCGTGTGCACCTCTGACTGGAACGGCTCTACCGACGCGGCCTACTGCCGGGACATCAACTGCGGCATTGAGATACACTACCAGGATAAGATCCAGGACAACTGCGCGCCAGTGTTCGTCGGAGACAGGAAGAGCTGTCCGATTGGGTTCAATTGCCGTGAGTAGATATATATTTTTAATTAATTTCTGTTGAGGTCTCAGCTGAATCTTCATACATCGTGTTACTACCTATTGACGACTGAATGGGTGTAATTATCGGAGTTATGAAGTTGGCTTTTAGTACACAAGAAGTCACAGGTTCGATCCTCACACTGTACAGTGTCCATGTTTTGAACATTATTTTACTCTTAATTAGGTTCTTTATTAACACGGTTTTGGCCTCGGACCCTTTGTTTCCTCATAATAATCTACTAAGTATATTCATTTCATTCCGAATTTCGCTGAATTGGTGGTTTAGGCAAATACCATGCCTCTCGTCGAATCTCTTCTGAACGATGGCGTTAATGAAAGGCGAGGCGTGGAACGGATTCCTCTCGTTCTCTAATAGTCTTAATCAAACCGATTACTTAAAGAGGGTAGATGGTAGGGTAGCCTACCCTGAGGAAGGCCTACCTATCTTCAGTTGCGGACAGCAATAGGCTGTTGTGATATTATTATATATGTTTATTTTAACTTACTTAACTATTGATATTTCCAGCGTCCCCAACGGTGTCAGTGGTGCGTCGGGCCAACACTCGCGGGGTGAGTGCTTCGTGTCGGTTCGGCAACGTCACCCTGGGTGTTGGCGACGAGCTCACCGCTGAGGACAAGTGTGCCGTGTGCGCATGTCAGGTGCCACCGTTTGTCTCCTGCACGATGAAGAGCTCGTGCTCTGTCTGATGCTGAAGTAGAGTATCTCAGTGGATATTGAATTTGAACCATGAGACTGTCTATAGGAAATTTCATTTGATATCGTCACGGGTGTTCCTGCATCTGACTTTATCAGTCGTTAACATTGGTTAATCTTCGTCAGTTCTGTTTTTTAAACTCAAATATAATCGAAACAACCTGATATGCAGACCATAGCATGGCAAGCTTCCCATTTCCAGTCAGTTCATCCTTTATTGCATAGAAATGTTATTAGATAGGAACAAGATGAAAAACGGAAATGGGTAGCATGATGTGTAGTGGACTGTACTGCAATGTGAATCTGCTTACCAGAGCATGTCTGTTATTATTATTATTTGTTAGGTGTGAAATTTGCCTATATTTCATTTTACGGCTTTAATAGGAGTTATTTGCAACTTTTACGGTTTTGCGACGTGAACATTTCCTTCTAAGTCTTTGATCAAAACAAACATGGGAAGATACCCACACACTTACCGCGGTACAAAGTCAGGTCCAATGGACCTGTTGTCAATACAATAGGACAGCGACTCTTTCACATGCCTATCCTTCATACCTACTTCATGTTTTCGAACTCGCGAAGTAAGAACGTAACGGATCTTCCACTTTTTGTTTTGATCTAAGCCCTTAGTATATTTTTTGGTCTTTATTGCACTCTTCTTGATCCACATATTTTGAGAAAGAGACATAGGTATCACTAAGTAAGATAGAAGAAGGGATTGAAAAGCTCGCCTCATACTTTAAGAATGTATTAAAAAGAGGTACAAAATAGCTTGATTTGTAAATAACTACTAACACAATACTTATAATCGAGTTATTATTTTCCCTAAAACATATCATATAAAATTACACTTATTTATATTCTACTTACTTACGTAATTAACATCAACAACTAGCAGTTTTTGTATAATTAGGATAGCTATATTTACATTATGTATTATGTACACAGTACACAGCCTTAAATGGACCCTTGTAAATTATTCTAAGTACTTAATTAAGTTGTGACGACATTTAAATATATATATTTTTTACAATATAGTTATTATACCTTACTATACCTTATTTATAATCCTAAGATTAAAATTAGTAATAAAGGTCGATCAAAGAAGGAAACGTAGTCATTATTAACTTAAACACGAAATCTTTTAATCACTTAAATTTATCAGGAAATAATTTTCTATCTATATTTCTATAATCTACTTTTAGCTTTACGTACAACGTAGGTAGGTAGTTAATACTTTCGAAAATATTATTCAGTAAGTACATTATGTTTTAATTCAGTAGGTATTTACTTAAAATTACGATTTTAATCCTAAAAACTTACATTCCGCTCTTTTAAAAAACTTAAATAAGTGAATATTACCTTAAAATATTAAATGCACGATGCAAGTACTTACGTAAGTAATTTTAATAGAGTGGCACTAAATCATTACGCACATTCATTTCTTGAACGTAGAATAGATCTTTTACACGCCATCACAAAGTCTGTTATAAGTATTTATGGCACGTTTTTTCCTTAAAATAGTTCATTCAACTTACTGCATTATTGTAGCTTGAACTCACTTTAAACTGCGTGCTTTATCTTATTAAAACAAGCCAAGCTTTCATTTTAAACACAGGCGAACTTCAAAAGTTGCTTAAAAACTAGGTCCAATTTTATCTGTTGCATGCCAGACCCATCTACACGAATTATTTTAAGACAAGCGACAGATCCCCTATTTCAAAGCAAGCAAGCACCTAGTAAAAAGGCTATTTCGAATCAAAACATATTTTTTTTACCGCTCGCTGAAGTCGGTATGTTATTTGCTTTATTGTATAGTAAAAGAGATCTGGAAAACATTATAATAGGGCCTTTGCCTGGTTTTGTTCTGAGTTTAACAAATTTTATTTCGTGAAATAGGTACTTCAATTATTCCCGATCCAACGGGACTCACGACGGGGGTACTTAAATCAATTTATGAAATACATTAACGACGTCTTTTTGATTGACTATAAAAGGAACAAATTATGGCATTCATTAACGTTGGCGTAGAAAGACAATGATGAGTTGCTTCAAAAGCTCAGTAGTTATAAGCCACAGAGTTAAATCAGTTTGACGAGAGTCATGGATAAACTGCTTACAACCAGCGCCTTGTACAGTCGCGGAATAAAAAGGTTGACCACCCTCAGATCTGTTTTTGCTTGCTCAATGATGACATTGACAGGAACTGTTAACCACATTTGTAGTTTTAATCATTATAAGCAAAGAGGATGTAATAATTCGGTATATCAAACTTGACACTGCAGTGTAATGGCAAGATCAAACCAATTAAAAGTATTGATTCAACTGTCAATCGTGAAGGAACATACCTACGTAAAAACGAATTTTAATTTTATTGTGAAACAATAAAGCATACTTTTCGACATAACACTCTAGCCTGTGACACAGTTAAAAAAGGTAACATGTGCTTGCAACCACGGATGTAAAAGAAAGACGGACGTCACCTTGTCTAAAGAGAAGCATATTGTCAGCTGCCAGTTTAGGTGTGTGCGTGACTAGCACGTGTCATTGGCGCTGTCTCACGCAGTAAAATGGCGTAGTTTGTAGCACGTCTATCACGCACGAAATTGTAGCCCCTTGTATGCTTCACATTTTTTAGCGTGATGTTCTTTCTTTTACGTCCGTGCTTGCAACTCGTAAATGAATTTATTTGAAAACTGGTCCACCTTTTCAATCCGCGACTGTACAATCTTCAATATTCAACATCCTTATCCCACTGTGACTTAGCTTATCAACCAACCTAACTGAAGCAAGCCAAGCCAAGTTCGATCCGGAACATCTGGTCGTGCCGGCCGAGGTCCCGCACGGCCACGTCCAAGAGCGGCAGGCGCCCTGACTTGTCCGTCTCGAACTCCACGATCGTCCTCGCCCACTCGTTCTTCTTGAACTAGAGAGAGATAGGACATGTTTAGTCAGGAAGCCTGAAGGTGTTCATGAGGTTTTTATTCCGAAGTATTCATTTTAACAGGTATGTTATTTTTAAATTAGAGCATGACGTGCTCGTTTTTAATGGGAAAATGAACGTATGGGGACAATTGGTTTTCAAGCAAATGTCCATGCCCGGGCATGTCTATAGGTGCAAATTGTGTCAGTGCCTATATTCTGTCTAAGTTTTACCTATGTATGCGAATTCCTCTGCGCTTAATTGTCTCTATTTCGATGTGGAGACATCTACAGAAGTGAGTGGCACAGAAGACAGTGTGTCTACAGAAACAGCGATAGTACCACATACGCTCAGACTAAACTTTGCAGGGATCATACCTGCGACCCCACTGCGCTGGACTCTTAGTGCTTTAGAGAGTAGTCTCTGAGTGCTAGGAAACGTACCTGACACTCATCCAACAGAGCCTTGTATCTGAGCCGGTTGTTGGCTCGCGGCAAGATCTCAGCAAGTTGTAGCCGGGTCGAAGTAACCAATGGTATTGCGGCAGCGGAGGATTTTGAAGAAGGTAACGTACCTGACACTCATCCAACAGAGCCTTGTATCTAAGCTTGGGTTGGCTCTAGGCAAGATCTCAACTTTCTGTAGCCAGGCGTAGTAGCCAATAGTGTTGCGGCAGTGGAAGGTCGCGTTCTTTTATGACTCGCTGAGTGTATTAAAGAAGGAAACGTACCTGACACTCATCCAACAGAGCCTTGTATCTAAGCTTGGGTTGGCTCTAGGCAAGATCTCAACTTTCTGTAGCCAGGCGTAGTAGCCAATAGTGTTGCGGCAGTGGAAGGTCGCGTTCTTTTATGACTCGCTGAGTGTATTAAAGAAGGAAACGTACCTGACACTCATCCAACAGAGCCTTGTATCTGAGCCGGTTGTTGGCTCGCGGCAAGATCTCAACTTTCTGTAGCCAGGCGTAGTAGCCAGTAGTGTTGCGGCAGTAGAGGGTCGCGTTCTTTTATGACTCGCTGAGTGTTTGAAAGAAGGAAACGTACCTGACACTCATCCAACAGAGCCTTGTATATTGTAGAGTGCTTCAAAGCGATATTGCGAACATACCTGACACTCATCCAACAGAGCCTTGTATCTGAGCCGGTTGTTGGCCCGCGGCAAGATCTCAACTTTCTGTAGCCGGGCGTAGCAGCCAGTAGTGTTGCGGCAGTTGGGGGTCGCGTTCTTTTATGACTGGCTGAGTGTTTCAAAGACGGAAACGTACTTGACACTCATCCAACAGAGCCTTGTATCTGAGCCGGTTGTTGGCTCGCGGCAGGATCTCGGCGTCGTTGTATGCGAGTAACTTGACCCCGCGGCGGTAGTTCCTGGTCGCCGGGTCGAAGTAGCCGATAGTGTTGCGGCAGTGGAGCGTCACGTTCTGTGTCGCGCGGGCTGACATTAGCTGGAGGTATGTTAGTTGGGAGTGGTCTGCTTTGTAGGTGATCTGGAAAGGAACGGTTTTCATGAATGCCCGTTTTATAAGGATAAGTAAGGAGATACACTTTACACAGTAGGTGGATTGAAGACGATTTGAGCCCTCAAATGGTAGCAATGTAGGGCGTACACGCAGGGTGATGGACGCCCTGATCAGTTCGAAGGATTTCAGTGGATGCAGGCCGCCTACAAGCGGCCGCTCTGGAAATCAATGAGTTAGGCTATTTTCCGCAGTGGACTTCTTGCGGCTGATGGTGAATGATGATGATGAGGTCCGATTTTTTTTGCCGTGCTTCGCGTTATTGGCACGTGCCCGGCCGCTTTTCTCCTCAAACTTACGGCCGATTGCTATCTCCCAGTAACGCCCTAGGCCCACTTTGGGGCCTTAAGCACGTTACTTTAATATTAGAGGTTGAGAGCCTTCCGCTTACCCTTTGTCCGGCTGGTAAAGCTGTGAAAGTAATCACCTGGCTGTGGCTGTAACTAATTTAGTAAGGTATACTCGTAGCTCTAAAATATAATAATAATCAGTCTACATTGCATGCCGTTGCAGCCTATAATTAACGACAACGACACTTAGCTTTAGGTCCTAGTTGTGGCTTATAGCCACGTTACGCCACGTTTTAGTCAAGTTAGAAAAAAACATTTATCAGAAAATATTTTATTCAAGGTGTAGCAGATAAATCTCACCGTAAATCCTTCTTCCATTTCGCTGAGCCACACCTCCTTCTCGGTGCCCTTGTAGGCGATGTCCTTGGACTGCATCGGCTTGGGATAGACGCAGCTGCTGCCGGTCGGCATGTCGCAGTGCACCAGGATTGCGTCGTTCATGTCGCCGCCGTTCGGGTCGATCCAGTATTGACCTGGTGGCGAGTAAATAATTCTACAATGAACTACCTTGTAAGCCAATAAAGTTAAACGTCACGAGTCAAATACTACTGATGCTGTTGTATGAAATGTGATATTTTGTCGTGGACGGTTGTTGTCCATTGGATCACTTGTAACCTATCAAGTAAATTACATCCGACAAATAAAAATGGGACATGCTCCAAAGATATGAACAAATAGCTAATGGAGTGATTGCCTACTACAATCCAGACTCAACAACTCCTGTTTAAATAGACTTAATGCTGATGTTTAAATATATCTACTTAATACTGATGTAGAAATTAAATTCGCATCTCAACCCACACTTATGTACCAAAAAATGCAATAAAAAACTCCGCGGTCAAAAAATCTTCTTCAGACTTTGGCAGCCGCAACAATGCCCTTAGAAGCATCGCTGAGAGTGGGGACAGTCCACTTGTACAGCACTGGTGCCAATTAACCATGTCTTTTTTATTTATTAAGTACTAACATAGCTGTTAAGTCATTGTTACTAACACCTATGGATCTATGTTATCCGATAAATAAACTTTTATTTTTTTGGCACTTTGATTAGACACATTTATTTTGTGTCACGAAGGCCTGATATCAGCTACTTACCACTTTCAAATCCAGGGTGATGGCTTTTGATATCGGCACAAGTCTTCCCTGGCGCCTCCTTCGAGCCATCAGGCCTGAGGAACTTGTCGAGGGAAACCTTGAGGCGTTCGTATGCCTTCATCACGATCTCTTTCCTCTCCGACTGTGACATGTCGTCTTTGAAGAACCGAGGAGGCATCGAGTTTGGATCGTCGCCCAGGGGATCAGGGCCTTTGACAGAACCTGGAGTACAAAAAATACCATAAAAAGCACTTACTCTATTCTATGATTTAAATAGCCCACAATAGAGGTCGGCCACAGCAGATTCCCACCCATAATTGACCAACCAGTTTGAATGCAAAAACCTTCAACAGAAAACAAAATCCAATTTATCAGCCAGCTGCTTTGGCTTTCCCGCTGGAGAGGTAGATAGGCAAAGTTCATTGTGCGTGTGTCGTCAGCTGAACCACTGAAGTTAAATACACTTGATGGTTTTGCTGGCTAAACTGAAGCTCCCCTCATAGTAGGTAGGTACACGGCTGGCAAAAGGCTATAATCTGTGTGTACTCCAACACTTTCAAGCATCAACATCACTCTAGCGATTCACGTACCTTGTTGTAGCATGGCAGCAATGGCAGCAGCATCGTAGGCCAAACCTTCGCCGGGAGGTCCAGGAGGGCCGGGGGGCCCAGCAGGCCCAGGAGGCCCATGTCGACCTGCATCACCAGGGGGACCCCGTCCTCCAGCGGGACCGGACGGCCCTTGGAGACCGGGAGTGCCATCACGACCAGCAGGCCCTGATGAAATGATAAATGAGTAATTTAAATATCTGGTGTTGGGTTTTATGTCGTGATCAACGTGCTCTGCATATTACTGGAGATTTTCCTTGGTGTGCTCATCTTTACTGTGCTATTACGAGACCTTAATGAACGTTCAACGTGAACGTTGGTGTCATCATAACTAATATTGACCGCTCTTCAAAAACTGTGTTATTTTTCATCAAGTCTATCTGACTTAAAAATAGCCTATACCATAGCTAAACTATAGCTTAGCTATACCGTCGGTAACAGACATTGATAATATACTTAGCTATATACTTTCAATTCCAATAGGTACAAAACACCCAATAGAAGAATTATTACCTCTGAGTCCAGGCTCGCCATCTTTACCGGGCGGTCCGCTAGGCCCAGGCAGACCCCTTTCTCCCAGTCTTCCTGGCGCCCCGACCATGCCTGGCAAGCCCGGCAGGCCTGCATGGCCCTTCGCTCCATCAGCCCCAGCTTCACCACGTTCTCCCTTGACCCCATCCAGGCCAGAGGGGCCTTGTTTGCCAGCGGGGCCTTGCTGGCCGTCCACACCGGGTGGGCCGGACTCGCCGCGCGGGCCCCGCTCTCCAGCCGGCCCAGCTGGCCCTGATGGACCCGATGGACCCTGATCATACATTATTATATGACGTTAATAATACTATTTTTAACATGCTTATTACATGAAACTCAAACAAACTAGCTGGGGCTAGGGGAGAATGGATATAACGTTTAAAGATAATGATGATGATGTTTACAGATGAATACAGATATCTTTCAATTTCTATAAGTCCTTCTTCAATTGATTTGATTGGTTTTATTTCGATCCAGTTGAAGTCGGATAAAATACCTTCTGTCTTTTGGTCACGATTTCAGTCCTGCACGAGAAATCGACGAATAACCAAAATACTCGTCAATAAATATTTACCTGAAGACCGGGTGGTCCCTGAGGCCCAGATTGCCCTGGTTGTCCCACAGGTCCTTTGTCTCCTGGTCGCCCGGAAATTCCTGGCTGGCCTTGTTTGCCAGGTCGTCCCTCTGGGCCCGGCTCACCCATAGGCCCCGAAGGACCTTGTTGTCCAATAGGTCCTGCCGGGCCGGGTGCGCCATCTGTGCCAGGCTTACCTGGGAAGCCACTTTCACCCTGAAATAATTTGACTATTAAGTTAATTGTAATTGTTTAAACCTCTAAACACCAATCTATGGCATTCAACAAAAAACACTTCTGTTCATATTATGTAATATGTTGGATAGTCATATTTGGCCCTCAAAATTGTACCTTTAAATTACTTAAAATGATTTCACAATTATTTCGAGCTGTGTACTGTCTCTAATTATAAATAAATAAACATACTATCATACTTTGTCTACAATTAATAAGATCCACTCACTCTCGAATACACCATCGTCAATCACGTAATCGACACACTTCAACTTTGAATAGCGTCCATGGATTCGACGGTAAGACGACAACTTACCTGAGCACCACGTAGTCCTGGTGATCCCGGTGGACCCACTATTCCAGGCAGGCCAACTGGTCCCCGTTCTCCAGAAGGTCCCTGTGGTCCAGTCAAACCCTGTAGTCCAGGTTCTCCTTCACTGCCTCTCTCGCCTTTAGGCCCATCTGGCCCAGAAGGTCCTGTCAGTCCTTGTGGCCCCGGCGGCCCTGGTCGGCCGTAATCTCCCGTCGCACCTTTGGCACCCGGTACACCTGGCGCTCCAGCTGGGCCAGTGCTTCCTTGCGGGCCCTATCAAAAACAACCCCGTTAATTGTCGCTTCTATCATGTTGTTGTCCTTGTTACTAATTAATGTCAGTAAATCACCAGGTTAGCGGTAGCGAGCGATTTTTCATTTACTGTAGTGAGTATGCCTCACTGCTTCAAATAAGTTTGGTCTACCCACATCTACAGACTGATAGAAAAAAAACACCAGCGTTCGTTGACTTACTTGGGGTCCCAAATCACCAGGCCGGCCTGGCAGTCCAGCGTGTCCAGCTTCTCCCTTGTGTCCCTGTTCGCCGCGAGCGCCCTTCGCGCCAAGTTGCCCCGGAAGACCGCGCAAGCCAGGCTCTCCAGCAACACCTTATACAAGCAGGACAAATTAATGAAGTGGCCAATTCTGCAGTATACATGAGTACCTAATAGTTCTGCATATTCTTCATGAATGCTACGAGCATAATAGAAAGACTATACCGAACCCGCTGGCAGGTTCTAACTTAAAACTGATCCAGGTGCAAGCAGATACTGAGAGCGGAGAATTTTTTTGTTGCTCTTGAAATATGCTAGTAAAGGCATCAGGACTCGTATCGTTATTGAAATAACAATTGGTTCTGACTAATTTACCTGGACTTCCCGGGGACCCTTGCTGTCCCTTTGACCCGGCATATCCTCGGTCTCCCTTAAGTCCTGGCATCCCAGTCAACCCTGGTGGGCCTGGAAGACCCGATGTTCCCTGCATGCCCGGCTGCCCTCGTTCTCCTGGCGACCCTGGAGCGCCAGACTCCCCTGGAATACCCGCTACACCCGGTTCTCCTCTCTCAGCTGGTTCTCCTGGAGGCCCAGCTGGCCCGAGCGGCCCTTGGGGCCCTTGTTCTCCCTGGCGACCTTGACAATTTAAATAAAAAATAAGTTATTTATTTTTAAAAAATGATGAACAAGGGTGTATATAATCAGCATTCACCTAATAAAAGTCATACCACTTTGACTAAAGTTCAAAGTTAAAAGAACAGAGGATAGAGCGAAAAAGGCGGATTGCCCTTCACTGTACCTGTTGGTCCATCATTTCCAGCGGGTCCAGCAGCACCTCTTTCTCCTTTTTCACCTGGTGAACCAGTCATGCCTCTCGGTCCAGGCAAACCCATTGCACCAAGTTGACCAGGGTGACCTTTGCTGCCTCTTTGACCTTCCGGGCCCTACGAACATGCAAGATAATATGCAGATTTAT
Source organism: Udea ferrugalis (assembly GCA_950022985.1). Taxonomy (NCBI): domain Eukaryota; kingdom Metazoa; phylum Arthropoda; class Insecta; order Lepidoptera; family Crambidae; genus Udea; species Udea ferrugalis. The sequence goes on from OX465525.1 coordinate 15,064,013, forward strand.
CAAGTGCTAAGAATGGATAGCTGTAGAGATTGTGGATTAGGTATAAGAATCAAATAAGAACTTTGTAGTGAAATACCTACCAAGTAATTTTTAGATAAATTAACAGCCTAATTTTTATGAATTAGATTTTTCCTATAATGAAGATGGCAGATTTAATTAGTTGCTATTTCTGGTGAAATGTTAAAGTTCCCAAAGTTTTGATAAGGGGAACTTGTTTTATTTCCCTGAAAACGACAGTGGATGTTTTATTTATATTTACCGGTGGACCATCAGGCCCTTGGGAGCCAGATTCTCCCTTTTCTCCGGTTGCACCCGCTTGTCCCGGTAAGCCACGTTCACCAGGGAAGCCTCTCTCACCACGGTTACCCGTAGGCCCTGGGGGCCCGGCTGGACCAGCTACGCCTGCTTCGCCTTCTTTACCAGGGGACCCCGGCAAGCCAGCTGCTCCTGGCATTCCCTGTAAATTATATTTTTGTAAAGTCATATTTTATTATTGTCTTATTAGAAAGCGACTGAGCAGCAAAGAATCCCTGAAGCAAATCTAATGATTCCTTAATCAATTATATTAGATATTCAGGTCGCTGATAGCTTCTGAATAAATTTATAAAGCAAAAACAAAAAGAACACCTTGAAGAAATTATCGAAACCCTCAAACTAAAACGTGAATAAAAAAGTGCTTACCGGGAAACCAGTCGGCCCAGTAGGACCAACTGGTCCTCTTTCTCCAGAGGGGCCAGAAGGACCTTGGGGTCCTTGGATACCGGGGGAGCCGTCGCGCCCTGCATCACCTTTAGGCCCGTGGGGCCCGGGTTGTCCCATATCACCGTCTTTACCAGGTTCTCCCTAAAATGTTTAATAATTAATATATACGCCATTTTTTTAATTAACGCTTGTCATGAAAATTACTCAAAGTATATTCAATGTTTTACCTGCAAGCCTCGTTCTCCAGGAGTTCCCATAAGGCCGGGTGGCCCTTGTAATCCTTGAGAACCTTGTTCTCCAGGTCGGCCGTCAGCACCCGGAATTCCCCTCTCTCCTTGTGGACCAGTCTTGCCTGAAGCGCCTGGTCTTCCCACGGGTCCTCTGGGTCCTTGAATTCCTTGAGGACCTGGCCTGCCAAGATCTCCAGTACTGCCTTTAGTCCCAGGTAAACCAACGCCTCCTCGCTCACCTGGTTGACCTTTAGAGCCCATAGGTCCATCTGACCCAGGTAAACCTCTCAGTCCATTTAATCCTCTTTCACCTTGTGGCCCGATGTTACCAGCAGGCCCCCTAAGTCCTCGCTTACCCCTCTTGCCTTCAGGGCCAACTATTCCTGGCATTCCCCTAGGACCAGGTGATCCCGATTCCCCACGTGGGCCTGAATCACCTTTAAGACCTCGTTCACCTGGTTGTCCCTAGAATATTTTAAATTGGTAAATAACAAAAAAAGTTTTAATCAAGGATTAAACAAGTTTTACATTTGTAAATTAAACGTACCGGTATGCCTTTAGACCCGGGAGTTCCGGAGTCTCCAGCGACCCCAGGAGTTCCTCTAGGTCCCGGGAAGCCTTGCGGCCCTGGTGCGCCATGCTGACCCTGCACTCCCTTCTCCCCGGGTATTCCGTCGCGACCGGCCAGGCCTGGTGGACCTGCTTCCCCGGACTGTCCTGGGCGACCTGATTCTCCTCGAGGACCTTGTAAGCCTTGGCTACCTTTGGCCCCAGGTCCACCTAGTTCACCTTTCATACCAGGTGTACCAGGAAAACCTGGCGCTCCTGGTTTGCCTATATTACCCTGAATATCACAAAAAGTGCCATTAGATTTTGCAATATAAGAAATAATGTAGCATTTAGAAAAAAACATTAGACATCCTCATACCATCAGTCCAGGAGCACCTACTGCTCCATCAGCTCCCCGCATGCCAGGTGGTCCTGATGGTCCCTCTCGCCCCCTCTCGCCTCTGGGGCCAACGGGGCCCTATTATGGGAAATCGACCGATCATCATTTCATATGTAATTTTAAGATTCGAACAATCAGACATGCTACAAATCCTCTAAACAAGGACTAAAGAAACATTATTTTCCACTTACTATTGGTCCAGCTGGTCCCATTTGACCCGGTAAGCCAGTTGGTCCCTTTTCACCAGGCAGACCCTGTTCGCCCTTAGAGCCGTCTTTCCCATCGAAACCACGGTGGCCCTTCAAACCTTGAATGCCAGGCACTCCTGGAGTACCCCGAGGCCCTGATTGTCCTACTGCACCGGCAGGTCCTGGCTCTCCATCCTCACCAGGTGATCCCTGGCACCAAATACATGAACTAACATTAGACAATATTCGCTTAACATTTTAAAAAGATAGTTTTTAAAAAGACATCATTCCAAATATAATAAAATTAGTGTCTTGCTTATCTACATACATCTTTTCCAGGAGGGCCTTGTGGTCCTCTTTCCCCTGGTGGTCCCTGTAATCCTGGTAAGCCAGGTTCACCGGATTCTCCTCTAGGGCCTTGGAAACCTTGCGGGCCGGGCGGGCCTTGCGGTCCTGAATAAAAGCAAAAATGTTGTTGAGTCTATTGCCTATAATTTTTCCCACAGCTTGTTGAAGATTTCATTTAATATGAATTATCGCTACAGTTGATAGGTAGGTATAATTATTAGGTCATTTTTAACATTACCGAACTATGACCTGAAAATACCAGACGTCAATTTTTGACTAGGCAAAAATCAAGATTGTACCCTTGATTTGTACCTCATCAAATGGTACAGGGTACAGAACATTATTATTTATTAGAATCAAACATCCATTTATATGTAGGTATCTGGCTGTGGCTCAACTATTACCTACTTACATGGAAATTATAGAAAAATAATGTTGGTGAACAATTTTTTAATGTGTTTCGTGTGTTCCTAACCCAGGTACTTAATTAACTTCAGGCCATATTGTTTGATTAAATATCTGCTTTACATTTTTTATTACCTGGTATTCCTCTGATGCCTGGTTGTCCAACAGAAGCCTGCATGTATGCGTAGGGGTCAAAGGCGGGGCCCTTGTCTCCTCCAGAAGCCGCTGCCAGCTGAGATAGGTAGGCATTTACCTGGTGACAAGGAAGGATTTCGGTAACAACCACACATTGGGGGAGTTACTGCCTTTTTGGAATTAGGTCTTTTTTTTTTTTTGACGCTGAGGAAATGCATTACGCATACCCGCCCACCGGGGGCAGACGGGTTATGTCGGACTCTCCACTGGGAAGGTTTACCCAGTGGCCTACCGACTAAAAACTCAGCGACTCCCTTTCATCGTCCACGTTGGGAAAATGCGGTAATGGTACGAAGCCTCCTACGCGTTCCCCCGGACGGAGCCCGCCTACACGGCGGGCAGGAAGCAGCCCCTCCCAAGTGCGGAGGGGCCAGTAGGGACAGCCGAGGGCGTTGAGCCGTCCCTACCAGGCAGTGGTGGAGGCCGGTGTAATGCCGGCGCAGGTACCCCCGTACCGCGTGCCAGCTGGCCTCCTCCACGGAGATATTGGGGACGACGGGCAACTCCTTGCCGCCTCCCGCCCCTCCTCGCCCAACGCTAGCCAACATTAAATCCCAACTATTCTCTCACCATCATAGCAAATAGAATGGGACAGTCAGAAACGCCACTCGGTAGAATATCAGAGATGAATGAGGTGACGGGAACAAAATGACGCAGAACATAAATAAGTTAAACATAAAATAAAAGCAATAACATGAGCCCGAGTTTGTAATCATAAATAATCGAGGAAAATTAAATTGCAAGGTTCCATTGCAATTTATTTTTCAGGCTTTCAGGATTTGTTAAATATTGCATAAAAATGTCTACCAATACCCTTGTCAGAAATTACAAACGATTTTATAAATTGTGATAAAGTAATGGGTTCCCTTCAGAGATGGTTTAACCCTAAGGATACACAGGTCTTAGATCTGAATTATGTGAGCCTGTTTCTGAGTGGCTTATAAATATAACTGAACAAACATTCCAGAATGGTTTGTTCTAATAAAATAAGTTGTTGCCAGACTGTCTGTCTATTTCTATACTTACATCAGGCAAGGGTCCAACAGACCCCGGCATGCCTGGTGCGCCTGGCACACCGCTGACACCAGGGGCCCCAGGAGGCCCCGATGGACCCTCGTCTCCAGGCTGGCCAGGGTAACCTCTCACTGGTGCTTGCGGCGGTTGAGGTGGTCTGCTTGCAGCTGTGTTAAAATCAAATGTACGATTTTATTATTAACTAGCGGCCGCCCGCGACTTCCCCTGCGTGGACTTGAGATAATAAATGTGATACATCTCTATAAGTTTTAGTTGTAATGTCTTATTGAGATGCATTTTCCCGTTTTCCCAACATTACCCTTCACTGCTCTGCTCCTTTTCATTGTAGCGTAATGGAAAGTATACAATAATCTGCCTGAGAGTATGAAGAATCATTGTGCTAAATTTTGTTAAAATCCGTCTAGTAGTTTTTGTTTCTATAACGAATATACAGCGGACAGACAGACAAAAATTTTACCGATTGCATTTTTGGCATCAATACCGATCCCTAATCACCCCTTGATAGTTATTTTTTAAAAATATTTCATGTACAGAACTGGCCTCTCTACAGATTTATTATAAGTATAGATAATTAATAATGCAAGACGTATCAAACAATTTCTAGTCAGAAGCAAAAGCGTCTGTTCTCAATGTGAATTTTCACTAACTATACTTTAGGTCTGTCTTACAGTTGAAAAGAAAACTTCTGTACGCAGTAAATCAAGTCTTAAAAAACAGTGTTTTTAGTATGAAAACTACTCACTACAGAAGGCTGATTCTGTAGCCGTAGCCCCGTCTCACAATGACTACAAATAGGTTAGTTATTATTAACAAAAAGTGACTCCGACATCGATCCATAGCCTTCCTAAATTAACTTCCATAAATGATTACCTAATTAAATACTTACAAGTAAGTAAGTAACAAGTATTCAAGAGTGTTCAAGTCAAAGTCGCGCGGGAACACAATTGTTCTCTTGTCTCAGCTCGTCAATTGTTTTATTTTTTTCTTTTAGCGCGGTGGCTGCGCGCTATCCAGCCAGGTCGCTATAAGTAAAGCCTGCGGAGGTTTTACGTCGCCTCCCTGAGAGCTTGATTTGGCAAGCATAAGGTCAGTTTATTCCTACATTTCGTCATCTAAATCTGGTAGAATCTGTGCCTGAAATTGGTAACCACCCCCGATCCGCCGTCGGGCGTAAGCTTCGAAACCTCCTTACGATCCAAAATTCTCTGGCCCAAGGCCACATAAAAAACAGAGCAAGAGACAAGAAAAACATACCCGCGCCAGTCCTGCAGCCAGGCAGCACGGTGCAGTTGATGGCGCCGCTGAAGCACTGGCACAGCGTGCAGTTGTCTCGCTTCCAGTGCTCGCCCTCGGTCCACGCCTGCCCGATGTCGATACAGCGCTTGAGAGTCGCTGGCGGAGGGGCTGGTGACAAGACAGACATACCTGCGCCAGTCCTGCAGCCAGGCAGCACGGTGCAGTTGATGGCGCCGCTGAAGCACTGGCACAGCGTGCAGTTGTCCCGCTTCCAGTGCTCGCCCTCGGTCCACGCCTGCCCGATGTCGATACAGCGCTTGAGAGTCGCTGGCGGAGGGGCTGGTGACAAGACAGACATACCTGCGCCAGTCCTGCAGCCAGGCAGCACGGTGCAGTTGATGGCGCCGCTGAAGCACTGGCACAGCGTGCAGTTGTCCCGCTTCCAGTGCTCGCCCTCGGTCCACGCCTGCCCGATGTCGATACAGCGCTTGAGAGTCGCTGGCGGAGGGGCTGGTGAAGAGACAGACATACCTGCCCCAGTCCTGCAGCCAGGCAGCACGGTGCAGTTGATGGCGCCGCTGAAGCACTGGCACAGCGTGCAGTTGTCCCGCTTCCAGTGCTCGCCCTCGGTCCACGCCTGCCCGATGTCGATACAGCGCTTGAGTGTCGCTGGCGGAGGGGCTGGTGGACAAAAAGTTCAGTAGTGTTTGTACTCTAGCCAACATTTATCTATGAGTATTTTGTTCGTAAGAATAGAAAACGATTGATGTATATATTTATCTTAGACAAGTTTTTTTTGAGATTCTCTTCTAGAAATGTTAGCGAGCACAAAATTTTTTTGCAAAATTAAATTAAGGCCAACTAATCTTTTCTCATTTTCATTAGGTTACGTTCCGGAACTTAAAAATTAAACTAAAAATTAAATAAACTGGAAGTTAAATTAACTTCAAGTTTAAAAAAACAATGCCTATTGTTTTTGCTATTATAAGCTGGTCTTCAGACTTCAGCGCTTTGGGCTTAGCATGTCATTAATATTTATCTAAGAAGAATAATAATTACCTCGAGATGTAGTGGGACGTATAGAAGGAATGTCTGAAAAAGAAAGAAATTGTATCACAAACATTGTTTACTTTTTAATGATCCCGAACTTCATTTGTTATTTTTTGCATTGACATTATTCATTTTTGGTTAGACTATTGTTCGACTCAGTAAATGTGTATTCCAGATTTATTAATTCTTCGTTCTTTACCTTTACTTAATATACCAACGTTTAACAACTTCATGAACAATAAGTACCCACTTAAGTATAAATTAAAACTGAATCTTACTTGTACGTGATGGCAATCTGAAGTCTCTTTCGGCTAGGATAGCTGTGAAAATACATTATTTATTGAATACTTATATTTTTTAAAACCACAATATGTGACATTAAGGTTTTTGGTCAACAGTACAAAAATATAAAAGTCATAAACTCCGTAACTTATGAATGATTCAAAATTTTAAGTGCTAAATACATCTTTGCTCAGCATGAGTCGAAGCAGACCTGGTTTCCTGGTTACCTATATCTTTCAATTGAAATACGATTATACACATCTCCATTCAAATTTGGCAGACCTCAAAGGTGAGACCAACCGTTGTCATCTTCATCCAACGGTGAGTACTCGTCGTAGCTATCGAGCTCTGGTTCCTGAGCTTGCGGGAGCTCTAGGTCTTGCTGCAGCTCCTTGGCACTGACGGGGAGCGCCAGCAGCACCACCGACGCCAGACAAGCAGCTGACCACCACATGCTGCTCGCTGATAAAGGAACGTAGCATTAGACATCGCTACCAATGGATTTAGCCGTAACGTCCGAATGCCGGACGGCTGCTGGTTATTTAATATTGGGGGGGTTGAGAACCTCCGGCTAACCCCATAGGTCCACATCCTCGACTATCAGCTAGCTGGTCACATAGAAAAAAGAGATTTTCTGCGTGGAAACTAAAGCCAATTAACACGAACCTTATGACGGTTACAACTAGCTCGGCGTCGTCTTTATGAAAGCTAAATTACTCGTTCAGAGTTTTGGAACCGTTACTCTATTTGACTAATAAACTTGTAGGCATTCCGTTAATGTGTAAGATTGTGAGATCTTGCTCTCCCAATTAATGAAATGACGTAAGTAATTGATGATTAACTAGAGTAAAAAAATAACGACATTCACCCGATGAAAGAAGACATACTTAACGTTGCTCAAATGTAAAATCTAAGCATGTAAGTTATTGTAACCGATGATTGTTTTCTTCCCATGATACTGCATCATTTGAAAATAACCGAACAAGTTTTCAAGAATCTTTGTACATGAAACTCAAATAGCATTGGGTTTTTATAAACCGCATATCAAAATCAATAAGTAATGTGGACGTTACCTACTAGATGGCGACAAGATCTGATACTTAATGGCAATCTTCAAAATGAGACGGATGTTCAGTTACACAACAGAAGAGAGGGTAGGTTTCCTGAAGCTTCGTAGTCGACTTCCAAGTACAAAAACAATAAAATTACAGGTGTGTTCTAAAATAAAATAGGTTAGGCAGTAACCAAATAGTAGAATATTACAAAAATGAATTCATTTCGGGCTTATAATATGTTTGCTAAGGTCTAAAAGTTTACGTTGCTAGGTCTGGGGACAAGCGGGCGTAGGTTTTCGGTTTAAGAAGAATATTTACATATGAATAAATTAATATCCAGTCCAATTGTCCCACTAACACTAACCTTTGCTGCGCTACCCGACATCTGTCTGTATCGAGCTGACAGAATCAATTGGCAACCGTAATAATTAATTTTAGCAACTGCTACTGTGAATAAACCCTATTTGCTTATTGGCCAATATTGCTATGAGGTCGCCGTCCACTTTCGTTCGATGATATTTCGGCAACCCGAATTGGGCTGTTATGAACCGCTGGAATGTCTCCTATTGATAATTGTCAGGCAATTGCCGACAACTAGTGTTGACAATTATTTGACGAATGGCCACCGTTAGCGCTGTGTACTTAAAAATAGACAAGTGGCGCTATGAGCATTTGACAAAAGGGGTTAATGTACTGAAAATTTTGTTTGTTCCCTTTTTAAAGTAACGAGGTCGCAAACTACTAGTAAATCCGGTGCACCACGTTGAACTTCCGACTACTGGAACTGAAACCCCGTATAGCGGAATAGGTAGCCTGAAATCGCCGAAGATGTAATGTTGTATCACTGATTGATCTTTGACGTAAATAATGTCAGGTGGCAGGTTCCACTATATAGGGTTTATAAGAACAAGTCTAATTTTGCGTTTCGAAACAATAATTGTTAAACCTCTCTTCTTGAAACACATTGTTCGTGAAGGCAATAAAGCAGCCATAAGCTCAAGCCGATGTCCTAAACAGACTCCGCGGATCTCAGTTCGAGCTGGCTGGATGACGACAGAGCCGCCGAAAAAATTAAAAAACAATAGAAGATAGAGAACGCATTTTTTTGACAGACGCTATACTGTACCAATTTTTTATAGTGAATGTTAACTTGATGATTGCTGTTTAATAATATTTACGCATGGTGATTTACTGAAGTTTGGGGTAGAAGTACAGCTGCTGCACTAAGTAGGTACATCAAATGATAATTGTGTACCGTAAGTAGTTTTTTACTTTACTAACGAATAATAGCTTAAAGCCCCCTCAAGTCCTATGCGTATAATAAGTTTATAATTAACTAGCTCACCTAGAGATCGTTTTTAAATCTACCTTCAACTATCATGAAAATAGTATTTAAGGCGGTGACAAAAGCTCCGTGTCAAGTTTAACATAGGAAATACCATCAATAAAACAAATGTGCAGTGTGTAGCGCCCTGCAGGGCGTCACATGTACACTGCCATTCCAAGACCTAGGTATCGCAATGTGATATGCAATAAATAAATGAATGTGTGTTACATCATATCAGTTCCGGTTTATGTTTTAGTAAGATTGCCTATATTATTTTGAATTTTACACAAAAGAGTTTTGTACAAAGTATTCGGATCTTTACACAAAAGCTTTTGTTCAAAACAGGTATAACAATGACTGAGTGATGACAAAAACATTGATTCAAATACAATTTCCATCTTGGGGCAGGAGACTCAGCTAAACTGTTTTAAGCAATCTATTTTCTTCTTCTTCATGTTTGTTGTCATAGATACACAAAACAGCGGATATTTGGCTCACTGATTGCGTAACGATGGAATGGCAGTAGAGTCATCAGTCATCAACCAGAGGGCGTGGATAGCCCAATTAGTCGAGTCAGTATCAGTCAGTGCAAATCTGGCACATTAATCACTACACGCAACGTTTGAACGCACTGAAACCAGTGATCATTACGGATAATAAGCTATGGTCATCTCGTATGCGTAAAATTGTCTCGCTCACGACTATCATAAACTATAGGTAGTCAGAGTCATACTGTTTGTTACCGTCATGGTGAACGGAACATTCAGAAGCCCACATTCATTTTTCCAAGCGAACCCAACGTAATCATTTACGTCCGCGGTGCTTGAATGTAATTTTTTTGTAAAATCGCAACCAAATAAAAGTTGCAAGGTCAACGGTGTCTCAGGCTACACCAGCATATTTTCAGTCATTCCTCCTTGCATTGCTTCTGTCATAGAATTACATTTGGCAAGCGCGAAATATACTTATAGCGGAAATGGGTAGCCTGAAGAGCCGTTTGCTCTATATTTATGACTTTCTTGTACTTTTTCTGGAAAAACAATTTTGATGTTAGGAATTACAGTACAAATACTTACAGCACGTCTCTAAGATCTTTTTTCAGTCTGTTTGTTCACCGACATCACGCAAAACTAACTAAAACTATTTGGCAGATTTGACAACAACAGACAACAGTTTTACTTCAATAAAAATCAATGTTTACAACGATTACACCTTTCAATCAATCCTAAGCATGATAAGGGTGTATCCTGGGAACCTTGATTTTGAACTGAGAAACAAAATTAAATCGGCTGCAGAAAGTTTTTTAACAAGTATTATATGTAGTATTATATGGAGGCCTATCAATTGACACAATTTTAGTTAGTAGAGTAAAAACCTCGGAAAAGGTATATATTTTAATTTCAAAAATGGGGATATTACAATTTTTTACCTCTAACAATCGCGGCACTGAGTATGTTAACAAAAAAAGACATTCGTAAGAATGTTTTCATTGAATCTTCGTTGTTTGGGTATAAAACATATTTATTTCTTATTAAAAACAGTATAGTCAGTGATTTAGAATTGAAAGTTAGCTTTAAGTTTAAAGCTAACTTTCAATTCTAAATCACTGACTTTTAAAAACTAAAATATTTACTTACTCTCCGACGGAGTATTGACTTAGATCTCTCCTACACTTGAATTTTTCCCTGCACGTACTTGCTATAAGTTACAACAGTCCTTGCACTGCATCACAACTTTGTGATGCCAAGTTACTACTGACATAAAACTAGCTCGTAATGTTTTGAAAGCTACGAATGACCAAGAAAGCTTTCTAAGTTTTTATTACTTACGTATTGTATGGATGCACTTAGTCAAAATCACTCAATCCTGAGTATTTTTTAAAACCGAAGCACAGTTTATTTTCACCTTTTCTTAAAAAACTATGTCATAAACAAATATGTATATGATGCAATAACAACGGCAGTCTGCTACAGCCCCTTAACATTAATATCTACTTATGTGCCGTAATAATTTTTTGCACTATTGCTAAGCCGCATAAAAAAATCTAATCCGAACTGCACGAAAGTAAGTAATCTCAACTTCAAAAGTACGAGTATATTCAAAACTTACCTAATAAGTATAATTATAATTATAAAAACCACAACTGCACAAAAAGCCCTCTTCAGGAAAAAATACAAATCACAGAACTCACCTATCCTAAATAGTGTATAGTAGGTGTAAAAAGGGGTTGCGCGGCCCGCCCGCGCCGCGACGAATGCGCAGCCTCTCGCGCCGGTAGCAATAAATATGCGCGGGAGTTGACCCGCGGGATCGCCTAGAAGCAGGGGCGCTCAACTCATATCTATTTCTAGGATAGTCAAAAAGCATTCCGCTGCTAAAAGATTAACTGCAGCAAAAACTGACGTGGGCTAAAACTACGCTACGAAAGCGCTGTCATACAGGTACGCGCGCCGTAGTCCTCGTAGCTCTCGTAGCACAAAGCTTTGTGTACAATACTTTACCTATTTTGTATTTAATTTTATTACTGCAGCACAGAAAATATGCTATCGGTATTTTCATATTGCTCAAATAAAGTGTTTCTTGTTTTTTATTTTAAATCTGCGTGCCCCCTAGAAAGCCCTACCTAAGATAATATTATTTACAGCTTTCTCCTGTTATATAGGAGCTACGCACAATATTATAGCCTATTCCATTTTAGGTTCTGTTTTTCTTTGGCTTACCGCTCTCCTAAGTTCTTTTAAGTATCTATTTCATTTTTAATTGTTCATACGGCTATCCAGCTACTTCGTCCACTCGGATTTTGTATCTTAATTTAATTAAGGCTTTTTTAACCATTTTCTTTTTCTGTCGTGCAATTACCTTAAGAACCGAATTGATGTCAAGCTAGATTAAGTTATCTTGTATCTGCAGTTGGCAATCCTAATAAAGAACAATAGAATAAAAATAGTAAGCGATAATTCGTTGTGCTTTCTGAGGGCATGGACTGAGTGTCCATTTGGGTGTTTTTGTGGTTTTAAAAACATCTTTTTCAAATGTAATATTAAATGTAGTAACAAATACTTAATTTATTGTTTCTAACTTAGGTTCTTCAATCTAGCAGTAAAACTGCCAACCACTAGCAAATGTCTTAGCAAAACTTTTTTTTCATTACTTTATCTGTTTGTTTATTATTTGTGCAGAAGTATATTGTTTGTTACTTATTTAAGTAGTTATAATCTTTATCCATCTGATCATCTTTCGTTGAGTTTTTACCTACAATAAAGAAGACCAAAGCATACGTTTGTGTTGTATACTCTAAATCAAATCAAATCATCGTTTTCCGAGAATATGCTTAGTTAAATGGGATCTTAAAGCATAGGCCCCATACCTTGACATATCCTGCCATTACTGGCGTAGAACCATTTTCAATGGGAATATTACATTTTAAGTTTTATAAACATTAACTTTTACGACGATGTCTTACCAAATTTCCTATCAGGAAAAAGGGTTGATAATGCAACAAAAAAAGCTATGAATAACATAGCAGAGCGGCCCGAAGTTGGGCGTCCCTATTTTCAGCCAATATCTAGGCCGCAATCTAATGTGTGTTTAGTGTTATGGCGATCGCGATCACTGCGCACCAATTCGTAAGTTTTTAATGACGCGGGTCAAAAGACGCGTGCGCAGGCGTTTGCGCAGATCAATGACAGTTTGACAGATCGCTTTGCATAAATCAAATGTCGAATCAAACTAACTATTTCGAGATGGTTCGTCTTTATTGGAGAAGAATTTCATATTGCATCCATGCCGATAGATGGACGCTTATTGCATTTCTACAGCTGAGAAACTCATTCTCTGTTCTTTCTCCCAACAAGAATAAATCATAGAATCGCAGTCCCATCCGAAATCAGTGGGTCCCTTGATCTCTAGCTGACAAAGGCCAAATTTCAGAAATTGAAAATAATTTGTAAAGCATCATTTGATGAAGTATCATCGGTAATACACAGATTATGACATAAGACAAAACTGGAAACAATTCGCTTGTAAAGAAAACTTTAATATTGAGGAAGCTGCGAACTTCGTAGTACTTATAAATAGATAAATTGCCTTGTTCTAGCAAGTACAGTTGAATGTAAAGGTCAGCAAGAGTATGGCGCAGTAATCTGAGCTGGCCCGGTGGCCCAATTTGATTCCGTTGCGTATTAATTGGGGTCTGAATGCATTTGAATATGAGCGAGGGACATACTAATTTGACCCATATTCATAAGCTATGGTAAAAAAAAGATCAAGAGAAATAAGTGAAGCAGTATTTTTTCATATAAGGTAAACCACCCGTTTATTGGCACCCTCCCTATTTTTGGCACCTTTACTATTAAATCGAAATAAACAAGGCTACAAAATTATTTAGGTTCGGTATTTAATTCATATCCGAGGATGTATTCTTCTCTTCTTTAATGTTTGTAGGGTTCCATAGTTGCCCGTCACAGTATGCGCACTTAATTCTTAGTAAGCATATACTGTATGGTATGTGATAAAGTTAACGTCTTTCCTATTAAATAGCAGCCCCAATGACCAAATATTTCCAAAGCTAGGTACCGCACATAAAATATGGACACTAATGGACAGACGGATATGGTGAAATAATAAGGGTTCCCCTGTTATCTAGTAGGTAAATACTATGAAAATGAAATCAAGTCATGCCTAACAATGAACTAGTGAAGATTGCATAACATGCCTTCATGTCTGAGCTACGTAACCTTGAAAAGGATTTCCTTGATCTTTTCTATAGGTGCCCAAGAAGCTAATATGCCACGTTATGCAGAATAATTTAGCTAGCTGGTTTCTAGTCTGTTACAAAAACATTAGCAGTATTTTTCTAGGAGAGGTTTGTGTTGTCGACTATAAGTCCAGTAAACATACCACTATGTGAAAAGCGTATCTAGGCACCCTAGCTATTAATATTAATTCGTTCATCATCACCAGCCTGTGCTAAACCTTTCTCTCACCTTAACTGAATGATCTATCGTAAAAAACGATGGTTATGACTGTTGGTTATGATTCGATGGTTTATGGTATGTAAATACTACAAAAAATAGAAGGTACGAGTAGAATATAATAGCCAAAGTCCCTGTGTACTATTATACTAGTAATACAACTGGTTTTATCAATAACAAACAATATACGACCGACAATAACGTTGCACTCAAGTAAATTAACTTAATTAAGGGTAAGCACTTAAGTGGTGAACAGTTAATTGGCCGTCAGTCGCCGCGGCCAGGGAATTGTCACAATATGTCAAATGTGAGACTTCTGACACAAGACATCGAACACCTAACAAGATGACCTAAGGACAAGCTTTCCCTAATCAAAGCGCTGAAGTGTATCAGTGTCACTAAAACCTTACTTTTAAAATTAGGATTGTGGGACCTAGTCGCTATCTCAATTATCATTTTCTTTAAAATAAATGAGACATACGGTTCAAAAACTGAATACTTATTTACAATTAGATTTTAACTATATGAAATAATCAAGCATAATAAAGACTTATCTTAAGAGTTTGTAGAGTAACACTAGATTTTACTAGTTACATAACGACTAGCTGCAAACATCTCTGTTAAATTATATCAAACTCCCATTCTTATTCATTCAAATACGCACATAACGTCCAATTAACGGAATTGTCATTGAAATATAGTGGCCCAAAACCAACTGGTAATGCAAATGAATGAAGGAACGTCCTTCGAAGGGCACTAGGCAATTGTCCCCAATGCGGTTCGCTGAAGCAACTAACTTAGTTCACTACCAGCATGCAATGTTGATTGATTAATTATACACTGTGACATCATTTCATGATACAGTTGATTCGGCGCACTGATTTTGAAGCCCTGTCAGTATTAAAAAATAATGATTTATGGTAACTAACTGCTTCGTTAATTTCATTCATTCAATAGGTACATATATCTGCTTAGATATCTTCGTATGTTGATAATTTATGTCATTCCTTAGATTCATCAGGCACATTTATTTCTGGCCTATTGTAGAAAAAGAAGGGTTCCCACTACCCGTACTTTGTTTTTCTGTTAAACTTGAGATACACTAAAATAAATACACAAAGCTGACAGAATTGTTTTTTATAAACCTACGACTTAAATCTGACACTCTCTGATCTGAAACTTAATTTCCTACAGATAAGTATCCTGATTTAAGTAATCTTTTACCTCGCCAC
The DNA here is from genome assembly GCA_950022985.1 of Udea ferrugalis. NCBI lineage: Eukaryota > Metazoa > Arthropoda > Insecta > Lepidoptera > Crambidae > Udea > Udea ferrugalis. The sequence continues at coordinate 15,079,220 of OX465525.1, forward strand.
CCTTTAAATGAACCCGTAAAATCATGTAAATTGTGGTGAAGCAATAATTTAGTTAGCTACATTCCCTGTGAAATCACATTGTGTAGCATATGCTACGGACAACCCTATTTATGCGTACATTGCCTATTTAAATGGTATCGCCACTTGTCTTCATTGCGAAAACTATTTTTATTATTGAGATTCATAAAAGGAGTTCGTTGACTCTTAATTACATCACTTAGCAAATTGCTCTAACGAAATCTAAACTGTAAATGAATGAGGGTTAACTATCCTCTCTTGCGAATTTAAAACGCTTGCGAAAATAAACTTAAAGACAGGAGGATTACTTATCTTATCATATAAATGTGAGCTAGTGAACAAAGCGTAAAGCATAATTATGTTGGAAATTCATCTAAGTGTTAAGTTTTAAAAAAGACAAACTGTCTGCTAAACTGTCTACATCATGTATACTACTCCTATACTCGGATTTTTAATTGTAGTCAGTGAAATGACATTTTCAGTGTGGCAGGTTTTCAGTCCCAAATAAATAGTGATGTGGTAAATCGAGTTTTTACAATTAAAAGTTAGTCGACATTACAGCCTGGCAAAATAGTCGTAGTGAATGACCACGTCTCACTTCCATATGTCATTACTGGCAACACACACTGGTCAGACTTTCGTCTTGAGACATAGAGGTATTTCGGTAAACTGTATTTAGTAAATAGGTTTTCAGTTTCAAAATGTTTTGTTTCTGTATTATATTATTTACAGGTAAGAATTTCGTTTATTAACAGGTCATACAACTAGAAAAGTTTGGGAGGATACAACAGTAGAATCTTCCAAACAAGCGTTTTCTTAAGGTTGGAAAGGCGTTCTCTACAGGCCTAAAGGGCCCAACCGGCAAAGGACGACGCCTTATAATTTCACATATAGGCAGTGATGAAGGTTTTGTAGATTCCGGTTTACTTATTTTTGAATCGAAGAAAAATACTATGGACTATCATGAAGAGATGAATTCAGACTGTTTTGAGAAATGGCTTAAAAGCATTTTGCCAAAATTAAAGCCAAATGCGGTGCTGGTATTAGATAACGCACCATACCATTCAAGAAAAGTCGAGCGTATCCCCACTTCAAACTGGCGGAAGGCTGACATTGTTCAGTGGTTAGATGAAAAACAAATTAGGGGAAAGGGGGGCATAACGGAGACGCGAGGCACGACGGGGTCACCCCCACATACAAGTAACTACGCATTCTAGGCGCGTTTTGTTTTAGCCTATAAGAGGGTATTTCTCATCGACATTAAGTACGGCAGTGACCGGAGACCACAGTGCACGCGTTTCGTGTTGACGTTCAATTCTTTTTTTCGGCGACATTTCATATTATTTTGGGTCGATACCAAAACGTGTCTAATAAGGTAAGTGTTTAGTTTACTACAATCATTTCGTTTGGTGTGTTTAACTACTAGCATTAAGTATTGATGTGTTTTGAGCAAAATCACTCCAACCTTGAATTGTTTTTTTCGTTAATTATTTTAAATTATGTTAGACATGGGGGCATAACGGGGACGTGGCTAAGGGGCATAGTGGGGTACCCCGTTGTGGCCCTGTATGGTATGTTCATTTGAAAATATTAGAATAATATTATTTATTTTGTATTAGGTTTGTACGAAATTACAAAAATATAAGTTCCAGGCGCCGTTGGTCGGCATAAAACATCAACAGTCAACCATCTCGGAACCTCAGCCTGGACCATCTATGCCAGATGAAATCTGCGTTTCCCAATCTCCAATTCGAAGAGTTTGTCGTGATTTGACAACTTTCTTTGAAAACGCTTCTCCTTAAGACATATTCTTCCTATCCCCTCAGTCGACCAAATAAACCAAGCGAGAAAAAACTATCGTAGAGGTAAGACAGTCTTCGGAGCGTTGGGTGGCCTGCGAGCGATGTGGACAGGCCCATACAGCCTGTGCCGGAGTTGATGACGCAGATTTAGAAGAAATCTACACCTGCTCATTTTGTACCATTTAAAATAGTGTGCCCCGAACTGGGTACCCCATGCTGCCCCTACCCTGGGGCACAATGGGGTTTTCGTAGAGGCTCCGTAAAATTTTAATAAAAAATATTAATTGCTTTTTTACCTCACCAAATTCACTGCCAAATAATAAATGAATAAGTAAACAAAAAGTTGTGATTACTTTTTAATACAAATATTCCATACTCATTTTTTTATTGTTTATTTCCCTTAGCGTCCCCGTTATGCCCCCCTCTCCCCTAAATATCAACCTACAATGATAAAGGCTCAATTAATCGAAATAGTAAAATTACAAAAATCAAATTACAAACGCTATGCTGTGGAAGAGTTGGCCGCTGAATACGGTGCCACAATCCTGCGTCTGCCACCTTAGCACTGTGAGCTCAACCCAATAGAGTTAGTTTGGGCTCAAGCAAAGGGGTACGTTGCCAGGAACAATAAAACTTTTAAAATAAAAGAGGTGAAAAAAATATTTGAAGAAGGCCTGAAAGAGGTGACGCCTGATAATTGGAGACAGTGCATACACCATGCCATAAAAGTCGAAGACAAAATGTGTCAACTCGACCACATTATAGAGCAATATGTGGATTCCTTCGTTATAAATGTAACTGATTCCGATTGTGAATATACCAATTCAGAATCGGAGTCGGAATCAATAGCAACCGTAACGAATAAAAACGTATATAATTACTTGTATTTTCCTGACATTCAAGTGTTAATTCCCCTGAACCTCTTTGAACATTTTTTCCCAGCTATGGTTATAATTTTTTAGTGAGAAGTTTTAATATGGAGGTAGGGTCCATATTTCTTAAATCGTATTATTTAATTCGTTGTGTACCTATTAAATATTTACAATTTAAAAAAGGCTTTGGTACTTAATAAAATAAAGCATGACTAAATGTCTAAGTCTAGTGATTGCCGAACGTCACTATTGTAGCGGGTCACCCTTTTTTGTATCAGTCACTGTTGAAGTTGTCATTTTGCTGACTACAATTATTAATCGTACTATAATATCAAATGTATTTATTGTAATTTTATTTAATAAAGATATTTTTAAACAAACAAACAAACTCATTTTATCACAAAGCTGTCTTGTTCTTAATTGGCAAAAGTGAAAATTAAAATATTGGTTCGCTTTTATTGTAGACAATTAAAAAAACTGTCTTAGTCATTCTTCAAAAAATAAAGTGTCAATAAAGAGCTTTATTTCTTTTTCACCTACCCACGTACCTACTACTTAATATTTTCTATAACGCCAGCTAAAATATTCTCTAAAGGATTACTGATTGGGAGGCACAAACGGTCAGTAATTGGAAGATTTTTACGAAACATTTCTTTACCTATTACTTAAGGTTACTTAAACAGTTAGCAGTGAATTGGTAGCTGCCAATTTATTAATTACATAATATAAATTGATTTTCTTTTTGGCGACTACCATACTTCAAGCATACTAAGCAGGTTGCCAGTGACACAGGCTGCCCTACAGAGGGGCATTAAATGTTATTATTCTATGGCAGAGGTAGAGACTGCGCTACACCCCGCTCAGTACTAGCGCGAAAGCCTCACCGACTTTACGTTTGGGGAGGCTCCGGGTATTTCACTCACCCTCATACAAACGTCATTCGTCTTATTTAGATTGTTTTTACGGTGTGAATATGTGGCGTTAATACGATATCAAAATAATTAATTAAAATCCACTTTAAAAATTACATTAATGTCTTTTGAGACACTTTTGTCAAAATTATTGTCTAAAAAACAAAGTAACTTTACTTACTTCAAAGTTGTTTGCTTTTTCTGCTGAAGTTTTCTATTAAGTATTTCTAGTCTTGTTATTAATCTTACTTAAATAAATTACCATAAAAAACATATATTTAAACGTTTTTACGAACAAGATGAACATTTTATTAAATTCGCTTCTTATTTAATTAATTCACGTTAAAACATTTTAAAACAGAATTCATCTTATTTCATATAGTGTTTAAAAATCCTATGATGTAAACAAAATTTATTAAAAACAAAAAACTAATTAACGAATAGCATTCAACATTATTTTAAAAGCAATACCAACGGTGTCTGAAGAATTGTTAAGAGATTTTGGATTTGAGAACTTTCTCTCGTTAAAACTTCAAGTTCATTATTGGAAACTCTAAGTAATCATGTACGGGTGGTTGCTCGAAAGCGCGCAGCATTTCATTGTGGTGAGTGTACCTACAGCTTTTATGCTATTTCATCTGTGTTAATTGCTAAGCAGCAGGATTTTTAGTTAAATGTGCGTGATTTTGGATCTTGGCTTTGATAAAAACAACTCATTAAAAAGGCACCAGTAGAAAACTACTATACTTCATTCACGACTCGTTTAGCGTGGTGGCGAGTGCTAGTTAAGACATAAAAGTGGCTAACGAGTCTATTTACTCGTATGGCGTCTCAAGTTATTCCATTAGTTAGATTGATTTTAACTAAATTTTGCATTTTCTTTCATGATTTTGTTTGAAACCGGGCGACTGCTCTTGCCTGCTTATCTGCTGCTATCGAGACCATTAACAGACCCGCCGAATCTTTCTAGTATATTTAGCCTATGGGCCAAGACCGAATGTCTTTTTTTGGGTTTCAGATCTTTAGTAAAGATAAAGATACTGCATCGAAATTGCTAAAAATGATTATAACACAATTTCGTTATATTCTACCTTTTGAGCAGCATTTTATAAACAAACGTTAACTTGTTTTTTTCATGAGTAAGTTTAATATAGAAGTATAATTTGCCAATGTACGTGTTTATAATGATACTGAAAAAACGTTAGCAACAAGCTTTACCTACTGAACCTGAAATGCTAAACTACGTTGAACTATCTGGCATTTAAAATCCATACGTATCACAACGAAGCTCAATTAATTCATAGTGACCTGACTGGGAATGATAAACTGTTATCAGGCCCTCACTTAATAATTTAGAGAAACAATTACAAAATCTAATTCGGTTTCCATACCTCATGTAGGACGGGATGAGAAAGGAGTCTTTAGACAAAGACAAATTAATTAGCGGTTTGCGGCTTGACATGTGGCACACAACTTTTTCGGGTAGATGTAGTTTAGAAGACTATGGGGCCGAGTATCTGAATTTTAACGTGAGTATACGTCTGCACCGCACACGTATATATAAACTTACAACACAATTGTGAATCCTAAAATAAAAATACGATGGTACGAATAACAACCTGATTGTAATTTCAAATAAGTGATACCGTTGCAACATTTGTGCTTAAGTTCTACCTTGAACTAGAATGTTTTAATTTGAAATTGTCTGGCAAATAAATCTGTTTGTTCTCAGCAAGAATGTGGCGAAGAAATATGGGAGACGATACTCCGCGATGCTGGCGCGAGAAACACAGTATTCAGCCCTACACAGGTATCGGAAACACTATTTTAACAACGTTTGGTACATTCAGCATCATAATTATGTGTTTGTACAAAGTGGTCAAATATGTTTTAAGAATAGCAACCTTATTAGTACAGAATCAAAATAGCGTTTCGCTTGCTTTCGATTCCAGTAACACTTCAAACGAACCGTGGCAAACTATCAAAACTTTCTTCACCGCTCTGTTAACACATATTTTCAATGCTGACTGCACATGGCACTACATGCTTTATGACGATACGTTTGTTTACAGCAATACCCCGACGCACTCATGCTCCGCCTCGCTAGCGCGTTGGCTCGATTCCTCAACAAAGACCCCACGAGCCCTGCCACATCCACTCCGGGTAGTCCTGCCCCAAGAAAACCTTCACTCAAAGCCAAAGCCTCTTGGCGAAGTGCCTCCGTGCACACCGACGGCAGAGCCAACGCTTATAAGTGCCCTTTCACAGCCACCAGAGCCTTAACAGTCGCTACCAAGAAAGAAATAGAAGCGTACAATTCTTCAGAAGAAATCCAACGCAGCATAACCAGGTCGACGGATGAAATCAACGAAGATAGGGGGTTTCCTACGAATACATACAACAGAAGGAGTTTAGCTATAACTATAGCAGATCACGGTATTATTGAGGTTGACTCGAGCTGTGAAATAGAAAAAACAGAGGAACCAACAGTTTCAACACCCAAAAAGGTTGTTACTTTAGAAGACCCAAATGATGTGGACGCTAAGCCAAATTGTGAGAAGGAGGAAGAAGTCGAAGCAAAGGCAATCACAACCAAAAGCCCTGATGCTTCTAATGCATCAGTCGCTACGTCACCTGAACCTGAGTGTAGTAAAAGAAGTTCTATCAAACCGTCGATCCGGAAGACCAGTTGCACCGTGGCCCTCGACGTGTACAAGCGCCGAGGGTCGGGAATTCCAGTCAGGCCGAGGCTCAACAGCCTCAGCCTAATTAGCGGGGATAGATTAAATACACTTAGAGAAAGATTTGGCACTCCGGAAAAGGTTATGCACTTCTTTGGCCGATGCTTTGTCAAGTTCTTCAGTAATTACGGGTAAGCACAAGATTACTTGAATTAAGTACCTGCTTCATTTAAAAAATGATACTATAATACCTTAGAATATCATAAATGAGCAAGGTAAATTACATTATTTGTCCCTATGAAGTAAATACATTTAAACAATTTTTGTGTGCAAAATAACATCTTTCAAGGGCACGAAGTATCGTGCCACCTACATGTTTGGTTGTTTGTTGGGGTAAATGATTACTTTTATTAACATAGAGTACATTATATAGAGTCAATTGATGTTACGATAAAGTGTTGTAAGTACGTATTTTTGCCTCAAAGTGCCTATTAAATCAATATTGCCGAAGCAATAAAACATAAATACGACAAATAATAAGGCACTGCAGGGGGTCTTAATTACAGCACAATGAAAGAAAAAATAAAGGTTATGAGTAGCTAGGGCAAAGAATAAATGCGACAACATGGGGTGAGGTGGGTAACATCTTTAATAGGCATTGTGTATTTTGAAGTTTGGAGAAACATTACTTTGATAAAAGATAAAAGTTTGAAGAACGCTGTAAAGAAACGGGACCGAGATGTCTTTCCATAAGTGACAGTTGCACTAAAAATCCTTTGTTTTAGCTACGACAAGATGATCCGCGCGACCGGTCGGTACTTCTGCACGTTCCTGCAGTCTGTGGACAACATCCACCAGCGCATGCGGTTCACGTTCCCGCGCATGCGCTCGCCGAGCATGCAGCTGACGCGCGCGCATCGCCACGGCGCTGAACTGGTCTACAGCAGCGGCCGTACTGGCTTTACACATTATCTTATGGGTAGGTACCGAGTTCCGTGGGCAGACGACGTTCAGTTGGCAGGCCCTCCACAAGGTGGACCGGTCACGGCCGCGGGTAGCCGCTGGATGCGGACAGAGCAGGACCGATCGTTGTGGAGATCCCTAGGGGAGGCCTATGTCTAGCAGTGGGCGTCGTTCGGCGTGATGGTGAAGTACCGAGTTCAGCAGCCGTACTTATCTACCAGTTTAGAAACAGGATTATCCAGCAAGTAGTAGGTATTCCTTTTGAAGGGGCTTTTAACCTTTCTTGTTGACTTTACTCCACCTGATGGAAATCAAATAGATACCAAATATTTATCATCCCTTCACAATTTCGGTTCTACGGACTAGGCTTAAAACTACAAAAGAAAGTAAAATCTGCATTATCTAAGGGACTAGTGGATAAAATAGGTTTTTAAAAAGAACCTGTTCTAACAGGTCACCAGAAAGCGGTCATTATGTTCACTCAAGAGGTTGACAACTGAAATATTGCAGTTGACCAGGTGCCTAGCTGGTTAACCTGATCTTGAAAGCCGGCATAAAAGTCTTAACCCCCGATACGACCTAACACCATAAAATTACCACCGAGCTGGTACCTGCTTTAGCTTATCGGCAATATCTCGAGAGTTCATTCGACATTTTAACTGTGTAACATCTCGGAAACCGAACCGAGGGATGCCTAAGCGTCTGACGAGCCAGCATTGACGTAAGCATTTCAACAGGGCAACTGTACGAGATAGCAGAGGACATTTTCTCGCTGAAGCTGAAGGTATCGGTGATGAAGGAGAGCATGGAGGGGAACTACTACGAGGCAGTGCTGCGGCTAGAGTTTGACAACAGCGACTATGTGAGTGATTTGTTGTTAGATTAAAAACAAAAGCTTAAACCCCCTTATTCATAAAAACTTAAACAGCTCTTCAACCACTCTTTAACTTTTGTATCGTTTTGTCACTGTCATTCTTGTTGCTGCCGTCAATTGCTTAAACAATGCTTTAGCGTTGCGTTCGTTTTTATCAATGAGGGGGTTTGAGTCTTTTTGTGTACGAACTAATATGTAAAAAATATTATGTGCTGATGTTCAAGAGTTTTAATTACGTATCACAAGTTATTTAAGTAGCGCTATGTAGGAAAACATAACTTGTTTATTTTAATTTGCCAAGAAACAATTTGGATGTAAACGAGGCTTACCTTTAATTGAATAGCTCTCGAAAACGCTGTTTTCTTCTATTAATAGACTGGAACAATTTCGGCAGCCGATTAGGTGTCAATGTTAATTTATTCTTCGTTGTCCTGTGTAGCACGCACTTTCTATAAGTACAGCTACTCTGTTACTATTTTTACGGTATTGTTTTTTCCTTAATTTTGAATATCAAGGTTAAGTATCGTTATAGAACAACTGAGACTTGAACGTCCCCGTCTATTTTTTGCCTTAATTGAAAAATTAAAGAAAAGATAAGATAGATAATCTTTATTGTAAAATTCAGTTTTTTTACAATTCAGGCGGTCTTATCGCTACTAAGCGATCTCTTCCAGAAAACCTTAGGTAGAGGATTTTTTGCAGGAACCAGAGATATATTATAGCCTTTTGAAATACTAGACTACAATATAACTGCCGACTGTAAACAATCCTTTCTCATTTAGGAATGAAATCGATTGGCGATGTACGGCAGCACACCTGCAATAAAAATTGTGATTCGATTTTATAGCTGTGTGGCCCATTGTCTGAGATATTGCATAGCATTGAATATATTTTTATTATAGCATAGTCAACATTAAAACACATTTCAATGAAGATATCTTTCGTGTATTTCAGAGGGCCCGCCTAGGGTTCAATTCAACCAGAATCTGATCATTCGACTATTACTTAGTAAGTCGGTGTTTAAAACCTGCAATTTTCTCAAGGGAGATGTGTGATTCCCAAAGTGGACAGTGAATATTTTTAGAAATCGGAACGTAACACTGAATTAGCTGTGATAAAACACTTTGAATGCAAAAGTCTGTACCTAGGTATATCTGTTTTGCCTTTGAGATTGAATAGTTTCAATTCCACAATTTGTTCTCCCTGAAGGCCATCAGTTCTTCGTAGTTCTTTGCGCTATTTTCCCTTCCCACTGCTCCTTCAACTTCCGTATTTGCTTCGCTAGGCTATGTCAGTAGTTTTAGTTACTCTACGGATCTCGTTGATAGTTATTCGAAGATGATAAGGGGGAGGTGGGCGAGTCAATCGCTAAACTCGGTCCGCAATCCTCTCCACCAGGAACAGGTGAACCCCAGAAAAACTCGAAACCTTCGGAACAATGCTCGAAGGAAAATAATAAGAAGAAAAAAGCACCTTCCAAAAATCAAACAACGGCGCCTACGACTCGTGGTCCCGTGCTACGCCCAAAGGAGTTGCATATTGAAGAGCTTGTTTCCACCCAAGGTAAAACTACCATGGTTACCACGTCTAAACGCGGTGAAGACGCGCCCGACGATAAAGGATGGACGGAGGTTAAGCACAAGAGAACACGAGCACCTTTACCAGTTATACTTCGGGGCACTGCGACGCCAGGAGACGCCTCACTGCGCGCGGCTGAAAGAAAGCGATTTCTTCATGTATATTACCTGAGAGAGGGGACCACGGTTGAGCAGGTACGTGCCCATCTCACAGTTTTGTGTGGAGAGGATGTCTGCTCGGTGGATGCACTGAAAGCACGTGGGAGCTACGCATCTTTTAAGCTCGGGGTTCCAGTTAAGCTCGAAGAACAAGTTTTGTCCGCAGAAAGTTGGTCTGAGGGCATCTGCATTAAGCCTTGGCGGCAGAACTTTCGAGCTAAACAGGAAACACAACAGTGATAGACAATGCAAAAAAATACAGTGTTGTTACCAAAATGTGCGTGGTTTGCGTTCAAAAACTGCAATGTTTCGCAATAACTTAAGTGCTCGTAAGGTGGATATTGTTGCTCTAACGGAGACATTTTTGACAAGTTCTGTTAGCGATGGCGAACTCTTTCCCCCTGGCTACACGGTTATCCGTAAGGACCGCGCCGGGGATACTGGGTGGGGGGGAGTTCTGCTGGCGGTACGCGAATGCTATTCGGTCCAAGTAGTAGCTGATATTGACGGCCTTACGCCGGACAAAGAATTAATCTGTGTAATTGTTAAATTGAAAAATGTGAAGTTGTTATGTTCTGTTGTATATTTGCCGCCTAATTATAAAGATGACCAGTATGTCAGTGTGTTGACATGTATAGAAAATTTTATTTGTATGTATCCTAATTTAAATGTGTTAGTCCTAGGTGATTTTAATTTAAATTCGTGTAGTGTGAATACTAAGCTTCAATATGACAACTTTATTGCCTTTTGCCATTTAAAACAAAATAACCACATAAAAAATAGGCTTGGATGTATGTTGGATCTTGTGTTGAGCGATCTTTTGTCCGGACAGGTGACGGTTTCCTTAAACGAAGAGCCCTTAGTACCCATAGACAAATACCACCCAGCTCTCGACATTACAGTTACACTGAAGGGCGGAGTGGAGCCATTGGCGCAAAGTTCGCGAGCACAGAAAAACAGCATAAGCGCCGGTCTTCGCTGGAATTGGCACAAGGCGGACTTTCAGGCTTTGTACACGGCTATAGCAGCCATTGATTGGACAGATTTATTGGAAATCGTTGATGTAGACATAGCTGTGCAAGATTTCTACCTCAAGCTATATGAATGCATAAATTTGTATGTTCCACATAAAAGCATTTCTTCAAGTGGTAATAAGTATAAATATCCGCGATGGTTCACGAGTGACATAATTAATAATCTGAAATCCAAATATTTTAACCTAAAGAGATACAAACAAAAAGGTAAATTATTTAATCTCGAATTGTATAAATATTATAGGTGGCACACCAAGAACCTGATTGACGATGCATACCGGCAGAACATACAAACTATTCAAAAAAATATTATTAACGAGCCTGTGAAATTCTGGGAATATGTAAAAGATGAAAGGAAAGACAGACGAAATGTTAACTCTTTCATATATCAAGATGAGGAGTTAACCGGTCATGAGGCTGCGGAGGCGTTTGCGCGACATTTCGGGTCTGTGTTCTTAGAAGGAATACCACGTTTGGATCCCGACGAGGCAGCCCGAAATTGCCGTGGGACCGCGGACGCCAGACTCATTTCAGTCGCCACCGTTGATGAAACAGATCTGAATGCAACTGTAAAGCGCCTCAGATCTCAGTCGTCGGTGGGACCCGATGGTATACCTGCTTTTCTAGTCAAGGACTGTATATCGAGCTTTAAAGTCCCCTTACTGCATCTGTTTAACACTTCACTAAGCCAGGCCCACTACCCTAAACGCTGGAAACTTTCTAGGGTTACTCCGATTCCAAAAGGAGAACCTGGCCCGGATATTGCGAACTATAGACCAATTGCTGTGCTGCCTATTTTTGCGAAGATATTCGAAGGTGTGCTTGGCCTCCGTATCAGGCAGCAAATGGGTAGTCAGTTGCATGACAGTCAGCACGGCTTTCGCAAGGCGCGCTCAACTACTACTAATTTGGCAACTTTAGTGGACTACGTTTCGTCAGAAATGGACTCTGGTAGGCAAGTAGATGCAGCATATTTCGACTTTAAAAAGGCCTTTGACCTAGTCGATAATGACATACTGCTGCGAAAGCTATCAGAGTTAGGCTTTGCTCCCATTCTTCTGAAGTTTTTCGCAAACTACCTAAAGGACCGATGTCAGTTTGTGAAAGTGGACGGGTGCGAGTCTGAAGTCTACTACACGAGATCCGGGGTGAGTCAGGGCAGCACGCTAGGACCAACCCTGTTCCTCGTTATGGTGAACGACTTGCCCGAAACCGTAAACTTTGCTGGGTGTCTCTTATTTGCTGACGACCTCAAACTTTACTTGGGTGTAGGCAGCAAAGCAGACGCAGATAATCTACAGAGCGACATCGATTCTGTGGCTGCATGGAGCGGAAGTAATCGCTTGCCCTTCAACTCATCTAAATGCAAAATTATTACTTTTTCGCGAAAACGGAACTTAATTGACACACATTATACATTATTTGACACTCCTTTGGAAAGAATTGACGAAATCAGAGACCTAGGCTTAATATTAGATAAAAATATGGACTTCCACAAGCATGTCACTAGCATATGCAAGGCGGCAAGTCGTTTGTTAGGCTTTGTTATAAGAACTTGCTCTGAATTTAGTTTTACTGTGGCAAAAACACTATATTATGCGTACGTACGAAGCAAACTCGAATACGGTGCAGTAATCTGGGATCCTCACGAAAAAAAGTATTCTCTCATGGTGGAGAAGTTGCAGCGGAAGTTTGGTCGTTGGCTCTATAAAAAGAGCAACGGGTATTATCCCTTTCTTTACCCATCCTCGTTCGTTTACGGCATGGTTGGGCTAGATACGCTTGCGTTAAGGAGGAAACTTCTTATATTGGTCCATTACCTCTCAGTGATCTACCATAGGGTCGATAGTACGTACGTGGTTGGGAGTGTATGTCTGTCTGTACCCTCTCGAATCCCGCGAGACAGTGATGGGCTTATTGCGCCACGCCGGCGGCCGCGCCTGCTGCAGAGGCCCGTCACTCGCACGGTACATGCCGCGAACGCACCTACCACGCGCGCGCTTTGCCTCCTCGGGGACATGCTCGCTCAGCACGAGTCCATCGATCTATTTGCTGATGGTCTAGGGTGCTTGATGGCCACCGCATACCAATACCTTGACCAGCATTTTTGACTTTATTTTATTTGACTTAATTTTATTTGACTTAATTTTATTTGACATGCATGATATTTTAATTCTAAATTAATTAAATTTATATTTTATTGTAATTTTCCATGTATTTTATAATCTGTAATTTTATTGTATGTTAATTGGATTTTTGTTATGTTTAACCTGCCAGCGTGTTGGAATTTATCTGTAAGCCGGCATGGGATTTTTTGCATAAATAAATAAATAAATGATTTCATCACTCAATTCACATGAGGTTCGGGTTCGGCTTGATTTTAATCATAATTTTTGTAACTAAATAATCGAAAGCTTGCAAGCATACAGCGTGAAAGCTTAGCGTGCGACCCATCTGCTTCAAAGATATAATTAAGCCCTCAAGCGAACACAATCAATTAAGTTAATTTCTCGGCTCGAATATCAGCGAAATGTAAACCCTTCGGGCTTTATTGTTCGTTCAACATAATGATTTATGTACTCGTACATAACAAATCAGAAACAGCAACTGAATTCTCTTAATTCTAATACGTTGGCTTAAACCTGCAAGAATATCATCGTTTGCAATGAATTGTCCTCCTTCCAATTACCGTCGTATGAGCATGAGATAGCTACGAAAAAAAAACGAAAATCTGGCTATGTAAGCTCGGCAAATGGTGTGGTATTACTTAACTGTGTAGAAATTGCTTATTCCACCCATTTTAAGCAAACAATTTACTCTGCCATTCAAATTTCTTAATTGTACGAATTCAATCGAATTATCGTTTACTGAGTTTCATTCGAATTTTTAAACAAGAGTAAGGATATTTTACTGCACGCAACCCGATTTTGAGGGCAGCGGTATGGGGCTGGTCCCCTCTAATCTAAAACAAGGAGGGCTACACGATAGAATGCGCTACGGGCCCCGCGCTTGCTCAATCCGGGAACGGACACAAGGCTTAATAACTTAACCACATACCAGGTCCAGTCCCTCATGCTGCGCAAGTCGGTGCCCTGCCTGCTGCCGCAGGTGCCGGCGTCGCTTCTGCTGCAGCTGTTCCCCTTCGGCGTGATGCTGGATAGGCGGATGAAAGTCATCATGGCTGGCGACAAGGTGAGATGAACATTTCTTGTTATGGTTGTTATTGTTTTTAGCATTTTTCATACAGCATCTTTACTAAAGAACTGAAAACCAGAAAAAGACCCTGAAAATCAACCTGGCTTCGTTCCTGGTTCGATTCCAAATTCCCGCCTGATGCCAAAATGACCGAATGTCTTTTTTTGGTTTTAATTTTTTATTCTTTTATTAAACTTTGGAAAGACATTAAGAGCTATTAGGGTAAGTACTCTTTCTTTCCGTGGGCAGGCCCTCCACCCACAAGGTGCACCGACGATCTGGTCGGGGTCGCGGGAACCCGCTGGATGCAGACAGCGCAGGACCTTTCGTTGTTGAGATCCTTGGGGCTATGCCCAGCAGTAGGCGTCATTCGGCTCACATGATGATGATTCTTTCTTTCTTCAGGATGGCTTCGTTTAGCAACGCAACGCTTTTGTTATTGTTGTTTTCAGGTAACATCTGTCGCAAACAAACATGCCGACTGCCTGATGATAAACGGGTACTTATGGATACTTATGTGATTATGATAATGAAGGCTGCAAGTAAATGGAGCTCTTTCCAAAAACGCGCAAACTGAGTTTTCCTTCAAGATACTTCATATTTATAAGGCACTTATATAGATTGTTTCCTTTTTTCAGTTGGTGGAAGCGTGGGGAGGTCCATATAACCGTATCGCCAAGCAAGCTATTACAGAAATACTTCGTTTAAGGAAGCCTAAGATTTCATTTACTTGGGATAAGGTAAAAAGCGAAGTTATAAACTACTAAAGTTCTATAGTATTTAAGTTCTATAGTACTTAAGCCATAACTTACAACGTACCTACGTTTGTTTCTACAATATGTTTTTCAATTACTCATTTAGTATAGGGTAACTTGAGGCACACAGTATCTACAGTAATTAAACCACGAAAGGCTTTTTTTAAATAATAGTGAAACAAAACAAACATTGTAACTTGTGGAAGAAATGTGGAATCAAACACTGAGATAATAAGGTACGAGTATGTACCTCAAAAATACGATTCATTTTGTTAGCCAACTTCGAAAGAGGAGCCTAAGTCAAGAAAAAAAACAGAGCAAAATGTAAAGCATGTGCCCCTACAGGTAACTAAACAATGAAGTGACACTGAGATTCAGGTATTTTAAGAAAATCCCAAATTAGTGAAACAATATTTAAAAATCTTACTCTATTATGAACTAAAATCAAAAAATATACAAATTCAAAAAGACACTAAAAATAAATATAATATAATACCGATTCTGCAGGTAGTCTGCATGCAGACGATGATGTTCGAGCTGGAGTTGATGCGATACCGAGCGCGTGGCGCTGTCGACGCCCGGCGCGGCTCGCAGGGCGCGCGCTCCGTGCTGCTCAAGGGACCCATCCATCTGCTGGAGGAGATTGACGCGCTCATCTTCCTTTGTAGCCCTATGTGAGTACACGAAAACGTTGTTGAAATATAAATATGTTCAGGATCCTCCCGGCTTCATGGCTATTTCGCGGACCTCAGAGGTACATGCTTGGCATCTCGCTACGAAGTCAAAATTGAGTGAACCGTAATGTGCCTTTTTCATAGACAGATGTCAAGATCGTAACGCGGCCAGCCAATCACAGCGCTGAAGACGCGTTCAAATCAATAAATTCCTTCCTTCTTCTACAATTATCACAAGACCCACATGATTTTTATTTCAACTGCCTGGATTTATCCTCGACAGAGAGGAATAAGCTAGTTGAAGTACCTAGCAGTGGAGGAGGCACTAGCACGAAGAACTGAGGTATGGACGTCATGTGATAGAAGTTGCTGACGATGATTCTTCTGACTCTGTCATAAATATTCATTACACGTTGGGCGCCAAGGTGGCTCGAAGAATATTCAATTCCTTTTGGGTTTGGGTAAAAGGCTTTAGAGCAATTTTATGTAACATTTTTCTCGAGCTCGGTAATTTGACGATGAGGATAATGACGAATGAGCCGATTTGCTGAAGAACATGTAACACCCTAATTAACATACTTACCATCAACCAATTTTAACAGCTTCAACGACTTGGAAGAGCTCCTCCTAGCAGACGTATACCTATCCGAAATGAACGGCCACGGCCTCTCCCGCGAGATGCTGGTGAGGGGCATGGAGCACCTCTCCCGGCTGGAACTGCTCTTCGAGAAGGCCGAGACCAGATGCCTCTCGCTGGAGAAGTCATGCCGGCTACGCGACCAGTGGAAAAAGAGGGGGGATCAGCTGCTCTACTCAATGATACCGAAATCGATCGCTGATCATCTGAGGGCTGGGAAAGATCCGATGGCAGCATGTCAGGTATTTATTTCGGTTAATTTCTAGCCGTTTATTGCAATAATTTTCAGAATTCGTTTATAAACAGTGATAGATGTTGCTTGAAATCGCTTGTCCCTCAAGGTTAGAATACTGTGTTCTAAAGTCTGCAAAACAATTGACAGTTTGGACTCTCTCACTTGAACTTTTTCATAATGTACTAATTCGCGCCAAAAAAAGGTTGCATAGGTCTTACTATGGTACACATCTAAAAAACCTTAGTCAAACAACAGTCAAAGCGAAGAACTGACAATGTGCGCTCCTGGATTATTGAAGATAACAAAAAAGGGACCGCATAAACGATTAAGCAACTGAATGCAAGTCACATAATCAATAAATCGAATGCATAACCAATAGCCATTACAATCGTACTGAGCACGTTCGTCAATTCTTGCGCAGGCGTTCCCGTGCGTGACGATAATATTCTGCGGCGTGCAACTGTCGGAGGCCGGCTCTCGCGAGGACGTCATGCAGACCGTCTCGTATATGAACGACTTGTACTCGCGTATTGATCGGTTGCTTGATACGCACAGGGTCTATAAGGTACGTAATATGTATTTACTACTATAAAAGAAAAATATTTTATTTTGTGGCACTTGGTTTTTGGACAGATGGGTACAAGTTACAACTGCTACAACCGCTACGGCTGCGGATCTCTCTTGTAAGTTAAGGCGCTATGCCGACGACGGGGCGGGGCGGTCTTTTTGTCCGAGAAGTAAGCCGATGCCCGCGACTGCGCCTCACCGCGAACACGAAGCATATTTAAGTGCCAAGCGTGCACCTGTAATGTGGCGCGGACTTTTTGTACATAGTGTGCGTTGGTAGTATTAGATTGCCTTTGCGCTATCGGTCGCGGTGAAATTGGCCCTGCCCGCCCGTTTAAAGCGCCTATCAAAACCGAACTTAATGTCTTTTTGGACTGGCCAAAATTAAATGAGAAGTACAGGGTGTTGTGTTCAAAACCTGCAAAATTTCGATGGTGAAGAGAATCATGCACATAGAAAACATTACACATTTTATTTTTTGTTTTAATAAATGTAGCAAAATCTGACCTTTAAAACACCGGCCGACCCTATAAAGTTGTATTGCCAGTGCTAGCACAGATGATAGGTACGGTGTTAGTACCTATCTATACTATAGAATATTCATTCTATAGTATAGATCGATAGGTTCGAAAAATTTAGGACGCTTGGCACAGTCGCGTGTGAATACACGCGACTGTGCCAAGCTGCTGTGTGTGCTGTGATTTTTTTTTTTCCGATAGGTTCTGATAAGACGCGGTTTTTTCTAGATGTTTACCTCAAACACAAAAAGTTTCCAGAACACTGTGTGGGCGGTACATGGTAGATATATCTGTTTCGCAGGTGGAGACAGTAGGCACGGTGTACATGCTGGTGTCGGGCGTGCCGGACCGCCGCCGCGCGCACGCCGCCGCCGCCGCCAGCGCCGCGCTCGCCATCGCGCGCGCGCTGCCCATGCTCACCATAGGTACACTACCACAATGCTACCCCCCCTACTTTTATTTATAATAAATATATTTACATTTTTGTTATTATTTGTATTTACTCAAATTATTATTGTTGTATCTTTCTGTTAATTTACTTGAAAGTTATTTAATTTTTGTCGCACCGCCTACTGTACTTCTCTGCTTAGTCTTATGGTTGATTGGTAGAGAATGCCTCATTGGCATTAAGTCCGCCTTTTGTACGATTCATTGTTGTGCAATAAAGAATAAATAAATAAATAAATGCTACTTGCTTCTTCAGGCCCGGCGCCCACTGTCGGCATCGGCACGACTGAGGATTTTAGGTGGCAAATAGCAATATATTAAAACATAAAAGCAATAAAGTAGAAATGTAGCGATATGTGGTCGTAATAACAGAAATACCGCTTCAGTATGCTTGAGGCTGCTGTATCGGCAGCCTTGTGAATGCTTCGGGATGCTTCGGCATCCTTCGGTACGCCGCCGGCGCCGAGGCAACACTCGGGGGATAGCTTGCCCTGAATGCTTCGGCATCCTTAAGGACGCCTCGTCATCCCTAAGAACGTTGCAGCATGCCTAAGCATAATTGCCGATAGTCTGCGCTTGCATGTAGGATGCCGAAGGATCATTTTCTTGCCGATGCCGATAATGGGCGCCGGGCCTCAAGTGTCGGAGACATACGAGCTGTCAGGCGCGTTATCGCCGAATCTTACTAAGGGCCGGCGCCTACTATCGGCATCGGCACGCTTCAGGCTTTTAAGGTGGCAAATAGTAATATACTCTAACATAATGGCAATAAAGTAGAAAATGCCGAAACACAAACAGAACCAATGCATTTTGTTTTTACGAGAACACATCACGGAAATTTCTACTTTATTGCCATAATGTTAAAGTATATTGCTATTTGCCACCTTAAAATCCTGAAGCGTGCCGATGCCGATAGTGGGCGCCGGCCCTAAAATGACGGTAGATCGTGGTGCGTCATTATTTGGCACCAGAACGGCCCAAGTGCCAAAATGCCATTGGCCAAAATGGTTAATCTTTTAGCGCGAAAGACATAATTATACTAGGCCTAAATTTGCCGCTTGGAACTACTCCAATTTCCTGATGAGCTGAATCAGAGGGCTAAAGGTCATGTTCTCGTTTTGTGGTTTCTTAAGCCAATAATTAAAGTTACAAAAGTTTTTGTTTTTTCTGTGTCAGGGTGTTTCATTTTTGGAAATTCATTAGATATGCTTAACAGCTTCTGACACTCATACCATGTTAATGTTATGAGTATGAATGCCTGCCGGGGCACAGGCCTGACACTCATAGCCTTGGACTATTTACATAGAAATTAAGCATTATCCAATAAATGACTTGGAAATAGTAGAAACAACATCACATCACCAGCATTACCTGCAATACTAGCCCCTCGCGCATTAATAATAATAATAAAATAATAATTTATTTCTCTCCACAAACTTAGAAAACGAAATTATCTAAAGTACATATAATCATTAATCCAATAATGTCTTCCAGAATCAAGATGTTAATATTTGAAAGAAGAAAGAAAGAAAGAAAAAACGTTTTTTGCTCTTGGACATCGTACCTACACATACAGATATAAACAAACAGAACAAAATGGATAGAAAAAAAAACAAATAAAAATAACAAATGAAATAATAATCAAAATTTTTCACCAGACAGCAGTGTCACGATGTCCAAGTTAAATGGACCTCACTCAGCTAATATTTGCGTCTTATATTTTTAGGAATTCACTCCGGACCATGCGTGGCGGGCGTGCTGGGGTTACGGTTACCGCGCTACTGCCTTGTTGGTGACTCTGTGAACACAGCCAGCCGCATGCAGACATCGTCAGAGGTAACTTACGCCATCATATACGCCGACATATTTAAACTAATAATATAAAGCTAAAGAGTTTGTTTGAACGCGCTCATCTCGGGAAGTACCTACTGGTTGCCTTCCCAACTTTCAAAAGGTAGATGCCCTAACCTAGAGGACACACACACTTACCGCGAATTTACAAACGTCAATCAACGCTAAGCACGCGCTCACGCTCATGCTGTCCCGTAAATATAACCGAAAGGGACAGCTATACTTCTGAGGGATGCTCAACGCTCAACGTTGATTTGCGTTTGTGAATTCGGGGGTTAGTATTCAATGATAGAAGATTTTAGTACGCCATTGAAGCAGTCGGCCCAGAATTTATGACTGCTTTAGGTTGCACATGCAGGGCGGCCTTGGAAACGTATGAAAAGAGAATTTAACGTTGTTTATTTTTTCAGCCTGGACGAATTCAAATTTCGGCGACCACTGCAGCACAGCTTCCGGCTGGCAGGTTCAGGCTTCGGCGGCGGGGCCCCATCAAAGTGAAGGTCAGTTTCCGATTTTGACCCATATTCATCACTATGGAATAATCAACAGAACATGATAGATATCGCTTTTCAATGATGTGTAGTCGTTTTTATGTCTATGCTTTAAATAGCCACGAATTAATCTAATTTACCTACGAGTGGTTGGCTGGCATCTAGATAAAGTAAAAACTCAAAATAATACAAAACTAGCGGCCACCCGCGATTGCGTCCGCGTGGACTTAAGTTAAAAAACAGAAAGTAATATTTCTTTAAAAACTGTAACCTATGTGCGATTCAGATGTTGACATTTTTGTAGTTACATCCATCCATCCATTCACTAGTTTTTACGTAAAAGAGCAACACGGCACATCCACACATCCAAACTTTCACCTTAATAATATTAGTAGTATAACTCGAAAACTAGAAAGTGTGAACATTAATTTTAAATTTTAACCTCAGGGCAAGGGGATGATGGAGACGTTCTGGCTGGAAGGTGAACTGGAAGAGGAAGAGCAAGACGAAGCCTTGCAACTGTTCTCTGCTCTTTGCGGAGACAACTGAACAGGCGCTGAATTAGTTACGCACAATGATATTATAATAAAAAAGACGAAGATAGGTCACATGTGCTGAAACAGTGGCACCCGAAATCTTCGAACAGCTGAGCAAAGCATTGATAGTGTTGACAGTTTGAGACGGCATCTGCGAAACACGTATCTGTCTCGCTAACGCTCTAGTTAATAATCATACTATCTTGTACACACATGGTCATATTATAGGTACGTACGCCAGGGGAAAATTTTCGACTTCGCATCGAAATTCATTCAGTACTGACATAACGTATCTCTTTTCTCTTTTAAATATTATTGGTTACGCAAATGTTTCATAGAAACTGACATAATAAATTTTGAACTTCAGCAATTTTTAAAATATCTGTGAAAGGTGATATATCAGCCGCTATTATTGTATGTTATGTAAACCTAAATTACATTTTATATGGTTTATGACGAAAAGGAAACAACAAAATGTACTAAATAGTAATTTAATATCAACAGACGAATTAAATTCGTATTTTTTCTTCATTTTACAGCTTATTTAAAATAGATACAATATTAACAATTATAACTTTAGGTCTTTGAGATACAATTCAAGAGGCAAACGCCATTGCAAATCGCTATCGTTAAACCTCTTATAAATAACTGAGATCATGATCAGAATATTATTCAAATTCAAAGCAAGATCAATACTTAATATTGTGTTTGATTATCTAATCTATTAACTTTGGGTAAAATTCCTGGAGTAAAGGTATCCAAGTACGTACCTTATTTATGATCAACCTGCATTACTTAAAAGAGGATTTACGATAGTAATTTAAATGCCTTCTTATGGAGATAGGTAGCCAATTCAATAATGTAAGATTATTCGTTTCTTTTCATAAATCACGGTCATTTTTCTCGTATATTTGGCAGTAGCATGAAATACAACGGAGCTACAATGCAGTTTGTGGCAAATAAGTTATGAACCTCAATTATACTTTTATGAGTGCGGCTGTAAGAGATTTAAGTCGGGATTTTGCTTTTGATATTTTCCCTTTGTGGTGCGAATGCAGTGTCTGATAAGAATCTTCTCGATGCCACACACCTGAAATTCACTTGATATTCAACTTGACAGGTTAAAATAATATATTACAATTAGGAACAACATTATTATCTTTGTGTTACAAAAGATTTGAGCTGCGTCTAATAATTTCAAAAATAGTAAATTAGTGCATAGATACTTATATTAAGCTTACGTCAAACATTACTGTTTTAATAATACTCATGTTACATACAAAGTACAATTAGAAGTATATGCTATAAGAAACGTTTTCTTTTATTTGTACCTCGAACTTTTACTTAGAAATTGATCAATTCGCATTAAAGATAAACAACTGCTGTTACGCTAAACATTTAACTAGGTACATAATGCAATTGTGAATGCAAAAAATACTGAACAATTGGTGTAATAGTCGAGACTTCTTAAATACAGATCAAAAGAGCTGCTTTGTATCAATATATCAACACTCAGTTACAAGATTGGTTTTGCATAAAACCGAATTTATAATTGATCACTGTCGTGATCAAGAGAGCGATTTGATTGTGAATTCGGCTAGATGGCGCTACCAAACCTTTTACTATTGACGAATCAAATTGTGTGATGTAGGTTAACAAATATGTACTAATTTACATGATCGAAATCCATTATAAAATACAAGTCTATCAATAAATTAGCGACTTTCATCAGTAGCGCCATCTAGCAGATCAGCTTCAGCACAGTTCAGTTCAGATGCACAACTACAACATTGCTAGACAATCTCAGTGCATTTAATTTATCTAAATATTGGCACTAAAGTACACTAGGACGGTGAAGTTACATATAAAGTCAAAGAATGCGTAATTTGACACAGCTGCGCAGGTGGTGATCAGTATTCTGAGACATGTTTACACAAGATATATCTAAATAAATAGCCTATACTTAGGGTGCCTAGACACTCATTTGAACATAATATATAAATTACAAAGATTAATGATACTCATTCATGCATGAAACATAACTGGTAAACAAACGAGTGTTGGTTCCAGACGGGTCGCGGTCAAACTTTGCGAATTCGAGTTAAACGAGTCGCTGCCATATTTGGTTTAAACTAGGTCCATCGGACCTGCTTTTGCCGCGCCACGTTCAATAAGCGGGTGGTTTAATCAGAGAAAAAAAACCTTTTATGTTAACATAGAGGCGTCCCGCTGAGTGCCTGTTCCCGTTCGGTCTAGGCCCTAGGAACGTACCACCCTGAGTCGAATAATTTATAAACAATTTACAATTCATATTATAGATTACACATAATTTATGAACAGCTTTATATAACCTGAGTTACAAATAATATAACTTTTTCATTAGTTCGAACAGTGAAGTAAATAGTTTAAGGCACTAGAATAAAATAAAAGTGGTACAGAATGAGCACCTACATAATTGTATTCAACTTTTAATAGCACAGGATCAAATATTATAGTCACCGCAAACCAAGAAATCACTCTTTAGCCAGGGGGCCGAGCCAAGAACAACAACACACCAGATGGAGAGCCTAAAGTGTATAAGGTGACATTAGAGGTTGCCACATCGAAAAAGTCCAAATGACGTTTAATGTTATAAATCACTGGACATTATTCCACACAGAGCGCCATCAACCCCAAACTAAGCAACTAATTGCTTGTTTTGTGGGATACTAGACAACGGATAAACATACTTAAATATATTTTTTTGTAAATAGATACTTAAAAAATAAAATAAAACGCATAGACCCAAACCAGCCCAAACAGACATGTTCAGGCATGCACACAAATGTTTGTGCTGTGCGGGGATCGAAACCGGGACCACTGGTGTAATAGCTCACTTCTGAACCATTACTCCAAATCGGTCGTCGATATCGGTACACAATCAAGTTAAGGGCTCAAAGAAACCTACTGGCGTTTTGGTCTTGGCTAGCTCCTTACATTATCCTATGACATGACAGTATATTTGATCCGGCTGTCCTAGAGTTTGTGAAAACAAGTGTAAAAGCGGCGCGGGCGCAGGTAGGATTAATCAGCAGTCTGTGGTCATTTGTTAATGTTACCACAGCCGAAGCCTTACAACGTGAGGCATGAATAGTGAAATAATTTCACAAGTGCGCGACTTTCACGTAATGTCAATGGGTTTGTGGGTTGTGCGTCCACCACGGGGGCAAGACATATTGGGATATGTCTTGCCCCCGTGGTGGACGCACCCGATTTCATTTTAGTTAACTTAATTTTAAAATCAGGGGCTCCCACCACAGGGGCAAGATCCTCGGGTGTAATGCACGGACCCTTCTAAATTACTTGAGAAACTCAGAAAAAGAGAAACACAATACCTTTGTCCACATACTCAGTTTAAAAATGAATATTTTAACTCATAGGTACTTAACATTTTAACAGCGCCAATTGTTTGCGCACAGAAATTGGTTACGGCTTAGGTCATTTTGCGCCGGTACCCGCACCCACATAATGCTTAAATTGTGCACAAAGTTATAATATTATAACATAATAATTATTTAGCTAACATTAAAAACGATATTAAACTTTTAAATAACAAATAACTTACAGGGGGTCACAGGTCAAGTGTATACAGTTTGACAGTTCGTATAACCTTATATCAGTATGTTACGCTTGGCGTGTGGCCCACAGTACATAACAAAGACTTTCCAAGAAAAAGCGGTAAAGAGCTCATAATAACATAGAAAAAAACGTTTGGTCCGCATACCCTAGACGCGTATAAAGAGAAGGTAAGGTATATTCTGACGGTAAAATATGCTTTGAAATGCTTTTAATCAATGGGAAATGCCTTACGCACTATTTAACCCTACATTACTTACATTATCATGTATTATAATAGAAGTATACTCATAGTTATAAATATCTTTTCCATCAACATTCACAGGATGTTGATGATTTCTAAAAGTTGAAAATCTCCAACATCATTATTTTAAAATTCAATAATAAGTACTTGGTTTAGAAATATCAAGTAGGTAAACATTTTGTAAGTGTACATAATGGTCAGTCTTTCTAATATATGCGTAATCGCTAATCTAGCGAAAATAATTAAAGTAATTCCAGCATTTCTCAGTTTTCTGTACGGTTTCTTCCTCTGTTGTCGCTATGTTCACTGATCCCTTTCTGCAATGGATCGACAGTCAGAAAAACACGACCTATTTAGTTCTAATTCGATCAATATGACAGTTTATCCGATAACTCCAAAAGCCTGATATCATCCGAGTGAAATAAGGACTTAATAATTATCACAAATTCATAGTAAATACTTTCTTATTGCAATATTGATTTTAACACTAAGGAATGTAGCTTAAGTCTAGCGTTTGAGAGGATTACTGCTTGAAGATAGCTGTGACTTCTTCGATCGACTTGTTCTTAGTCTCAGGCAGTTTATAGTATGTGAAAATAAAGAACAGTATCAGTAATACAGTGTACGGCAAGAACACATAGTTGCCCAACGCGTCGGACATTGGAATAAACGTTAACCCTACGACGAAGTTGGCGAACCAGTTGACCAGCGCGCCAACGCTCACGGCCGCGCTCCTGGCTCCCTGCCCAAACAACTCCGACAGTATCATCCACGGGATAGAACTGGGGCCCACCCCGAAGAACGCCACGTACAAGAATGTAAAGATTACCGCGAAAACACTCATAGTTGTGTTGTTCTCATAGGTAAAGAAAGCTACCGTCATCAGCACGGAGAAGACCGCCATTCCTGCAAGACCCCATAATTGCAGCGTCCGTCTTCCCAAGCGATCTATCAGCGGAATAGATACTAGAGCCATCACAAATAAAACGCTGCCAACACCAATCGTCGCGGATCGAGCTACATCCTCCTCGAGTCCAGCACTGACGAAGATGGTTCCTGAGTAATACAGCACAGCATTTATCCCACCTAATTGTTGTGAAAGGTGCATCACGATACCAATTATAAGCGGCTGCCTTAGGTGTGGAATAGTGACCAGGTCGGCAATGGAGAATTTTTGTTCTTGCTTAGCTGCATGGTCTTCCACCTGCATGTCGTTTATTTCGTCGTTGATTTCTTCAGTTCCTCTTATTTTAGCTAAAGCTATTCTCGCTTTCTGTTCATCGTGAACGGCGAGCAGTAAGAAACGAGGAGATTCGGGAGCAAACGGCAACATGACGCATTGAACGGCTGACGGGATAATCGCTAATCCAAGTAGCCATGGCCAGCCGTCATCGCTGCCTAAAATGACGTCAATTCCAAGTATTTGGGCGCCGACCATTCCAAAAGCTACAGCCAACTGGTTAACTGTTCCAAAAGCACCTCTCAGTCTAAGAGGAGCCACTTCTGACACGTACGTGGGTGAGACTGTGGTGGCGAAGCCGCAGTTGACTCCGATGACGAACCTGCCAATGATGAGCATTTCAATTGAGCCAGCAGCTTTGCTGAGGCCCATAAGGATTGCGCCGATGACTCCAAGGATCGCGTTGAGGAATAAAGCTTGTTTGCGGCCGCGTTTTTCTGCGAGCCAGCTGGCGAGGGGACAGCCGATCATGCCGCCGACGGCGAAGATGCTGACGATGATGCTGAAGATGAGTCCAGAATTGGCGGTAGGCGAGTAGTCTTCACGGATGAAGTTCTCGATGAAGGTGCGCGGCGCGTTGATGACGCCGGTGTTGAAGCCGAACTGCAGCATGCCGAGCACGGCGGCGCTGACCGCGTACAGCAGCGCACCCGTTGTCCCTCCGCCTGACATTTTTGTGCGTGGTCTGGGCACTGAAACGAGAGAAAAGAAACATGAATGAAATGCATCATAATTACATAACTGTGCTATTTAAATATTATCGACGGATCAGAAAAGAACCCACTTCAAGATAAATTAAGTAACATGCATTTGTTATCAAGTCAGAACGTATCTTAAGACCTACTTCGATTTATCCGAATACGTAGTAGTAGCGTTTTTGGCACTTCAAAGTCTCCAAAGCGTTATTGAGTTTTGAACCGTACTAGGCCTATAAATAATATTGAAATACACACCATTAACAAATACGAGTGGCGTTCAATGTATACTCGGTATAAGCTATCTGCCATAAAAAGAACTAATTAAATAAATAAAAAAATATTTTGAATGTAGGAAACATTAATTACAATTATTTGTTTTTATCCTCTAGTAAAAATATTTCCTCATCGGCGGAAAAACACGTATTTTTTGCTGCCTCAGTTCCTTAACGACGAAAACTTGACCTCATGCCTCATGAGGTTTAAACTGGGTCAAGGCTGCAGGTGAATGACCCGTAGTTTTTTTTTTCATATGACAACTCTGGCTAACCCGATGCAAATGATAATTTTAATATTTGGTCACCGTGTGGCTACTTAAAACACGACACTGCCTGGCCGTACCATAGTTAAGACGTGGCCATAGGCCATTTACCAGCAGTGGGACGAATAAAGGGCTGTCATTTGCGTTATTTATAAACTACTAGCTGTCCCGACAAACTTCGTACTGTTGTCAAACATTCAGTGTCACGTGTCAGGTAGCAACGGTTGCTAAGAGAAAACTTAAATTTTTGGTTTTTAACTGGTTTTTACTATATTAAACCTTCCCGTTGGACCGTCCTCAATATTTAAAAACCACATTTAGCCAAATCTGTCCAGAAGTTCCCGAGTTTTAGCGAGACTAACGAACAGCAATCCATTTTTATTATAGAGATTTGTTTATTCTCAGTAAGGACAGCAGTCAGTTAGGTATTCTTTGAGCTGAGGGGGCTGACACAGCACCCTGACATGGCAGTTAATTAGATAAGTTTTTATCCATTCTAATCTGTTCCGCCGATGAAATCTTTTCAATTATTTCACTTATCGAGTAATCAACGAGCCTCAATATAAACGATTAAGATAACCAAGCTGATTTAATTAATAAGCGGCACACTATTAAAGAACGATAAGCGAAAGAAATCAAATAGCCTTTAAACCAATAACCCTTCGCTAGTCCTCTTTGAGAACTTGTTGGTGTACCTATTCGGAACTTATTCTGTAAATTTTTAACTTTTTATTTACTCGTTTTCGGAGGCAGCTGCTTACGTTAAAATGGATTTTATACGGGCTTGCATCGACGCAGAGTGTTAGGTAGTAGATTAGAATTGTTGACAGATTACCGAAATAAATTTTGTATACCTCGTCTTAACAACTTATTATGACGTAGGTACCTAGATAACTTGAAGACTTACCTGATCTAGGAAATGATAGGACAAAGCAACTTTATAATTTGCACTGTGGCTTCGTAATCGGGAAATCACTAACAAAAAACAACCTTGAAAATCCACACCTAACCATATAATATTACCTACTTTAACAAATGTAAATCTTGGAATGAACTAAGGCGTCATTACAAATGAATTTGTTTCTTTTCATAATTAACCACGCTGATAGTTCTGGAAGCCTGGCGGCTCATTGGTGGAAAATTACCAAACAATAGTTACCTGAACGAAGTTTTGAAATTTTGACTTTCCTACAATAATTGCGACAATATTGTACAACTTAAACTACCTATGTATGAAACGAATTCATGCAAATAAATGCTGAACCGGTACAATACATACTGAACAGCTATTGGAAGTTGTTTCAGTCTGAGTTAATTAGGCTGTTTAGAAATCTTTTCACACATTAGTTCTCTTAGCACTTAGTACCCTAATTGGCACTCAGCATCCGATGAAACTAAGCAACCATTCATGTGTTCATATTATCACTAATATTTTCAAACAAATGAGATATCTCTGAAGCTCTGACATAGGTTCACCGTAATTGCCAGTGACTGACACGAAATTAGATAGATTAAAAATAGTTGATTAAAAACTGTACCTAATTTATTTGTTTCATGACAACTTTAAAAAGCAAATAGGTAGTAACAGTGGCGACTTCAAGAAACAGTACCCTCTTAATTGTGAAATAAAGGTGTAATGAAGTGATTTCAAATTGTTTAAGGAATGTCTAGAGTCGCACTTAAAAAACACTGCTTAAATTAGTAGGAGCTGTGAACAGAAGGCCACAGGTGAACTGTTTACACTTTGGCACTTGGCAGTTGATATAACCTTTTGTCAATGTAACAAAGGTAATTTTCCAATTTCCAACACTGTTAGTTTGAAGTTTGGCATACTGTACAAAGATAGGATAGTAAATGAAATACTTACATCAGAAAACAGGAGTGTTGAACTCGAAGTTCACAGAAATACAATTCACGATATAAAGATACAAACGCTCAAATATTACGTTTATCAAAATGAGATAAGAAATCAGATCTATGTCTTGAGATAATCACTACACGTAATACCTACCTACCAAGTGAACTACCTAAAGACACACGAGGCCCACGACCAATAGAATTAGTTTTCCGCAACCGGTAAAACTTGAAGATGTTTTAATATAACACAATATGAATACTTGTTCAACTTCAAGCTAACGTTTCATGTATAACTCGGAAACTACACCATATATTGCATTACACAATGATAACTATGTGAAATAAATCGCAGATAAAATATTACTGAATAGACAAAAAGCATGAAACAATGCGCCATCCTTCAAACGAATGCTGCATACCAACGACCACAAGTATTGGAAGCAAATGTACAAAAATGATGAATGAGGTATACCTACCTAAGCAAAACATTTTTATTACTAACAGCCAAACACTAGACTAGACCCTACAGATAGTACGCGAGTTAACCAAATGAAAACTCAACTTAATATACCTCGGACAGCCATATTAATCTATTCATTCACCGTACCTAGCAGGAAAAGAAACGAGCATTTTAGTGAAGTCAGTAGCAATAAAGGATTCATCATCATAAAAAAGGTACCTACTAACAATCATCGAAAAAACCATTGTTTTCAAAACCAATCCGGTTCAGAAAATTATTACCTACACGGCATTGTTAGGAGTCGATGGTTTTAAAATAAATAATAGATCATTATTATTAATTTATTTAATTAATTACTAGCATTAGATGTTGATGTCATCTTAAACAAAGATTATGCTTTAGTTTGTATGAAAGCAAACTAAACGGTCACTCGTATCAGGGACTGATACAATACCATTGCCAGATGTTTTTAAACCCTGCTTATATAAGGTAGTCTGGTGTTCCCATACGTCGAAAGCCTCTGTTAACGGTTTATTCTGTTTATTCATGTCTTTGTTAAAAATTGTAGATCCTAAATACCTACCTAACACACATTTTCTCCCTTAACACTAAAGGTGCAACTACCCCGATAGCATCTGATAGAAAAGGTCATTTCAAATAACCAATTGCTAGTTTCAGCTTGAATTGAAGTTTAAATGAGAATTGTGGAGATAGATAGATATTTTCGTAATCAAAAGTTCAGAGTTTTGTATTTTTATCTGAAAATAACGTCACCCAACTTGAAATAGTTGCAGATTCGGCTCCCTGGTCCTTCGAACGCGTGGATTTTTACCGGTTTATCGCAAAGATAGCGTTTATAACATAAATGACAGATTCTTATCCAATTTCGCTTTCACGATTGTATCTACTTGATTAGTGAATGGTTGCGTGAACAGAAAGTAGGTGGTATTTTACTGGCCATGCCGCTATATTGACAGTAGAATGCAAAGATGGAGAAAGTGCCGCTGGAGAATATTAGATATCCAGCTAAGATCTTTTGAAAATCCTTTTTAGTACCAATTTCAATTCAGGTGATACTAGGCAGTAGGGATAAGAAACCTGAATAGGCCAAATAATTTTGAGTCTAAAATATAGAAAGTCAGCATGATAAGTATAATAATGAAGCTAGGTAATTGACGTAATTAGAGTAACAATTATGAAAGTAGGTATAATCAATTCGCATGAATCAATAGAACAGACACAACAGAACCAAATATAGTGACAACCGAGAAACACGTCATTGCTGATTTATTAAAGGTTTCCGAATGGATCGATTTGTCCTAGTTTTCATTTGAAAGATTAATAAGCGGATTTAATATTCACGAGCTAAGGCTTTTTATCGCTACCGTCTACCTACTCGAACAAAATATAAACGCACCAAGACAATAAACAAGTAAGATTATTCGTTTCTGTCTGCACTATGGATTTTCTGTAGGCTACCAAAACACCAAGTGTAACAAAACAAAAGATTTGTCAAAGAGTTAGAGCGTAATACGATGCCGATGAGTTTTGTGGAACGTATAGGTACTTTTTCAAAATGCTTAATTCATCTCTCAGCTAAAAACAATAACGTTTATTAAAGATAGGACATTCAGGCGGGGCAGGGACCTAGACCGTGAGTCTTTTTCTGGTGGTGGTGTGGAAAGTATTGACAATGCTAAAAACAGAAAAGAGTAACGTTTATACTATAAATCAACTTTATGAGTAGTTGAAAAGAGCGTAGCGTGATAAGTTCCCATGTCATTGTTATGATAATGATCGTGAGTTGCGCTGACGCACTGCAAAAACTATAAGTAAAACAAAAACCATGCTGCTATTCAATATATTTTTTTTCACATAAATTCCAAGACGCATATGCGAAGCGTAGTTTCGTCTTAAAATGGAATAATGCAAATTGGGATCTATTGGAAACTGGAAGAAAACACTTACAAATTGTTTACTAGCTTTGGAATCAGCTGTATCTATAGCAACGTGGATACAGACAGTGTAGTCAAGTTGTAGACCTTGTAGCAGATTTCATTTTAATAGCGGTTTGCAGTAAGGCTGTATTTTAAGTTTCATTGCTTCTTCTCTGAAGCAATATTTTCACTCTTTGAAATGTATTTTTGTACGAATTACGATAAAAAGGATACGCTTATAACATCCTTTAGTTTTGCAGTTGTTAGACGACATAATGTCTCAGGTTAAGAATCTTCATCTTGATACTCAAAAATAAAATAGAATATAGAAATATACTTTTTTAATAACTGGGTATGTACTTTGGCAATAACTTTGTTTTACAGAGGTAGATAGGTACATAAGTGATTTGTTCATTCTAGATAGGTAGCTCATGGTACGGACTGTGGGAAAATCCATGTGCATGCACTAATAGACTACTATAGGGGGGGGACCTTCAAGCATGCATACGAGTACTTCGAGCCTCGACTTGAATACCGCCATCTCATCTTTCAATCGAGACAATTCAACGAACGCTCGGTATCTACTTGTTTACTTTTTCAAGCATAAACATTTGTGCAAATGAGATTGCGTGTTGACTAACGTTAATTCTTAAGTGATGAAAAGTATAAAATATGCTATCACTCACCTTTGCCAATAAATATTTTGTACACACTACACTATCGTCGAACTGGTGTCAACATTATCATCACTTTCGCGGGAACGAAACGCGAGTTGCGACAGGCGCCGTGCGCGACGAAGCGAAACGCACTGACTGCATAAGGTTGCCGGTGTCGAGGCTGCCCGCGAATGTTAAGCCAAGAACATAACGAATTAACGATAACACTAACATAAACAATGAAACGTGTGCATTTTTAGTATTAATAACAAAGGAATTAGACTATGTATCTTGACAACACATGTGTGGGAAATGTAAGCAATCATCTATCTAACACCAAACACGTATGTGTGGTTGCTAAAAATGGATAGAACCTTCAGAGTGGCTTGAGGCAAATGATAATAACTTTGAGATATTATCACAACAAAGCTCTTGTGTTCAAAATCGTATCAAGTCAAGCAACAAAACTGACTGAACTTTGAGTAGCTCAAAGCTGGCTGAACTTTGAGTAGCTTGTCACATAATAAATATTGGACGGGAATTGAACTCACTTGCCAGCAGCCAGGAACACTAAACAGAGCATCAACGGGGCAGTCACAATGTCCAATTGTTCGTTCACCAATTGGACGACGAACGAGCTCCAGATGTTTCTTGATACTAATTGGCTAAACCCTTCCTGACAGACCTAACTTTTATGAGACAATAGCTACTGCGATTACTTAGTGGTTCGTTTCTTGCTTACTGCGGTAGTCTTCCTACCTCTTTTGTTTCATAATACATAATTTGAAGTGAGATTCTAGTGGGAAAATGCTAAACCTAGGGAATGGTCACTCTGCGATTTCGGAGACCTTTGGAATGCATTTTGGATATCTTTGAGCTCTTTTTTTAAATTCAAAGAAATATGAACTGCCGCTAAAAATGACAGCCTATACGAGTAAAACTGTAGTGTAAGTCCATCGACACTCAAAGAAGAAGAAGTCCATATCTTAGAAGTAGTAATTACACAATAAAGTCCACCACTTTGAACTATTACTGCATACATTCGATAATCTTAAATGAAACAAATATAAGAACGCTTAAATTTTCAAACAAGTAGGTAAATACAAAATCCAATAGACTAAACCAACCCTTACTCACGCGTGAAAACCGGCTAGTCAACAAACTGGTATATTTGCAACAACTTTGCTATACAACATTGACATAACATCACACATTCAGTGCGTACGCGCGCAATCGTAATCATGCGACGAGAACATACCATTCACAACATTGTGAATCCCTCAAATTATCCTGATCTCGCAGATTGGATAATGACATGAAAAACGTAAAAAATATATGGTACGCGTACTTAGGTGGGTGGACATTCTATAGCGATTCTGTTAACTCAATTCGAACTTATGAAAGCTGAATCCGATGTTAGATCGAGAAGAAGTGGGAGATTATGACATCAACACACTTAATTTTATGTTAGGTAGAGATAGAGATAATGTTGAATTGAATCATTTACTTTTTGGTACTGTAGTAACTCATCTTGCATTTTTGGTTAGTTTTTTTGGAGGCCCATGAATCACAAAGCCATGGTAGCCATACCATATCTACTCATACTTGCTGTATGATCTTTGTAAAATGTACCTACTTATACTTGCTAATCTGACAGCATCTTCATTAATTACATGACAACAACGTCACAAAGTTATTGTGGCATGGGGATCCATAAGGTGCAAAGTGCTACGTTCCTTTTGACGCTCTACTGTACTGCAATCACTATGTAATTTGAATATCTACATTCAAATCTATGTAGGGAAGGTTAACTTCACTCTACTCTACGAGTGAGCGAATAAAAAACCTTGATTTCCCCGCTTTCGTGTACAACGAAATATAAGATTATGTGAGTTGCGAACCTAATAACTTCGTGTTTGAGACGGTAGCACGAAAATCAGAAGTTCAATGACGTGTGAAAACTTCAAAAGGTCAACAACGTAAAAATAGTTTCCAACATATTATTTACATAGGTTAAAGAGCCTAGTCAAATAACAGGCATCTAGTATTTGAAGGCAAGTATAATGAAGTATTTGTAGGCAAGTATAATGATGACCCCAAATTAAGCTAAGCCAAGGGTTATCCTTCGTTTGCCAGCTCAGTTTGGAGTTGGGATCGTGGGCGCCATAATAGTATACCATGAGATACCACAGTCCTTTACCGTGCCATTACCACATCCATGCATTTTTTTTTTCATTTAATACCGTCTCATACAGATATTAACACCTTCCTACAAGAACAAACGCCAGTGACATAAATGTTTTCTCTTGATGGGCATCGAACTCACGAGCTTTCGGGAACCTCTACTAATGATTATTGCGATAACGGAGTAATTTCACAAAAAAATCGGAGTCCAAGATGGGGATTGCACCCACCTTGCAAACGACGGCGAGATTTTCCGCTTGAAAAATGAGTCCTGCCCGCCTGTCTATGTCTAAAATGACGACTAACTTTGGTTCTCACGTTCACCTAGTGACAACAAGACGAAACTATAATTCCTGGGTGTTCATTGCTGGGTGTTAGTCTTTAAGGTATTTATAATATGGGCCGATTATGTTATTTAAGATCTATCAATGTAATTTGTAGCCTGAAATAAATAAAATTATTATTATTATTATTATTGCGTAAGCTCCAGCTATCTGTTGGTCTTTGTCTAAATTGGTTAGGTCGTTTATAGAACGCATCTTTCTTAATAGATGACTTGTGTCACCGTGCGACCGGTTTCATTCGTATCTATCTCTAACTTGCAAAATAAATATGGAGACTTCGGTCGCGAAATGAAAGTAAAACGGTTTTTTCTACACAAACTAGCATGCGGACCGCATGATGATAATAAGTTACACCAAGGTGTAAGATTTACCATTACCATTTTTGAAGGACTACATAGCTCATAGGGGAAACAACGGCAAGGAGTTCAGCCCACAATCTAAGTGCCCTAGCAAATAAATTTAAGTGAATTGGACGAGACCACAGTGGTTTCACAGTGTGTGATTGAGCACCCTGCCGACAAAGAACGGTGCGATATGAAAGTAGCTGTTGGCATCTATCAATTAGTTTTTCATACTAAATCCCACTGCGTTCGGTTACACGCATTCAGAAAAGAAGTCTCCAAAGATTCCATTTCCAAGCTTGTATCGCAGGTGTTGCCATCCACGACAAAATTCACATCAAAATGATTGACAGAGAACTAATTGAGAATTGGAGAAGGCTATGGATTCTATGAGTAGATTACAGCGGTGTATGAGGAAAAATCTTTGATATTGACATTGAATTCACGTCGGCACGAAGAACACAAATCGCACGCGCGTGCAGGTAATGCCAGGGGAGGGACAACACTCTCCGCCCACTAGAACAGATTAGATGCAAATTGTAGACAATGTGTTTGACCACAACATGGGAAGTCACCTCGCATAATGATGATTTCACAGGGAAGACCAAAGCGAAGCGAAATACCGCTCGAAGCATTAAGATTACGAATTAATAAAGACTGTTAATTATACGGTTCAAGACATTTATTTCTCAGAAAGAATACAAAATTAACTCATCAGAAAAATACGAGAACTTACATTGCAAAAATAATCTCCAATTTTCACTGTTTTTTTCTAATGATAAAATAGGACCATTTTAAACGTGTAAATAGGCCACAACAGAATTACGAGTAATTTCGGTCATATAAAAAAGCTTCAAGTACTTAATCTTGCCTTGCCTTACGTCATCCGTCGGCCTATCTAGTAAGTAATGGCGCCGAAGAAATTCCCGTCTCAAGATAATATTGTCTGGCATTCTATAAAAGTACGTGACAAGATGAGGGAATGGCGCCCTACTTATTTCATACCTGAAAATCGGATATGGGTGTATTAAAAACATTCAGTGTATTAATAATACCCACCTAACCACCCACAGTAAATATTAGACAGTCATTTTCCACCCACTGCCGTAGTTAGATGGCCAACGGAATGTGAGATGGGTGACTGATAAAAATAGCAGAATTTCAGTTCAAACTATTGCCACCTTTAAACAAATTCCGTGGAAATCTATTGGTGAGGCCTGTGTTCAGTAACGGACCTAGGCTACTTATGATTATAACAGCTATAAACATGCTTTGGGGAGGCTTCGTGCATTTGTCACTAAAAGCATCATCCAACTACAATAACTAATATTCTATTGATTTGTGGGCATTCCTAATTTAGTTATTAGGTATATTTTGTTTAGTTAAATGCCGTAGATTTATTATTATCATTGCCTTTGTGGTTAGCAAGCGTACAATATTTAAAAAGTTGAAATTATTTCGCGGCATCCACACAACACATACTATCTTTGTTTAACATTACTATTTCTATGTATGTCTATCTCCCTCCCGCACTCTTTTCTTTATGGGCCGGGCAACGCTATGTTTTGCGGCAAAATCAGCTGTCACTGAAGAATTTGCAACTGCAAATGGACGATTTCCCGCGGCGGCCGCCTAATAACTATTTTAATTGGAAAATCAAGATATCGGATAGTATTGGATATTTGTGACTTATCGGCGTTTTGGGTGAGTGTATGGCTCCTTTTCTATTGTTTTATTTATGTTTATATCGACACACGGCGGAAATAAGGCAAACTGCATTGAAGGTTCTAACTAGCGAATATTTGCGGTGTGTGAGAACTCCATCCGAGGTTCAGATTAATATCTGGTCCGAGGAAAGCCAGTAGCATTTACAGTATTATTAGGTGGGTGGATAATGAGAACACTGTCAACCAATACTAGAATCATCACTAAAAACAAATCAAATGGAATGATTTCCTTGCGTAGATGATAAAATCACTCACATCGACAAATGAAATAGAGGAAAGCCGATAGAGACGTGAATCGTGATGATGTGAAATTCCCCGATAAAATGCCGGCGATGCCCTCGACGACCTACTTCCGAGTCGGGGTAGGGTACAGATATAGGGTTGCACCCATCGTTCATAGTAAAACATAGTACCTACCTACGCAATTTATTTTATGAGGGAAATAAACTATGTGAAGTACTATGTAATACTCTGTGTGGGTTCGATTCCTGCCTGATGCCAAGACGACCGAATGTCTTTCTGGTTTTCAGATCTTTATGTGAAGATACCTTTACTTAGATTAGTACCTTTATTGATTCTTGGTGGTCAATTGTTGACAAAAAGGACAAAAGCAATGTGTGCAAGAAATCGTTTGTTTTCTTGCACACATTGCTGGCGAAACAAATAATACTTACATAAGTGGTACCTACCTATGTAAAAAAAGTAGGAAGTTGAATAAAAAAAACTTTAATCCACTTGGTCATTGGTAAAATATATATGCTTGCGAAATATATTTGAATAGAAGGCGCTAGGACTTTCAAATAACTTGAACGTGATCTATCAACAGAACCCTAATAATAAAGAAGTTGTCAGCGCAACCTGGACAATACTATTCTAAAGTAACTTGCTCCCTACTGCCAAGTTTTGCTATACTCGTAGATCGTCGAGAAATAATACCTACTTAAATAAAATACCTACGTCTCTGATCGATCAAATCAAGAAATAGGCGTGAAGTAGATAAAACAGATTAATTAACATCATATTTTCGTAAGCTCACTATGGTTTTTCAGCATGTTAGCCACACATACTATACCTACTTTCAATTATTCCAATTCCGGGTCTACGCCAAATAACTGGCGCCAATTCCTTTCCAACCTGCCACGACCACTTTACAGTTTTCGCATACATTTTTCCTTAACATTAATTCGAATCAGACGCACTGTCAAATGTTCGTACAAGAATAGTCTAATCAAAAAAAACACCTCAAAGTTTATTAAACAGTACAGGACTCATTAAAAATAATGAAGTTTAAAATATCAGTGTCCAACACACCTGTAGTGTAAAATTTATTGTAATAAACTAGACACTTAATCCATTTTCTTGATAGCTTGATAGGACACTTCAATGGATACTTTTACTTGCCCTAGATGTTAATGAGCGTGAGTATTTACTACGCTCCAGTGACAATCTAGATGAGTACTTGCTAGCTATAGTAAGTCTTATTAGGTAGATTGAGAACCTATTAAGTCGATCTTATAATCAAAGTACTTTCGTCATGCGATCGCTTTATAAGTGCGATGCGGAGATACCACCAGAGGGTGTAAAATTTTGAACTTTCGTTAGTAATTGGAAGGCTTAAAGATAAAAAGGAAATAAAATTTACGTCCAAAAGATGATGCTTTCAATAGCAAAAAACCACCGGATTTTTTTATGCTTATAGATTCAAGCTACTAGCGGGAATTAGGCGCCTGACGAGCTTATTCGTTAAAGATGGATCCTTAATATGGATTCTGACGTAAATCTACAAAAATCGCACTGACGAATAGCTGGAGTTTATAAATATCGACCTAGCCGGAAATTAAAGTAATTGCTCATCAAACAAATCCAGATTAATTATTCAACTCCTAAAGATGATTAGCTAGTTTAAACAATCAAAACTAAGTAGGCTAGGACTGCTTCATGTGCTGACTGCTAAGGTATTAAGGAAACAACTTTTCACATATTTATCAGTAAAAAAAAGACTGATTTACCTAATTAAGAAAATGAAATTGTATTAAGGAAGGCAAAAACAATATTTCCAAAAAATTTTGCAATACAATAGTAAAGTTCCATGTTTAAACTGTCATTTGTTCATTGTAATAATAGCAAACTAAATAGGACTAGAGCATTTTAAAAGCTTGTCCATCCAAGTCTGTGTTTGATTGCAGTTGCAATGAAATTCCGTCCATTTAAAAAGGCTGATATAGCATTTTGTTTCCATTTCAACTAGGTATAATTCAATTAGGTGGGTAATTACCCTACTCATTTATCATATCATCATAGGGTAATTATGTTAGCACTTAACAAGCTGCAGTAACTTGACTATATTATCATGTTTTTTATGTTTATGTTTTTTGTTGTTATATTTTTTTTTAAGTTTGTATCACTAAGGTTAAAATCGTCTATAAGCATTCAAAAACTAGTAAAAGTTGTTAAGCTTTATAAAACACATTGATCAAGAATAATGAAAACAAAATGAAAACCACCACCAAAACATTGCCAACTGCTGTGTAAAGTCTAAATATGTATATTTACTCGTATACAAACAAGGTCTTTCTTTGACCTTGGCAGGAACTGGTCACAGCGCTTGGTATCTTCCAATTAGAATTGCAGAGCTGATGATATTAATCATTGCTTAACATAAAGGTATTCATGGAATGTAATAAAAAAAGAAACTTTTCACCTTATCTGTTGCAACAATTCCCCTTTACAAGTTTCATAGAATGAATGCCTGACAATGCCCATTGTTTAAATAAAACAAGAACTGTCCAACAACCATTTAACCTGGTCCTAAGCTAGTTAATAGAATCATCATAATAATAAGTAGTGATGAGGCAAATGGAAAAAAGGTATAGTAAAATCTCAATCTCATCATGTTTTAGGACAGAGAAATAGGTTTTATTCTACCTCTATTTGTAAACAAGTGACTGGCTGCTTGTTCAGCTGATTTACACTATATTTTTTGGGACCAAGTAAATATCTGTGGCAAACAAATATACGGTTACAGATAACTCAATGATACATCAGCAAAACATAGTACCTATGCACATATACACAGTGGTAGCCAATCATGGCACCTCACTCCAAAAACAAAAGCAGGTTGTACAGACCATTAGTGTGAAGTAGAGCCGATGCTGTGTTGTCACCTTGCATTTTAACTACTAACTAAACATAAGACTTCAGTTTTTGATTAAACGAGGCGACATGCGTGGAACCGGTTCCGAGCGCGACTCGCGTGCCTTCGAATCGTTTCTCGTACTCGCCCAAGCGGCCATTCATGATTTAATTAAATAAACACAGCACCGTGCAAATCCATTTCGAGATCATCAGTATAGGTATTTTGCTTAACGTAGCCAAAACACATATGTACATAGTCCTCATGCACACGATGAATACCGTGAAATACAAATACTTTGCGGCATGTTAACATGCATATGAGTATTAAAATAGTACAAAAATAAAAAGAAAAGCAAATAAATGTGATTGTGCGTGTGAAAATGCTTAATTCATTGAAACCAAAATCGTGCAGTGCTATAAATTCTTCAATTTACAAACATACCTCTATCAAGGACCAAAAAAAGAAACTACACCACCACAGGAAACTGTCATATACCCGACATTATCAGTATTTTTTAAACGAATGCATTTGCTTTATTATAATGGCATTAATTTATTAACATTGTTATGATTTTCATGAGATTTCGGCAGAAACACGAAATACTTCCCACAAACCCGTCGCAAGGTTATTGACTGACTGACTGACAACAAGAGTGA
The DNA here is from genome assembly GCA_950022985.1 of Udea ferrugalis. Lineage (NCBI taxonomy): Eukaryota > Metazoa > Arthropoda > Insecta > Lepidoptera > Crambidae > Udea > Udea ferrugalis. Next base: position 15,119,650 of record OX465525.1, read on the forward strand.
CAAGCAAAGTGGCAGTCGTTTTTTTAAAGGTCAATATTATTACTTGTAATTTATAGTGGCTTTGGCAACTAGACTATTAGCCAAAGCACTTACTCATTTCATGACAGGTAATTGTCAGGCATTAAAATCAAATTCAGAAAAACTATGAGAATTTCAGACTTGTGTTTGCTTTTTCACGTTTTTTATTACTGCAGAATAAAGGTCCACTGTTTCAAGTATTATGATTTCACTTGTCTTCATTTAACTTGAAAATCACCTAAAACCTTTGGCTCTGAGCATTACGTAGTATCTCTATTTAGTTTGTGGTCTAAGCCTAAACGTACCATAGCAACATGGATTATCGCGTTTTTTTATTCCAAGTTTCCAACCCCTTTGACTTTTTTACAGTTCCGTTACGGTAATGGAATATCGTTTTGGGCTCGTTTTGGAACGCAGCCCTCTAAGTGGTAGATAGATTGAAACTGAATGAATGACGTTTTTTTTACTATCGACTTCGAGATAAATCGACAGCTGCCAGTTGTGAGTTTTTTTTGTTTGTTGCGCAATTAAATCCATCCCAACCGGAACACAAACAATAACAACAGCAGAACAAATCTGGAAATCCTCAAGTTTATTTCAAAATGGCCAGTAACGCCTTCATGGACAAACTCAGGTCATTCTTTGGGTTCCGACAAGAACCCCCTCGAAACGATTTCCGAAATCCGATTTGGGGCTCTGACGACGATGACGATGGAGACGAGCTCTACACACGCAATCAGATTGAACCGTACGTTGATCCTGCCGAGCTACACAGGCATTTCGCTCAGCAAATGCATGATATGTTCAAATCTTTCGGCACTATGTTCGGCGACGTAAGACTGTTCTTTCACGAAGATCAATTTGACTCCTTAACTGGATTCGCCGACATGCCCGAGTGCGACAGCTACAACGGCGACGGGAACACCCTCAGAGACTACTATTTAAAACCAGGTTATCAAAACCGTAAGCTGGAAGAGCGTGAAGACATCGATTTAGATGGTAAAGTATCCTCTCATGAGATATCAGGCTTGTTAAAACAACAAAAGGAAGATGGTCACAAGGTAATAAGTCCTTTTGATGGCAACCTGGTGCCTGGGAGATCATTCTGTAAAACCATAATAACAACAAGTATAACTAAACCTGACGGGACGGTGGAAACAAAGAAGATTATTAAGAGTGGCAATGAAGTGATTGAAGAAACAACAACCACAACATCCTCTGCCTGTGGACCAGATTCAAGAGACCCATTCAATTCAAATATGGACCCGATCTCCACAACCCCCTTTGTCTACGGTAACATAATGACAGACTTTTCATCTATATTCAGAAACTTTTACTAGCCTAAGTAGTCTATTGGAGAGTAAATTGCTCTAATTAACCTACTTAGCTTTATGTGTAATTTATTATGATCTTCTATCACCACCAGTTTTGATGACATCAAAATTTCTTGAGTTCATATTCAAAAGTGTGGTAAAGAACTGATTTTTAAAAATATAATATTGGTATACCAATCATCAGTGCATAAGTTATGGAGCTAGCTCAAGACTTCACTAGGAAGTTATAGGAGAGTTACTTAATAACATTGTAGTTATTTAAGTAATGGTTTCCATGGAAACTGCATCTCATGTATAATCATATTGTGATCTTTCTACAATAAATATATCAAACCATACATATTTTTCAATGGTAGCTTTACTAGAATTTTTCCTTAATTAGTCACTGATAGAATTCACATCCTAATAATTATGTTAGTAAGAGAGCATAAATGTGTTAATTTTTATGTCATTTATTTCCAGTTGGAATTATTTAAGAAAAAAAATGAAGAGGCTCAAATGAGTGCTACAGGTTAATACAGAACAATTTTATTTATCTTAACCTACAAAAGTTTCCAAGAGAGCCGTTGAATAAATTACTTAAGAACTACTTAAATAGCTTATTGGCAGTAGCAAGCGTCCCTGGTGTTGCTCTTGATCCACGTCATGTAGCGGTTTACCCTCGTGTACACTCCCGGCCGGTCAGGCCGTGCGCATCCTTCACCCCATGATACAATTCCTGTAAATATAATAATTTGTTGTTTACTCAAGGCAAAACAGAAATCTTTGAAAAGACTCACAATAGTCAGACTGATGATTACCCTGTTATTCAACTCACTTCCCCAATTGAAAATAATTAATGAAACACATGGAATTAGTATGGTCTACAATGATTTAGCAGCTAATCCATTTCCAGTCATTCTCCACCTAGTACTTTTCTTTTAACAGAGGACTCTATTCCTTACAACAAACAAAACTAAATCCATTGTTGTAAACCTGAACTAATGTTTGCCTTGCCACATCACCGCCATAAAAAAGCTCACGAGTTTTTTTTCTAGAGAAAAGCTAAATATTCACAGCTTTTTTTGTGTAACTGTACCAAGGAGGCCAAAGGCCAGGGTGGTCATGTATACTTTCCATTACGTCTAAGATAAACCATCTGCTCATACATACCGACTTCTTGGAATTGCGCAGTAGTAGCATTGAGGATGTGTAGTGGACCGCCGGAGTCGCCCTGGCAGGCGTCGCGGCCTCCGTCGGCCTCTCCTGCGCACAACATGTTGTCTGTGATCCTCTGCTTGTACGCGGTCTGTCGGCACTCTGCGTTTGAAATTATTGGCACGTAAACCTGAAAATATTAACAAAGAAATCGTTTAAATATAATGCATATAGAATCATCACATCAGCGTAAGATAAGAGTTAAAGATCTGAACTGAGACTTAGTTGATTTTGTCACTATGCCTGATGATAGTCTAGGAAACGACTGCTATCAATCAATAACAACTCGCGAAGTAGTTCCATAGTTCGCTTCGGCCACACTTCGACGCTCAGCAGATCATCTGCTCAACTAAGTGACAGCGCGCGGTGCTCAGTCTACGAGCCTTACAGCAACTTTACTAGATACTTCTCCGGCATCTGTTTTTTGAAGTCGTAAGTCCCTGGCCGGAGGGCAACTACGCTGTGAGGCCGGAATGTTAAGTCATGCGATTTCCTTGAACATTTTGTATATTAGCGCTTAGTCAAAATGCCGTATAATGGTTACCTCTTGTAGCGTATTAGAGACGGAGCCACCTTCCTCGGTTGTGCCCCAGCCAGCAACAACGCCACTGTAGTTGTTATATGATAGTCCAGCTGTGGGCAAGCAGACAGGTCGTAGGCCGACGTCGTCGTTTTCGGTGTTACCGGAGCCTGCGTCCTCGTCACCGCGCAGGCGCTTCTTTAGGGCACTGCTGAGGTCTAGCTGGAAAAGTAGTTGGGTTGAAATAGATACATATTAATTAATTTGTTTGAATAAAACATATTTCACTTTCATTGGAGCATTCAAAACTAACAAAATCGGCCGTTATTGACACTTTTGGTTATTCAATGAGGGCGCCACTTGGCGGTCATTAAGGGCTTAGCGCGAAAGTCACCATGTCGTCACCTTCAGTTCTAAAGACACTTTACGAGACGGCATGAGTTTGTCATCATCAGCCTATGCTGGTCCACTGCTGGCCGTAGGCCTCCCCTATGCGCGCCATCGCGCCCTATCTTTATCTTACGCCTGCCGAAACGAGGTACCCACCTCACTCAAGAACGCGCTTACCCAACGGTTATCCGTTCTACGGCAGAAGTGGCCAGCCCACTGCCACTACAGCTTACTTTTTCTGAGTGAGTATGAGTTTGTCAGCGCGCTCAAATCTGATTGATGTTTCTGAATTCGTGGATGGTTCATGCAGTAAGCAGCAAATTAAAGTACTTACTCTCTGTCCCAACTTGAGCAGCGCAATGTCGTTGTCGAAGTTGCCAGGGTTGTAGCGCAGGTGGCGGATGATGGCCGACACATTCCTGTCGATAACCTTCGTCTCGTTGACCATGGACCGGTCGTGCTCCAGGAAACGCACTGTTATCTTCTCTTTGCGGAACCTGAAACAACCGAAAGGTTAAGATACTAATCATCATGTAAACATTCCAACAATATTAAATAAAGACTGGCCCATTGTAGAGCAGAGGTCCTGCATTTAGCGCGGCGAAGGTCAGGCGGCACAATTAGTAAAACGCAACAAAATAGTTGTGATTAATATTTTATGGTTGTATTTCGAAACATTTGATTGTATTCAGTCAACGAAGCATGATACTGTTCTAGTTGCTGCAAAGCGATAAGATAATATTTTATTAGATAAACATAACAAAAACATACACATAATTAAAAAAACATTGAAATATAAGAATGTCGTGGCCCAGTGGTTAAACACTCGGAATCAGATGGTCCCGGATCAAGACTGGCCTACTTGTACAATCTTTTTTTTTTTTTTTTATAGTAGGGGAAATGCACTTACGCATACCCGCCAACCGGGGGGTTGGACGGGTTATGTCGGACTCTCCGCGGGCTACCCCAGTGGCTCTACCGACTAAAAACCCTACTACTCCCTCTCATCGTCCATAGTGAGGGAATACGTTGTGTAAGCACGTGCCTTTTACGCGTTCCCCCGGACGGTGCCCGCCTACACGGCGGGCCGGAAGCGACCCCCCCTTCGAGAGGGGGGGCCAGTAGGGACAGCCGAGGGTGTCGAGCCGTCCCTACCAGGCAGTGGTGGAGGCCTGTGCAATGCCGGCAACGGTACCCCCGTACCGCGCGCCGGCTGGCCTCCTCCACGGAGGGGTGCGACGTGGCGCGCAGATGCGCGCGGTCTTCCCCACCTCCTCGCCCTGCGGAGCCTATTGGACGCGGGATCCATATCCCGCAACCGCTCCGCGGCTTCCTTGGCGGTCACCACCTCCTCACAGAAGGTGGCAAACGCTTGCCAGGCCTCTTTGTCTGCCAGCATTGCAAGCACAATGCTGGGCAGAGAGAGGTCCTGGCCCACTCTGGCGACTAGCGCCATGCGCTGTGGGGCCCACGTTTGGCACACCGCCAGTGTGTGGTGAGCCGTGTCCTCCGCAGCGCCGCACTCGTGGCAGATTGGGGCTCCCTCTCGTTGGATGCGGTGCAAGTATGACCCAAAGCACCCGTGCCCGGTCATAACTTGCGTCATCCGATATGAGAGGGACCCATGCTGCCTGGAGAGCCACCGGTCAAGCACTGGAGCGAGTGCCTCCAGTGTTCGCTGACCGGAGTCTGCCTTTCTCAGGTCCGCCATCCACAGCCGGACCAGGCTCTCCTGTGCCTCCTTGCGGACGGCCGCCCGCTCTTCAGGGCAGAAGGGGTCGCCCGCGGCCCTCTTGGCGGCCGTCCAGCGGTACATGGCCGCCAACACGTCCGCCTCTAGCTCCCAGGGAGCGTTTCCCGCCAGCGCGCAGGCCGCAGGGAAACCGACGGTGCGGTATGCCCTTACGCTGCGCTGCGCTATCGCCCGCTGGGGCGCTCGGAGGAGGCGGACGTTTGTCGCCTTCGATAAGGCCGCCGCCCAGATCGGGGCCCCGTAGAGGGCCATGCTCTTTAGGATGCCGGAGTAGAGCCTCCGGCATTTGGAGCCCGGGCCGCCGATGTTCGGCAACAGCCAGTTGAGGCTGTTTGCCGCTTTCATAAGCCTCGGCGACAGAGCCTGAAAGTGGGGCAGGAATTGCCACCTACTGTCCAGGATAAGACCGAGATACCTGATCTCGGTCTTCACCGGCGTCCTGACGCCCCCGAGCACTATGTGTGCATCAGGTGGCGCTGGAGGCTGACGGGGCCCCCGAAACCAAATGGCCTCGGTTTTCTCGAGGGCCACCGTGAGTCCGAGGCGACCGATTCGGTCGGCTACGAGGTCTCCTCTGACTTCCGCTAGCGGAGCGGCGTCCCTGAAGGTCTTCCCCCGGGCAGTGACGAGCGTGTCGTCTGCGTAGCAGATAACGCTCATACCCGGGAGAAGGGCGCCGCGGAGGAGCCAATCGTAGCCTATGTTCCACAGGAGCGGCCCCAGCACCGACCCCTGTGGAACCCCGGACTCCACACTGTAGCGCCGAATGGCGCCAGTGCGGTCTGTGAAGACAACAGCCCTTTCCCTGAGGTAACTCTCGACGAGTCCCTGTAAATACAGGGGTACTCGGAAGTACCTCAGGGCCTCCAATATTGTGGCGTGGGGAAGGGAGTTGAACGCGTTCTTAATATCGAACGATATTGCAATCACTCCCTCCCCACACCCCTCCGCCTCCAGAATGAGTTCCCGGAGGTGGGCCAGGGCGTCGATGGTGGAACGCCGTGGCCGGAACCCAAACTGGGCGTCCGCCAACACTTGTACAATCTGCAGCTACTCTCGGGTGATGGAAAACACCCATAAAGAAACCCAAGCAACCCCGAATGGCGGCGCTAGGCTAGATAAATCTTTTGTTTATTTTTGTGTGTAACAATTTTGTTTTGTTTGTTTTTATCCGTTATGTTGCGATGTCCAAATGCAATAAACGTTTTTCTTTCTTTCTTTCTTTTCTAACATGGTAAACACAATTCTAACCCTGAGGTACAATGAGCAGCAGTAAGCACGTAGAGGTCGTTGATCAGCGAGCCGCCGCAGTAGAAGCGGCCGTTGTACATCAGCACCGCCATCCAGGGGAACTCCAGCTTCTTGGTCTCATAGCCGCCCACGATACGTCGCCGCGTGCGTGCGATGCCGCATTCTGCAACATTGTCGTGAGTCATTTAACTTTTATCTCAACCATTTAGGATTCAAAATGATAGGGCTATTGAAAATAGAAGAAGGCTACAGGAAGGGATCGAAACCGCGTCTTCCGCAAACCAGGCGACTGCTCTTACCGCTAAGCTACCGAGACCGTTAATTAAGAACAGAGCGGCCGAATCCCTCTGGTGCATTCTTAACTGTAAGCCAGGGTTTTTCCATCAATGTTTACGGCAAATATAACTATCTTCGAAAAAGATACAGCATTGAAAATTCTAAATAACAGAGAAAAATAAGATGGCTATTCTACTGCTCTAACTGCTGGGATATACAACTTTATTTTGTTTAATAATTGTGAAAATACCATCATAATATTGTAGTTGAGTGAATGACGGTAGTGTAGTACCCCCGTGATCACGACTGCTGAAACCTCAACCACACGTAGAGGCGGTTAATATATTATTCTTCTTCAATGAGCCCAGGGTCCAGGTGTTTAGATGTATGTAGGTAAATGTATGTAAAGTTGTATGACGTGTGGAACTAAACTACACTCAATTTCATATAATTGTCCCGGAAGCAATAGGCACAATAGGTTTTGCCTTGACTATGTATTTATCTTTATTGTGTTAAGTAAATTTTATGACAACCGAAACTTTGGAGCAAAACAAACAACTTTGTTTTCTTAAACCAGAAGAAAAACAGGAAGTGAAGGTTTGTAGAATTTACATAGGATTGCTAGTTAAGGTAATTCATCTGAAATAGTTTGTTGGCCTTTAATTAAGGTATTTACCTGTAGTTATTGTTTACGCAGTCGCTAGTGCGATCGTCTCTTTCAATTATTTGTAAGTATGGGAATTTGTTAGGTCCTCGTTCTTCTGTTTCTAAACATGAAAATATGAAATACTATGCAAATATGAAAAGAGGCTGTATGGAGAAAACATAACGTAAGAAGTCGTTCAAGCCATAATAATTGTGACTATAGGCATTACATACAATATCTACTGTAATACGGATCTAACTGAAAACTTTGTTTATAACGGTTAAAAATAAACGTGATTTCTGATGAGTAACCGCTTACACCGAACAGTATGTTTTCACTTGATTTACATAGTGCGTGTTGTAACTTTGCACCTACTTACTCGTTTGTAGAATTAAAAGGAAAATCTACTACGCGCTTCAAAAACAGAATAATAGATATCTACGTAACCTAATAAATTATCTAACAATAGATCCCTACTACTCGTACAGTAGTTAAGTTATTCTGAATATTTCCACGAGCTCTAGCACTTCACCACATGGCCACACCACCATCATCGACCTCCTTTTTTTTTTTTTTTAAGTAGGGGAAATGCCTTACGCATACCCGTCCACCGGGGGACGGACGGGTTATGTCGGACTCTCCACTGGAAAGGTGGTATACCAGTGGTCCTACCGACTAAAACCCCTACTACTCCCTCTAATCGTCAGTAGTGGGGGAACACGGTGAGTAGCGCGAGGCCTGTTACGCGTTCCCCCGGACGGAGCCCGCCTGGACGGCGGGCCGGAAGCGACCCCCCCTTCGTGGGGGGAGGCCAGAAGGGACGGCCGAGGATGTCAAGCCGTCCCTACCAGGCAGCGGTGAAACCCGTGCAATGCTGGCGGCGGCACCCCCGTACCACGCGCCAGCTGGCCACCGTACGCAGGCCCTACTGGGCCCGCAACCACGAGCCACCCGAAGGGCGGCTCCGCTGCCGTAACCTCCGGTACGGCCCCGCCGGGCCGCGACGCACAGGGGGGATCAGCCTCGGATCACTGGCCCCCACCAACCGGTTGTGCGCCGCGGCCCCAACCACGCGCCTCAAGGCGCCTGCAGGCCCCACTGGCCCCGCAGCCCCACGTCGCCCTTACGGGCCGTACGGGCTGCAGCGGGTGGGTGTCCAGTCCACCACGCTGCCACGCCTGGGTTCTCTTCGCTTCCCGGTGGTGCCCCTACCACCGGTACTAGGCCCCCTCGCCACGCCGAGGCGAGAACCCATGAGGGGGATCATCGACCTCCTGAAACGTTTCCACCGGACAATGGTAGTTAAAACTAAGTTATCTTTCTGTTTCTGAATTCCGGCTACCGAGGTCAGGTACCGTGGTACCGTGTTGACTCCATGTTAAGTACAGGTAGTAGTATAATAGACACAGCTTCATGATGTCAAAAGGACAAAGTTACTATATCTGTTACTCACGGCAAACAGGACAATCTGCTGGAGGGTCATTCACAGGTCGCAGGGTCGTGGCGGCTCCCCCATTGAGCAGGTTGGAGATCCAGTCGATGAAGCCCTTGTCCTTCTGGGGCGGCGCCTCTATAGTGTGGGAGCTGGTGTACGCCACCAGGCACAGCAGTAGCACCAACAGCTTCATGGTGGCTGCTGTAAGTTTATTGAGCCTTGTTAATGTTTGGAGGGGAATAAGACTTGCCGAGAGGGGATATGATAAGATTACACACAATTATTACTTATTAAGCCTAGTATACACAACATTGACCAAGAAATGCCGCTGTTGGTTTTGGACTAAGTCCTGCTACTAATAAACTGGGAGTAAATATGGCTACAGCGTCACATTCTGGATAGGTGGGTTTACTATCATACCTGAGTGGTTATGATACCTAGTTATGGTGATGCCTATTAGATAGGCAGGGACCAGTTTCCCATAAACTGACGATACACGAATCAAGTCGGCGCGCCGGTAAGCTTGTCTACTCGACTTCCGATTGACTAAACAGCTCGCTCGGCATTTCATGTCACAATAAGAAATCGCGACAAAGACGCAGAAGACAATTTTGTTCCCAAAACCTGGCCTACATCCCGGAAGGCTATTACCATAACTGTATTACGACTTTCGTTTATTTTTTTCTTATAAAAGTTATAAAATCGATATTAACGATCGACTGCTGAATCTTAAATCGAACATCGGATTACGTTTAGCAAATCAAGGACAAGGTGAAATCGGGTCGAAATGTCCGCGGATTCGCGAGGTACCGCTACCCGATCGCTCATCTCCTGCGTCTCGTTAGCATAACTCATTTGTTTTTATTAGCACCTGTATGTTGTAGAGTCGCACGCGCATGGTGGCTGTGAGTTCAAACAGCCTAGTGAAATAGATGCATATTAATTAATGTGTACACCATGCTAAATGATTTTTAAACTAGGACACAACTAGATATCTTTTTGTTGCGTCGTTTGTTCATCCCACTTTATGTAGAGATTAACTAGAGTTTTTTTTCGCGCATCGAATAATTTACCGAAGTTCATCTCAACCAAATCAGGCTAGACAAATTGTCTAGCCTCATTTGGTTGAGATGAACTTCTATATATTCTAGATGGATAGCATTAGCACCAGGTTGATAAGATCCTGACCCTCAAATTCACAAACTTCAATCAACGTTAAGCACGCGCTCACGCTCATGCTGTACCGTAAAATGTCAATAGAACTGAAAGGGACAGCCATACTTCTAAGGGATGCTCAACTTTGATTTGCGTTTGTGAAATTGGGGTTGACTCTCGTAAGTTGGAAATTCTCGTGTCGCACACGTGTGTGAGTACAAGTTCCATCTAGTTTGAGGTCCAAAAACCCCATATAACGATGTGCCAGTGAGATACCGTTTATGTGACGTTACAGCTACGACTGAATCCAAAACAAAAAATGGATTAATGTACAAACAAAGGTAAGGCAATTGATCAGACTCTCGATAGAGGTACAATATAATCGGCATGCCCTAATTGGTATGCGGCCGGCATCGGTCCAGCCGTCCCGACTCGTTCTAGGCGTTAGAGAGCTGTCCGTTTTCCTGTTACCCTACAACACAAGCGGACTACGGATATGAAAGTAGATAATCAAATTATAAATAAGAAAATCAATCCTTTAATAGTTACATATTTCAACTGAGACGTCAGCAAAGTCGTAGTTCGAGGAAATAAAAAACAGACCAGTATTTTCAAAGTTGAAACTTTTTGAGCACAAAATGAATTATAGAATAAATTAAAACTTTTACTTAAACTCGACAGTTAGTTGAGGTTAAATTCAACATTAGGATTATTTGACCTCTAGCTTACTTTCTTTGCTTTGTTTTGTAGGTTCACGAAAACCTTACTTTAAAAAAAACATCATGGATTGTTTATATATTTACTTACCACCAACTCATAAAACAATCATATTATTTTTAGAAATAAATGAGTTTACGTTGTATAAGGATTTTTTTCTCAGCTTTCAAAAATAGGTATCATTAAAATCAAATAGTTTTGAAAAATGCATACCCTTTCAATTGGATTCACACCACACTGACCGCACTAAACCATCGATCACAGATCATTAAAGGATCGATATATAAATAAAATCGACTCACACGCAAGAAGACGACCGCGGTTTACCCAAGGAAGACGAATGGTGGCGTCCGCGAATGCGTTCGCGAAACCGCCGAGTGGATTCTAAAAGAAAGAGAAAGAGCTATCTTCACTTTCACTCGGACTGATGTTCCACTTAACCCTGGCAGGACTACCTCCGGAGTGCACTGTTCCCGCCCGCACATCCAGTTATAAGCTGCTACAGCTGCGTTTGACGTCGTCATAAATTCCATAACAGATACACAGCAATTTTCACAGAATCACTATCAGTAATCGTTGTAATTATAACATTACCATTGGCTCATCATGTGGGACCTAATAGGTTTTACAGCGTTGAACATGCACGGGGTCTATCTTTACTTGGATACTTCGCTGCTTTGATGTGAGCATTGTGTGTTATGAATGAAACACATAATATGGAACAATAAATGTTAATTGATTGTACCTAGTTAATTACAACATAAAAATAGTATCTAAGTTTTTGTGATATAAGCTTTCTTTACCACTGCCCTGTCTCATCAGGGCAGTGGTAAGGAAACGTTGACCAGCATAGGCTGATGATGATGATCAACAGACGTTTAGTGCGTAAATCGAATCTATCTTTTGCGTCTCAACACGCACTTTAACCACTGCGCAAAGCAATTTATTGGAGAGGCTCCTGAAGTTACTGGGTTAGTTCAGTAATAAAAAATTCAAGAACGTCACTCAAAATTGATTACACCGCCCAACTCATGCCGTCCCGTAAAGAGTGTAATAGTCCGGTTCACCGTAGTACTAGGGACAAAATTTCTATTTGCAACTTCTGTGTATACCTACGACTGGTATCAATGGATTGATAGTGATGTCCTGAATACGAATCTGTCGGTCGTAGAGTGCCAAAGTGGTGGGGGGGAGAGGGGGGATGGATCAAAGTTGGCGAAATGGACCTTTTGTTTTTACGCTATATCTTCGCAAATAATTGTTGTATTTCTTATTTCTTAGATTCGTTAGAATGGTAATGATATTGTCTATGATTCTTTCATACACATCTCGAACGTAAATCAAATACTTTCAAAGTTATATTATAAAACATATTTTTTTTACTCTAAAGAAAAAATATTTTGCTGGATTTCTAGAAAACTAGCCCGTTTTTGTGTTTTTTGGTTCTATTAAAAAACGTTAAGAAACTATTAAGGATTCAATGAAGGTATGTATTATTAATGTAGGACTAATATCGATTGAGCCATAGTCAAACAAGCGCAATAAAGAAGCGCGCCGAGTACTCACGCGGGGAAGACCGCGTCGCTGTGTCATCGTGTTTTTCTATGCTTTAATAATTTGAATAAGCTGATTGAGTCAATTCTTAGTTTATTATTAGATTTTTGAGACTTCAGTATATTTTTGTTCTAGTACTAAGGTATTTTTAGTTCAGACAGTACCAATAATTATTTAATACAAGCGGCCGCCTGCAACTTCATCCGCGCGGTCTTAGGAAAAAAAAACAGTGATATATCTTTATTAATTGTAGCCTATGTCCTGTTCAGATACATAAGCTATATTATTGTAAAGTTTCATTAAAATCCATAAAGTAGTTTTTACGTGAAAGGGCAACACGGCACATCCACACATCCAAACTTTCGCATTTATAATATTGATTCGACTATCGGCCCGCCCCGACTTCGCAAGGATGCAATGGGATTGTATAAAATATATAAACCTACCCCTCTAATAATTCTATCTAAAAGAAACCTCATCAAGATCCGTTGCGTAGTTTCAAAGGCACAAGCATAGGTACACAGGAATATAGGGACTGAGAAAGCGATTTTGTTTTATACTATATAGTGACTTACACTTATTAAAATTCCTAACAAACTTTACAAGGTAATAATGTTATAAGTAGGTAAATATCTAATTTAATCATCTGAATGAAAGTAACAAAGGCGTAATAGTTAGCGATTTTACCTACTGCGCTAGGTGGGCTGTAGGAGTCCAGGTTTTGATTCCCACTCATTACAAACATTCATTGTGTCAATTATTTTTACAGTTCGTACTGGGTCTGCGTGTAAACGTCTTTAAGCTCGTTATTTACTTCTTCATGAAATGTAAATACAAGATCTATCTGTCCATTGGAAGTTTTTATGATCCTAAAGCCCCAGAGATATTTATGCATCTGAGCATTTTAAAACCAACTTCCACAATCTGGCAAGACATTTCTTTTGATATGGTAGACATACTAACTCAACACAGACTGCAAGACAGAAGAAACAAACAAATCCAGTCGGCCACAGTTGCCTACTTGAACTCTTAATTTTCTGTATCGTTTTCTAGATAATCGGTAATCGTTGCCGTCCACGATGTTAACAAATCATATGCATTCTGGTTCTTCAGGGAAAACACTGCATATGGTTCCTCCAACTTTGCCTTCTAACTAAGCTTAATTCATGCCCAGAGTAGGAGCAGGAGGAGGTATGTTGAAAAACTCGGGACTTCTTTAAGAATAGCGACTTGTGTTTGAAGTTTTTGTTAGAAGACTCTTTGGGTCTTTTTGGAGTTCAAAAAATCTTCAGTAGTTTTATCTAGTCCAAGTCCCACAACCATTGTCGAGCAAAACATTATGAAAGTATAAGTTTGCAACCAATTACCAGATAGACCAAAAGCCCTGGCTGGCTGGCTAAAACTATCTACTCAGTCGACGGCAACAGCCCTAGTCTTAGGCAGTCGGTACTGTGTTCAGTCTTTTACTGATATTTTTGTCTTTGAATGGTTATCTTCCAACTGAGTTCCAACAGCAGAACAAACACCTCTTCTTCGGTCGAACAGACAACTCCTTTTCATGACCAAGTGAAATTACACTTGGACATGAAAAGGAGTTAATTGTCTGTCACGTTTCTGGCACGGCTAGAGTAAGGTTCAATCCACCTGTTCTCAAAATTGAAGGCGAGCTTGTATCTCACACGTATTGCTTCAAAATAGATGTGCAGCTTATTTCAAATTTTGGAAATTTTCAGTAGTCATCCGGGATTTAATTTCTGTCACGTTGCTTGAGTAGTAAGTAAATGTAGATCTACTTCACGTTACTTACTTCTATCTTACTTGTAAAGCACAACAATCGTTACTGAGCAGTCTGATACTCGCACAAGGTATTAACTCATAGTAGCGGCCAATGGATAGTGCTTAACTGTGCAAAGATGTATCGCAAATTAATGTACAGGTTGTTTTCAACCCAAATGTTTGCCAGCCATTAAATAGTTATAGTATGTATAGTATTAGCTATGGTTGTAGGCTGCAGCGCCTTTAGACTTAACAATCTGCTTTTTTGATCCATTTGCTAGTAAATCGATTAAGTATCTTCTTCTTGATCAAAATCAACTTAAACAGATGTCCCACACATAGTGACCGTATTCTTAAAGTTTTATCAGAAGTTTACCACCTCTACTTATGTTGTCGCTCACCAGAGTTAATGGCTGTGTTAGTCGGGTACATTCGTGAACTTAGTACGTTTTAGTTGTAGTATGTGCTAATTTTTTACAGTATTCGCCTATACGACGTTACGATGATGATGAAGACTGTTCACCACACTCAACTAGCCCGCACTGGGCAAACCAGCAAACCAAAGGGCACACTTTTCTTTAGGAATGGGAGAGGATGTTCATCTAAACGCCAACGGGCGGCTACAGCTGTAGGCCACGTAGGCAAGCATGCTTAAAACCACTATTTACATCCAAAATATTTGAAAATATGTTTATCTACTGATGACCTATTTGTGATTACAAATGTTAAAATGCGAAAGTTTATAAGATGTATGTTACTCTTTCACGTTCAAACTACTCAACGGGTTTTGATGTAACTTTAACAGTAATATAGCTTATACTCGTACATCAGAATAACACATAGGCTACAATTTTATTTATAAAGTTATTGTTCAAAATACTGAAGCCACGGGTGGCCGCTACGAGCTAGTATGAGAATACAGAGGCAAGTAAGTTCTTCATGGATGATCAACATTAGCCTACGTTGAGTTCCTTTTTCTTCAAATTTTCACATACACTTTCCATTTTATCTATTCATTGCCCTTGCTTTGATTTACCAAATTCAACTAAATGGTTTTCTTAAATTGCATTTTCACCCGCCTAAACTTCTATTAGTTGGTACCTACTTAAGACAAAAAAAAGCGCGGCTAACGTTAATCAAAGTGCTAGTTTCGGTATTTAACAACTACAATGTTAATATTAAGTTTATCTTAGTTTTATTCACTACTAAAACACTAAAATCATATAACAGGAACCGTTAAAGGCAGCAAATAGGAAAAAACCGCTCATTTTACGTCGTCTCCTGAGGCGCGAAACAGGCGGCGATGTTGTGCGCCACTGACTACAACTCAATAGTTATTGAACTTAGGGTAATAATTCTTACCTTTTTTAAAAGCTGAATTGATTCGCCACATTTTTTATAATAACCTGTATTACCTTAAACCTAATGGTTTCCTTGTAATCTGCAGTGTCATTTATACAATGGGTTACAAAAAGACGTTTTTTAAAAATAACTTTTAAAGTATAACTTTTACGTATTTAAGTTTTTCTGAACAAAGATAGCAAATATAATTACCATTCAAATGATACCAAAATCAAGGAACTACAACAAGTATTTACAGAGATAGAGCCCAAAATCAAGAGGTCGTTTTAACACCTTTTACGGCGCCCCCCCCTTACCCCCACCACTTTTTCACTCTACGACCGACAGATTCATATACACAACACCATCCCGAACCCATTGGTACCAGTCGTGGTTATACACAAGAGTTGCAAATAGAAATCAAGTTCTAGAGCACTTTTGCTCAAACGTGAACCAGACTATAAGGGCTGCTTAACTATGATTTGCGTTTTGCGTTATCCGATTACTTCGGATAAATGAAAGTCCTCATCGATCGGGCCACTGGAAAAGATATGTACAAAGCCAAACGTCAAAAAAACATTCGGTCCTGGCATCAGGCGGGACTCGAACCCGCGTCTTTCGCAAGCCGGGCGACTGCACTACCAATTATGCTACCGAGACCATTAACAGACCGGACGGACCTGGTTTTCCTATCTTTAGTAAGATGATAATGCATTATCCCTAATGCTAAAAATAAAATAACCTGTCAAAAAAACAGTTTTTTTTTGTTTTTTTACCATCATTTTATGCAATCATCTATAAACACAGTCTCCAAACTTTTTTCCTTAAAAATCAACATTTTGGAGACGGATATGCGAAAGATAGAAATAAGGACCGATTTGGTGTTATGCTTACTCCGGTAGATCGTTTTAAAAACAAAGGTACTATGTAAGAGTGAGAGAGCGAAGAAGGTGTCATTGTCAGGACCACTTGCTGTATAATTTTATTGAATGTAGGTATACGCCACGAAAACAAATATTTTTACTTGTAATGTGTAAACTTACTTACCTTTTATAATGTGTAGAACGTTCATTGACATGCGTATGGGGAACACGACATTTTCAACTCTTTGCATCGCTATTTCTCCGAATGGTGATTTTTAGGAGAAAAGTTTACAGGCAGTTTTTATAGATATTTGCATGATTGATAACTTCCTTTGAGCTATGATATGATTAAACTTGCCGTTTAGCTAAAAAAACAAAATCCATTTTGTTTTTGACCTTGGTCAAACCTTATACTTTTGTTTTTGTTTCATTTTTTTCCAACTATGAACACCCCGACCAAGACACACCGATATGTTCATGCACACAAATGCTTGTGCGAGGATCGTACCTGCGACCTGTCGTGTTGTATTAGCCAACTTCTCTACTTAAACCCATTCGGTCAAACCCAGTTCGAATTTAACAAACTATTCTAACTTTATTGTTGGTTGTTTGGAATAGATGGCTTTTTGGGAGTCAATCAATCAATCAAACTATTTATTTGTTATAACATTCTAAGGTTCTAACAGGTTACAATAGTTTGTCAGGAGCAGGAAAACTTTGGGAGGTAAGCCCCCCAAAGTGTCCATCCGAGAGGATTTCAGTTAAGAAAATTAGATAAAATTTGACTCTCAAAAGAAGTTAATTCAGTTGAATAAAACGGGTTCCATCTGCATGTTTGTTTTTAAAGCATGCAAGGCATTTTTTTCTGTTTTTTGACTGGGCAAAGGTCTCTCCCAATCCTTTCCAAACATTTCGATCCCGCAGGCTCCGCCAATCTTTCTCATGATGTCTTAAATCGTCAAATCAATCATTATTTCCATTATGTTCGAAAAGTAGACTATACTAGAAGGCAAGCGAACTGAATTTCAGCATGTAAATAAAACAGTCAGAGACTTAGATATGTACTAATAGCATGATGACGCGTTAAGGTGCCTACTTTTGTAACTTACTAAGTTATTTTATTTAGATCATAGGGGTATAGTAGAAGATGACACAGTCAGTAGCAATTGTACAAAAAGCTAAGACCTTCACCTAAATAAACACGTCTTTGAAACCCTTTCCGTAGTCCATTGCAATGTTACCTTCAGTTGATTTAATTTTGCTGGTAAAAAACGATAGGCGTTTATTTTTTGCGTAGTTGCGGCAGTATGAAAAATTGCCTTCGTTTTTTGATCAGATTCTACGTCTTATATTGCATATAATATAATTCCGGTTGGCGCCAAAACTCACTTCGCTCGTAGTGAGTTATCTTTGTAATTTAATCTTTGCGACTGTCTGAGAGGAAAGAACTAAGCCAAACATCATTTTTTCCCATTTAACTCACCTCGGGAGGAGCTAGGTTGCCGGCACAGCGCGCCCGGGGTCCATTGATAGAGTCCCTCACGGGGGTCCTCGGGGATTCCTGGTACCACGCGCGCAGAAGATGACCTCCGTGGAGGGTGGGTGTGCCCGCGCCTCACTGGGGAGGGTGAGCCCCACACATAGTGCGTAAAGGCATTCTCCGCTTAAAAAAAAGGTCAGCCGTCTATTAGATAAACCAATTCTACCAATAATAATACCAGTTCAAGGTCTTTACCTTGCATTGGTATTCTATCTCATTTTGTAAGGAAATAAAATACTAATGCGATTTACCGCCGCACTCAGAGACGTCAATTTAACGTTAATGGTTGATTAGCGTCAAAATTCCATTTTTGAAAAGAGACTTTATAGCAAATTGAATAAAGAACTTTTCAGAATGTCAAATTTTTGACTCTAATGAACCATTAAAGTTAATTGACGTCTCTGAGTACGGCAGTTAGTGCGTTTCACTCAAACGATCACAATCTAGCAGTTATTGAGTTTTACTTCGTGCCAAAATCGCGTCTCCCTTCCAACTCGGTCGTGAGACGTCCGAAATGTGAGTTGAGAATCGTTGGAGTTGCAGCAGAGATGACAGCCTCGTCCGGGGGAACACGTAGAAGGCTTCGTCCACTTACCGTGTACCCCCACTATAGACGACGATAGGGAGTAACAGAGTTTTTAGTCGGTAGGCCACTGGGTTACGACCTCCCCAGTGGAGCGTCCGACATAGCACGTCCGCCCCCTGGTGGACGGGTATGCGTAACACATTTACTCTGCTTCAAAAAAAAAGAGGTAGCAGCCGAAAATTGAGGCACCTGAATTTTATCCTGCGTCCTGTCAAGTCGTGGGTGTTGTATGATTTAGGCACGAGAAAAAGCACAAGATAAACACTTGAAAAATTTATAAAATAGCATTTACTTCTTTTTTTTAGTTGAGGATCTCAATAGCAACGTTACAAACTATTCGTAAAACTTTGAGGGTGGGCCAATGTGTTCTATAACATAACATAAATTAGTGCAGTACCGACGTTAAATCGAACGTTATTTAACAGTAACATAACATACACCGCCAATACCTTTTTGGCCACTCTGTTAACATTGCACACATCATTTTGATGCTGTCTGTACCTATACGCTGAAGTAAGGCAATGTAGGTGACCGTATTTATGACAGAGTCTACAAGTAAAACCATAGCCTTGAATATACCTCTGTGATCCCAATACATGTGAATTATCACATTGCATTAATCATTTCAGTATTATTTATTAACTTTTTTTCAATGATCTTATTTCGCAAGTCAGTGCAGTAATAAATTAGCGTCCGATGAGGGCGAAGTAGGGCAGCCAGGGCCGCATGCAGGCCCTGTGGCCTAAATGGGTGACACCACTCAACGGAACATCACCGCATAATTTATTCATGCAGCCTCATTTATCTTTAAGATTTTATTTTTGCGTTGTTGGTTAATGACGTACGTATCTACTTCGTACTTGGAATGTGAACATTTGGTCTTGGGTTCAATCACCATTGAGGATTTTTTTTAGGTACAAGATATATGAGTGTTCGGCGCCTCTATTTAAACATGTACCTATTTGGAACCATTTGTGTATGCTTTTCTAGTACAGTCTCTGACTTCGATGTACCTACAAGCTCTGATTAGCTTTGGGGTTAGCAATGTAGATTCGATTTAGGTCTAAGCATGGGTCACGCTTGAGCTCACAGTCAACTTTGGAGAACCAGAGCGCGTTCATAAAATGCACCGAAAAGTTCCCTACATTCTTATTAAAGTAGCTATTTGGTAGGTTGATTCAGCATTCATTCATGAAAGCAAAGCAATTCAAACTAAACAAATCAAGATTTTATCACAATCGAAACCATTAAAATACAGCTGTAATTACGTTTGGAGTTATGGAGGCTGCTTACCCAATAAGTCCTAGGTTCAATGCGCGGTGTTCTGATCACCATTTGAGATTAAGATTGTAGCTTCGATTTGGATTATTTTTAAGAATTTTGGGGCGAGTATTATAGTGGTTGAGTTCACATCTGGTCGTAACACCACTTTGTGTCCGATGTAGGTACAATTTTCGTATAACTTATAACTCTGGCCATGAAAAAGGCAATAAAAACCCAAGCAACCCGGATAACGGCGGTAGGCTCGACCCTTACCACATGGAGTTTAAACTAGCGCTACGAAATGTGGGCTTCTGTTTGTTCCGTTCCCATGACGACGATAATTACTATACACCTCTGACTACGCCGTTAGGGTTAAATTCGTGATCGAATGATCACTTAATTAATTTCCTAGTAGAGTGGTAGGTTAGTTAGTGTGTTTACCTTTAAACAGGTGACTCTGGAAGTACTTGCCAAATTGTTAAAATAAGCTCAATGGAACAAATAAAACTTCCTAGATACGTGTTTATCGTATTTTACAAACGAATGATAAGTAAATAGATTGAAAAAATTTCAGCCGAAACAAGCAGTTGCACGTCTCTGAAACTAGGTTGACCTGCTGTTTATATGCAGAAACGAGAAAATAGGCCAACTCTCTGTGATCTCGGATATCATACAGGTTTCAAGCACAGTGCCATAAGTGTAAAGTGAAGAAGCCAAGTAGGTACTCACTTATTGATATCTCATCCAAGATCAAGAATGTTGTAAAATGTGAAGATTATTGCAAGACTTTTACTTGTTGAAAATAAAAAGGTGAATTTCACAGCACTCAAACAATTACAACGCCCTACTAATTTCGCTTTCGATGCAGTTACTAACGTTTTCACTTTCCCGAAACATGTTTATCGAACAAAAATGTTCAACGTTAATTCTGATCGCTTTAGGAATAACATAACAAATAAAGTGCAGAATGGTAATACCTAGGCAGAAGTGCGGACCGGAGGATGTGTTAGACCTCACGTTTAGAATGTTATTATTTCTCTAAACTCTTAAGACTAAACAAGAGATTAACATTGAGTGAAACCGCACTGCAAGATTCTGGCCTAGCATTCTAACTAGGTACTCCACCAATTAAAATCAAAGGTAACATTCGTAGTTGTTGTTATCGCCAACACTAATCTCTGACTCACACCTACCTACCGAAAAACAAAGAGATTTGCGTTGGCCTAGATACATACAGACCGTGAAATTCTGGAGATTCTGCAAAAACAGTTGCCGTTTATTCGCCTACTTTACGATTAACGATAGTAACTAATGCATTAACAAGTACATGAGAGAAGGCTGCATCCTTATCGTCATACGGGCTCGCGGCGCGCGCATCGCCTTGGCACGGATGCGCCTGGACTTGCGCGGCCGCGGCGCTTTC
This sequence comes from Udea ferrugalis, assembly GCA_950022985.1. Lineage (NCBI taxonomy): Eukaryota > Metazoa > Arthropoda > Insecta > Lepidoptera > Crambidae > Udea > Udea ferrugalis. The sequence goes on from OX465525.1 coordinate 15,140,688, forward strand.
CGCGCCATCAAAACAACCGCAAGGCCACCACTGTTTGTCTAGACTCCACAGGAAATTTACCACTAACCAATCTGATTTCCTACTATATGAATTCAGGAAGTTTTCAGCGCCCTTAACCTTGCATTATTTGCTAACTTCACTCTTCCGCCATTTACAAAAAGATTGACAATAACAATTTTAACACAACTTGACACAACGCGTGTTTTAAATTACCGAAGCGCAAAGTGTCGTATTTCTTAAAACGATATGTTTCCCCAAAGCACTTGCTGGCGATTAATCAGAAAACGCATTATTGCAGACGTATAAAATAAGAAAGTAGAATGGCGCCGCGAAGTTATTGTGGCAGCCGCTATTGGTAGGTCAGTGCTGCATAAATGTTTGTTCCAAAATATCGAAAATTGCAAAACGTTAAGTGGTTTTAATCCTGGTATTGCATAAAGCGTTGGGCAACATTGTCCAAATACCAAAGAAACGGACCGCTCGGGCCATCCGGCCGGTGGCTGGGTGAAATTGCGCAGGTTGCGTAACGAAGGTCGCAAGGATGCTGAGTGCAGCGCGTGCGCGTCGGGACTCGACGGATCCTCGTGCGAATTTATTTTAATAAATCACAAGCAGGTCACACACAATGACATCGGTAACATAAGCTCACGACTTCATCCAGCAGGGAAGTCAGAGCCCCGCTGACGGTTGCCTTCTTGTTGTGCTCTAAGATTGCCGTCATGGTGAACGGAACACAGTCACAATATAAAACATATTCACGAAATACTAACAATAATCCTTTGAAAGTTTAACAATAGTTCCTCTCGTTACGATCTCTTATATTTTATGCAGACAATTCATGTCACTATAAATTAGTGTCCGACCGAACTTTCGGTTTCGGTTTCGGTTTCGGCCAGTTTCGGCCAAAAAATCAAGTTTCGGCCACAGTTTCGGTTTCGGCCAAAATCGGCCGAAACTTTAGCCGAAACCGAAACTCATTTCGGAAGTTTTCGTGCGCACTCGTATGACTTCGTTTCTCGCGGCAACGCTATGGCAGAGCCGGGCGGCCTCCACAATGTTCGGGAATTGGGACAGGGATGGGGACGGGGATTGTCAGGGGACCTTCGGATGGCTCTGTAGCAACACAAATTGGTCAATGCTTTATCACCAGACGCACAACTTCTTCAGGGGTAATGTTTTGACGGAACTGACTACGTCTAGGTTTTCGTTGAGACTGTTCTATTGGTAGTTCGATTCTTGAAGTTGTCGACGAGTATATCTTGGCCAAATGATCCAAGTAGTCAGGTCCACCTTCGATAAAGTGGTAAATCGCCGCATCTAACACGGCTGGGCACTAAAAACGCCGTCGCGACGTGGGGCTGCGCTGGTTGGCAGGTTGAAGTGGCAGTGGGCGGGGCACATTGCACGAGAAACTGATGGCTACTGCGGTCGAAAAGTTCCCGAGTGGGATACCATTTGAAGCCAAACGCAGCGTGGGTCTCCCACCAGCGAAGAAAAAGGCTGACCTGATACAGATCGCAGGGTTTCGGTCAATGTGATCACTCAGATTATTTACGATTGTAATTGCCTTCAAAACTATCGTATTGAAGGCAGTTCGCAAGACCTAGTCTCCTTTATTAGACTAGAATCGACGTCGAATTATAAAAATTTACCAACTTTTGCCGACGACAAGGTGTTTTTCGCCAACACACCCGCCGAGTGGCAGAGCAGACAATGTTCAAAGAACTAACGGTAGTGTGCTATCGCATTGAACTGGTGATGAACCAGACGAAAACGAAAGTGATGACAAACGGCACACAAAGTAGTTAGAGTTTGAGAACAGGCCACCCGACATCGTCAAGGTTTTCATCCACATACTTTGGTGCCGCCATGATCTCGTGCAGTCCGGTTTCTGAGATGTTTCCTTCCCAGGACACTTAAATTGTGGAAGGAACTCCCTGTCGAGGTCTTCACGATGAGCTATAGCATGTAGTTTTTTCAAGAGGTGTTTTAAAAGGTTCCTGCAGGGTCGGCGACAAGCAAGTAATCCCCTGGAGTTGCACGTGTGCATAGGCTGCGGTAACCGCTCACCATCAGGCGGTCCGCATGCTTGTTTGCCACCGTCACGCTTTGTAAAAAATAGGCAAGATAAGGAAATCGTACGCCGAATGGCCTGGAGGAGCTAACTGGTCAAGGCTTTTATGAAGTGCGACCTTCCTATATCTTTCAAGCGAGAACTTCTCGACGTTTGCATTTTGCCCATCCTAACAAACGGTGCCCAAGCCTGGTTGCTCACGGAACACCCTAATTCAAAGCTCGGAATTTTTCAAGGGCAAGGGAGTGCAGTGTGTTAGGCATTAAACACACAGACAGAATATGGTCACCACGATCCGTGCTAAAACTGGCGTTCAAGAGCCTACGCTAGAAAGTCGCCAAACTGAAATGGGAGTTGGCAGGTCATGTCTGTAAAATGTATCCGGCCCGAATCACAACCCAATCGCTCCTCAAAGACTGTATCATTGAAGGGCCAGGCCTAAAAAACGATGGTGCAACCACCTGGTACATTACTCCGGCGAATGGTGGACTTTAGCAAAATACAGGGGCCAATGGAAAACAATTGAGGGACACCTTTGCCCAGCGGTGGGATCTTGTGTCGTAAAGAATGAGTCTGTAACTTTGTTTTGTTGTCATTATCAGAATAATGGGTTTTAAAAGCTTTAGGTATTTTATACTTGACCACGTGAGTTTCGGTTTTGGCCGAAACTGAAGCCCAGGCCGAACATTCGGTTTCGGTTTCGGTTTCGGCTGGAAAACCAGTTTCGGTCGGACTCTACTATAAATCTTCTGGGATGTATTTACTGTTAAAAGTCATGTTTAAGTATATGGTAGAGGTAAATACTTGCGTCAAATTCCATTTATTAAGTAATGCTGCGTATTTACTTTGTTTTGTTATCTCTCAATAAAATTGATAACGGACTTATAGAAATACCAGAAAAAATCCCAGGTGGTATTCAAACCAGCATTTAAGGATAATTTCATCGATAACAGATTTTTCTGTTACAGAGGCGTTCAACCTTAACATGGGGTACCTTATTCTGCAGACATAAGACCTTTGTAAAGGTTGGTATGACCGCATCTGTACCTAACAATCACGTTATCAAAAATTTATTAAACGCAACTTTGTTAAACGAAGTTAGTTATTATGGTGCTGGGTCACTCATGAGGTGGGTGATGGCCCATACAATTAGATAAATTATGTTTTGATATTAAAATTAAATATTGTGTTTACTTACATTAGTTTTATAAGAAAAATTGTTACTAACTTTATATGGGCACTGCCTGAAATAAAATATTTGAATTTGAATTATAATTTGCTGAATTTCTTCAGAAGTTGACGAGATAAAAATAAATGTAACAGTAAATTCCCAATTTGTGTTAATAAAACCTCATGTTGATTTAATTAAGAATGAGTGAGTTAACATAGTATGGTTCAAAATTGATCATAAAAAAGTAACTAATTGATCAGTTATTGGCATTTCATCCTCGTATAAGGCGCGCTCGAAATACTGCGGAGCGTCGCGTACGCAGGCTTACGCATTTCATGAAAGAATTTGCTGTTAATTGTGCCGAAAACGGCAAGGCTATTACGGAACTTGTCAGTCACTGCCTCTCATTCATGGAATACAGATATTCCGTTGTCTGGACCTTCATTAGTAACATCAAGTTTGAAGTTAATGCTAGTTAGGTACTCAGGAAAGTATGTCATTGGGTTGGAGTGGGCGCGAAGGATACAAGTGCTCCTTTGTAAAATGGTGTCTGATTTTTCTTGCTGGCTTAGTACCCGCCGGCTTGTATTCCAATAAAAGGTGAACTTATCCATACTGCTTCCCATATCATCATTATGATCATCTTTGAGGGCGAGGGTCAAACTATGCGTATAACTTGCCGCCGAATGGTCCCCATTCGAGAACTTTAGGCTTCATCGGCCATCTGCCACTTCAACCTGAACTGCTGGGCTATGTCGGTGACCCTATTTTTCCTAATTTTCAAATCGATGTCGTAGCGATTGCACGCTGAGTGACCTTAAACTTTCCAATCAGGCCCATAGTGCCCTATTAAGCAGAAAAGCGTTATCTCAGTAAAAGCTAACTAGGTTCATATTGACCGAGATAATTGTAATTTTGTAAAAATCGTTTTTCCGCCGCCGGATGTGGCAGCGGACCGCCTTTTCGGTGGCTCGTGGTTGCGGGTCCAGTAGGGTATGCGCACTGTGGGCGCCAGCGGGCTGGAGTGCGTGGGTGCTCTGTCTTGCATTGCATGGCATCCACCGAAACGGCGGAAGTGCCTGCGTACTCCAGGCACTTTCATGGCCTCCCCCCTTAGTCCCCCCGTTGGAGGAAGCCCCGTCAGGGCATAGCACTGGCGGCGGAGCAGTGTCATAAATCTATTGTGGAACCAGCGTCACCGAAAAGTGCCACGGTTAAGTGCCGTGGGGTGTTAGTCGCTAGAAGTCCGACATAACATCAGTGTCCCCCTGGGCGGCGAGGTATCTATGAGGATTTCCCCACGGATAAAAAGGCCTAGTAGGTAGTACTTACCTTGTGGTACTTCAGCGCAGCGTAACTACACCCATACCACTGACCCATACGCATGACAAGTTAAACACCTTAGGTATACCATATAGGTCGTTGGAACTGAAATAATCAGTAGACGAGTGAGAGCAAGAAACATCCAAATGAATATAATTTATACGATTTGCAGTAAAGAATATACCCTAAAATCAGTCGTAAACATGACGATGCGTCGATTTTATGTGCATTTCTTAACGGATTGTTAACTTAAACAAATTTTTATGTTTTTATTGCTGCTATCAAACTGATAAATATGTAAATGCATGGAAAATGCAAGTTTACTCAGTTTGACTTTTTCTTTCACTTTCTACGTCTACCTACAGGCTTCGCAGCTGTAAACAAAACAATAACACCGATGTCGTAACAAGCACTAAACATTTAGCGATGATTTGGAATTTACTTTCTCAGCTAAAAATAAAGATCCTTTAAAGATAAAATGATAATCTGTAATAATAATAACTAAGGAAAAATCAGAAGGATTCATTAATGACCAAGTAACATAATATTTTATCTAGTATGTTACGTATAGTACCTACTCTATATTTCTGATAGTTTCAGAAATAACTCTACCTATCTACTTCCAATATCATTAACAACAATAAGCACAGAAACGGTCAAAGTATAAGAAGATAAGCAAGTCGAACTGCAACAGGAGTTCATCAGAGTTAGCACCAGCCGCACTACAGAGGGGATTCCTAAAAATAATGCTTAAATAGATAATTGGTGGATTAGACACCTCATCCGTTTTAAAATCTTGTGAGAATTAATCTGACGGGAACCATTTAAAGAACGATAATTGGCGCGGAAACATAAAGCAGATTAATGACACCTGTTAGTCTGGTAACTGGCTAAATAAGCATTCTCTGACACGCTGATCCGATTCAAGATGCCTCGTGCGTAAAGTAAATAGGAAGCGCAACACAAAAACAGCGGAACGAACAATACGGCTATAAACCGTAATGTTTACATCCGCAAGGTCATTAACTAATCCCATCGCGACCCTCGCGGCTCGTCGGTCCCCAGCAGCGGGGCGTGGCGCGCGCTCGTCGTCGCCATTCAGTCGGTGGTCGCGTTGCCGTGAACTTGGCCCGCTCGCAGTCACCCTGGCCCCGAGGCGTTATCGGAGGCGCCGCCCGCGCCCTATAATAGCAGGGCCGGCGTCTCCCCCTACCTCCAGAGTAGACTCCGACTCCGGCAGACATGTTTCGCGCCTTGTGCATCCTCGCTGTGGTGGCTGTCGCTAGCGCCTGCAAGCCCTGCAGTGAGTCACCACCATATTAAAAAAATACAATTAATATAATTTAGCCAGTTCTATTTTAAAAATACAGTGCTGTTTTATGTTTTTTTTAACCTACCAGTATGTGACGAAAAAATGTGAATTAAGAAATCGATTAAGTTTTACGAAAGTTATCGCACATGCGGATATTTAAACAACGCAGTTCGGAATTTCGTAACTAAACCGTCATCGGATTTGGAACTCGAGTGCACTTGTGTTTATGAATAGCCGCGACGATTCAGGTTTTAATTTCTACTGCGCCATTCGAGCTACTCAATCTCTGTTATGTCATAAAAGTGCTAACATTGAGTGCTTTTAGAGAGTCCGCGTCGTTCCGAGTTGGATGCAATAGCCAGATTTTCCACGACACTGTAAGTGCCTGTGCCGCTGACTTTGTGCGAAGCTTCTCAAATTTTTGCTATCTGTTGCTTATCCAAGTTGAACTATTTTGGTTAATTTTGAATGTGCCAATAAATAGGTAATGTGAGAGCTCAAAGTCTAGACAACGTTTAAACCAGCTCGAGGGGTACCTAGTGAGACTATTTTTAATCTTTATACGGTCCATGATACAATAAGAATCATAAGCAGTCGGTAAGTCCCTGCTTACAAATGTCGTTATCAACCAACGATCGTACTTAACACACTTTTGTGACAATAAATAATGAAGATACTAACTGAGTAGCCAGTTGTGCAAAAAACGATAATAATCCTCCTTCAAACCGCAATTTAAATTTAAGGGTCATATTTTAGCTGAAACGGCAAAATTATATCATAAGGTCTTGTAAGTATCAATAACAATTTGTAAGTTATTTAAAATATTTTGTAAAATACCTTTTTTATATCACTATTTTTAGGTCAATTTGCTATAAATTCTTTACACTTCCGACGTAACAGTAGCCATTGTTGCTGCAATTTCTATACCTACATGCCATAACTTGTGGGACTGTTCCGTGTCCTCGTGGGATCTAAGTGGATGAATTTCGTATTTCACTTCACATTGTCATTGACAAGAAAATACCCCTTATAACTATCATCATCATCATCATCATCAACAGCAGCCATAGGACGTCCACTGCTGAACATTTCGCCTCCCCCATAGATTTCCAGAGCGGCCTGCTGTAGGCGGCCTGCATCCACCGAGACCCACTAACTAACTATATCAGGATCTAAAAACGTTTCTACTTGGACGACCTATATCTAGAAGTGTTATCGTTTCAAAAATAATAACATTAAGTTTTTCTAGTTGCCCAGACAAAAGTAATCCTGATTTTGAAGCGAATTAAATGTACAGTAGAATTTTGAAAGAATGGCTCGAAGGTGCTCGAAGGTGCGAATTCACGAACGGCAACCAACGTTAAGCACGCGCTCACGCTCATGCTGTCCTGTGAATTGTAAATAGAACTGAAAGAGCTGAGGGATGCTTGACGTTGATTTGCGTTTGTGAATTCGGCGGTGAGCCAGTGACTACTTGTAGGTCATTATTTGAACTCATCCACAAGTGAAGATCCAGAGTGCAGAATTTTCTAAATTGTTTAGTTTTTGTACAGCATGCGGGGTGGCGCGCGGTGCGCGAGTGGTCGGAGGAGCGGCCGTCACTCCCGGAGAGTTTCCGTGGCTGGCAGCGCTACAACGGGATGGGAAGGTCATCTGTGGCGCCACTGTTGTCGCCAGGGACCACCTCATCACTGCCACGCACTGCGTGCACGGGTAAGTTTCTAAGCAGTTCAGTGCTTACATTTCTGGAGAGTACGCATAGAAAGCAACAATATTTGCGAATCACCCTACTATTAGAGCCAATCAATCTGAAGCTAATGCCTAGATCTCAGCTGAGTGAAGTCCATTTTATTTTGATCATCGTCGTGACGACGACGCCGCTATGTCTGATACAGTTTTGTTTATTATTTTTTTGTTTCTTGTTGTAACCTGGCGCCGGCCTAGTTCATTCTTTTGTTTATATTTTGTAAGTGGTCATAGCATTGACATTATTTAAATTGTGTGGATTCAGACAAGGGGTCGGAAAAGGACTCCTAATTATGAAGAGTTTGAACGTTGCTCTGCAATTAGACGTCAGTCAACTCCACAGTTAGCTATTTCGAAACTATACTGAACTAACCGAGCATTTATATGACAATCACATAAAAAGTTAGTTGAATTTGTCATATAGAGCTGTCAAATTATCTGGGAACTTTGACAAGCGCTACTATCCTAAAGTAGGTACTTCTACTACAAGGCTATGCTTTGTAGTATGCGGAATGAAAGAGCGATACTGTCCAGCTCAATAAAGGATTCGAGGCTTCTAATCCTGTGTTCATGCAATACATCATCGCTCGAAACGATGTTTTTTTTCCTAAAATGACAATTTGCTTATGTGTAAGGACCTCCCCACGGGGAAGAGGTCGCTTTCGGCCCGCCGTGGGTTGCAAGGCGGTTTCCACCCCAGTTTCCACCAACATGGACGATGAAAGGGAGTCCCGGAGTTTTTATTTTGTTTGCCACTGGGTGTCACCTTTCCAGTGGCGAGCCCCACATAGCCGTCCGCGCCCCGGTAAACGAGTTTGCGTAACCTCATTCCCTCCGGGTCAAAAAAAAGGTGTGAGGACCTATCTTCAAAATGATGTGAAAATCTACTGACACTCGCATGAAAGAACTAGACATTACGTCGAAAAACGTTGCCCCCATCATTAACTCTAGTGACCGCACTATCGTATTCAAAAAACTCTCGTTTCATTCATCAGAATGAGGTGACACTCTTTTTGGTTACGCCTTTGACCTTGCTGCTTCGCGTGGCTTTGACCCTCCACCACGTTAGAGAGCAGACGTGGCCTATCGAAGGCTCGTGAATCATTGTAACTTATCTTTAGGTACCTATGCCATGATATTCACGGCCTACGAGCACAAGACGGTGCTCATGTTCATAGAAAATCGTCTGTTTAGTAAAAATTACATTACCAAGGTAGTTAGTGCTAATTTAGGTATTCGGTTTTTGAAAGTTCTTTTGTTTCCAAGTTTTAAATTCAATTTGCGAATTTTCGAATCCGGTTTGCGAAAGATGCGGGTTCGATTCCCGCCTGATGCCAAGACGACCAAATGTCTTTTTCTGGTTTTCAGATCTTTATATTCAATGTTTTTCTTTGAACATGATCGTTTACTTGTACACATAGGTAGGTGCCATCATTCATAAAATCAAACGGAGTACTGACTAGTGAATATCTCGTTGGCTCACTGACTAGTGAATCCTGCCTCCTAGCTGCCAATCGCAAAGATGAACAACTGCATAATATGTATCTAATTAAAAAATATATCTGATGCCAGAGAAGTAAAACCAAAATTTCGTTTCCTGCTATTAAAAAGCGCTATTGGGTATCGATGTGAAAGTTAACGAAAGCCGTTTACTTTCATGTTGTTAAAATGGGGACTCTAAAGCATTGTTTGTTATGCTGAAACTCTATAGCATAAATAAATAGTCGGTGGTTAGGAACCTAGTTAGTTTCATGCACATATGAAAATAAATAACATTTTCTTATAAACCTTTCTTTTAGTTCGCCATTTTTTTTACCAACTCCCTACAATTGAACTTTAAAAAGCTGAAGTGTGGGATAATGCAAAAAAAGGCGTTGGTTTTTTTATTGAATAACTGTAAACCTACATGTCTTCCTAAATATGCCGTTTACGTTTCTGTAGAAATTGGCTTGGAAACTGTCTTGAGCCTGTTTCGCGGTTCTCCCATTTGGAGTTGGCCTATACTCCCCAGGCCTACATTCGCCGTGTGTGTACACATATAATACCTATCATTCTTTTACATTATTAGACACATACATTACAAAGTTTGTTCAGTGTCAAGGTGTTTATTCATTCGGAAAAATCTACACCGCTTAATTAACCTGCTTGGAAATAACGTCCTGCAATACATCTGAATAATATCAGTTTAAATAATCATTTAAAGATATCTAAGTAGGAGTGTGTTTCTCAGTCTCTGGCACTGTATATTTTATTCATATTTATTTTAAGAGTCATTCTTACTTTTACTTATTAAGTATTGTGGCGTACGAAGAAGGTAATTTGAAATACACTTCTTCTGTTAATTATATGTCTGGCACGGCGATCACGTGCCATAATTATCTTAGAGAATGTAATTTGTTGTTCAGATGCCCTACATCAACAAAAGTAGCTCTATTGTGGATCATTTGAATACATTCAAGGCAATGGCAAGCGTCTGTTGAGTGAGAGCTAGCGTCTCTTAACTCCACGAGCACAACATAATGATTGTTGATGAAATAATATACTTAAATAAATAAATATCTTTATACTTAAATTTTAAGCCAAGATCATAAGTAAAGGTGTGCAGCAGATCTTGTACAATAGACCATCTTGCATCAATCCGCAGAACACACAAAATTCAAAGTCTTCTTAAATTTCGGTAAAATCTTTGTTAACTCGAGTAAAGCTCGTGATAGTAACTTAAGACAGATGATACCTACTACAACATGACTAATATTTAGAAGTCTCTCGTGAATATTAAGAAGTTTGCCGTACGGATACCTAAGTAGTACTTAAAAGTGTGTGATGCGCACGCTCAGATCTGCAAACAATAGATATTTGTATAATAATGGTGGCGACTACTAATCGGTGAAAGCTCATAATTATTTGCTGAGCTAAACACATATTGGAATACGAGACACAGGCAATTATATGACATAATGTTCGGTAGAGGTTGCGGCCTATCCGCTCTCGATTTTGTTTTGAAACTCGCATTCAGGGTAGGCACACAAGGCTCCGTGATTTGCCAGTGCAGAATGTATTATTTATCTTAGGCCTTACATATTATTTACAATCTTTGCAAGTTTTGAAACTCTGTTTTCGTCATCGTCATCATCAGCCGCACAACGGCCATTGCTGAACACAGATCTAATTCATAGATTTTTCCGGAGCGGCTGCTTTTTGGGGGATTACAATCTACACTCACCGACATTCGGGACCATTATTGGGTCAACCGTTCTCCTTGCGGATAGGAGGTTCACGTTTCCACGATATGCTCTCCATTCGAGCTTTTAGCTTTTTAGGCTTCTTTCTGAACATCAAGTAAATTAATTCACTTCATATCAACTGAGATGCGCCCTTCAGGGCATATTCGGACTTTTGTTTGTCCTCAAATTTGGCACACTTTTCATTGCGCAAGCGGGCTCCTCGCATCTGGCCGCAGAACACGAGATTTGCATTTGCATTGTTTCATTAAAATACGAAGATGCGTCTTATTAAGTTAGCGTTAACAACTTAAAGGGCTCTTTTAAATCAGCGCTCTTTTGAGCGTCTATTTTAAGCTCACGTCAGTAATTTAAATAAGTATCTACTTATTGCGAGCACGAATGCCAAAATGCGTAAAATGCGATGAGACCGCTCTTTCATCTAAAGCTGCAACCCAGTGCTTGGAACTCAATATCTTTCGTTATTATTTTTCACTTGACTAACATCAGATACAAAATCGACACAACGAATTTATCGACATAAAAATTGATGATAGATCAGTCTATAATTGGAAGTTAGCGTACAGTGCGTAAGTTTTTGTTTAGTCTGGTTAATCATGGTTTTATTTTTCTCGTAATTAATAACAAATATTGACGCAATTTCTCACCCGCAACGCATTTTAACCTTAAACTTCCACTTGCTGTCTTCTTTTCCGGGAAACGCCTTGTTGTTATTAATCTTATCATTGTTATCTCTCTGAAAGAAACCACGACCTAGGAATTTGTTACGTTACGCTGTGATTACCTAGTTGAGTAACATCTCGAGGACTCACGTAGACAAATAGGTATTATAAATACTCATATGGAATTCTTGTAGGTAGGTACTGTTAAAATAGGGAAATAGTACAATTTAATACTATTGTTACGGAGTGAAGACTCCTTTGTAGTTAAAAATGATGTGATTGTCATTTGTCTTTTTTCACTCCTCTGATAAGAGTTGTCCCTTTGTAATATGGCTTCGAATTGGTTTGTAGGTATTTGATTTTATTATAACTTTGCCTTCTCCTGTTTTTATTTAATATACTTTTATTCACCTATTAATATAGAGTCCATTTATTTCCGCTCCCCTCCGTAACAACCATCAATAATTATTTGAGTCTATCACCTTTCTATCTAATCCTTTTGTATTTCTCTACTCTACTTTGTGCCATTAGTTCCAGTCTTGGAGGCGCGTCACAGCTGTCAGGCGTCGCGAAAACCTTAATCTATTCTTCTCGCCTCGTACGCATGCGCCATGGTAATCAGCGCACAATGAGCTGCGCCGGCGCGTCTGACGTGTGGACTTGGCCCCCTTTACTGACCTTGCTCGGACCACTGTTTTAGATGTACCATTATCAGTATGAGGTCGTGTTTCCTCACTATTCGGTAATGTTTTTATCTCACTTAGTAAAAATAGACTTACCTACCTACCTGAAAATAAACTTCGTGTTGAATTGAAGGCTGTTTCATTTACATTTATTTTAAGGTAAATGAAAAAAGTGAAAAATATTTTATTCAGTGGCACTTGGAACAGTAAATTTAAGACAGGTGACATGCTGTAAGAACTAAATCGAAAACCACAGCCTCAAGGAAGCATTTCAAACATCTCTTGAAGAACATCATGCTACATAATCTTACTTAGGTCATCGGAAAAAACTCAACCGGGACTACCGGGAGGTGTCCTGGGATGAACGAGTCCATGGCGTCTCAAGAGTATTGAGCGTGAAAACTCTGACAGCAGTGCGATGCTAGACAGTAAGCGTTGTTTGATGAAAGAAAAAGCCTTTACTATGCATGGGCCTGAGCCCAACCCTCCTGACCCTCCATCAACTCATCTGATATTAAATAAATATCTCTAGGCATCTTTCCTCCTGGCTGTTCGTGTCTGAGACCTCCACCTACTTTGTTTACATTACGAACACAGATCTTTGTCTCATCACATCATCATCATCATCATGGCCCTATATCGGACCACGGCTGGCGACTTACTACTAGGCAGGAGTAAAGCTACTAACCAAACCAACAAAGTCAATCTTGTGTACTTCTTGTTGCCCAATAAGTAGTACTAAGCAATACCTACTATCGGTTATTTTCCAGGATCGAAGCGTCTCGCCTTACGGTACTGGTGGGTGTGTACGACGTGAACAAGACCCACGCGGCCGGCTACGACGTCTCGCACGTGACGCAACACCCAGACTTCAACCGGTACAACTACGACAACGACATCGCCGTGTTGAGGCTGGCTGATCCGCTGCCGGATAACCTGTACCGGCCAGCGTGCTTGCCTGGTGAGTGCTAAACAACGATATCGCCGTGTTGAGGCTGGCTGATCCGCTGCCGGATAACCTGTACCGGCCAGCGTGCTTACCTGGTGAGTGCTGAACAACGACATCGCCGTGTTGAGGCTGGCTGACCCGCTGCCGGATAACCTGTACCGGCCAGCGTGCTTACCTGGTGAGTGCTGAACAACGACATCGCCGTGTTGAGGCTGGCTGACCCGCTGCCGGATAACCTGTACCGGCCAGCGTGCTTACCTGGTGAGTGCTGAATAACGACGTCGCCGTGCTGAGGCTGGCTGACCCGCTGCCGGATAACCTGTACCGGCCAGCGTGCTTACCTGGTGAGTGCTGAACAACGACATCGCCGTGTTGAGGCTGGCTGACCCGCTGCCGGATAACCTGTACCGGCCAGCGTGCTTACCTGGTGAGTGCTGAACAACGACATTGCCGTGTTGAGGCTGGCTGAACTGCTGCCGGATAACCTGTACCGGCCAGCGTGCTTACCTGGTGAGTGCTGAACAACGACATCGCCGTGTTGAGGCTGGCTGACCCGCTGCCGGTTAACCTGTACCGGCCAGCGTGTTTACCTGGTGAGTGCTGAACAACGACATCGCCGTGTTGAGGCTGGCTGACCCGCTGCCGGATAACCTGTACCGGCCAGCGAGCTTACCTGGTGAGTGCTGAACAACGACATCGCCGTGTTGAGGCTGGCTGACCCGCTGCCGGATAACCTGTACCGGCCAGCGAGCTTACCTGGTGAGTGCTGAACAACGACATCGCCGTGTTGAGGCTGGCTGACCCGCTGCCGGATAACCTGTACCGGCCAGCGTGCTTACCTGGTGAGTGCTGAACAATAGCAGGTTAGGATCACATACAATTAACTGTCTCTAGCTGGAGTAGGTATTAGGTAATCAACGCAGCTTTAAGTTGCGGGAATGCTACTCACCCTCTAATTCATAAAAACGAACGCACCGCTAAAGCATAGTTTAGGCAATTGACGTGTTTTGTGACTTACCTACTCGCAAATAGCGGCAGCAACAAGAACAAAAGAGTCAAAGCGATACAAAAGTTAACGTGTTGTTGGAGCGCTGTTCAAGGATTTATGGATAAGGGGGTTATTTTAAATGACTTTCTTTACCTTTTTTATTGAGCAGTACATAAACACTGAACTTGTGCTTGGTACAAGGTACAAGAGAGGTGTTCCGGTGTGAGTGAAGTTCCGCCTACCCTTAAAAAGTCTGCCAAAATTGGCACTGGTTTTTACTTCAGACTCAATGCAACTTCTTAGATTAGAATTAAGACGAGAGGTTATTCCTTAACTATGAGGATTGACTAGGAAAAACTCCAAAATCTTACCTTCCCTGTCTGTTTCCAGATGATGGAGATGCACTCGGGGGTGCAGATGCCGTCGTCTCCGGATGGGGCAGTACGGAAGAGAAGGGTCCTGCATCTAATATACCAATGAAAGTAAGGGATTGTTATATGCTTCCTTAGGATACTCGTACTTCCAGATTGACGCCATTTTTATAAAGATACGATTCGTCCAGCTCGTTGATCCAACTTATAAAAAAAGTAAACATTTATTCAGCTTTTAACCTAAGTGGCTGCACGAATTGCTTATTTCAGCAGCCTCGTCTTCGGCTATAGCGTAAAGATTATCAATAAATATTAAGTGTGACTATTCCAGGCAGACGTTCAAATCTGGCAGCAAGAGGAGTGCGCAGGCGCCGGGTACGGTCGCGGCAAGGTGACGCCGCGCATGCTGTGCGCGAACGCTCCGGAGCGCGACGCGTGCACCGGCGACTCTGGCGGCCCTTTGCTGCTGCCACAGCCACATTTCACTATAGTCGGTAAGTACCTATAGTTCGGTCGCGTTGAGAATGCAGTGATTTTCAAATTTAATTCTGTCGCACACAAAAAAATCAGATCCACAACCTTTGCGTTCGAAACTATGCGTTCAGCTGGTCACTGTGGACTTGGCTTTCTAATTAGGAACGATTTGATTGGTAAGAGAGATGGATATTCTTTATCGTACAAAACATTACATTTAAGGGGCGTGCTAGGTCGAAGGACAAGTATGAAATCACTACATTCTTAGCGAACGTACTACAGATAACAAGTCACCATGTGGCACCCTATAGACGGATTTTGTTACAAGGACCAGTAAGAAGTCGAGTGACGATTTGAGATATCATAAGGAGCAATGGCAGACCCTGGCCCAAGATCGAGACGCTAGGAACAAAATGGGAGAGGCCTTTGCTTAGCAGTGGTATGTTTAAGCTTGGCTACGGGTATAAGCCCTGGTAGGGAATTCCTTGTGTCATTATGTATACCTACGTACTTTTTTCATGGTTAGTGAATAAATAAACTTAAGTGTTGTACAAGAGGTTTAAAGGGTCGCCAACTTTAGGTAGAGCCCCTCTGCGCTCACCGTAGTCTGATAAAAAGTAAAAACGATCAAGTCTCGATCTATATCATGGTTGTGGTTGGCTTGGCACTCGGGTAGGGTGTAGGTAGAGGGTTGGATCTCGCCAGTACGAACGCAGTAAAACCAGTACGAACGTCTGTTAATGAAATTAACTTATTTGTATTTTTTTTCTGTTATTTGTTAACATCAATCAATGCAATTAATCTTTATACTGGACATAGAAAAGTGGTTAGCCGAAGACGCAGGTTCGAGTGCCGCCTGAAGCCAGGACCAAATGTATTTTTCTATCTTTAACATATTTGTACTGGATCTGGACGTGGGTTCCATAAAAGAGGGGAAAAATTAAAACCTCACTTTAGTTCAGATAAATCTATGTGTTGTTTTTTTTTATATTTATAATGTATGCCCTTTTTTTAGGAATTGTGTCGTGGGGTCGTGGATGCGCTAGACAGGGCTACCCAGGAGTGTATGCAAGAGTGGACCGGTTCCTGCCGTGGCTTAGAGTAGCCCTCCGCCATGCATGTCCATGCGAACCGCCCTCGTTCGGTTAGTTTCCATGGTGTATAGGTGTTGGACCTCTTCACTTAGGTTTAAAAGCCCGTAAAGTTAGAACTTGTAATGTGAATTGACCACGACAGAACTTTAAGTGGAACTAGGTAGGTAGTTTGAACAAATGTAATCGGTCAACGGTAAGACCGGTAACCTGCCCATTTCCGGTAATTTCTCCTTGATTTAAAAAGAGCTAGAGAAAAAACGGAAATGGGTCGCCTGATGAGCCGTTGATTGCACAGTGAATTAATTAAAAGTTTGTTTTTTATTCTAAGTTCAACGTATACCTATTCTTTAAAGAGGTCAATTCGTCGTAAACGAAGATGGTGTTTGCACTACCTATTTGTAATGGAGACCAAAGCAAAAAAAGAGGTTTAGGTAGATGATTTTATACGTGTAAATAATAATATTTAATGATGATAAGTAGTGTATAGTATAAAAGGTTGTTTGCTAATTTATAATTTTTGTTATAAAAGTTTTATAAACAATTATCAGTATTAATTATACATATAATATTAAATATTACTTTATGGAGGTTTTACTTATTGTACGATAGGTTAGTTAGTTATCTTTAAAGAAATAATATTATTCCTAAAAAGTTACTATAAACTACAACGGCTGTGAAATTAACGTAATAATATTATGATAGATTAGTAAAATTTTCTTTTAATGTTATCTATTACGAGTAATATCTAAACAATCTAATTTATTTAGTTCGACTTTGATTAAAACAAAAAGAGTTAGATACGGCGCACCCGCGTACCCGAAGGTGCTACAAAACCTATTACCGACGTTTAAGCCAAGAGGACAGTGAGTTTACGTGCACGTCATTCATACCTCATTGTTACATAACAAAACTTAATAAAAAAATTAAATTGCGAAGTCGTATTAAGAACCGTATCTTCCACTTTTTTTCAATCAAAGTTTGAAGACCACCCTTAATCCCAAGCAGATTGTATTTTACTACTGCTTTATAAAGGTTTCCACGTTGCCTATGTTATTATTCAGACGTAGGTTGTTTATCGGCAAGTAAGGTTACCAACTATTATTTAACACTAACTTAGGTATGAAAATGTATTCGAAACGAAATCTGAATTACATAAACTAAGAAATATAAAATGTTTTTTTTTAATAAAATCATACTATACCTACCTACTGCTACCTACGATCCCACTTTTTACCTACTCCCTGAGATTTGAGATGCGAACAAAACACGCATGAGCGCCAAAACATTTCCAAACCAAAAGTACCTAGGTATAATGCCAAAACTTTGCAGTAATCATTCATGAACAAAAGTACTAACATTAAAATTTAGTGTACATTTGTTTTTTTTGTTTTCTCACGATCCTCTACCTGAAAGTTGTCTGGAAGAGATCGCTCTCTAGCGATAAGACCGCCTAAATAGTACATTGGTCTCTGTAATTTAATACAACTGTAATGTTTTTGTGCAATAATATAATATCTATCTACTTTTCTTGGGTGAGTGCCGATTGTTGAGGTGCAGTGAGGTGAGTCAATGTCATTAAAAGTTTGAATACTCTCACTAGACCTCACCCGTTTTAGAACGCAGCGATTCAGCGAACAACATGCTGCTGCCCGCGAAAATTTGACAGTTGACGTTTAGGACGCCGATTCCTGTCAAATGGCCAGGCCAGCTGATGAAAGTTAATTTAGGGTGCGTTCCGAATTGAGTCAAAATCGATTACAGCGCGCTCACAGAGCGTCCCGAATTGAGATATCGCGCCAACGGGCCATCTAACGTCAGACAGCTTTACGTCATGGGTGACGTCACTAACGACGCCATTGCGCTCACAACGATAATGCTCCGGAGCGTTGTCGCTGTGAGCCTTATGTCAGATTCATAGATGAAACGTCAAACAGACATTTTCGCGTAAAAATATTTTTGCTAATATTCCTCAGAATAAATCTTTTCTAGGACAAATCTTTTTCTGTGATAACGAAACAGAAAGTTTTACCACAAGAACCGCAAGTTTTAACTGGGAATGATTTAAATTACAAGTTTAAAAATTGTTAGGTTATGTGTCACTATCTAGCGGTCCGAATTGGTTTTCACGCTGACAGCGCTGTAAGCACTGTTGACGCGATATTTCAATTCGGGACGCCTGTTATCGCTGTGAGCGCTCATGGACCTGTAATCGCATTACGGACCGCACAGTTAGGGTGCGTTCCGAATTGAGTCAAAATCGATTACAGCGCGCTCACAGAGCGTCCCGAATTGAGATATCGCGCCAACGGGCCATCTAACGTCAGACAGCTTTACGTCATGGGTGACGTCACTAACGACGCCATTGCGCTCACAACGATAATGCTCCGGAGCGTTGTCGCTGTGAGCCTTATGTCAGATTCATAGATGAAACGTCAAACAGACATTTTCGCGTAAAAATATTTTTGCTAATATTCCTCAGAATAAATCTTTTCTAGGACAAATCTTTTTCTGTGATAACGAAACAGAAAGTTTTACCACAAGAACCGCAAGTTTTAACTGGGAATGATTTAAATTACAAGTTTAAAAATTGTTAGGTTATGTGTCACTATCTAGCGGTCCGAATTGGTTTTCACGCTGACAGCGCTGTAAGCACTGTTGACGCGATATTTCAATTCGGGACGCCTGTTATCGCTGTGAGCGCTCATGGACCTGTAATCGCATTACGGACCGCACAGTTAATATACGATAAAATTTACTAGCAGAATTAATATGTGACAGTATTGTGTGCAAAAGGTTCAAATAAGTTTCAGTTTAGTCCTAACATATTCGTAGTGTTTCTAGAAAGCAATGAATTTCTCTGACAATGAGGCGGTAAGTTTATGTTATTGTCAACATGACTTTCATTTGGTGCTTTTTGCGTTCGTTTCTTGCGTTTAAGAAGTTTTGTGTGCTTTTTTAGTATCTTATGTTCATAGTTTTAAAGGGAACGCTACCATTGGTAGACTAGATTCTGTTTGCGTGAGTTATGGGTCCTAAAAACATGTTAACCTAACCCTGTTGGTATGTATTCAGGACGACACTTCTAGCGTGGACAGTACTTCAAATACCGACAATACATCCCGAAGCGAGACTCCGACCAATTCTCGTGTTAAGAAAAAGAGACGTGGGAAAAAGAAGGCTGCTGCAAACAAACAAGTGAAACCACCATATAAATTCAAGTAAGAATCAAATATCTCCTCCCTTTAGCGTTTAGATGCATCTTGTTCATAAGTTGACAGAGTGCCGCATAACCTGACCATTGAAGAAGTAATTCATGCTTCTGACTGAAGTTTAAATGCTATTCCATTTATGTGAATATCTCTATGTTGTTAAATTCCATTGTGGGAGTTCTAATCTATCTTTCATTTTAAACTCTTCCAGCTGCAGTGCCAAGGAGGACCATGGGCAGCCCCTATTTGGGTGCCAGTTCAATCACCACCTGGGAGAGGGGGAGCCCCAGATATTTGCTGTTGTGGGCAGCAATAGGGTTTCCATATATGAGTGCCCTGATTCTGGTGGATTCAAGTTTCTACAGTGCTATGCTGATCCTGATGTAACTATCTTCATTTTAATTTATTCCAGTGCTAAAACATTTTTCTATCTGCTTATATCAGTAGCAATTACCTAGTAGTGAATTTAACTTATTGATAATGTTAACATGCTTCATTTTTAAATTTATTTTCTGGTTCAAAACCCACATTCATAATACTTTTTTTAGTTTTTCAATGGTGTGTTTGCCACATGCAGAATAAAAGGAATGATTTTGTAAGCACGAAAATAAAGATATGAAATAACCCCTGAGCTCCAGATTTAGTGATTATTTATAAAAGAAAACAAACTAGTGCCCCAGCATGATGTGTGGGCTGATATTGCAGGTAGATGAGACATTCTACACTTGCGCCTGGTCATATGAAGAGGAGACCCACCTGCCGCTGCTAGCCGTGGCGGGGTCCCGCGGCATCGTGCGCATCTTCCACCCGGCCACGCAGACGTGCATCAAGCACTACGTGGGCCACGGCCACGCCATCAATGAGGTCAAGTTCCACCCGCGCGACCCTAACCTACTCCTTTCTGCCAGCAAGGTAACTAAATTAATTAATTGTATACTTGTAATAGTTTTGTTATGGTGCTATTGAATCAGACTGTCAAATGTTTTCAAGACTGCAAGTTAGGCCTACTTAGATTCAGCGATTTCAGAAAATAAATCAAATCAAGTAGATATTGTCTAAGCTGATATAACGGCCCACCACTGCATTTCAGAACACAAGCCAGTTTCAAAAATGTACACAATACACTTAAACGTGACGTCTGAGCCTAACTGTCAACAAACAATCATAATAGGCATGATGACTGTAATTTTTTTTTGTTTATTATCGAAAGACCTTACATTTATGTAAACAATCCTCAAAGAATCACTTCATCTGGATCAATACCACCAGAGATATCACAATTTGAAATGCACATTTTTGGACTTGCCCAAAAACGCTCCATACAAAAGTGACAGCGATAGTGACGTCACTCTCGCTGTTTTTGTCCGGAGCGCGTAATAACTTTGTTCGACAGCTATATTAAATATTGCGTTTATGATAATGGTCTCCTAACATAATTCCTTCATAATAGTTTGGGTTACAAAAAAGTGATATTGTTTTACAAAAATTTAACACATATGAAATGGACTTGCCCACCCAAGTTTTCAGGCCTATTGTAGCCTCATTTTGAAACGAATTTCGATTGTGGTTTTACAATAACATTTGAAATCAATTATTATTTTTGGGGAACATAAAAAAACATGCAAAATCACTCATAGTCATCTACCCTATTGTATTGAATTTATTTATTTAGCCTTTGCTTTCCTTAAACCAGTTTCTACAGTTGCAATTAAATTTAAATACATGTTTAAATTAAGGACCCCTTTCGGGTATAGGCCTCCTCCAGAGCCTTCCATGCGATTCTGTTTTTGGCCTTGTTCAGCCAGTTTGGACCAGCTATGTCCTGATTATTGTCTGCCCATCTAGCCTTTGGGCGACCCACTTATCCTTTCCCTGGAGGCCCACTCCACTTGACGACTCTGTTAGTCCAGCGATCGCTTGCACGACATTGACTTTACTATACCTTTTTATTGCGTACGTATTAGAAATTTAATTTTAGATGAGGTGGAGGGGCGCGTCATTTCAACTTAGACGATCTCTACCAATGTAATTAATCAGGTCTCAGTAACTGATTATGTATCCTTAGGGTGAAGCCTCATTATTAGCGCGTTGTGTTGCATCCTCGCGGCGTCAACCGCTGCTCCGTTTTACAGATGGCGTAACTCAAAAACCGTATTCTACACGGAACAGAAAAAACAGTGGAAGTGCGAAGTGGGCGTGGCACGCGTGCCACAATTAAGAGTAGCTACCCATACTTGGTCCCAGTCGTGTTCTAACATCGCATCGAGTTGCTCGTCTCGCGACAACTTCATATTTCCGTAGTTATGCCGGATAAAAAAAACTTGAAATTGTAGGTCTTTCCTACCATCGCTAGGTACTATTTTATTTGTTTTCTAATAAAATCTTGTTAATTTCAATAGACAGATAGATATCGACCATAACGCAAATTTCAATCTTAATACTTGTACAATTAAATGTATAATTGCTCCCAATAGAGAATCCCGCCATCTATGGTCGATCAACGGAATTAACTCGTCAATCATAACTAAAATGGCATTAGATTAGAAAAAGTCGTAAATACTGTCAGCAGTAAAGCACAACAAATATTATCTGTAGAGTGTGAAGGTTGATTTCCGGATGTACGATCTGTGAATTAAGCTAATTTGGACTAGAATTGAAACAACCAATCAAACGGCTTTTTTCTTTGAAGTGCATTATATGACTTTCAATATATTTGTGTGAGTTTGGCGACAGCGGTTCCTTCACTAATATGGTTGCATTGCACTTCCACTTGTTTTTTCTATTCCGTGGGATTCTAATTGTAGTATGTTACTATAGCATAGTGGAATGAATGTATTTTAATGTAGAATGCATGTACTTCAATTGTAACCATTACTAAATAATGTTTACATCCAAGTTCAACTGATTCAGGACCACGCCCTCAGACTCTGGAACATCATGACCGACGTCTGCATCGCTATCTTCGGAGGCGTCGAAGGTCACAGAGACGAAGTGCTAAGTGCTGACTTCGACTTAAAAGGCGAAAGGATTATGTCTTGCGGGATGGACCATTCCCTGAAACTCTGGCGGCTGGACAAACCCTCCATGCATGAAGCCATCAAACAGAGCTACAATTTCAATCCCCATAGAGCTCTGCGACCTTTCAATTCATTGAAAGAACACTTCCCAGATTTCTCGACTAGAGATATTCACAGGAATTATGTGGATTGCGTCAGATGGATGGGTGATCTCATTTTGTCCAAGGTAGGTTATGAGATAGTATTAATCCGCACTTTAAAATGAGGTTTTTGAATAAGCTGTTTTTTTTGTTATTAATATCCAAAGACCTTGCATTTATGGAAACAATTCTGAAAGAATCACTTTATTTATATCACTACTATTCGAGATGTTTATTATTGTTTTAGCATTTTCCATCGGTGGTTCCAGCACAGTGGTTAGTGCAGTCGCCCGGTTTGCGAAAGATACGGGTTCGATTCCCGCCTGATGCCAAAATGAACGAATATCTTTTTCTGGTTTTCAGATACTATTCTAGATATTAAATTTGGACTTGTCCAAAACGCTTCATACAAACATGACCGTGATTATGACGTCACGTTCACAGTTTTAATAGGTCGCGTAAGAACTATGTTCGACAGCTATACTAAATATTGCGTTTCTGAAAATGATCTTATAAATTAGCTTTAAATAATATTACAAAATAGTATTATTAAAATAAAGGAAATTAACTTGCTAATCCAAGTTTGCAAGCCCATTGTGGCCTCATTTTGAATTAAATTTCGATTGTGGTTTTACAATAAGATTTGAATTCAATTATGATTTTTAGTGAACATGAAATAACATGCAAAATGACTATAAACTAATCTCTATCTATGTATTGCAGTCTTGTGAAAACTCGATCATTTGCTGGAAGCCTGGCCGGCTGGAAGACACAGACATCCGTCCTGGAGACAACTCGGTCACCATCGTTCACCGGTTTGACTACAAGGAGTGTGAGATCTGGTTCATCAGATTCGCAGTCGATTATAGTCAGAGGGTAATTATACTTCTTTCTTTGTTATCTTCTGACTTTTACAACTTTATGGTCAAGACAATATGCAGAAAGAGAATAACCCTCTATTCATCAAAAACGAACGCATCGCTAAAGTTTAAGCAATTAAAAACGTGTTGTCTCACTTACTCGCTTAAGTGGCGGCAGCAACAAGAATGAAAGGGACAAAGCGATACAAAAGTTAACCTGTTGTTAAAGCGCTGTTTAAGTTTTTATGAATAAGGGGATAAATGTTATAAGTTGCTGGTATTCATCTGGAAAAAAAACAGAAGTGGAGCACAGAGTTTATAGCCTAAGTCGTCTGAAATGACTTTGCCTACCTAACTTTGTAGTCCTAATACAGCCTGATTTTGCGATATAATTTTAACCTACACAGAATGTGTACGCCTAAATCGCCTAATTATTTTTCGATAGTGTAGTAAACTCAGTCGATCAACTACCTTTTTCGCATTAAACCTAATACTGCTAAATAGGTAGATTGCGTATTAGATACACTATTTAAAAATTAATTTCAGGTAAGTAAAACGCGATTTAGACCAATTGCGTTTCAGGCTTACAGACTGAAGGATTTTGAAATTACAAATTATAAAATATGCCAAGTGAAGCAGCACACAATGATGTAATTTTGTTTATTTTAGGTGATAGCTTTGGGCAACCAGTGGGGCAAGACGATGGTGTGGGAGCTCGGCAGCGTGGCGGGCGGCTCGCGCGTGTCGCAGCTCGTGCACCCGCGCTGCGTGTCGGCCGTGCGACAGGTAGCTAGCGGAAATGTTATATACAGGATGATTTTTACAAGTGGACGTAGTAGGACAAATTGAACTTTATGGAACTTAGAAAAATGCTTAAAGGGGTCTCGAGACCAATTTTGACAAAGCTCAAGATTTTGAAAAAAAACCTTCCTTAGTCTGGAATCGAACCTGCTGGTTTTCATCAACAAAAGGTCACTACGCCCATTTGAAAATTCAACCAGTATACACTGTATTTTCTTTAGATAGTCCGCAACTGAGTGAGAGTCAATAATTTCATTGTATAATGAGACTGGTCGTCTCATTATACAGAATGAAATTATTTCTAGTGTCATTTACTAGAAATAAACTCGCATTTAGCAGTCTTTTCATTATTTCTGTAGACTTGTTTCCAACTCTAATTCACCTGTCAGAGGAATCACTATTTGTGCATCATAGTTTTCAAAGGCGTAATGTCACTCAACTTATGAATCAGCGAATTTGTTGTCAAATTAACTCAGCTTTTTACATGGTAAACAGGTGACGCTATCTCGGAACGGCAAGGTCCTGCTGACGTGCTGCGACGACGGCACCATCTGGCGCTGGGACCGAACCAACAGCCCGCCCCTCTAGGACCTTTGGCGGGAGTACTGAATCTTATAAGACTTGCTAAGACTGCGCAAAACGGCTGAAGTTAATTTTCATACAAAATTAGGTACTTCTTGTATAAACACGAATTGTTTTTGTCGATCTCAAAAACTGACATTTAATGAGCGTCTAAAAAGTACCTTTTGACAGCGTCAATTGGTGTAGCAACTTGACAGTCAGCATTATGTTTACTTGTATACCCATTTTTGTAGAAGGCAAATTTACTGTCGTTTTTGTCGGAAGACTATGACAAGAATCACTTCGATAGTAGTTTAACTACCAGAGATATCACAATTTGCAATGCAAATTTTTGGACTTGCCCAAAAACGCTTCTTTCAAAACGTATCGTGATTATGACGTCACAATTGTGTTTACGTTTATGAAAATGGCCTCTAAAGAAAATTGCATCATAATAATAACATGCATCGTTTACAAAACAGTATTAGAGGTATTATCCAGAATAAAAAGAACTTTGAAATGGACTTGCCCACCCTTCCTTACAGGCCAATTGTGGCCTCCTTTTGAACCAAATTTAGATTTTGGTGAGCATAAATAGCATGCAAAATGAATCATAGTCGACTACCCTATTGTAGTTTTTCGGCAACTGTTGCACAGTCAACGGCACATCCGGATATTTGTTGGTTTTTTCAAGAATGCGGTAAATAAATTCCACCATTATTCTGTAAGATAAACTTTTTGATAAGTATGAAATGACGAAGGCTGATGCTTAAAAAGCTCATTTGATTAATTTGACTTTATTAAATCAATTTAATTTGTTTTTAACATGTCTAATTTTTTATATAATGTGTTGATATCACAATAAAACAAGACTGGCTTAGTCAAATTATTAAATATTTTGTTTATTCTTTCCACCGAGAATGACTTAGGTTATCAACTAAATTACCTACATCGAACAACTACTCGTATCAAAGATAGGAAAACCAGAAAAAGGCATTCGGTCTTGGCATCAGGCGGGACTCGAACCCGCGTCTTTCGCAAGCCGGGCGACTGCACTACCAATTATGCTACCGAGACCATTAACAGACCGGACCGGTGCAGTCGCCCGGCTTGCGAAAGACGCGGGTTCGAGTCCCGCCTGATGCCAAGACCGAATGCCTTTTTCTGGTTTTCCTATCTTTAGTAAGATGATAATGCATTATCCCTAATGCTAAAAAAAACAAAATAACCGTAAATCGTAGTTTCATCTTAATCGAAAGTCAAATATTTGCAATAATGTTTCTTTCGAGTGTTTAAGGTATATGCCTAAACATTGGTGAAACCAACCTGGCTGTCAGGTATAATATACCAGAGAAATTCGTCCGGTCTGTTAATGGTCTCGGTAGCATAATTGGTAGTGCAGTCGCCCGGCTTGCGAAAGACGCGGGTTCGAGTCCCGCCTGATGCCAAGACCGAATGCCTTTTTCTGGTTTTCCTATCTTTAGTAAGATGATTAATGCTAAAAAAAACAAAATAAACTACTTGTATCAATGAAAATGACTGCAGAAAGTATTAAGGTTTACCTGTCAATCGGAAAAATGTTTGGCTAATGTTGTGAATTCAGTTTTAGCTCATTGAACACAATTTACTTAGATACTTACTTAATTTTACCTCGATTTACGCAGAAAATTTGGTGTAAATTTTTAAACTTGGCACCCACAACCCAAACGTCAAGCTCTGCAAACAGAACAACACCTCTTGACATCTCAGTAATAGGGATAAATAAACAAAAGAAAATTCTATCACAAATTTTATTATGACCAACAATACGTCTACAATAACAAAATGAATCACAGGGGCCAAGGTGTTATCTCGTGTCTACCGCATAACATACATGTTGCTAATCTCGTGGCTAATGTAAATACATGTTCAATCGTCTACATCTAACACCGACAACGACCCTATCCGTCTTAACGCAACTAGTTAAACATAAGTTGAACATCATTTTAGGAAACGTTTAACCATAAATTCGTTTTATACAAGATTGTGGGTAAAGCTTTCGACTAGACGCCGAGGGTTGCAGACATCCGTTCAACAGATGTTTAAATACATTATGTGATGAGATTATAAAACGTTAACTACGCACGAAGTAAATATCATTGATAATAATAACTAATACTAACATCCACGACAGCGTAATTGAATTTTTATCAATTTTCATTTATTAATAATTTCAGTCTTTAAATTTTACAATTAAACGAGCAATAAAGACTGGCGTACGAAATAACCAATGTACAAAACTTTTAACATTTAAATTTGAGATCGCTATTTAAGTACAAAATTCATTTTAATACCTTTTGCTTACATATTCGATTAAGGCCCACTTGTACCCAACCCTAAATCCATAATTCAGTTGAACCCTATCTTCTGTCTTTTTCTGCCTAAGCGCAAAATACACAAGTTAATAGTATCAACTCACAAGATGAGCAAGTGCAAGTGGGTCTTAATAATAGTTTAGACAAAATTTTAATAAAACTTATAATAATAATATAACATCTAAAAGTTCAAAATATCAGTAATATTTCTATTAGTATTGAGTGGTAACTAATACCATAAACGATACATGTTTGTATTATCATTGAGATAATTTAATTCCCAGTTCGTAATCAACGTTATTCAATTAATAACCAAATGTGATATTTATTTTTTATCATTTTTACATTTTATACAAAAGTGAGCATCGCGACGCTAGCCCAGGATCTTGAAATATAAAAATCATGTCACTGATATTTTGCACTGTCCGTAAAGCATAGCAGTGAGAAAATACAGTTTTTTACCTTGAAAACCTAAATTTCAATTTAATCTATTAACTATTACATGTCATACAAAAATAACTTTCTGTAATAAACACAAAATTCACAACTGAGGCGTTGAGCTATAATAATTTGAGATAAAGATTAAACCAATAGTTGAGTATTACGTTTAAATATATCGTTCGCCAAATAACTTTACCCAAGATGAGCGTTCACTACACATGGTACAGATGCGCAACGAGTTACACTCGCAAGTAGTATTTAGAGGAGATTGTTTCTTATTTCAAAATATGTTATATTGTATTTTATTTGTATTATGAAGGTGCAGCTGCTTTTTATAGATGTGGTTGACACACCTAAAAATCGATTACTGCGCTGGTTCAAGTTATTTGGCCTGCATTTTACATTCGGGCAGCACCGAATGAAACCCATGTTATTTTTATTTCTCGACCACAATAACTTAGGATTAAATTCATACGGTACTTAAGAATTTACTAAGGTGTAACGGGCAGAGCACATGTTCCGTATAGCAGGCGTACATAAATATTTGTATGAAATTTTGAGCAGTGCCACTGGCTTATCGACAGAGTAACCCAATTAGAAGTCAAGTATAGGTGCGATGTAACTGAGATACGAAAGTTTTGCACAGTTCGTGCTCGATCATTGATTTCATTGAGCATTATAAACAAATTTATTGAAATTTTTGATATAAAACTGAATGTCATTACAACGTGCGATATAGTTTTTAAATTAAAATTTCTATACCCAAAAAAATACAGAAGGAGGTGTAAAAGTAAGACATTACACGCTTTTTTGATCTAATTTGAATGAAAGTTATTTCATACTCAAAGTTTCAATGCACTCAATTCATTATTTAAATTCTCAAGCATTTCAAATATTCCTGTCAAACTTTCAAATTCTCAAACTTTTCAATTTATGTCAGCAGCGAAGACGCGCCACAGCCATTGAACTCAAACAAAAACAAATTTTAATTTTAGAGGAGCAAACATAGAACCTAAGGCAACAATTTACATTAACCTCTCAAAGGCACATAAATACAAACAAACCATTCAACAGTATTGGTTACTTAATATGATTTATTTTAAGGTTCGTTATTGAGACTTCCGCTACTTAGAATAATACTCACATCACTGAGCCTAAAATAATCTAACGACGTCAACTTTATGCTATAATGTAGTAACATTACTTTAATTTCTAATTTATCATCGAGACTATATAATTTGCAAGCTACGCGGTTCTGTAATTTATTATAAATTGACGTTCGCATTTAAACCAAACGATTAAAAGTAATATATGCCTCATTTACGGAACGCGGCGCAATTCCTGTAGCGGATAAAGAAATAACGATTCCAAGAGATCACGCCACATAGCGTCAACTAATCAAAGCGAGGAAACACTCCAAGTTTGAATTGAAAGAATATCGTTAACAAAGTCCACTGAGTCTTGTACGACTTTGGTATATAGGTATGACACCGTATGATAATGAAAATAATATTTAGAATACATACCTACATTTAAACCCTCTCCTTGAGAAAATACGAGTTTTATTTGATATTCGTGTCCGTAAACGAGGCTTGGGTCTTGGCGGTTGAAATTAATTCTACTTTCATGCGTAATCACGATTTTAAATAATAAATATTCGTGAAATTTATTAAAGTGGAATGTGAGGGGGCTTCAAAATCATATCGTTGGTTTCGTGAGTGTGAAACAGCAAGGTAGTCCTTACTATTCTTTAATTTAAATTTAAAAATCCATGCAAGGAGCTCACTGTCCAACAATAGTGCGATCCCAACAAATTTGAAAGGCCCTTTAAAATTAATTACAGTGCCCTAATAATTTGTGAAATTGATAGCTTTGTAAGAATTAACTATCACAGCTCTTAAGACGAAGATTAAGATGTATGTGTATAAGGGGTACAGTCAGTAACAAAATGATGTGTGCTGCCAGAGTGGTCAAAAAGGTATTGGCGGTTTGACAAAAGCAATATCAATACTGCAATGATAGAGTCATATGTCATTTGAAGCGTCTCCAAACTCTATAACAAGTGAAACACTATTTTAATCTTGTAATGATAAGGTTGCCTTTCATTAAAATTTTAGACATATTTGACCACTCTGTACGCACCCATCGTTTTGATGCTGACTGTACACGTGTTTGCACTTGTCGTTAAAACATCCGAATACGGACAGTGATTATGGGTATATCTATGCTACGGGTACAGTTAAACTTGGTAAATTACAAGTGCCTGTTCGAACTTCTACTACATAAACTTGGGGCGGTATTTATTCTTACATACTAAATAGTACACTACGGAAAAATCTGAGCAGAGATCAGTAGGTCATGGAAATGAAAAATGAGAGATCCAAAAATCGATATTTTCTAATATTTAAGACGCAAAATAACATTCTGTATTGCGAAATCATTATTTATTTAATACACTATTGTGTAACTATAACTACTTATTACCCTGACAATAGCAGTTGACTAGATGTCTAGATAGTGTAATAATAGTACTTACTCGTAAATATAATTAATATCGGAAGCCGTCCCTTGGATTAATTAAAAGTATGAAACATTAATCGCATTACTAACTGACATCTAAATACGATGGTCCTAGATTATTCATAAGCATTCATTTTTTTATCTTATTTCATCTGTGCGTTTATCTAGACGTTATCTAAACACACATTTCAATTAACAGAAGCTGCATACGCATTTCATGTCTTCTACACAAGAATCGTCTTATTCTTCTAGAATACTATAAACGTCTATTCTCTCTCAATCGAGGTATCACTATCACATTATACCTCGCGTCTTGATACCACTGAGATCGCTTTGTTGCATCTCAGTTCGCTCTTCAACCACTTCGGCAAAACTCACGTTTTGTTAGCAACGGCATCATACGCTAGGACTTATTTAATTGTACTTGAATGCCATTGGATGAATCATGAAAACACAACCAAAATATATTTCTATCAGCCCCCTAATCACTCGACCAATTGGATACTTAATAAATATTTCATTCACTCATCAAATTATAAAGTTCGGTATTCAATGTTCATACTTTTAATGAAATCCATACCTACTGTAAACTTCTACAGAGAAGAGTCACAACATCAAGAAGAAGTTAATATATATTAGTTAGATATCTAAAAAATATATGAAGAAGTCAAAGGTGAGAGGTGATAGGGACCTAATTACTAACCCCTGTTTCTGTAAAGGTGAATTTACTGGCCCTGCCGGGACTAGCTAAGAGAAAAACGCAATTCAGACCCTGGCCAAATGGGTACTTAGAGAATCCAATATAAAAATGAAGGCATTCATTGCCTTTATTATTTTATTGGATTCTCTATCTATCTTCGGTAGCCATTATTCCTTTTCTTAAAATAAGTAAAACATTATTCAACAATGTCTGCGTGAGAAATAAGATTTCCATGCAAATTTTGACAGGCGAGGATGACTTAGTAATAGGTAATATGCAATGGGTTACTTAATGTAATCTAGTTTTGTTGTTGACTAACACTCATGTGGGTGTAAAATTGGCAATATTATCTTCATAATGTGGACAATTAAGTTGAGGTAAGTATGTAATTTTAAATCTTCAGTCAATAAGAGAAAATACTAAACTACTCTCTAAAGTGTAGTGCCAAGTATGAGTTTTGCTCACTAAACTGTACCGACTCGGCAACTCGAATTTGTATGGCATCGTGGTCGCGGCCTCCGGTGGCGGGTAGACGTAACCGTTTTTTTTTTCTATGGAAATCCGCGTTTACTTCCCCGCCGCGTTTGGTCGAGCAAAGTCGTACTTGGCATATAGCATAACATTTTTCTATCTTATGCTCGAAAGATGATTATTTATTTTAAGATGCTCGCTGGTGAAACAAATATTATAGTAAGATTATATCTATAGGTACTCGGATTTTCTAATGAGTTGCTGTGAAATGGCAAGCTATTGCTTTTCAAGAAATTCTGTCCTTTCTGCCAAATTACCTGACATTTTACTGCACCTTATTAAAAGTCCGACATAGTACGATTGCTACAATAGGAATGTAATAGTACATTGTTATCCTAGGGGTGAAAGTAACTTATTTAGTCCCGAGACGGGGTTTGGCGCCCGGAACGAAGTGAGGGCGCCAATAGTTCGAGGGACTAAATAAGTCTTTCACCCGAGGTAAACACTGTGCTTTTTATTACGAATACAAGGAAAGTAAAAATAAAACATGAATTAGCCAAAGAAAAAGATTTAAAAATAAATGAAGATCGAATTGGCGCTATCCCGCCTATTTTGTTTGTTGTTTTTTTCTGTGGCGGGCCCACTATTCAGCCAATATTTTTTATTTTTTTCATTGGAAAAATTGTTAATATTTTGCTCTAAGCTTAGTTATTTTGAAGAAATTGTTGAAACTGAATTATAATAAAGTTATTTATAAAATATACATTCTCTAATCAATACTTAACTTTAAGTTATTTCAATTTTACATCGTGGCTGTATAGAAAGTTGGAACATGGTTCAATAGATATGTGAAAAATAACTAAGTTTTTTTTTAATAATTTGGCAGATGTCAGTTGAAAGTGATTCTCCCCAGGGATGAAAAGTATTACTTTCAGCCCGCTTCTCAGGTCAGTAATGACCTACTTTCAGAGTATGAGTTATGAAAAGATTTTTATTGGTAGTGGTATGTTTACGAAATGATTAATTAAATAAATCTTCAACGATAGACTGGAACAGAGATTCTTTTGAAGGAGATATTCTCAAGTAATTAACTAATATTAGATTTTATCGTATTAAACAGATCTTCTTACATTTTATGTACTTCTTTTAGACTCATTAGTAGGTGTTCGGTTTTGATAAATATGGTACAGTTTCAGCATAGCATTTTTTACATAACTGCTTTAACGGCGTCTACTTTAATTTGTAGATTGTACAATAAGCTGTCAGATCTCTTTGATACTGTCAATATACCAATAATTTATTAATTTAATCGTGCTGTTATTTAATATTAAATATCGTGATTTGATATTGTAATGTAATTGGATACCTAAGTGGTCAATTCAAATAATTGCACATTGACTTCTCGAAAGTATATGTTGGAGAAAAGTTAAAATGAACCATGCTTGTATTTAACCATAATCTTGAGAATAAACAATTCATTATTATTGCAACATGTTATAGCTAAAGAAAGAAAATATTTCAATATGGGTAGTTGAGTGGTTTCAAGACATTAAAGAAGCTAAGTATTCTAAAGATTGAAATATACGTTCGTACAGATGCGACTCGCTCGCGATTGCGGCAAATATTGTAAGGCATTTGCAGTTTAAGCTAGTTACCGCAAGAGGTCGCTGCATAAAGTCGCAAGTAAGCCTTCCAGGCCAACGTAACGTAATCGCGTACGAGCGTGCGTTCTACGCTAAATAAACGTGTTATTCTGACAAAACGAATACAAAACTACCGTGGAAAACGAGGAACATTCGACAGGCGATCGTTCACCTGAAGAGTCCGCGTCCTGAAGAGCGAGTTCCAAGCGAGCTACAACAGCTAATTGTAGTAATAACACGTTCCTTAGTTTTCTATGTTATTATGCAGCGGTTGGTCGTGTTCGAACTACTGAACGAGTAGTCACATGTTACGCAAAGCTTTATATGATATTATGGTGTTCTAACTACTGGACTTAATTCAAATGTATGTAACCTTACGATTACGTAAGCGATAAATTACTGCGCGTGCGTTAGTGAAGAATCGTCATGGCAAGCGAGTTTTCGAGCAAGTCCGCAAAAAGCCATAAGAGTAAGGCGCTTAGCGATTTCATAAAACCGCTAACGAGAGGCACTGACGACGTGCTGTGCCTACGAGCTGTCCTGCCTGCGAGAAATCACAAGCGCGAAACCACGCGACGCGACGAATGCTATTAAAACTGCGTTATTTCACTAGTCTGTGTCGCGTGCGACATCATCATCGACTCTTTGTAATAATAATATTATACTAATTTCATTCTCTTTTTTTCTGTAGTTAAAAGCACAACTCATTTTATAACCTTACTTAGCCAACATCTGCACTTCGAAAGAGACCTGAGTTATGTTTTAGTTTGACGACATCAAATCTCTACTCAAGAGCAGCAGTGCTTCAGTAACATTTTTGAATACAGATGGAGGTCTAGCATGAATTTTCGCTAACACAGTCTAGCGTCTGCGTGAATTATTTCTATAGCATTGGTTTACTCACCACCACTTTTCTACTTCCACTTCACTATCCCCTTCAACGCTGGCTGGGCGCTGTACTTATTATTCACACAGTTAGCTAGCTAGCGACTGCGTAAACAAAAAGTCATGGTAGACCATCCGTTTGCTTATTAAGTTTAAACCAAGCAAAAAGATAGTTAACTTAGTGAATGATGACCTAATGAGGGTTAGGCAGAAATAGTGTCAACACAAGTATCAAGTCTATCCTAATGAGGGTTTTCGATACTTTCTCTGCCACCAGGCGGCGCTTCGTATGCGTCTGGTCCAAACAGCTGTCAACTTAATACAGGTTTTTGAAACGCCGCCTGGTGGCAAAAAAGGTGCGAAAAAAAGTTCCGGCACGTTTTTACACCGCATTGATGTCGCCGTTCGTCGCAAGTAGCATCACGTCGTGTCTTGTCGCTATCGCCTATATTAGACAAGTCGCTCACCGTCCCAGTCGTCTAGGCGACTTCGGGCGCGTCGCAGATCTCGGCGAGGTCCGGGCGCGCGGAGGGCTCGGGCGGTCACCGGACGCGGCCGGACGGCGAGCGCAGGTGCGACCGGATGTAGCCCGTCCGGTAGTCCATCGCGTCGCCGCGCCGCCCGGAACCGTTCTGGCCTTGGCGGCGGCGGCTCCATCTGCAAACGGATTGGGTATAAGAAGGAAAAAGATACAAGCAGTGAAATATCGCCAACTTTGATGTTAGAGGTATTATTTAATAACTATACAAGTTTGCTCAGTATTTTTTGACTTTTAAGAACCTAAAGGGACCTGCGATCACAGGTAGGAAGAAACAATGTGTGTGAAAATCGTTTCGCTCACATACCTTTCAAAACTTTTCTTTGTCTGGAAGGTCACCAAACCTTTTTGTGTAAACCAGTTATTGCTGGTGTTTGGTTTGGACTACTACATCGTGGTATGGGGATGAAATTAATTGGAAAACTCATCACAGTGTTCCCCATTGTTATGCAGATGGAAGATAATGGAGGATTACTACGGGACTTTCCCATGCTCGATCTATATATTAATTCATCTGTCATAGTAAGCGCATATGAAATTCTTTCTTTTATTACCCTACTTGATCTCAAACCCCGTTTAAAAGAAAAACCAAAAAACGTTACAAATACACAAGATGAAAACACACAGAAATTACAAAAAGTTTTTATTTTTTGAACTGAGCAAAATATTCGAAGTAGTTTACTTACTTCAATAGCCTCATGATGTAATCAGGCCAGTTATCCGGGAACATGACTAGGAAGAACCCGACGGTTATTAATATTATCCCGGATAACTTCATACCCTCGAATTGGACTCCATAAAGCACGACATCTAAGGCTGAAATAAAATATGACAATGTCTGGTTAGTCTTCTAAAAAATTCAAAGCAGTTGCTATTACTTTGACCAACGCTACATACCTGCTGAAACAGGCACTGCGGTGATAAGTCCCAAAGAAACAAAAATGTTGTATGTTATGATGTTCCCAAACTGATAAACCAAGTGGAACACTGGAACAAAGATAATAGTCACACATGTATTTCTCCTTATAATTAACTTTACTTTCACATTTTACAAATTGTGTGCTTCTGTAACACGCAGGGAAGATATGATTTGGATTTTGCGAAGTATGGTTCTGTTGCAGTATCTATACATATAGGGCAATCTTCGGGCTCCGTGGTTAGTATCTCAGGCTGAAGCGATAATTTTTTGTGTCTAGCCTGCTTTCTTGCCAAGCTGAAGGGAGAGATATTAAAAAAAAATTCAGGTGAGCGTTTATAAACGCGCGTGTAAGCCCGTTTTTGTGAGCGCTTATAGGAGCGTATAGACCTGCCTTTAGCCACACGCGCAACTCGTACGAGGGTTGACGCGCTTATAAGCTCGTATTTCGGTTGAGGAAACGCTTATTTGAAATCACCCTAAGCCAGCGGAAGGCTAACTTTACACGGATATTCGAAAACTATAGGCATGTTTAAAAGAAATTATGATAGTAGATGAAGCGCAAGTTGTATTTCAAGGTCGTAGCAAGTGGAAAAGATGAGATTGGTGTCTGCCTACCCCATGAGTAAATAGGCGCGACGGTATGTATGTATATATTTATGTACGCGTAAACTCACCCAGCAGAGCGACGCTTGCCGCCAACAGGTGAATCCACGGCATCCTGTGCGAGGGCAGCATCTCGGAGGTGCTGAGGTACAGGCCCAGGCTCACGGGCCACAGCAGGGACGCGTTCACCACCCCCAAGATGGAGAAGAACAACGCGCGCTGGCCCGTGTTCACTTCGCCCATCACTTTTCTGAACAACACCTGCATTTCCAAGAATTCATTATAGCAAAATGAAATATGTTACTGTGCATTCACCAGTTTTTTTTTGTGACCCAATGGTCGAAATACCAGAAAAAATCACGCGACTTCAACGCGGGAAAAGTAAATAAGTAGTTCCTGGCGAAAAACCGTCCAAATCACACTACACGCTCTCATAGAGTCGCCGAGTCGCGAAAAACAGTCGCCAAGAAGGCGGCAAATCACGCAATTGTTTTCAGTGCGTTCGCGAACACATTCAATAGAAGGTATTTGACTGCCATTGTAGTGTAGCGGTTATAGCGTTGGATTCTCAACCCAGGAGTCGTGGGTTCGAATCCCGCGCGGACTGGCAACATGTTTTTATTTGAGTTGTTGTAACGAGTTGGCGATGACAGGACTGGTTGGGTGGAGGCTTATCAACTCGTATCAAAAAAATACGCCTCACCTTTCTCCAGACGCGTTCGAAATCGTCCAGGAGGCAGGGTATTATTTTTTAAATGCATGAGAAATGTTGCATTAATGTCGCGTTCGTTCCAAATAATCTGTACTGGTGTTTACCTTAAAAATACCAAAGCCAGCAGCAGCGCAGGCCGCCAGCACCACGCCGCCCAGGGTCGAGCTGCCCGTGATGCCGTCCATGTACGCCAGCAGCGCGATCCCGGTGTCGCACAGAATCGCTGCCACAATCTGCACCATTTCGTGCCGCATTTTAATATTCAACATTCTATGAATAGGTACTATCTACATTGCACATAATACCCACTGAGGCCACAGGTCATGGGCTGACACTTAGGACAGTTTGTATGGATGCACTAAAGGTAATTTTTTAAATACTTGTTACGCTCAACGCATGGTTGACTGTACTTTGATAAATGATGTGTTTTAAAAATTTAGAAGATTATAGTGGACAGCTACTAGTAGTTAGCATGTATTTTAATCACCATACTAAGGCAATAAATTATAATCACAACATAAACCTATACTGTGTTTTTTTTAAATCTATTGTTATGGATTGGGTTTGAAATCTCCATCCATGCTGAATATCACCACAAAACAGGTATAAAAGTTTTTATTTGTATATGTTTTTATAAAACATTCTATAGTTTTTCTAAAAAAGCTTAAACAGAACCCCCTTATTCATAAAAACGAACGCAACGCTAATGCATTGTTTAAGCTATTGACGTGTTCTGTCACTTACTCGCAAATGGCGGCAGCAACAAGAATGAACGTGACGAAGCGATACAAAAGTTACCGTGTTGTTGTAGAGCTGTTTAAGTTTTTATGAATAAGGGGGTTAGGATGTAGCCTATGTTAACAAAGCTAGTAAATTCTCAAAATGCTCACCCTAACACCAACAAACTGCTCATGCAGGATGACCCAAGAGAGCAGATAAATGCAGGACACGTTGGTCACAAATAAAGCTACTACGTCAGTCGAGAGCAGAATCTTCAGAGAGTAGGTGTACATGTAGATTGTGGTCACCCAGAGCAGGCAGAAGAGGCCACAGCGGCTTATGAAACGAGCTATAAAAATATTATCATTAAATTCTCTATACATGTATTTCTTGGACAGTTTTGAGGTCTGAAAACAATACAGATCGTATTTGTACAGTGAATTAAAACAGAAGTTCATAAGAACTTACCAAAGGTGAATCCCTTGTCTCTGAAGTCTGTGAAGGCATCATACACAATGTCATGAGTAGATTTACATTTGTTGTGTATCAACATCACTATTAAGTAGAGAGGGTAGAATAGAATGAGCCAGTTGGTGCAGAACCAAGCAGTGAAGAATGGAGCATTGAACAGATTCTGAAACAATTTATAAATATCTATAGAGACACCCTTTGCACAACTTCCGCTTACTTTACAAATTAATGTCAATTAAATTTAGGAAGCCTTTACAATTATAGCTGTCATTTTCAGTTCCACTGGCAGTGTATGGGATGGCATGAGTTGAAAAGCCAGGTTTACTTTGGTGTTTGTTATTATTTATTTAGCAATGGAATTTATTTTGTAATGGAAATGAATCTTGGAGAGGGTCATTTATGAGGAGCTTTTGTATGTCAATCATATAATATCAATACATAGAAGAATAGAATAGAATAATCATTTATTGCAGTATTCATTTATTGCATAAGAAGACTATTTGTAACTAATTGATCAAGTGAAGCCACTGGCATATCAGCTAGTTCACAATATTTTTATGATCAGTCTCAATGTTGATGATGCTAACAGTTATACCATATGTATATCAGAGGAAGGGCTACAGCTAAACTTATTATTTATGAAACCAAGATTGTCTTACATGTGTGTGAACTTTCGAAGTGTGGTTGTTGTACGCCATCAAAGAGGATTCAGTACTGATCAGCCCAGAAGGGCTTGGTGGGTATTCCTCTAAATACATATATTTGATACAGTGTGTAGCTGTGACCCATGACACAGTTAGGACAAGGGTTACACAGATGCCGTAATATATCTGGAAACCAATTTAAATGTTAGTCTTGAAAAGCTTATTGGTAAAACTAGTTATGTTATCATCAGAACATTATATTTTAACATCAACAGGCCATGCAATATGAGCAAAATGTACCTTCTTAGCAAACTTTGAGCAACATGATCTAGGGCATTTCTTATCTCGTAACTGTCTCTCTTCATCCTGACTGCTGGTGGCGGATTCGCTATAAGCCTGCTGCAGTGAAGGCTGCGTCGTCAGCGGTGGGGCCGAACACACCGATGCCTGGGGAGTGAGCGGAGCGCGCGGGCTCAGCGGCGTCGGTGGACCGTTCGGACGCTCTCTATCAGCATCTCCACCGCCACGCTCACTCTCCACCACTTCTTCACTAGTTATTATCACAGAAGGAGCACGGACCCGCTTTGGGTTGAAAATAGTCGGCAAGTCTCCGTCTCTTGCCATTTTATTGCTAGCAAGCTATGATACACATTGCTAAATAGGTAAAACACTTTAAAATTAACAAAACTCTCCAAACTTTTTATTTGAATTCATTCTTACTGCGTTTTTCAGTAGACACAAGTATCAGCTGTTTTTTTAGTTTCCCACATTATTTTAACAGGTATAAATATGGCGCACATTCTTATAGCTTATAAACAAAAAGCATTAACAAATAAATCACATCATTCATCGTACAGGCAATGTTTTGAAAATTCCAAAAACTCAACCATTTTCCATGGATTTTCTTATTTTTCCTCTGCAAGCAACCAAAAAGAATAGTCTCTGACAGATTTTTTTTTTCTATCCGCCTTTCTTACCTCTGGGAATCAGAAATTAATATGTTTGTTCCCAAAACTAGGCTCCTACAATTTTTAGACCTAAAAGCCAAGAAGCCAGAGCCAATAGAACACATTTTTGTAATAGGACATGACTCTCCTGATTGGCTAGTGGATTTTGCAGAATGTCACTGCCCTGTGTCGTGATTTGTGAGAATCACAATTTCGTTCGTTTCATTGGGTCAAAATCACTACAGCTTTTATTCTTTTTTAACGACTGTATCGCCATCTATACACCAAATTAAATAGCTGTGTGTGCGTTTTTTTCTACTTATTTCTACTCTCGCATTTTCTTTCATTGTTCTAAAGTACAAATGTCCCAAAATGTGAATTAGCTCATTTCGAGCTCCCTTGAATTAAAATTGAATCAGAAAACACAACCAAGCATCTAAGAATGACATAAAAACATGTTCTGCTGCAATATAAAAATAATTTTGTGCAATTTAAAATGCTGATTTCTATTTAGAACCGAATTATTTACTTTGCAAAAATTTATTTCTCCCTATTTTTTTTTTCGCGTGCTATAATTTTGAAGAAGACAAAAGATGGCAGAATAGAGCACTAGCAGTTCCATTTTTTTTCACCAGAGGGAGATAATTGGTTAGCCTACTTGAAGCATCCGGGAACCTCGCCATAGTAGTAGACATGGCGGGTATCAACCTGGCTAAATGACGAAATAAATTTTGTTTGCTAATATAAGAACGTGTTAATTTCGCAGAAAAAGTGTTGATACTGAAAGACTAATTAAGTTATATTGGTTTAGGACAAAAATGCAGAATGTTGGACAGTCTGAAAACCGAAATATCGATAAGGTGAAGTTGCAACTTGATGTGGTAAAATCGTCCACTCCTCAGAGTTCGGCTTCGAGTCCGGCCAAATCTGAAACCGAAACGTATTCAGGAGCGCCTGCCAAATACATGACGGACTCTTCGGAAAGCGAGGATGACTCTGTATCCGAGGTAAAACGTGTTTTGTTTTCGGCAAAGGCGGTGGCAATGAGGGAATGTGATTATCTGTACCGCTCTAAATACTGCAAGGGACATCTTGTACATGTCTAGTTTGC
Organism: Udea ferrugalis; assembly: GCA_950022985.1. Classification (NCBI taxonomy): domain Eukaryota; kingdom Metazoa; phylum Arthropoda; class Insecta; order Lepidoptera; family Crambidae; genus Udea; species Udea ferrugalis. The sequence goes on from OX465525.1 coordinate 15,181,044, forward strand.
CCATACAACTTCTTTTTTCACAAAAATCATATGGCCATCAGTATATTTTGTCAATTATCATGCCTAACGTGTTACTACGAATAAAATTATTACATTCCCAATAAAGTACGTTGCTTGCCAAATATTCTGTAAAACGTCAGAAAGTCATAAGTACGTACGTACTACTGAGTAATGCATGAAATTATTTATGCCAGCCGCTCCTAGACTGTATTCAATTGATTCTTTGTAATTCCTTGATATTATCGGGCTAATCCGCCGTAAGGTTCTTTCCATTGTCTATTTGTGTTTTGGATAAAGATTGAACTACGGTGGCCATGTTTCTCAAATCACATGCATTTCCTCAGTGTAAATTGATGATTATTGTGTTTTCGTGTCATTATTTCCGCAGAAAAGGTGGAATTATATAATTTCCATTCGAATCCATCACCAGTGTTGTCAAATAGTGATGTGTCTAGTGTCGTCACTTGCGAAAAAATATCGCGAAACGCCTTCCGATATTCGCGCAAAAATTATGGTTATTGGTGAATTACAAGGACCATTGTCAGTAAATGTTAGGGTATGAACTCGTCCTTATGCACCACATTGTCAGTACTCACGACTTTCTCATTGGTGTTATAGATCTTGCTGGCTTGTCTGTGCCTAAGCAGGCCAGACCTGTTGGTAAGTCGAAGACAACCTTATTGAGTGCAGAGGGCTTCACCAACACCAATCGCTGTGGCAGTTTGAGTGACTTACAGCTAACCTGCATAATGTGTGTGCGATGGACAATTACATATCACTGTTTTGGTTTTATTGATGTTGAATGGTCCTTGTGATTCTAACATTATTGTTTCTGTTCCAATATCTGTCAAATGATTGCTAATATCATAACACCACTAATCTACATACATGAATCAAATTAGCTAACAATGAGAGTGAATCCTGTAAAAGTTATGCTAAACTAAGGTTAATAACCTCGGCATGTGTTCAAAATAACCAAACAATAAATATTTTGCTAAATATGCTTTGTAACTTAGCTGGACATGTTACACTTACCCAGTATCAAGCGAATGTCCATTTGTGTTTGTATGAATGATAGTAACATTATTTTAGCATCAAAACACTAACTGTTAATATTTAAATTAATCTTTGTAGTTCAAATAACTTTATTTTTGCTATGAAATTTTCAAAGCTGGTTATTTTCTTAACAAAAGCAGTTAACATGAATTGGATGTTAGGTTATGTTTTGTTGACATGCTTTTGTGTTCTGCACATTTGTAAAATGGAACTGAATACAAACTTATCACAAATCTTCTCAAGTATTTAAATAACAATTATATTTATCAGCTTGTGTGACAAAAATATTAAGGCAAATACTCTAGAATGTTACTTCTTCCAAATCAAAATATGTAACTTGAGTAAAAAATTCATATTGTTTCCTAATTATGTACCGACAATCGCAAATCTAGGCATAAACATATCAACAGTCTAGAATATGGATCTCAATCTCAAATTCCTGAACTCCTAATAATGTTATTAATTGTGTTTTATAACCTTTTTTATTGTTTATTGTATTTTCCAATAACAATGTTTACCAATAAAAATCTGTTATCAGGCGGAAATGGATGAAGAAGGAGGTGGTGCAGAGTCATCCAAATTCCTACTTTCTCACGATGACCCCGAAAGAGCCGTCGACCCTGAGATGCAAGCAAGACTTGAAGCCCTTTTGGAAGCTGCCGGTGAGTACACTTGTTTAGAAACTTGAGAATTCGATGCTCTGAAACCTTTTTTTTTTACTGAAATTGTTCCAATTTCACATGTTAACGTGAGTGTGGCTAAGTAACATAATAATTTCAATAAAAGTCATATATATACACCGAAACATTAAGTAGTAAGCTGTAATTAATAGATTATTACAAAAACTAACTTTTCCTGCCAAATTATGGCCGAAAATGAGATCTTACGACCTGCTAAATAAGGATAATATCCCATTTCACAGACCTTTCAATGCAAAGACCATTTTTGTAGTTCATACACAATATTTGTACCAATCAATTACTGTTTTGAATGTAGATAAATACCTGATTGTCATGTTATACAGACTGAAGTAGTACTATCTCTGCTAATTTTGGGTTGAATGGCAGTGTGTTAAAGATGTCCCAGATACAATTATTAATTAGGTAACAATGTTTCATTGATTCATCACCCCAATACTCTTTATACAATGTTGGTGGTGAGCAAGCATTCATACTGCCTGATGGTAACCAGTTGCTACAACCTATGTCCATATCTAGCTTAATAATAAGAGGTATAGCTCACATATTGCTCTGTAAGAAGTAAACTTTTGTATAGTTAGACTGTTTATGCCTCAGGCACCTCAGCTGACCATACAACAGCTCTTGATGAACCTCAGCTAAAGTAGTGTTATGCGTTACTTACAGACGTCAGAGAAGGTATCCTATTGGTTGATAAAGTTTCAAAAGTACCCACATTTTATTATTAGTGGTAAAATCTGACTTTGAGTTGTGTAATAAGACAAATGAGTTAAAAACATAATGGGCATATAATGCTGCTGGATGTCCTGTATCATTATATAAATTATATAAAAGCATAGCGTTTGCATATTCCATTTGGATAAATTTGGCATAGCTGTAACAGTAATTACTTTTCATAAGTAAGGTGTGAAAACTACCTACCTGTAATAATTTATCAGGAGCAATATAATAGCGCCTTTACACTAGCGTTTTCCCAGCGTAGGCTTTCGATAATTTGTATGCGCAATGCATACGCCGCGACATCGCGACACACGTTGCGTTGTTGCGGCGTCTTTGCTAGACCACATGAGAACGCAGCGTGTGCGCCGCGCATACGTTCATCGAACGCCTACGCTACACAAACTCTTAGTGTGTTCTGTGTATATGAGATCAACAGACGGCTGTTGAAAGTTTGGCAGCAGCCAGTGTGGCATCCGTACCACATGCGAGCAACAGTCGTACGGCATCTAAACAGATCAATAAGCAGTCCGACCGACACTCTCACTGCTAACGCACAGCAGCAGTCTAGCAAAGACCTTGAAAGGACCTAAATCGCCAAAGGGCAAAATTTAGAAATTAGTTGAAGAAATAATATTTTACATACTTATTCTTGATAGTCTTTTTAACAACATACTTAAAATTATCTCTAAAAGTTTGCTATACACTAATTACAATAGACTCGAGCCTTATAGCGCCTGCAATGACATCGCACGCTTTGTTACAGGCTCGTTATTTTGATAAACAACAAAACGGCGATAAATAAATACGGCGGCTTTATGTCCTCCGCGTAACGACCACAGTTGAGTGGTGCTCCGACCATAACTACGTCACGCCCATTCTCGCACATTACCTTTTAAGTTTCTATTAATTTCTGGCTATGGTCAATTGGAATGTAATTTTCATATCAGAGCCTCTGTACTATGAAATTCACGTATTCTAGTTTTTTGTCCTTATAATGTATTTTTTTACAAACATACATCATCCCACTGCTGGGCAAAGGTCTCCTTATAATGTATATAAATTAATTAATTCAACATTTTTCACCTTCTCTACTCATTTAGAACAATGGCATTCACTTCACACTATTAAAAAAATAACACAGATATTCAAATAAACAAACGAGTCCTTTAGTTTACAAATTCTTGCTGTATAAATATTTCGCTCTCACTACGGGTCACACACTCCTTATGGAATTTGTTTGTGCATACTGTACTGTTTTTCCAACAATATTAGACCTTATGTTGTAGGCGTGACGGGTTAGGGTACTCGGACATGTCGGAAGTGCGACGTCACAAGCGGGCAGACGCGCCACGATCGCTAGGGCTGGTCCAAGTCACTAGCAATTTACTATGAATATTACATAAAGCACTATAAGGTCGTGTATACTCTCGGCACACAGTAGGAGTAGGTTGGAAATTAATTCAGCTCCAAGGTGTTTATATGCAACTGTCCTGCAGTGGCACATCCGCTCTTCACTCAATTATACGACAATTTGTGTGATTGAATGATGATGGCTTGTATGGACCTGGGTGCGCTGCGCAAGTGCTTCCACGTAAAGGAAACTTTAGATTTGAGTGTTAGTAAATGATAGGTTACTGAACGAATAGTACGCCACACGACAAGTGTAAGGAGTTGTAAATTGACCTAAAAGCGTTGATAGATTCAGATGATACTAACTGTCAAAGCAGAACTATAAACAGGGAACTTGAAATGTTCAAATGAACCATTTCTTCAAACGATAGTGATTTAGTTTATCTGTAACTCTGCATACTAGTGTATTCAACTAGTGTGACCAATTCGCATCGCTCATAACTCGGGTCATATTCTACGTCCCCATAGAGATTAGGCGATGGGCATGCTATGATGTTAACGTTGGTTCTTTCCCGTCACGATACCATAGATGAGCCGACTCATCCTTCGGCGGCGACTACATTCTATGATCGTTTTGACGTCACATTGCCACGATGCATCTGATAATCTTAAACTAGAGAGCTTAGTATGTCGTTCCACTACTAAAGTTTACGTAATACCTTGTAACACAAGTAAAATCAATGAAAGCTTCATAAGCTGTTAAGGTTCCATGGTAATAATCATTTCGTCATTTTTGCTAACAGATTTATCGATCTCGACTGAATTAGAGTTATTTTGAAATTTCCTAAGTTCGACTCTGAAAGTTGAAAACTTTGTTTCCCTTTCTTTATTGATCGTTTGGAAATTGAAATAATGTCGCAATTATTTGCGTTCAAAGTATGAAACATCGATCGAATAAATGGGACGCCTTGACCTTTTACTACGCGTTACTGCATTTACTTTCCCATTTGTCTGCCTGTAGTCTATTTAACAAAATCGATAGCTTTCGTTAGCACGGGGCTGACGTGTCGTGGGACACGACCGTTCATTGTACGGCGCCGCTGCTGTGCATGTGCAAGTGCATTCTACATTTGCACGTAGCTTTGTGAAAATATCGATCTTTTGCGTAAAAGTAGCCCAATTTAAGTAGTGTGTAAACTTCATAATATTTTGTTTGTATTTAAACTGTTTTAAGTAAAAAAACCTTTCGTATCCCATGTAGAGAGGTATGTAGGAATAGTCAAATACGAACGATGCTTTTTGTAGAGTGGCGCTATGATATGGATAAGGTAACGACCTCATATCGATCGGTTTCATTGCATGTCTGGCGAAATCGATGCCCAATAGAGTTGATTGGTTCTTTTGATAAACATTTCCCACAAAAAAACAAATGCCATATAAATATGATCAAATCAATAGCAGACCCACATATGCGGGTAGTAGGCTGTTCGTCAGTCCCTTCGCTGTTTTGTCGGCCACAACAGTAACAGATAGTTCACCACGTTATATGCGACACTTGATGTTCGTTCGACCGACTTAGTTCAAGAATGTAGTTTGCAAAATTGCTAAAATGTTCCAGCACTTCATAAAAAACACAAAGGGGGACGCCACATTAATGCGTTGCGACGACACAGCGCAACGTCAACCGTGGCGTCGCTTCACATATATCGTTTTAATATGCCGCAGAAAGGTGTTTGGTTAACATACAAACAAATATGTATTTTTTCTCTTAAAATTATTGTGATGGTTTTCCTTCAACAAGGTAACTTAGAAAATGTAATTCGTAGCTTTTACATATACATGAAACTGCGGACAGAGCACAAAAACGAGCTAGCTAGCTCATTCTTTCAAATACATGCACTCACATTTTCACATAATACAAAGGGAAGAAAATTTACCCTGCGCCTTTCTCTTTGTGAAATCCAAAGCATTCGTTGGTTAACTTATTACGAGACCCTTATCTAGTCTTTGTCAAAAAATGTTTTATCAAAACGATTTCTAGGGGGATAAGTGCGGTTACCATTTCAATACAGGTGAATTCCTTAACATGTTAACTTATGCCCTTAGTAGTAATTTGAACAATTCTTGATTTAAAAATATAAAAATGCATCTTACTGAATCAGCTTGCATGTAAAGTGCAGACACTCACGTCGGCATTGTTTTCATTCGCAAATAACTAAATGGAGTCTGACACCGTAACCTATTTCGGGAATGGCCGTAAGTAGGCTAGCCACTGTCTCCGCGCTTAGGAGCGAGCCTTTTTGTTTTGGTATGTCAAACTGATGCGTCCTCCTTTATAGGAAGGAATTTTTTAGCGTCATGTTTCACGATTGTGTTGGCTCACCAATAGCCGACATTAAATTTGTCTTTGGTTGGTAAAGTTTAAAGTTATATCAGCTATAGTTGCAGATATACATCGCGAGTGATATACCCCTGGCGTTACTGGTGTTGCGGTGGTAACTACTTTCCAGAGCTGTGGGACTAACATGTTCACCGCGACAAAATTATGTCGCGGCAACACCAATAAGCGTGCTAAAAAATTTGACACTGCCTACTTGCATGATTGTTAGTTAACATTTTATGAAAAAAAAGTGCATGATATAGGTAATTGGATTGTTATAACCACAGTGGGTTCTTAATTCTATTGTAATTAGGCTATAGAAATAAGTATCTTTACTCTTATAATACAACCACACTGGCAGACAAAAGCTTCTGTTGTAACTCGATAGAGGTACACTTATAACGACAATATTATACCGATCTTACCCTATAATTGTTAATCTCCAATCCAAGCAGGACGCTATAAATTGCTGAACTCCTAGCCAATATAGTAATTCTTAATATTTTACTAACCATATCAAGTGCTAACTTTTAAATTCAAAACAAAGAAAAAACTGTTTATTCAAATGACAATAACCTAATACATGTTTAGCTAAATTGAACAAAACAGAACATGAGACCAAAAGGGGTTTTCTAAAGTACGCCGGGAGACAAGCAAAATAATTTCTTTACAAGTATTTATTGCTACAATATTTCCGGCGGTGCCTATTATTTTAATTTATTTGATCTGTTTGACCCCAAGTACAAAGTCCTCCCTGTATAAATCAAACTCGTAATCGCAACTATAGTTTATCGTATATAGCAGAATTTCCCTTTCTCGTTTCTTCAAACATGTGAATTGGTCCTGATTGGCCTACAATGAAGCTCACAGCGGGGACTAATTAAGCTACGTACATAATGAATAACATTGATACAAAACGACCTACGGCCGGGCCGCTGGTCTCGGTCACTATAACAATACGATGATTTACATAAACACGCTTATTTGTAGCCATCTTACGAACATTTACTAAAATTAACCACAATTCTGAAAGACAAAAAATTGTTTAGCTCTCATGGTATATAAGGCTTAGTACAAAAGTCTTCAAATCTACTATCGCTGAAACAACACATTCTTTACATTATTCCCTATTTCAACAGTTATTGTAGTTAAAGCCATCCTCCCCTATTGATTGGTAACTAATCTACGGGCAGATCGATTTTTAGCAGTGGGCGCCTTACTGCTAATAATTTATCAGAAGTTGTACTATAGGAGTCAAGGTGAGGTGAGGCCTCATAGCGCGTTGCGCTGCGCTGCGGTTCTTGATCCTTTGACATTCGTGTGACGATGTAATGCATGATTTGGCATGTCAAAAAAATATATCTAAGATGATGCCGTGCTTTACGGTGGTGGGGCGAAACAAGGCAACCGTCGTCTTGTTCTATACATCCTCAACATTCTTAGACCTGGATATTCACACCAGAGGCAGTTTTCTTGGGACGACCCAAGAATACTGCCTTGCCCTGTGTGAATAAACCCGACGGCTCCAGTGCTGTAGGCGGGATTGCTAACCATTACGCTAACAGGCCAGTTTTGGTCAGTTTTTTTACACAAGACGATAACAATTGATGGTGTTTTCACTAGAGCTGTTGTTAATATTTAAATGTGCGGTCAGTTTTCTCCTATAGCGTAGAAAATGTGTGGCAGCTAAACTGCAACTCATTGCCGCAGCCACAGTACAACATACGTCAGTGAGCACCAACTCAAACAGTGCTCAGATAGGTATTTTGTCGTAGAACATAAAAGTGCTTATGCGTGCAACTGGCACGTGCCGCCTTTCCCCTGCTGATGGATGTATGTATGCGATATTTATCAGTATTCACTGCTCTACGCACTGCATTTATAATTCATGCAATGATTTAACGGTCGACGCCAATTCGGACCGCGACAACTCTCAATGAAGATTTCATTACAATAACCCAAATCGTGAATTATTCATAGTATTCGTATTTGTTTTGTAACATGTTTGTTTTTAGACTTAGGGTCGTAGGTTTTTGTACATGTTAATCGATTAAGTCTGTAAATGTAGTGCGACGCTGAACGACTCGACTAATTTTAAAAAGCAAATGCTATAAAGGGTTTCAAATAAAATCCATCAATCAAATTGGAAATATAACTTACTAACTAAAAATATGTTTAGATTGCGTTTTTTTTGCCTAGTCTATATTTTCAAATTGACAATCATGTATATTACAAGGTTTCAAAATATTCTTAACAATCGTTGAAACCCATCTAAATCAGCCGATTCCGTCTCACTGCAGGGCAAAGGCCTCCCACTATGAAGCCAGTGTCAACCAATTCTTCCTATGCGCATTAACTTCTTCCCTCAACCTCCTACTAGGGCTTACGCGCAGCCGTTGAAGGTTGGGATTCATTCAATTGCAGTCTCTCTCTGCCCACAACTTAGCCGGCATGCGGATGCGGCTGACTTCTCCCACGTCAGCTATCTTTGTTTTTTAGCACAGACACATACCTATATCAGTTTATAATAAATACATACATATCAAGACATCTTCACATCGAGGTCATCTATGAAATAAAGAATTCAACTTCAGAAATACTGTTTTGTCACCTTTACCGACGAATTCACAAATGCAAATCAAAGTTCGTAGTCGTAGTTCTATATCAAATTTACGAGACGTCATGAGAGTTTTAAGGCGTGCTCAACTTCGATTGACGTTTGTGAATTCGGGCGTTATGTTCGAGATTATCTAAATAACACTTCCAGTTAGTTTAAAGTAGTAATCCGCTCGCAAGTGTCAGTAACCGACAAAGCACAAGAAGGCTCAGATTCATCTGGCCGTAAATTTTTACCCAAATCGTATTCTTGGTTCACTCACAACGAATGACTGCCCTTTCAAGGCATTCGTTCAGGCCTTCAAGATATAATTTACCAGCCCAGTAGTTACTGCATAACTGTACTTGTCAGCCCATATTTAAACCTCACGACTGCTGCTGAAGTGAGGTCATTTTGAGGACCACAATAAAAAAAAATATAAATTAGGCTTTGATAGATACCCTATAATGTAAATGTAATTTAAGCATTTTATCGTTTGCGTCAGCAGGCATCGGCAAGCTGTCCGGCGAAGGCAAGCACCTAGCCGACCCGGAGGTGCTCCGGCGGCTGACGTCGTCGGTGTCTTGCGCGCTGGACGAGGCGGCCGCCGCGCTGACGCGCATGCGCAGCGACCAGCCGCCGCAGCACCATCGACACCACCATCAGGACAAACCGTAAGTTTCCGTTTCACCCCCATGACGAAAGATGAGGGCTTTGATGCGTTTGAGGCTATGACTTCTTCATGACATGTATATGCCTATTCATCTTCTGTAATAAAATGAAGTAACAAAGGTTTTCGCTTAAATTCATATATTTAAAATTGGGACTAAATCAAAATAGTTTTTTTCAAAAAGACAACTTTAAGGTTCAAAAAATCACGTTTAAATCATGAATTCTGATTAACCATAGCAAACACTTTTTCAATATGTTTTCATCCTAAATTGGCGAACTAAATACCGAAAGGCATTCTTTATCAGTCAACCATTGTGCAAGCAGAATCTATCTACAGACTTGGCGTGAACTGTTGTAGCTAATATCATTGACCCAGGCTTCTAAAATAGAAAACCAAGGGACCCTACGTAGAAAGGGCCTCTGGAAAACACAAAGGACATCTCATAAACCTGGCTCCAGTAGGAACAACACTCGACGATTGACTACCGAGTCACTCTATAATATGTAGTATAGTATATAAAATCACCGTTCGCATTCAGGCTCAATATACTCGTGCATCTACTCTTAGATACAGAGGACATCAGTTTGTATGTTAGTTCGTAAAGCTATTTCACTGCGTGTAAGTTATCCGTCGCTTTCTTTGACAGTGATAATTATAAAGGCTCTATTCTAGTATATAGGTTTTCTAAAATATTTTCAGCTCTAGGTGCTTCGAATATTAATGTTATAATAATAACAGTAACATCTATTCAGTCTTTGCTGAGGTTTGGTATTAATCCAATCAGATATGAGCTATTTTAAACATTAAAATATACATTGTACAGACAGTACAAACCCCTATGCTTACTCTGTCACAAGCTACTAGTTTAGTCAACTCATATTACAGAGTTTTATAGTTATGAGTTATCATTTTCAGATGCTAATTTCACTATTGACACATAATTTCAAAACCCATATTGTGTATGGCGTCGTTTTCGTGCCTCCGGTATCAACCTACTTCTAAAAAGCCTAGCTTGTAAGAGATACAAAATATTAAAATCACAAAATTGGAGCTGAAAATAGTTCTGCGCATTATAGGAGGTCCTCAATCATGGTAAATTATATTTCCATGAAAAGAATGTTATTTTTAAATGCTGATGTCAGTTTAAAAAAACTGATTAGAATATTTCACGACTAAGCTCCTATGATGGTAGAGGCGTCAAGTATGGTAGAGTATGGTACTCAATGGAGAAAAACGGGGGATTTTTATTCCTCTTGAATGCTATTGCGTGCGCTGCGTAAACGGCTAAAGTTACGCGAAAATCATGTATTACGGAATTGTTTCTCTTCGGGAGTTCTATTAAAAAGTTCGCGATATGACCCTCTTTTATGGTTCACTCACTATAAGCCCTTTTTAGGTCATCAAATTTTGCATAAGTGCAAGGTGAATCTATCTTGGCTTCTTAATTTAGTTTGTGTTATTTCAGGGGTTGACCTGTTTCTCCTTCTAAACGTAGATACGTTAGATCCAAATTCGGGTTATCGTCAGTGTTGTATAGAAAGGCTAACACAGTCTTAAAAAATGTATTATTTCCAGTATCGGTTTTATTTTTCAGATAAGGCATATACAATATGGTGCTTACCATAATATGGTTAACTTACCATACCAAACTTTTCCCCTCTACACTATGGACGTAATTTTATCGCTTCCTGCCTGACACCAAATCTTCATTCATAATTCAACGATCAATGAAATGGCGTTCTTTGTTTACATGATGAAAATCCGAGATTGAGTTATCGTAGCGTAGATTTCTCGATTCGGCGGCGGTTGAGTTGATTCGTACAATTCTCGTCACCTTTTCGATGAGACGCGCTCACAATGATTGTTTAAGCTTTGATCTTATCTGAAGTTGAAGAGTTTGCTTTGACGTATGCAAAGTTAGGCATGGTTTTGAAACGCGTATGTTTGTTACAGCACCCAATGTGGTTCGACGGCGACAGGCACGACCCCTACCGTGACGTCATCGGTCGGCGCGGACGGCGCGCCCTCCCTGGCCGAAGCGTGCTCGGACGGGGACGTAGGCACGGTGCGCAAACTCCTTACCGAAGGGCGGTCGGTGCACGAGACCACGGAGGAGGGCGAGTCGTTGCTCTCGCTTGCGTGCTCGGCGGGGTACTATGAACTTGCTCAGGTGCTCCTAGCGATGCATGCAAGTGTCGAAGACCGTGGCATCAAGGTTAGTACAACAATGGTGACAGGTTCGACGCGATCTATACAGAGTTGAATTTAAATCAAAGTAGACTGACTGAACTAGTTTAATGGCCAACCAACACTATTTATTTTTGTGAATATAGTTGACCAAACCAGGGTTCAAAACTTTCAATTACGTATATTGCGACATGCTTGTAGCGGTTTTTTTATGAACGGACACCAAATTTTCCACCACTACATATATGACTGATATAAAACTAGTCAACCCGGAAATTGGACAGTAGGAAAATTTTACACAGAAATAAACAAATTTTTCATTGCACCTATGACTATTAATTTATTACTTTGTGATTTGCTCCTGGCTCTTGAGGAGCAAAACAGATCCTTTGACATCACTGTTCCACCAAAGTGGAAACTTATTTGACTTAATTTTACAAAAGGTACAGTTTCCTTTACTTCACGTCAATTATAACTTCCAAATATCACGTAGGGCGACTGCACCCCCCTGATGGAGGCAGCCTCAGCCGGGCACGTGGACATCGTCCGCTTGCTACTGGCCCACGGCGCGGACGTGAACGCCGTGTCTGGGTCCGGCAACACGCCGCTGATGTACGCGTGCGCGGGCGGCCACGAGGAGTGTGTGCGGGCGCTGCTTGAGAACGGCGCCAATGTTGAGGATCATAATGAGAACGGGCACACGCCGCTTATGGAGGTAAGCACACGACAAGCTACACAAGTAGCCCCCGGTGGGGTCCGGTCCGTGTAGCCCCCAGTCCGTGTCCAACCACACTTGAAGTACCTAGAGATGAAATGAATGGTGGTTGAGGCAGATACCGGATATTCGGCAAGCTACGAGGTCAGAACTCCGCCTATCTGGTTTGTATCGAATACAATATTAAGAAAAAGTCAATCTCCTTAGCAATTTAATTTTTGACTTCCGATTTTAAAAATAAAATGTGATTTGTCTTGTGTAAAATAACGAAAATTGCTCGAATTCGGCCGGGTATTGCATTAATGAAATGAAGAATTAAATATCTGTTTATATTTTTTTTCAAAAAATATTATTTCTTCATTAATTTATGATTATTCCTTTTTTAATAAGTCCGATTGAACAGGCTCTAAAAATAATATATGTTGTAAGTGAAAGCATTATTTCCTGAAATTACATCAAAACTAAATGTCCATTCAGGCCGCCTCAGCCGGTCACGTGGGCGTCGCCAAGATCCTCCTCGAGCACGGCGCCGGCATCAACACCCATTCGAACGAGTTCAAAGAGTCCGCCCTCACGCTCGCCTGCTACAAAGGGCACCTGGACATGGTCCGGTTCCTGCTGGCGGCCGGAGCCGACCGCGAGCACAAGACCGATGAGATGCACACCGCGCTGATGGAGGCCAGCATGGACGGACATGTGGAGGTGGCGCGGCTGCTGCTGGACTCCGGCGCTCAGGTATCATTACAGATAGAAATGGTTCAATGTACAGTTAGCAGGAAAACGAAGTAATAAAAAATATTTTAACTAGATATTAAGGGAACAAAACTGGCGTTATTAAGGAAAGTATATACAGGGTGATTGTGCCAAGGGTTACGAAATTATTTCAAGCGACTCTGTATCAGTAACTTAATCGTGAATCGAAAAGTTAATCGTTTACGTGAAGTTTTTTTTTTCTTCTGTCACGGCGAAATAGTCCCATTTGACTATAAAACCTTTTTACAGTCTACGATTATTACAATTAACTTTCGCTGAATCGTTCAGACGGTTTGAAAGTCTCGTGTCTACTAGGAAACGAGCCTAATTCCATTGTCAAAAGTGCGTGTAATTTAACTTGCTGCGGTTCGATTTGCAATATTACATTAGCAGTTACAGCAATGACGTCTTTTATCACCGGTTCTAATTGAAAACGCCATGCTAGCAGCGTCCAAATTAAACCGCAAAATTATCGTCACATAATCGGAAAAGGTTTAAATCAATGTTTTTTCACGAAATACGTTAGGTGTAAATTGCATAACACAATGCATTGACGCATGGAAGTCAATCTTTGAAACGTTTGATTAATTTTATCCCGGAAGTATTAGTTTTGAAAAAAAAAATAACTTTTTTATGCTTCATTGTTTTGTCGTTTATGAGATGTACCCACGAATAACATCGTTATATCGAATTATTGCACATTTGAACGTTTTAAAACTGATATTCTATGTTGGACAAACCCTCATTCTGCGCATATAGACATTCGTCGACCTACCATGAGAAGATTATAAAAAAAGTTTTGCACGTATTTACTCTGAGCTTGCATTTAAGCCCAACTGCAATGCCATTCCAAAGTTAGCCCAACAATCTCAATATTTAGGTCCAAATTGGCCTACAATGTTAGACCATTTTACCACAAACATTACAAAGATGAATTTCTGATGTCTCAGGTCAACATGCCCACGGACAGCTTCGAGTCGCCATTGACGCTGGCGGCGTGTGGCGGCCACGTAGAACTAGCAATGTTACTGCTAGAACGAGGGGCCAACATAGAGGAGGTCAACGACGAGGGGTACACACCTCTCATGGAAGCCGCTAGGGAAGGTTAGTAGCTGTGCTTCATGTTCGAAGTAAATAGCGAAAAATAAATGAATATTTTTGTGATCTGTGATAGAAATACTTTATTTAAAACCATAGGCGTTATGTGTCAAAATTATACTAGGATTTTTAATTGTAGTCAGTGAAACGACATTTTCAGTGTGGCAGGTTTTCAGTCCCAAATAAAGAGTGATGTGGTAAATCGAGTTTTTACAATTAGAAGTTAGTCGACATTACAGCCTGGCAAAAAAGTCGTAGTGAATGACCACGTCTCACTTCCTTATGTCATTACTGGCAACAAACACTGGTCAGACTTTCGTCTTGAGACATAGAGGTATTTCGGTAAACTGTATTTAGCAAATAGGTTTTCAGTTTCAAAATGTTTTGTTTCTGTAGGTATTATATTATTTACAGGTAAGAATTTCGTTTATTAACAGGTCATACAACTGGAAAAGTTTGTTAGGATACAACAGTAGAATCTTCCAAACAAGCGTTTTCTAAAAGTTTGACTACAGGCCTAAAGGGCCCAACCGGCAAAGGACGACACCTTATAATTTCACATATAGGCAGTGATGAAGGTTTTGTAGATTCCGGTTTACTTATTCGAGCGTATCCCCACTTCAAACTGGCGGAAGGCTGATATTGTTCAGTGGTTAGATGAAAAACAAATTAAATATCAACGGCTCAATTAATCGAAATAGTAAAATTATAAAAATCGAATTACGAACGCTATGCTGTGGAAGAATTGGCCGCTGAATACGGTGTCACAATCCTGCGTCTGCCACTTTATCAAAGGGGTACTTTGCCAGGAACAATAAAACTTTTAAAATAAAAGAGGTAAAAAAAATATTTGAAGAAGGGCTGAAAGAGGTGACGGACGCCTGATAATTGGAGTCAGTGCATACACCATGCCATAAAAGTCGAAGACAAAATGTGTCAACTCGACCACATTATAGACCAATATGTGGATTCCTTCGTTATAAATGTAACTGATTCCGATTCCGATTCTGAATATAGGTACTTATTCAGAATCGGAGTCGGAATCAATAGCAACCGTAACGAATAAAAACGTTTATAATTACTTGTATTTTCCTGACTTTCAAGTGTTAATTCCCCTGAACCTCTTTGAACATTTTTTTCCCAGCTATGGTTATATTTTTGTAGTGAGAAGTTTTAATATGGAGGTAGGGTCCTTATTTCTTAAATCGTGTTATTTAATTCGTTGTATACCTATTAAATATTTAGAATTTAAAAAAGGCTTTGATACCTAATAAAATAAAGCATGACTAAATGTCTAAGTCTAGTGATTGCCGAACGTCACTATTGTAGCGGGTCACCCTTTTTTGTATCAGTCACTGTTGAAGTTGTCATTTTGCTGACTACAATTATTAATCGTACTATAGAAGTATGTAAGAAAACTAGAAACCTAATATTTTTGAACTTCCTACTTGTCGCGAAACAATACTTCGATGAAAGGTGCCTGGCTTATTTTACTGACTTTTGGCTGACTGAGTACCAATCGGCATTCCCTGCCAGTTACTCGCTCGGTCAAACAGAAACCAAGATGGTGCACAAGGTTAAAATGGTTTTTGTTTTTATTCTAACCTAATATCGTTGTTTTTCTAGCAAGTTGCACCACCCAAACTCCCTAAACTCTCTGTTGAGCCTTGCGATTGACTGGTAGAGAATGCCTCTTGGCATTAAGTCCGCCATTTGTACTTTTTTTTTGTTGTAAATTTGTGCAATAAAGGATAAATAAATAAACAAATAACCTACTTACAATGTTACTGTTTTTCTTCGTTGCCTCGCATGCCCTTAGTTCTCGTCCTAACAAGTGCAATTCCCCCAGGTCACGAGGAGATGGTAGCACTCTTGCTCGGGCAAGGCGCGTCCATCAACGCCCAGACGGACGAGACTCAAGAAACAGCTCTGACCCTGGCGTGCTGCGGCGGCTTCCTGGAGGTGGCGGACTTCCTCATCAAGGCCGGCGCCGACGCCGAGCTGGGCGCGTCGACCCCTCTCATGGAGGCCTCGCAGGAGGGACACCTCGAGCTCGTCCGGTAGGTCCAGCACACTAGCGCTCCGTGTAGAGACGCGGCGTGCTCCGGCAACTGTTGGAGGTGGCGGACTTCCTCATCAAGGCCGGCGCCGACGCCGAGCTGGGCGCGTCGACCCCTCTCATGGAGGCCTCGCAGGAGGGACACCTCGAGCTCGTCCGGTAGGTCCAGCACACTAGCGCTCCGTGTAGAGACGCGGCGTGCTCCGGCAACTGTTGGAGGTGGCGGACTTCCTCATCAAGGCCGGCGCCGACGCCGAGCTGGGCGCGTCGACCCCTCTCATGGAGGCCTCGCAGGAGGGACACCTCGAGCTCGTCCGGTAGGTCCAGCACACTAGCGCTCCGTGTAGAGACGCGGCGTGCTCCGGCAACTGTTGGAGGTGGCGGACTTCCTCATCAAGGCCGGCGCCGACGCCGAGCTGGGCGCGTCGACCCCTCTCATGGAGGCCTCGCAGGAGGGACACCTCGAGCTCGTCCGGTAGGTCCAGCACACTAGCGCTCCGTGTAGAGACGCGGCGTGCTCCGGCAACTGTTGGAGGTGGCGGACTTCCTCATCAAGGCCGGCGCCGACGCCGAGCTGGGCGCGTCGACCCCTCTCATGGAGGCCTCGCAGGAGGGACACCTCGAGCTCGTCCGGTAGGTCCAGCACACTAGCGCTCCGTGTAGAGACGCGGCGTGCTCCGGCAACTGTTGGAGGTGGCGGACTTCCTCATCAAGGCCGGCGCCGACGCCGAGCTGGGCGCGTCGACCCCTCTCATGGAGGCCTCGCAGGAGGGACACCTCGAGCTCGTCCGGTAGGTCCAGCACACTAGCGCTCCGTGTAGAGACGCGGCGTGCTCCGGCAACTGTTGGAGGTGGCGGACTTCCTCATCAAGGCCGGCGCCGACGCCGAGCTGGGCGCGTCGACCCCTCTCATGGAGGCCTCGCAGGAGGGACACCTCGAGCTCGTCCGGTAGGTCCAGCACACTAGCGCTCCGTGTAGCGGCATAGAGACACAGGACGACACGAAACAACATGTTTATGAACACTTTTCGTTTTTCTAATTATCTGATTTCGATCTGTAACGATTTCATTCTGAATGCATTTCGCAAAAATGCAGGTGTTGTTTATTCTAACAGTTAATGGGTAAAAAAAGGGTAATGTGAACCTCATATGAGCATTTTTGCTGCTCCCTGTCACTCAAGAATTTGGCCTACGATATATTTCTGTAAACTTATGTGGTCACTTACATTAGAATACTGTTTTCTACGATTCTTAGAAGCCTGTTTTATACGATTCTAATTGGCCTACCTCGCCGCGCCACGGTTCAGCAGTGGACATCATGTGGCTGCTGATGATGATGATGATTTCAATGTTTTGACTGATACCTTTCATATTCAGATACCTGTTGAACGCCGGCGCGGACGTGCACGCCCAGACCCAAACCGGCGACACGGCGCTGACGTACGCCTGCGAGAACGGTCACACGGACGTCGCGGAACTACTCCTACGGGCCGGGGCGGAGCTGGAGCACGAGAGCGAAGGCGGGCGCACGCCGCTTATGAAGGCCTGCCGCGCTGGGCATGTCTGCACTGTGCAGTTCCTCGTCGGCAAGGTAGCTAGCGACACCAATACACTACAGTAGGCTAGGTCAGACACTAGGACGTCCCACCCTTCGGGGGAAGGGCGGGGTGTGTCAGACTCCTCTGCCATGAGCGGGCACCACACCACACCACAGACTAAAACCTCCTTTGACCTGCTTCAACGCGTATTCAGAGCGTCCCCGTGATATCTGTTCATTACTTTGCCGGGGCTCCCTGGCGTGTTATGCTGGCATTACCAGTTTAGCTCGAGGGGAGTTAGGAGCGGAGGTCTCTGTACATATCTTTAAAAATCAGTTTCTTCCAGACAGTCGCCTGTCTGTGGTCGTTTGAGAGGAACGAACTATTTTTTTTTATTATTTACATACAAAATGAAACTAATTGCTAATTGACAACTAATTAACATTGACAAATAATTAATTGACATTGCAAAGTGAAGCATATTAATGATTGATGTAAGCATGAAGCATGATGTGATGATAAGCGTTATGTGATGCGATGTTAGCTGGAATGCCACCCATGATGGTAGTTATGTGTTGTTTTTGCAAAGACAAAGACAAAAACGACACATAACTGCCATCATCAAAAGTCCGTGTGTCTTAACGGGCACTCGGACGTCGCGGAACTACTCCTACGGGCCGGGGCGGAGCTGGAGCACGAGAGCGAAGGCGGGCGCACGCCGCTTATGAAGGCCTGCCGCGCTGGGCATGTCTGCACTGTGCAGTTCCTCGTCGGGAAGGTAGCTAGCGACGAAATGTACCTACAGTCATTCCAGCAGTAGCAGTTGGGTGGAGCACAGTTTCAGTACTACAGCCAAATCTGATGAAGAATAAGTTGAGATAAGATGAAGATTTTTTTTTGGAAATATACAAATTGAGCTTATATCTTGCGGTCTTTGCGCCAAGTATTGCTGGTATCGCAGAGTCCAGAATGTTTGTTAACAAATCGCCCATAATTAACCGCAAATGTTTTAATTACTTTATTTTTGAAATATAAGTATCTAATAAATAGCTTGGTTACGCTGTCCAAGTTTAAGAAATGGTATTCGTGAACTGAAATAAATTGTATTTGTCAAATAATTACGAAAAATGCACAAATGTTTGTTTACAAACATTCTTTATCCGATTTCCCGCACAAAGGGAATATGGAGCAGGAATCATGAAGCAGTCACTGTGCAGTCTCTCCTCTTTACTTTCAGATTGAACTCGAAAAAAGCTTGAGTTCTTGATTTTATGTTCAAAGTGCCATTTATAGTGATGGCAGACAGTGTAGTTTTAAGTAAATAGCCAATAGGATGGATGGCGCTAGCATTATAAAGACAAAACTGAAGATTCCCGAAGTCTGAACATAAAACTGTGAAGCTAACATATAAAAACTGTAGATCTCCAGTCTACACTGGTCGCCAGCTAATAAACCTACTACGCAATAGGCAATAAGAAGCAGGTAATTTTATCGTCATTGCCGTCAGTGCTTTCGGTAAAACTACCTAATTTTGCAACCATAATGAATGAAAGTTAAATGACTTTTTCTTTGCCAGGGCGCGGACGTCAACCGCATGACGGCGAACGGCGACCACACTCCATTGTCGCTAGCTTGCGCGGGCGGCCACGTGGACGTGGTCAAGTTCCTGCTCGCCTGCGACGCCGACCCCTTCCGCAAGCTCAAGGACAACTCCACCACGCTCATCGAGGCGGCCAAGGGCGGCCACACTGCGGTCGTGCAGCTGCTGCTAGACTATCCGCATTCAGTCATGCTGCCGAGAGGTCTGTACCCGCCATGTCTCTATTACACGTCATCTAACGACAAAGAGACGCCGACCCCTTCCGCAAGCTCAAGGACAACTCCACCACGCTCATCGAGGCGGCCAAGGGCGGCCACACTGCGGTCGTGCAGCTGCTGCTAGACTATCCGCATTCAGTCATGCTGCCGAGAGGTCTGTACCCGCATATCTCTTTTATCCTTGCTTGTATTATATTATGACTTATATTGTCATTGTTTACAAAATAAGTTAATAATAGCGGTAAATAAGGCTCTCGACCAGATCAGATCCAGTAGTGAAACTGTAGTGATTCTGACTACTTATTTTAAATTAATATTGGCTTATTTTGAGAAATTAGTTAGGCCTACGAAATAAGCCTTTTCCAGGGAGGCTGTTTTTGCAACAAAGGACATCATTGTTAAATGGTTCTTTGAATTTAGTGATTCAAAGTTTAGTGAAACTAAAATACTGTGTGCCTAAAAATCTTATTTTTTTAAGTTTTCTGGCAGCTAGATTTGATTCGATTTCAAAATATGTATAATTGCTCTTTAGTAGGTAGATAAATACACTCTTACTTAGTATTTTAGACATTGTGAGTTACTTTGAAAACCTTTGTATATCCTCTTTGACATACTATATGCTATTTTCTGTGCGCATCAATTGAAATGTCTATTCCATTTCCAGCTGGCGCCGCCCCCGCCCCTGAAGACGGCAGCGGGCTGAGCGCCGCACAAGCCGCGGCCCTGGGGCTCAGCCACGCGGCCGCCCCCGGCGCCCCCGCCGCCCGCGCCCTCCTCCCGGCCCAGGCGCCCCCTGCGCCCGAGCCGGTCGCGGCTCAGCCGGCCCCTGCCGCCGAGCCGCCTGAGCTGCCTGCGGACTTCACCAAGCCCTATTACGACGGTGAGTGCAATAAACATATTACGAGAATGTGTGTACACGCGCCCGCTCGCGCAGGCCCCGTGGCTGAACCACTTACTTCACCAAGTCCTACTACACAAGCTACTTTGACGAGGAGTGCATGTTCTTCGAGGTCCAATTCCTCGGTGGCCACAATGGGAACAACATCTTCAGCCTTTACCGCAACAGTAACTAGACCTTTGCGGAAACATCTCGCTGAGAGAGCCCTGTTTAATTCCTGCTCCGCCGCAACCTCGTCATGTTAGCGGAGATTGTCCTACTGGGCGCGGTGTCCTCTCGCTCATGGACCTCGTCCATCTTCCTCTCGGACGCGCAGTCAAAGACACTCACACACAAAACAGAACCAGGTTGCGCTGAAGCCGTTTGCTATAGTCTCTGCCTCTCCAGCTATGGAGGTCACAGACGCGTTTCCCTAGGTTCACTGATGGCTTCTTTTGTCCTAGCAAACTCTAAATAACAACCCTCCGTACGGTAATTGAACCTACGGCGACGTTTGGATTGCTAACGCTCTAACCGTTACACCACGGAACATGCCTATACTATTGCTTATACGCTCTCAACAAATATAGAATACGTGAGCTACACCTTTATAAACTAGTATAATTCCCATCATGTAAAAAACATTATGCTTGACATAGCAGATGGAGAAGGATAAGATCCCTGTTATGAAATGTTGACAGAGACAGTTACTATACTTTGACATAAACTTTGCAGAGTATAAACGGTGTTTTTATTCCAGGTCGCAAGAAGCCCCACTCGGGCGCGTCCGCGGCGTGCGCGGCGCCCCCCTGCGCGCCCGCGGGCCCCCCCGGCGCGGCGCCCGGCAAGCACAAGTGCACGCGCAAGCAGCGCGCCGCGCCGCTGCACGCCGACCACCATCTGCCGCCGCCGCCGGACATCATCGACGAACAGGTCAGACTATCCTGCCTATCATGCACCCAGGTCGCAAGTAGCCCCACTCGGGCGCGTCCACAGCGTGCGCGGCGCCCCCCTGCGCGCCCGCGGGCCCCCCCGGCGCGGCGCCCGGCAAGCACAAGTGCACGCGCAAGCAGCGCGCCGCGCCGCTGCACGCCGACCACCATCTGCCGCCGCCGCCGGACATCATCGACGAACAGGTCAGACTATCCTGCCTATCATGCACCCAGGTCGCAAGTAGCCCCACTCGGGCGCGTCCACAGCGTGCGCGGCGCCCCCCTGCGCGCCCGCGGGCCCCCCCGGCGCGGCGCCCGGCAAGCACAAGTGCACGCGCAAGCAGCGCGCCGCGCCGCTGCACGCCGACCACCATCTGCCGCCGCCGCCGGACATCATCGACGAACAGGTCAGACTATCCTGCCTATCATGCACCCAGGTCGCAAGTAGCCCCACTCGGGCGCGTCCACAGCGTGCGCGGCGCCCCCCTGCGCGCCCGCGGGCCCCCCCGGCGCGGCGCCCGGCAAGCACAAGTGCACGCGCAAGCAGCGCGCCGCGCCGCTGCACGCCGACCACCATCTGCCGCCGCCGCCGGACATCATTGACGAACAGGTCGGACCACCCTGCCTATCCATATTAGGGGCTATCCATAAACCTCACCCTTTCGTGTGACGCCACAAGATCCGCCAAATCCCATGCAAAGTAACCCCAGGCATATTTATTTTTCTTTTTCTTTATTGGGGAAACAAACGGCCTTAAATAACACATAGGTTCAACTTAAATTAGTGAGTACATTGGCATTTAAAGTTTCCACTGCTGATTATTACATTTTAAGTTGTTAAAAAGAAATCAAACAACAGATTTCAAACATACATTTTACTGCCCAACCACACCAGGTCTCACCTGGTGTGGTATATATGGCAAAGTCGAGGAAAGATCTCTACTTGTTCTCTGAAAACTGAGAAGCATTGCTTTGACGCCAGAGCGAGGGTCAATTTGGCGGATCTCCTTTGCAATTTTACACATAAAAGTTCTAAATATGAACTGAATCAGTTCAAACCGCAAATCGAGTTGAAATTATTTTCCATATGTGTTGGCATGGCAACATTAAAAAGTATAAATTTGACGTTTCTATCTAGCCTCTGCCCTAGCGCCCTCTGTGCGATGGCTCGCTCTCTCGTCCGCCTACCGCCGCGGGACGCGCACGCTAAAATATTGTAATCTTGTACTCCTGTGTTCTATAAGTTTTATTTGTGGCAACGACAATAAACAGTGTTATACGAGGACCAGCATTTTATTATATTATACAGTCCGCTACAATTCCTACAATATGTCCAATTTCGCGATTCAATTCATTAAATTTGAAGTATGATGTCACAAAACTTAGGACAAACCCCACCCTCCCTTAGCAACACCATGTCACATTTTCTTCCATAGTTCACTATACAGTCGCAGCTTGGAGCAGTCTATGCTGACTGCTCCAAGCAGTCCGTGTATGGCGGGTTTTACGTCCGATTGCCATGTCTCAGTAATAGCCTGAGCGGGAGCTCCTGGGGCTTAAGGGTTTAAGCATAGCACGTTACTTACAGCTAGTCAGTTTTAAAAAAGGCCATGTTGCAATAATTCATTGGTTCTGGACCCTATCCTAATCACATACCCTCACGATCATATCCCAAATTGAGTAGTCAAAAGCACACGATTGTTGCTGTCATGGTGATCGGAACATTCAGAAGCTCACATTTCCCTGAAGGAATGTGAACCCAATGTCGTAAGAGGCAAGCCTTCTGCCGTTACCCGGGTTGCTTGGGCTTTTTATCGGTGTTTTCCATCACCAGATAATTAGCCGCAAAAGCACTGTTCTCCTGACTTCTTATTGCTTTGAAGCTTATGCTTTACTATTTGAATTAGTAAAAAGCAATTTATTAAATTTATAAGTAGTTGAGCTAATAATAATCACTAATTCAGCTTCATTTCATAGATAGTCTGGTGAGGGTATATTCTAGATAGAAACTCTGCTCCTGGTACCTCTTTTAATATCAATCAATAGACCACAAAAAGCTACCAAGTGCAGAAATAGATACCAGGAAGGTATATAGTTAAATATATTCATTAAGTTAACCTGAAGCTTGGCCATATAATTAATCGTTTTAGCCACTAAGGTGTTCCACATCAACCACATGTTTATTGTTCTCATTGCTTGCTTTCCACGGTGTAGATACGCCAAGGATCCATGGCTAACCTATCCCTCCCACCCGGCTTTACGTGGAAGGATGTAAACAAGAAAAAGAAAAACAAAAATAAAGACATTGAAAATAACTTCAATGTGAGTCTTAATTCGATAAATTACATCATCATTGCCATCATGAAGTATTTATTTTGACTGTTACTAGATATAACATTATGTACTCTGTCTTCAGTACTTGATAACATATGAGTTGTTTTGATGGCCGTAGTTAATTTATTGTCATTTACTAATCATTCGTTTAATTTTTTATAATTTTTATAAAATATATCTGAGTACCATACTTATCGATTTATATAACTCAAAACTAATTCGCGGTTATATCGATACGAATTCTACTCAACTATCACCTCGCACCGGCTTGACACCTAAAAACAGAGTGTATTTAAAATAATAATTATCCAAAATGATAACAGAGGGTGGTAGAAAATATTTTGGGGAAAAAAATACGTAATACTACTTATTACGATTTTTTTTATCACATATGAATGTTTTTGTAGTCTTGTAGAATGTCTTTTGAATTTACTTGAATATTAAACCTTCCACTATATTTTGCCCGGCAACTTCCGCCCCCTACGTATTGAGAGCCACATATCAAGTGTAAACACGATTTAATATCACTACTTGCCGCATTGGCACTAAAGGATATTTTCTGAAAAATTATCCTTGACATGTGGCCATTACATGCTTCTATCTAGTATCAATATTCAACATTGAATATGATCAGTTTCACAGTCGAAAAGTGAGATACAGTAAGTTACCATGAAAGGCTGAACATTCATTACTTCAATAATTTCTAAACAATTGCTAGCTCATTATGGTGGTTACCTATCATAAGACCGAATTTTCTTTCACCGAATTTCATTTTCCCGAAAACGTTTAGATTTTTTTCGTTCGGCATTTTTCATTTTCCCGAAATCACGTTTGCCACTGTATCAGTTGACCAATTATCAAATGGTTTTTTTTCGATTGCCAGACGTTTTATTAGCCCACAGAACGTTTTACCGAAGTGAGGATTGGCCGAAATGACACTTGTCCGAAGTATTGTTTTACAGAACAATCATTAGACCACTGTTTTGATTGCCATATTTTTAGTTTACCAAACGATCATAAAAAAGTTGCTGGTTAAACAGGCAAGGATTTTTAGGATTTAAAATAAAATAAGAAATTGACAGCATGTACGCAGGCAAACAGCATGCAAGTTTAAGGAAAACACAAGAATTCTGTCACGGCTCCGGCATTACGGGGCTCCGGCGGTTCCTCGCGTGCTAATCGTCGCAGATGGCTTTCGCTCAGCACCGAAGCTTCGGCTTGTTGGCCGGCTTCGCCGGCCAGCCTCAGCCGCGGCGCCTCGCTCGTAGCCACCTGCTCCTCAGCCCGCGGGCCGCCTCGCCCCTCCATGCCTACGCGCTTTTAAATAACACTCTTGGGGTAGGGCAAAACAAGTACCACGTGGTGTCGGGGTTGACTGAGTCGGATTCGCCCTGAAGTTGAAATTACTGAAAATTGACGTTAACGAGACGTTGAACGTTATCGTACAGTAGTTGTGGTCTAGTAATATTCGGTAAAATAAGATTTAGGCAAAGTGAGCATATGCCAAATAAGTCATCTGGTAAATAAAAAAAGTTGAACAAAGACTTCGGGCAATAGTAAAAAGTTTATTGTGAAATTCGGTTTAACGTACTTTGGTAAAACGACACTTATGTCAAAAGAGACTTCGACGGGTTAAAAATATGTCAAACAATACATCTGGCAAATGAAATGTTGGTCAATAGTTTTCAGTCAAATGAAATTCGGACTAGTAAAATTCGGACAAGTGACGGGTTCCCCATTATGGTCTATAACTGTTATAAACACGTAACAGATATGTCACGTGTCATGTTCAGAGAGTAATGAATGTTCAGATATTTATGATAACTTGGTTGTATTAACCTTATTGGCTGTGAATCTGCTCAGACGTATTTGGTCGCCTTGTGTGCTTCAATATATTATATGTCTGATGGCAACTGTACGACTAGACAAAAATATCACTAAACATAACAAGGAATTTAACTTAGTTAATCAATTTGCAAGTTCTTTATACAACCGTAAACTAACTTTGCAATAATTTTGCAGATAACGCAGGTGCTTGCCGCCCAAGTGCGCAACGACGCACTAGCAGAGACAGAGAGGAGCCTTCTCGAGTTAGCGGATCCATCAGGTAAGCAGGAATTATAGCTGACATCTTTACTATCTATATGTATACAATTTATCTTTTTGATAAAAATGAATATGGGACAACATCACTTACATTGTTCCTAGTCCCAGTAAGTTTTTCCGAAAAACCAAAAGCACCACAAGTACAATTATTGTGCTTGTCGCTCAACCGGCCCTCGTGACCACTGCGCTATAGGGGTCGTCAACAAAGTTTCCTTTAGACATACGTTAGTATAGTACGAGTAGTTGTAAGCAATCCTTATTATGTGAAGGTCCGCCGACGCTCGCCACGTCCGCCCTGCACGCGCTGGACCTCCAGTTCTGCGCCCAAGGCAAGTTGTCCACGCCCGGCTACTAATCACGCACCTTAACTTACACATTCACATGTGACTACGTTTAATTAAACCTTCTAAATGCCATGTCGCTTATCTAATGCTGAGCTTACATGGATCCAATTTCGGCTGTACACAGTTTGCAGTACGCCATTCATAAAGCCCCCTTATTACTTAAAGCTAAGTGTGTGCTGTAGCTTATACTCCAGCTGATGTTCTGATAGGCAGTAGTAACCTATTATTAAGTAATTGTCTAATGTTAACCAGTAACGAATATCGTACTTTGCGCGGATTATGTCTACTGTCTATCTGTGATCAATCTGTTAAGACCCATATAAGGCCTCATTGAATAAAAATGCATGTCATTGACCCTTTTAATTACTACATCGAAAACGCATCATTTTGAGTCCTTTATTAAAATATTACATTCTTAACCCTCTTTGTCACGAACTGTACATGTATGTAGTCTAATGCCGTTCTCTGAGCGACTGGTGTATAGTTTAGACTTCTACTAGGTTCGATTCCCGGCTGTGTAAGTCCCCCTACTGACCCATTTGGATTGATCGGCCTGTATATTTAAAACACAAATGAAGTCACGACTATTTGCATATTTTAACTAATTAATGATATTAGAATTGTGTTGGATGAGAAATGGAGAATAATCGTTCATTTTATATCTTCATTTGAGAGAAAAGTCGCGAGTACACCCACCCTAAGAAGTCATGCCTAAGCAATTTACATCGTTTTATCTCCCCGTCGTTTACTATGTATTATGCATCCAACGTTCGTAACACCCATCGTGTGCCGTCCTTTATGCCAAGCTTTTGTATGTCATATTGTTTAAATTATTTCTTTACGACTGCTTAAGCATATGCTATATTCAGTACATTTTGGCATTCTAATATAACTACATTGTAATACACTCTTGGCTATTCCTAATGTAATCGAATGATTCTCATGTTGTGTAACAATTGAATAGTATATGGGATGAGGGGGCTTTCATTGTGCATCAATCAGTATTTTGTCTTTGTGAAATACATTTGAGAAATCGATGATCTTTATCCACTTTTAGCTGTCCTGTCAATGAGATATTGACATTGCATTTGTAGTGCCAGCCCCAGGCATGTGAATACAATTTTAATTACGATGTAACAATGTATGATGTTTCTACGCAGGTGTGACGACGATCCATCCCCCCACCACGCCACCATATCCCCCTCCGCAGCAGTTATTTCCCGTGCAGCAACTCGCGACAAATCTCAATCAGGTATGATGACAATATTATGTTGACGTTTAATATTCCAACAACATTTATAATTATTGACTGCAGCTGAGATTGCAGCTGAAGTTGTTATACTCGACGTATGCTTCGACTGCTGCTATTCGACTTGCTAGTTTGTTCGTGTTTTATTTGTTGTAAGTCTTAGAGAACAATATGAAAACTTAAGAATTATAATTACTAAAATGAAATAATTCTAATTATAAAACCTTCGTGCTAAAGCTACAAAACATTGTTTTTCAAAAATGCTATATAAACCTTAATCTAAGGTGCCACCAGCAACGGTGCGGATAGGGCTCAAATTGATGGTGTTCAGGGCCGCAGAGAGAAACCTCCTGACTATTCGTGCCGTGCCCAGAAGAACCGCCTTCTGTACCTGACCCTTGATCCAACACTTTCGCGAGAGCCTCTCAAAATACAAAATTAAAATGAAATGAAATTATTATTATGATTGTTGTTTATGCTATTGTTTGTTTAACTCCTAAACTAGCTTCTAAGTTTGGCTGATATTTAAATTGTAATTAAGTATATATTTTTTTAATTTTGTACTGTCTGTATTTTTTTGTATTTTAATTGAACTTGTTGGCATTTGAATGAAATCTGTTAGCCGTTGAATAATTAAAAATACGTACGTAGTGGTCAGCAATATGGATTCGTGTCAAACTTAACCTGCTAAAATGTTATTTTAAAACTGATAAATAACTATTGATAAAGCAAATCTTTTCAACAACAGGCTAGATTGGGACCTGTTCGTTTTTCGTCTTGCTACCAACAATGCAGAACGAATTAGTTTAACCTTGTCTCAAGATTGAGTTGGGTTTTTCAATTCCCTAATAAATGATGTTGGAAAGCAGAAAAATCCGGTCCAAGACAACGCGCCAGGCAGGTTGCCCAAGGAGGCTCTCCGCAAGGTGACCGAGTTCGGGCGCAAGATCCTGTTACTACATACACTGAGGTCGAAGCAGATTATTAGTGAAGTATGCGCAGACGTACGATATTTGTAGATACCACAAATAGATGTCTACGATCCATTTTGTTAGCCTGTAATTGAAATAGTTTATTTCAGACCATGAAAATGCATACAATGTTAGTAGATACAAAAGAAGCTTAATATGTAAAGTGTTAGTAGTATAATGAGTACTTGCGGTTTTCCTAGTGTTAGAAAGTGTCTTAACTATAAGTCATAGTATGTAAGGCGTACAGCTGATTCCTACGATGAGAATGCTTGCCAAAACTAGTTATTTTTAGAAATAATGCTTCATGAAAAACCCAGTTTATTTAAACTTAAGTAGAGATGGATTGGTATTCAGAATTCTCAATCTAAAATCAGCTGGCAATCTTGTCTCATTATGTTAACTTAACTGATAACAATTTACACTGAGCAAAGTTTTTTACCACTTTGTAACTCCTTTCATAGCATCAGCTGCAAGAACTTCAACGGCAGCATTTCCAGACGATTGGCTCTCAGCCCCCGCAGCTGCAACAGCAGCAACAACAATCGCAACCGCAGCTGAAAAAACAACAACCTCAGCAGCAGCCGCAACAACAACTGCAGCAGCCGCCGCAACAACTCCTGCAGCAGCCGCCGCAACAACAATTGCAGCAGCAACAACAACAACAGCAGCAGCAGCAACAACAACAACAGCAGCAGCAACAACAACAGCAACAGAATTTCATCCAAAATGTGCAACAGAGACCTGAAGGATATGTGCCATTGGTAAGATAGATCAGCCGTTGCACAGTCAGCATTAAAGTGATGTGTGCGTCTGTACGCACCGCGTTGACCACTCTGTAGTGGTCAAATACGTCAGAAATATTTTTGAAAAGCCACCTTATTAGCAAAGTTTCAGAATAGTGTTTCACTTGGTTTAGATTTAAGTGACGCTTCAAACGACAAACGATCGCATCGCAATATTCTGCACTCTGTAACCGTCAATACCTTTTTGACTACTCGTACGCAGATTTTGATTCTGACTGTACCCTGCCCGCTTCATTTTAATGTCCTATGGAAGAGATAGGTTGCAAGTAGATTGAGATATATCTAGATTGGGTTATATTCACCGGCTAAATGAAATGTCCTCTGTGACGTTAACAATCAATTTGAGAAAGCATTATGCCGCCGCCGAAACGTTACTATTACTACATCAACGTTTAACGAAAATCAAGTACAGTGCTATTTCGTTAATTTAGCAGCTTTACTTCCATATTCGTAAATAATCACGTGCATCAATTATCTTGGTATAAAAATCATTATAAAGTAGAAACGACGCTATTGACTTCCCATTTGATTAGGTGCTACCTCATCAGTGCAAAGGACAACTGATGAAAATACAACAACAAACAAAAGATGAAGTTTGCCAAGAGGCTTTAGAAAAATTTTAACACTGGTTTTTCATGGTTGTTTTCACAGATATTATAATAAAAAAAAACGTAGATAGGTTACTTGTGCTAAAAAAGTGGCACCCGAAATCATTACTTTTGAGCAAAGCATTGACAGTTTGAGACAACACTGCACAACAATTATCTGTCTTGTTTACGCTCAAGTAAATAATCATGCTATCTTGTACACACTGTCAAATCATAGGTACAGAGGCGCACACGTCAACCTTTACAAAACCATTGCAAAATGGACCTAATTTGAGCCGCATAAGGTGCTCCTATGTAAAGGTTGATGTGTGCGCCTTTGTACGTACAAAGGCGCACACATCAACCTTTACATCAACCTTTACTCAAGTCAAAAATTGTCCCCTGGAGTACGTACTCCAGGGGTCAATTTTTGACTTCGCGTCATTACTGACATAACGTTTTTATACCTCTTTAAATATCATTGGTTGTATTATACAGGGTGACGAAAGTTACGGAGGCGCGGGAGTGGAAGCGCGTGAACTGGGCGCGGTGCTGGCCTACCTTCAGCGAGAGGTGCCATCCCTCGTCGCGCTGGCACCCAACGAACTGCGCTCCCTCGTGCTGCAGGTGAGCTTCTGATACGAAATACACACATCAAAACTGTCTAGGGATATCATAGTGATATCATTTTTCAAATCTATACAAATATTATAAAGAGGAAAGGTTTGATTTTTTGTTTGTTTGTTTGTATGAATTGAATAGGCTCCGAAACTACTTGGCCGATTTGAAAAATTCTTTCACTGTTGGAAAGCTACATCATTCCTGAGTGACATAGGCTATATTTCATTTTAAAAAAAAATAGGCATCCTTACTAAAATTACGATAACGTTAGTCCACGTGGACGAAGTCGCGGGCGGCTGCTAGTATTTCATAAAGTTAAGTTTGTTTATAAGTTGAGCATTATCTTAGAATAACGCGAGGACAGAGGCATAAGATAAAGGTTAAGAATATAAAAAAAAAGTTTGATTTTGCTAAAATTTTGGCACCTTTTAAAAGAAAAATCTGTCTTTTTTTAACGTCCTTACGATTGTACAATAATGCTACTACAATGAATTTCTTTATACGATCTGAAAGGGCAGATATAGCAGTTTCTGTGTTCTAAAAATTTCTACGTTGGTATTAATATTTTAATTTTTAGAGCCTCCCAAATAGCTATACTTTGTATGAAAATGCTTGAGATATCCCTAGACACTTTTGAGCAGTGTATTATTAGTGGGAGGAAAAGAACTAATAACTGCCATAACAGTTAGGTTCCGAAACTAATGGTAGATGATTGACTGTGTTTACTTCTTGAGTTCTATATTGTAATACTTTATTCTAGTAGCTTTATTCTCGTATAGTACCTATGGCTTTAAATACACTGCACTATTACTTTATTTTTTTAAATATCCCATTTCTTTATCAGAAATTCATTGCTGACTTACACACTATATCATCTTAACTTATATTTATAGGTATTTAAGAAAAGGTTTAACTAAATTCCATTTTTTTGATAACGGGTGTGTCAATACACCCAGTGTAGTAATCATTTTATTTGCGCAGAATTGTGGATAAGTAGAATAGTAAGTTGAAAGGACCATAAATGGGAGTAATTAAAGAAAACAGTCTATTTTCTAACCCTTTTGTCGTCCCGTCTTTTTCACCTTGTAATTTTGTCTTGTCATTTCGTCTAAGTCCCTTGAAGTCTCATGTCAAAACTTCCTTTTTAATTATTGTCAAAGTATTTAAAAATTAAATCATAAATTGTCTTGTGTGCGCTTTGGAATAGTCTGTAAGCATACTTGTATTCTGAATTAAATAAATAAATAAAATAAATAAATAAATAAAATGTCACAGTCAATTCGTGTCAAAGGAGGCTGGACGTCACGACATAAGTATTTGAATAGGTATGTAAATGTTATGTGTACACCAACAGGTGATGCAGCAAAAGTCGCAGGTGATGCAGCAGAAGTCGCACGAGATCCTGTCGGCGAAGTGCTCGGGCTCCGGAGCGTTGGAGGCGGCGCCGGAGGGCGAGGAGGGCTCGGAGCGGCAGACAAGGAGGCTGTTAGCCGCCGCCGAGGAGGCGCTCAGCGCCGACTGGGCCGCGCGCCCCGACCTGCATCACCACCATCACCACCACCACCACCGGGACCGCGTGGTACGTACCTGTCGCGAGGGCTCGGGCTCCGGGGCGCTGGAGGCGGCGCCGACTGGGCCGCGCGCCCCGACCTGCATCACCACCATCACCACCACCACCACCGGGACCGCGTGGTACGTACCTGTCGCGAGGGCTCGGGCTCCGGGGCGCTGGAGGCGGCGCCGACTGGGCCGCGCGCCCCGACCTGCATCACCACCATCACCACCACCACCACCGGGACCGCGTGGTACGTACCTGTCGCGAGGGCTCGGGCTCCGGGGCGCTGGAGGCGGCGCCGACTGGGCCGCGCGCCCCGACCTGCATCACCACCATCACCACCACCACCACCGGGACCGCGTGGTACGTACCTGTCGCGAGGGCTCGGGCTCCGGGGCGCTGGAGGCGGCGCCGACTGGGCCGCGCGCCCCGACCTGCATCACCACCATCACCACCACCACCACCGGGACCGCGTGGTACGTACCTGTCGCGAGGGCTCGGGCTCCGGGGCGCTGGAGGCGGCGCCGACTGGGCCGCGCGCCCCGACCTGCATCACCACCATCACCACCACCACCACCGGGACCGCGTGGTACGTACCTGTCGCGAGGGCTCGGGCTCCGGGGCGCTGGAGGCGGCGCCGACTGGGCCGCGCGCCCCGACCTGCATCACCACCATCACCACCACCACCACCGGGACCGCGTGGTACGTACCTGTCGCGAGGGCTCGGGCTCCGGGGCGCTGGAGGCGGCGCCGACTGGGCCGCGCGCCCCGACCTGCATCACCACCATCACCACCACCACCACCGGGACCGCGTGGTACGTACCTGTCGCGAGGGCTCGGGCTCCGGGGCGCTGGAGGCGGCGCCGACTGGGCCGCGCGCCCCGACCTGCATCACCACCATCACCACCACCACCACCGGGACCGCGTGGTACGTACCTGTCGCGAGGGCTCGGGCTCCGGGGCGCTGGAGGCGGCGCCGACTGGGCCGCGCGCCCCGACCTGCATCACCACCATCACCACCACCACCACCGGGACCGCGTGGTACGTACCTGTCGCGAGGGCTCGGGCTCCGGGGCGCTGGAGGCGGCGCCGACTGGGCCGCGCGCCCCGACCTGCATCACCACCATCACCACCACCACCACCGGGACCGCGTGGTACGTACCTGTCGCGTGGGCTCGGGCTCCGGGGCGCTGGAGGCGGCGCCGACTGGGCCGCGCGCCCCGACCTGCATCACCACCATCACCACCACCACCACCGGGACCGCGTGGTACGTACCTGTCGCGAGGGCTCGGGCTCCGGGGCGCTGGAGGCGGCGCCGACTGGGCCGCGCGCCCCGACCTGCATCACCACCATCACCACCACCACCACCGGGACCGCGTGGTACGTACCTGTCGCGAGGGCTCGGGCTCCGGGGCGCTGGAGGCGGCGCCGACTGGGCCGCGCGCCCCGACCTGCATCACCACCATCACCACCACCACCACCGGGACCGCGTGGTACGTACCTGTCGCGAGGGCTCGGGCTCCGGGGCGCTGGAGGCGGCGCCGACTGGGCCGCGCGCCCCGACCTGCATCACCACCATCACCACCACCACCACCGGGACCGCGTGGTACGAACCTAAGCCCCAAGTCTGCTAATTATATATCGTAATTGAGTCTCAATCAGCTAATTTGACACATTGTTTATGAAAACTATTCAAATTAGACTATTCAGACTCAATTATGATTAAATTGAAGCATTGTTAAATTAGCAGACTTGGGGCACTGTATTCAAGCTCATTTGACGACCTGAATTTCAACCTCATAAATTGCTCAAAAATGCAAAAGTGTTTTGACGATTAGCTATTTTCCTTGCTTTATTTTATCAATCAATGAAAATTACTACTAGTGATATTATTGGGGCACAAGTTACGAAAATGTTTGTAGTTAATACCGCTGCTATGATTCACCTCGTGGGTTCTTTGCTTAAATTATAATTAAATAAAAGTATAATTTTCTTGCATATTCGCTAAAGAAGAGACGTGAAGAATAACACAGTCAGAGACAAATCTAGTAGAAGGTGACATTTCCGATCTAAAATCTCGGCGTTATCTCTTCCAAGTTTGTATGGTTCAGGCACGACTACAACTCGACATAATTTGTCACAGTGAGCATGTTACCTAGCCTAGGAATCCTAGGATATCTCAGCTCCAATTTTGAGTAAAAATTAATTGAATTATTCATGTTGCAATAATGTTAAATTGTGTGTTTCATTACAGCAGCAGCTAGTAACCAGCGGTTGCCAGTACCGCGCCCGGCCGCACTCGCCGACGGGCGCCTTAGAGCCCGAGGCCCCGTCGCCGCAGCCGCCGCCCGAGCTGCAGCCGCACTTCGCGCTGCCGGCGCCCACGCTCTCATACGAGGACTACCGGTGCGTACAGACAACCCCACGACAGACTACCTCTTTCCGTTTTTTATCTTGCTTTTGCTGAATGACTCTTTGCTATAGAGCAAGGACTGCCCGGAAATGGGTAGCGTACACTGTATCTGTGATATATTATCAACTTTTTTATTGTTATAATACGGCTTTTGTGTTCTACTTTCATAATCAAATAGGTTAGTGTTAAGATGATGATGATAATTTCATGGTGATAGTATAATTATGTCTATATGGCGAAAAAGGCCCAAAACAGACTCGCGTGGAGGAGGGGAAGAGAGGCCTTTGCCCAGCAGTGGGATCCTCATGGCTGATTTAGATTAGATTAGATGTGTAAATAAAGCTGTTTAGAGACTATTTATAGTTTATAGAGAGAAAGCTGGTTCGACTTTTTATGGTTTTGCCGAAGCGCGTCAGTTCAGTCTAAACATTAATTTTAGTTTGAACCTCCGAAACATTAGTAATAATAATTACTTTTCCACTAATTTAGTACTTTCCTAATGTATTCCTATTGTATAAAATAAATAAACCGGTGTGTTAAAAGCTCGAATAACTTCTCAATTGAAAAATTTCATGAATATTTATGACATTAACTTCTAATGCCATCCCAAACATTTTTGGCACTTTCTACTGGTAGACAAAACTGTGAACGATGCTTAAATCCGCCGATTCGTTCCGCGGGATATGTATCGTGATATAAACACTTAAAAGCCGGGTTTTCTACTAGTTTTTACCGTAGTTTACGGTAAAAACTAGCATTCTACCTGTATTTGCCCAACGTTTCGTTGACAATTGCATGTGCCGTGGTCACGAGCGGACTGGCAGCGCGTGGCGCCGTCTGACGGTGCGCGGAGGAAAATCTTCATCCACCCGCACATTTCCAACGTTGTTAGTACTGGTACAGTCAGTTCGACAAAACACACTAACACTGTTAAGTGTTTATATAGTGAAAAATGCAACAAGAAAGTTTAAAAACCTATGTATCGTGATGTAAACTGACCTTATCGTTCTCCCCACAGAGCCGGCGGCACGCTGATGGCGGGCGCGGCGACCGCGGGCGTGGGCACGGCGGCCCCGGCGCCCGCGCTGCCCGCGCCCCCCGCGCCCCTGCACAAGCGCGAGCCCGCCCCCCCGCACCCCCACCCACACCCGCACCCCCATCCCCATCCGCATCCACACCCGCATCCGCCGCACCAGCCGCATCATCACAACGCTAATCAGGCGCTCAAGAAGAAAGTCAAGGTTTGTGTTCATTGTTATTTTCAAAAAGAGAAAATTGTTTGTTTTTTCTAGTAAACTTATTTATTTATTCATTCGGATATCCATTCATATTTTCTGTGATGATTGGCGTTGAAAACAATCAAACATTTGCATTTTGCTGTGCTTACTTTTTTTTGCATTTTTAAAATTCTCAACTCTATGTTTGGTACTCAGTCTTCAGGCAAACAGCATTTGATTAGGTTCAGTCGTGGAATGAAAAGGTTGACCATTTTTCAAATAAAATCAATTACACGTTGCAAGCACATGTTACTTTTTTAACTGTGTAACAGGTTAGTGTTGTGTCGAAAAATATGCTTTATTGTTTGACAATGAAATTCAAATTCGATAAGACTTATGTTCCTCCACGATTGACAGTTGAAACAATTCTTTTTATTGGTTTCTATTCCGCGACTGTACGGTGGACGGCACATAACTCTACCCATTTCCGGTCAGTCCTCCTTGCTCTATCTATTGCAAACAAAATGACATTTGGCAAGAGCGAGAGAAAAAACGGAAATGGGATAACCTGATGTGCTGTTGACTGAAAAAGCAACAGTTTTGGCCATATACAAATATTAATTTCATAATATTGCCATGTAACAAGTCGTGGTTTTAAATCATTTTTTGCATAGTACTAACTATCAAGCTGTTCTATTACTTAAATCAAATTAAAAATCATTTATTTAGGACAGATTTATATTTTTTGTTAGTTACAATTTACTTAGCCTATGCTAGCAAATAACAGATACGAAGTAAAGAATAAAATAAAAGATTATATGCTGACATGGGTAACTTCACTCGTCTCGTATAATAGTCTCTGTATACTAATAGAATGTCACCCACAGGGTCGTTGCAGCCAGACCCGCTTCGGCGGTCCAGGGTCGGGCTCAGGCACAGGCACGGCGGCCCGCGCCCGGGGCTCTGGGGGCGCTGGTACCGCGGAGGGCGCGGCCGCCCCCGCCGCCTACTCCGCCATGGACGTGGACGGCGAGACCGACTCCAACCACGACACCGCGCTGACGCTGGCTTGCGCCGGCGGACATGAGGACCTGGTGGAGCTGCTGCTCAGTCGCGGCGCTGATATTGAGCATCGGGACAAGAAGGTACTGACTTACTTGCAATTTTACAAGCATCGGGACAAGAAGGTACTTACTTACTGGGCCATTTTACAATCAGAATCAGAAATATCTTTATTTAAATAGACCTGTTACAATCAAACAAACAAAAATACACTTAATAATAGACTTAAATACTATAATAGAAATAATAAATAAATACACAGTATACAAACATGATGTGACTCAACCACCGGTGTCGGAAAGTTGAGAATCATTTACTTGATCTGAAAACCAGAAAAGGACATTTGGTCGTCTTGACATCAGGCAGGAATCGAACCCACATCTTTCGCAAACCGGGTGACTGCACTAACCACTGTGCCACCGAGACCATTAACAGACCGGCCGAATCTTTCTGGTATATTTTACCCTATGAGCTAGTTATTTCATCTATGTTAAAGGCATCCAGTTAAACACTCGGAAGTTATATTATTTCAAATATTTAACTTCTGATTTAGACGAAAAAGCTATGACTATGGTTATTATTGTTTTTAGCATTTTCCATGCAGTGTATTTACTAAGGATCTGAAAACCAAAAAAAGACATTTGGTCGTCTTACATCATTGCATCATTTAGTTGCTTAAACTTTTTCTTCGCGAGGTATCATATCCACAAGACTTTCAGTACATACATTATCTATAACACTCTTTTTCACAGGGCTTCACGCCGTTAATCCTAGCGGCGACAGCGGGCCACGAGAAGATTGTGGAGATCCTCTTGAACCATGGCGCCGACATCGAGGCGCAATCGGAGCGAACCAAGGTAAAACAAACAAGTATTTATAAATGTTAGCTTTGAAAGCATTGCATTGCTAAAACAGCGAATATGTTGGTGGGTAGGGCTTGACAACCGCATAGAGTTATCTCGTGTGCCAAAACGAGTCCTCATGGACGCAAAAACAGCAATCAGAACACTGTTGCTATGTTTAAGGACTATCAAAAAGGATTAGTCCGCTTTTGAAATGGACTACGTGAGATGGGAAGACCTCGTTCCAATAAATAAAATGACGAGCAGGCCTCCTTTATAGATGTAGTGTGCTCGAAGCGGCCTGGATTTCTGGACAAAGTAAGAGCAGAAATATTATGTGCGGAAAGGCAGGTTATACCTTCCATTCATAGAAAAGGGTATAGGGGGGCCACCTTGCATGTCATTATTCCGTTAAATATTTTTTAAATGTATTATATTATTATCATTGAGTAATTTATTTAATGTGGAGAACAGTCAAGTAAGTTTATGAATTGTGTGTTGAA
Organism: Udea ferrugalis; assembly: GCA_950022985.1. Classification (NCBI taxonomy): domain Eukaryota; kingdom Metazoa; phylum Arthropoda; class Insecta; order Lepidoptera; family Crambidae; genus Udea; species Udea ferrugalis. The sequence goes on from OX465525.1 coordinate 15,219,100, forward strand.
GGACACTCCGCTGTCTTTGGCGTGCAGCGGCGGCCGCTACGAAGTGGTCGAGCTGATCCTCAGCCGCGGCGCCAACAAGGAGCACCGGAACGTGTCCGACTACACACCTCTCTCGCTCGCCGCCTCGGGCGGGTACGTCAACATCATCCGGCTGCTGCTGCATCACCAGGTCGGTACACTAGTTACAGCCGAGGCTGTGGAGCTGATGTTCAGCCGCGGCGCCAACAAGGAGCACCGGAACGTGTCCGACTACACACCTCTCTCGCTCGCCGCCTCGGGCGGGTACGTCAACATCATCCGGCTGCTGCTGCATCACCAGGTCGGTACACTAGTTACAGCCGAGGCTGTGGAGCTGATGTTCAGCCGCGGCGCCAACAAGGAGCACCGGAACGTGTCCGACTACACACCTCTCTCGCTCGCCGCCTCGGGCGGGTACGTCAACATCATCCGGCTGCTGCTGCATCACCAGGTCGGTACACTAGTTACAGCCGAGGCTGTGGAGCTGATGTTCAGCCGCGGCGCCAACAAGGAGCACCGGAACGTGTCCGACTACACACCTCTCTCGCTCGCCGCCTCGGGCGGGTACGTCAACATCATCCGGCTGCTGCTGCATCACCAGGTCGGTACACTAGTTACAGCCGAGGCTGTGGAGCTGATGTTCAGCCGCGGCGCCAACAAGGAGCACCGGAACGTGTCCGACTACACACCTCTCTCGCTCGCCGCCTCGGGCGGGTACGTCAACATCATCCGGCTGCTGCTGCATCACCAGGTCGGTACACTAGTTACAGCCGAGGCTGTGGAGCTGATGTTCAGCCGCGGCGCCAACAAGGAGCACCGGAACGTGTCCGACTACACACCTCTCTCGCTCGCCGCCTCGGGCGGGTACGTCAACATCATCCGGCTGCTGCTGCATCACCAGGTCGGTACACTAGTTACAGCCGAGGCTGTGGAGCTGATGTTCAGCCGCGGCGCCAACAAGGAGCACCGGAACGTGTCCGACTACACACCTCTCTCGCTCGCCGCCTCGGGCGGGTACGTCAACATCATCCGGCTGCTGCTGCATCACCAGGTCGGTACACTAGTTACAGCCGAGGCTGTGGAGCTGATGTTCAGCCGCGGCGCCAACAAGGAGCACCGGAACGTGTCCGACTACACACCTCTCTCGCTCGCCGCCTCGGGCGGGTACGTCAACATCATCCGGCTGCTGCTGCATCACCAGGTCGGTACACTAGTTACAGCCGAGGCTGTGGAGCTGATGTTCAGCCGCGGCGCCAACAAGGAGCACCGGAACGTGTCCGACTACACACCTCTCTCGCTCGCCGCCTCGGGCGGGTACGTCAACATCATCCGGCTGCTGCTGCATCACCAGGTCGGTACACTAGTTACAGCCGAGGCTGTGGAGCTGATGTTCAGCCGCGGCGCCAACAAGGAGCACCGGAACGTGTCCGACTACACACCTCTCTCGCTCGCCGCCTCGGGCGGGTACGTCAACATCATCCGGCTGCTGCTGCATCACCAGGTCGGTACACTAGTTACAGCCGAGGCTGTGGAGCTGATGTTCAGCCGCGGCGCCAACAAGGAGCACCGGAACGTGTCCGACTACACACCTCTCTCGCTCGCCGCCTCGGGCGGGTACGTCAACATCATCCGGCTGCTGCTGCATCACCAGGTCGGTACACTAGTTACAGCCGAGGCTGTGGAGCTGATGTTCAGCCGCGGCGCCAACAAGGAGCACCGGAACGTGTCCGACTACACACCTCTCTCGCTCGCCGCCTCGGGCGGGTACGTCAACATCATCCGGCTGCTGCTGCATCACCAGGTCGGTACACTAGTTACAGCCGAGGCTGTGGAGCTGATGTTCAGCCGCGGCGCCAACAAGGAGCACCGGATGTGTTCAAGTTTTGGAGCAACAAACAGCACAACCTTATCAAACTGCCAACTCAAATTTTGAATTGTTTTCGTGTGTGCCATATTTTTGTATTTTCTTTAGATTAGCTGCTGGTAAGTTTAAATTTCAATTCTCACACTAACTCAAATGTGGAAAATTCGTAATGCCGTCGTTATAGAAATAGCCATTTTATGGAAACCCCATATCATGGCCTTCAATCAACTAAAACCTGATTACCATCTATAATGTTTCTTACCCAGTACCTTCTTCGTCTTTGAATCACCACAAAGGCAGACTAAGAATCCTCAATTATACAATTAGCGCTCCATAGCTTCACTATTATTACTTCTACCTTCAACAGCGCCATTTCACATTTTATGACACTTTGTGAATGTTTGACAGGCGGAAATAAACTCCCGCACCGGCTCGAAGCTGGGCATCTCCCCTCTCATGTTGGCGGCGATGAACGGTCACACGGCGGCCGTGCGGCTGCTGCTCGACTGCGGCTCCGACATCAACGCGCAGATCGAGACCAACCGCAACACGGCGCTCACGCTCGCGTGCTTCCAAGGCAAGGATATCATACAACTAGACATGTGTAGTTCCGGACCTTAATAGTTCCAGGAACTATGTCCGGCACTGGAACGACATCGTTCCGATCCGAGGCGCCTTATTAAACAGGTTCATCGTTCCTCACATGTCCCAGCGAGACGGACCGAACACAGTTGTACGGGTAAGGAAAAGGAACGATCGGCGGCGCCATCGAGCCCGGCCGAGCGTGACCCGATCCCCACCGACGGAGTAACCTAAAGGGACAGCACATTGAGTGATACTTGTACAATGTGTCATCTTATATCATTGCAATAGGTGCGATTTTGTCACAAAAATGTATGCGTTGACGTCTGTGCAAAGGCAATGTTGTCGTGTATGAGCAAAATTAAAACAGCTATACATGGGCGTTAGAGTAGTGTGAGTCTGGGCTTGTGTGGGCTACCTTAGTCCACGCGTGGGCTTGTGTGGACTTCATCAGAAGCGAGACCAGATAAGTTTCACGTCACCCCTGACAGTGGGATATCTTAGTCCACGCGTGGGCTCGTGTGGGCTTCACCAGAAGTGACATTAGATAAGTTCTACGTCGCGCCCGGCAGTCTGCTAACTTAGTCCACGCGTGGGATATTTTAGTCCACGCGTGGGCTTTGGTGGGCTTCACCAGAAGTGATATTAGATAAGTTACACGTCGCGCCCGGCAGTTGGTCATCTTAGTACACGCGTGGGCTTGAGTGGACTTCACCAGAAACGACGAAGTTCCACATCGCGCCCGATACTAGTTGCATTAGATCGATAGTCATAATAAACATTGCAGATTTTGTTTTGAAATGTTTTGAATCCCTCCTTTACAACATTTCAAAACACAGAACTGGAACGCTGGAACTGTTTATGAACATGGTAGAACTAAGACCCTTTACGGTGCGATGTCGGAAAAGGTGCACGCTTCGGTGGAACTAAATAGTTCCGCGGACATGTTAACGGACATAGTTCCGGAGGGTAAGTTAATCGTTCCAGGTTCAATCCAGTGCCGGACATGATTTGCGCACCTCTACATACAACACAATGATATTATAATAAAAAGACGTAGATAGGTTACTTGTGCTAAAAAAGTGGCATGTGAAATCAGGACTTTCGACCACTTAAGCAAAGCATTGATTTGAGACAACACTGCGCAACATGTATCTGTCTCGTTTACGCTCTAGTAAATAATCATGCTATCTTGAACACACTTTCAAATCCTAGGTACGTACGCCAGGATACAATTTTTGACTTCGCGTCAATACTGACATAACCTATCTTCGTCTTTTTGTAATATCATTGATAGAACCTGTTTAGGCTTGACTTCTATATTAGAAATCTAGGGTGGCTAAAAGAAACGCCAGTCAGTTTCTACATTGAAGCCGACAAAAGTTTGTTGGATGATACAGGAAGTCGACGGGTTGGCGACAAGTAAAATCCTACTAATATTACAAATGCGAAAGTTTGTAAGAAACTAGAGTTCAACACTCATACCTTTAAATTTGTACAGTCAGCATTAAAAGTGCGTGATCACATTTATTTGTCATACTGGCTAATCTGACAGCCAAAGTTTACTTTAAACACTTACACATAATTGTTAGTTTATGTGACGTGGGCATAGGTACATAGGCACTATGTTTGTTGACTGTAACATCAGACGTTTGTCGAGCTGCCAGTTTTCCAAAAGTTTAACGAATGTTACACATTTTTTTATAAATGCATGTTGAGTGTTTGTTTAATTGACGAAAATTAGAGCTACCTACCACTCAGAAACTTTGCCAATAGTTCCAGAAGACAACAGTAAAAAGTGTAAATCCTAACGATGTGTATTTGCAACAGGGCGGCACGAAGTAGTAAGTCTCCTCCTCGACCGCAAAGCGAACGTGGAGCACCGCGCCAAGACCGGCCTGACGCCGCTCATGGAGGCGGCCAGCGGCGGCTACGTGGAGGTCGGCCGTGTGCTGCTCGACAAGGTACCTACAAATACTTGGGAATTAGCTCTGTGCTTCCACCAGAGACTTATTAACTATTGTAATATCTGTAGGCCTAGCACGAACCGCTAACGTTTTGGTTATCGAAAAGTAAACGATTCTTTTTTCCTATGTCTAAGAAATACAATTGCATCCAATGTGGCCCAGACCAGACCGACGATCTGGTCAATGTCGCTGGTCGCGGGAAGCCGCTGGATGCGAACAGCGCAGGACCGATCGTTGTGGAGATCCTTGGGGGAGGCCCATGCTCAGCTGTGGGCGTCGTTTGGCTGATATGATGATGATGTCTAAGAAAAGGAAGTATCGGTTACTTTTCGATCACCTAAACGTAAGCGGTTCGTGCTATGCCTACTGCTGAGTTTCTTGCCGAATCTTCTAACTACACAAACCACTTTCCGATCCGGTGGTAACATCCCGTTTGTTTGAGTACAGTACAAATAATATATTTTGTGTGTAGGTTAGATTTGGCGATTAGAAAGTCCTTTGTAACAGGTATATATAAGAAGTCATTTTGAATTTTAAAGGGTGCCGACGTGAACGCGCCGCCCGTGCCGTCCTCCCGCGACACCGCACTCACCATCGCCGCTGACAAGGGACACACTAAGTTTGTGGAGCTACTTCTGCAGAGGTGAGACACTCAACACTCTTAACGCCATCAATTCTTCTAATTTCCCAAAAGGAGCCAAGAATTTTTCAGGGCCAAAGCATTGCACGTTCTTACAAAATGTGTGCCAGTGTGTACATAAAACAGGCTTACAAAGTTTACCCTTCACCGTGTTTCTTTCGGGATAGACAGGCCGAAGACGAAAATAGTAGGCCCTTTACTATACAGCATATAGTAAAGAGGTATGCACAGGCTTAGCGTGTTGAAATGATCTGATTAAACTTCAGAGGACTCCTTTCTATTCCTCCGTGCTAGTCTGGCCTAAGTCCTTTGAGCAGTTATGCAACAAATAATCTGTTACAGTCGCACCCTTAAGTTTAATACAAGTACTGCATCTCGAAACGCCATTGGCACATGTTTGTAAATGGAAGCGGTTGGCCAGACTTTCGCTCCTTGCTTCGTAGCTGTGTATTTATGTTTGTTTCTTGTCGTAACAGGCGAGCAGCAGTGGAAGTGAAGAATAAGAAAGGCAACTCCCCCCTCTGGCTCGCTGCAAATGGCGGTCACCTCACCGTCGTCGAGATGCTCTACACCGCCGGCGCAGACATTGACTCACAAGACAATAGAAAGGTTGGACATAAACATAAATTTATGTTGGTTGAAATAAATAAATTCATTCATTCATAATTATACATTTGAACTACATTTATTTTATCTAATTTTTCATGATAATAAATCAATAAAAAAGATGACATTTCTTGTTCTTCAGTTTTCAAAAGAAATGTAATTTATTTTCAGGTTTCTTGTCTAATGGCAGCTTTTAGAAAGGGCCATACTAAAGTAGTAAAATGGATGGTGGGCGTAGTTACGCAGTTCCCCTCCGACCAGGAAATGACGAGGTATGTTTGCAACTACTATCAAAACATTATTTTTGTGAGAGACCTGTTCTTCATACGTTTTCAAAACCTGTAATCCAAGTGCGGTCCGAAATGGGTCAGAAGTAATATTTTCGCGCTCAAACGAGTTTTTCGTTATTAAAACAATAACGCGAAACTTGTTCAATGATAGAAATCATTAATTCAAAATGATTTATTGTTCTGAGTCCCTTATTCACGGTGATAATGACGCTGACAACGCCGTGAGCTCTGTAATCGCGATTTTCAATCCGGACTCTGCATAATCACAGAAGCATTGGGAGAACTACTAACATAGCATTTCGAACCACACTCAAGTTTTCTTCCTACGTCTTCTATTGTAGTGTTAGTTCAATCATATTCTTAGCACCCACTGACCGCCGTTTCCCCCTAGGTACATCTGTACGATATCCGACAAGGAGTTGCTCGAGAAGTGCCAAGAGTGCGTCCGCGTGATCCGCGCCGCTAAAGAAACGCAAGCGGCGCGCGCCAATCAAAACGCGACCATACTGCTCGAGGAATTAGACGCCGAGCGTTGCCGCGAGGAAACCCGCAAGCAAGCCGCCGCCAGACGCCGCGAGAGGAAGAAGAAGAAGAAGATGGAGAAGAAGGTAACTGACGTAGGTTACCCTTTGATTTTGTTTTATCACGCGCTTACTAACTTGCTGTTGGGGGACGTACGAATATTAGATAATAACACAGTAATTTGTTTCGGATTACAGGAATCCGTATCACAGGTAGCATGAATGAAATTTTCAGTTTCGCAGAATAAAAAAAATACGTAAAATGACATGTCAAGTTTTGAAATTTGTATTGCACCTACTTTTCTAAAAAGGTTAGATCGTTCGATCTTGTCAGTTTTTTATTTTCGAACTGAGCAACGTAATATGGCAAGTTCAAATAAAAAGGTATAACAGTCAAAACAACAAAAAAATATTCGTACATTCCCGACAATCTCCATTTAGAAATATAAGCTCATTTCTTTTTATATTACTATAACAACATCACCAGAACCTAATTGTTTTCTGTAACAATCATATTCAATAAAATTAAAGCAAGAAGATCATAGATAGAATGTCCGCATTCTCAAATGATTGTTATAACCAATAGCTCAATCGAATTATATTCAAAAAAACCTATACAATTTTTTCCATCATGAAAAGACTTCAGTTATTCCCAAACTAGTCGGGCCCTCATTACTGCCATCATTATGTAGTTTTCCCATAACTTTTCAGAAATGAAATTAACAAATCATGAAAAGTGTCATATATCTCATAACCCAAACTTCCAAAGCAGCAATTCTCAGCACACGCGGTTCGTTTGCAGGAGGAGCGACGCAAGCTCCAAGCGGAGAATGACAAGAACTCGATGTACAGCGAGAAGGGTCTGGGCGAGTGCTCCGAGGGCGGGGAGCCCGACGACGAGCCCGTGCCCAAGGAGGAGGGCGACTCCGGCATCGACGCCAACTCACAGGTAACACTGCTTGAGCTGATACAAATTAAAAATGTTAATCCAGTATCTGCAAACATTTATGAAATACAGCACAAAGTCGACATAAGTGGAGAGACATCGCGCGACTTGCGGGTTGCCAGCGGCAGCGGTGAGCCCTGTTCATCATCAGCCACGACCACTCTGCCAAGAGTGACCGACTAAGAAGATGAAATACAGTCAGCATCAAAATGTCCTGAGCTGACGCGATGGTCAAACAAAATTATTGCCAGTTAGACAAGTGCCTAATTGTAATAGTACAATGACATAGTGGAATGTCGTTACACTAAAATGTATAATACTTCAGACAAATTTGACCACTTTGTATGCACACATCATTTTGATGTTGGTAATACAATCAAAAAATATGATGATTACGGAAATTCATGTTGGTGGTCATTTGAAGAGTAAAGATTTTATCACTAATTTTTACTCTTCACAATATAAGAAATTCATAATCCCGCGGTCCGAAAAGTTTTTGTTAATTATTCCTCACAAGTAAAAAAATAAATACCATAATACGTCAAACGTATCGCAATATAAGCAAAACAATAGCTACAATCACATTGGGTAACTTTGAATTTCATTGTAACTTAACATCCACTGTTTAAGAACAGTAAAAGTACCTACATACTGTTGTTTATGGTTTGTTTTTGATCCAAACCCCTCATAGACTAGATAACGACTTCTAGTTGGAGTACGTGTCTACAGTAACTGATCTAAAAGAGTGGATTCAATGTTACACTGAAATTCAAAGTTACCCAACTTGACCTTATTAGTATTGATATAAGTGATACCATGTTTATCGTTTGTTGTTCAGGGCTCGTGCTCCTCGTCGGACGTGAAGGCGCCGCCGGCGCAGAGCGCGAAGTGCAAAAAGAAGAAGAAAGAGGAGAAGAGCGTGTCCCCCCCCGCGCGCCGCGCCGCGCCCCCGCCCGCCGTGGTCGCGCCGCCCTCCGTGCCCGCCGCCCCAGTTGCGCCCGTCGCCAAGAAACTACCTGACAAGGTAAACACGCACTTAACATGCCAGCCTAAGATAGATAGATAGATGAACACTTTATTGCACACAAAATAACACATTTGTTAGGAATACATGTTCACATGAATGTACGGTGGACGGCACATCCCTCTACCCATTTCCGGTCAGTCCTCCTTGCTCTATTGCGAAGGAATGGCAATTGGCTAGAGCTAGAGAAAAAACGGAAATGGGGTAACCTAATGTGCTGTTAACTGTACAATTTAAGCGGTCTTATTGCTAAGAGCAATCTCTTCTAGACAACCTACAGGCAGAGGAAATATGATAGGACGGGTGCCTAAGGTGCTTTGTCACGCGTTATCTCGTGCTATTTGCGAAAATGACGCCAGATAATCTTGTTTTTCCATGTTACTTTGCCAACCGGCTAATTTTGAGCCATGATGTCGGACGATTCAGTTTATCCTTCTTCGAAGGTTAAGAAACTTACTTTTAATTTCTCTAATTTTCTAAATTTTAAATGAGGAAGCTAATTGTCTATAATTTTTCTGAACTAATAATTTAGTTCTGTACAGGTGAACAAGCAGCCTTCATCATAATGATACACATTTCACAAGAACCTAGTCATCATATTTTTTCTGTATAGAAGTTTAATCTTTAACCCGCCGCCGGTCAACGTAGCAATCGAAATCCTAAATTTTTTGATGGGCGTGGCGATCAATGAAATTCGAAAAAGTACCTTACGCTTTTTTCTATATTTGCAATCATCGTCACTGTTTTATGTGAATAACGACGTAATCACTAGTGAAATAATGCCAACTCAACTCAACTAAACCCTGTTGGACAGAAGGCTGGCAAGCTAGAACCGAAGAGCGAGAAGGAGAGTCCCCCGAAGTCAGACAAGAAAGAGAAGGAGAACGTAGCGCCCGCCTCGCCCCCGCCCACGCCGCCGCGTGCGCTGGCCCCGCCGCGACACGACAAGCGCGACAAGTACGTATACTGAACGTTGACTTGACGAAATGACGTCATAGTACTCTAGTCGGAAGACGAAATTTGCATGTTTTTCTCAATTAAAACCGTTTATACCTGGACTGACAAGCGACAAGGTAGCGGGACATACTTTAGTAAGTTGCACCATTTCAATTTGATAATAACTGTAACTGTTATTTTCGTGTTATGAATTCATATTTCGAAGAAACGCTGGCTAGCAGTTTTGAAAAATAACTGATTGATTGGGGCTTTTGTAGCCAATTTGGAAACAAACTCAGATTACGAAATGACGTCAGGTCTGTGAATATGCATTTAGCAACCGTTAAAGTTATTCTTGGAGTTCAGGTGGTGCAACTAGGCGTATAGTCTAACAAATCTAATGAAAGCCTTTGAAAACCTTCTGAAAGACTTGTCACTTCAGAAAGAAAGCATTGTCAGTAACAACTAAGAATAATTTGTTCATCATTTTTCATTTGAAATTTTCAATTGTGTGTCCTATCTTCATCGATGGACTCAATGACTTCTGTAGACGATTGAAATAGTGCCATTAAAGCACTTCTCTTATGAACTCATAAGAGAATCAAAAAGAAGGACATCAAAAAATGTTACGGTGTGACTAAACTAATGTGAAAAGTCTGAAGGTATATTATGTTAGATTTGTTAGACCATACTTTACAGCTACGACCAGGCAGCAAACCCTGAAATAATAGTTTAGCCCTTTTACATAACGCGACGCAAGCATCTGCTACACCACTACATAGACCTGTTTACGTGATTTTCTCAACAGATTATTTTATATTCATACTAAGAGAGCTATTACATAGGTATATGGTTGCAATGCAGTGGTGTGCATATTTACGGCTGCGACTAAAACTCCTGTGCCCATTCTATAAGTGATATAATTGTCTATGCTTTACGAAGCGTAACATGCATTTTGTTTTATTTTATTGTAAGGGCTTGACTCGCCCGCACAACGGCAAATAAATACGTAGTGAAATTGGTAACTGCTTTGTAAAAGAACTAATGAACATAGTGTTTTTCATCTTAATTATTCGTCTGAGTGCGGACGAAAGCAGTTAAAGGCTAAATTGTAAATAAATAGTAGATACTAATAAAAAACAGACAGATTGAGAAACGTCTAGTCAAGTAATTTAGAATTGAATGCAGTTGCAATTTCTCAAAGTTTTAAACGATGATAGTAACTATTGAAAACTGCTAGATTCATATTTAATGTGACTTAATTAAAAGGATTTTATGCCGCTTGTGGCTTTGGGAATTTGACGCTAGCTACAGTAGTTAATTGCATTTTAAAAAGTAGAAAGTGAGTAAGAAGACTACGGAATTGACCCCCAGCGGTAAAGTAGACTGCATGCTTGTTTTATTGTGTGGGTAATGCTTAGTTTTAGTAATCTTCAGTGTTTACAGTTAAATAGAAATAGACGAAGTATCAAAAGGGTTTAGGAATATAATTATTGTTCTTGCAGAAAACCCGAAGAGGAAAACGCAAAGAGCATTACAGTACAGAATGTAAATAAATACGGAAATAACTCTAGAAAGAGTCAAGTTTTCGAATCCACTAGGCTCAATGTGGACAGGGACGAGTTTGACACAACCGAAAAAAATAAAAAGTCGCACAAATATCAGTAAGTTGAGATTCCATTTGTCAACATCACGAGACATCATCCGAGATACATCGCGAACATATCAGTGTCAGTGTTTGTTCGTCCTCACTATGTGTACTGAACATCGACTCGCGCGACTGTAGACACGATGCATGCCGCACTATGTGTTATACTCTACATTCAACACAATTTATTTACATGGTTTTGTTGCATGACTAAATCAGTTTGTTTATGATATCCCAATGCTTCGGTTTACGGTTGCATAATAGATTTAAATTCAGCAGTTGTGATTGTTCTACACTCCATTTTGTTATTTGTAACTTGTTAAATGAACACATTTTAAGGTAAAATCTCATACAAGCAAGCATCATTTTGCCCGGGATTCACCCAGCATTGTCCAAGTTTGAGACACTCCATTCTTATTGAATTAATACTGTGGCTTCATTCAAAACTGAGCTGGTGTCAGAAGAAACATAATCGACATATTTTTAAATCCTACAAATGTTATTTGTTGATTTATTTTTATGCTAAAGTATATTGCGTCCTACAGGCTTGAGGCTGATGGCAAGAGTACCTCGCCCAAGAGTGGGTGTGTGGGCGGGCGCCGAGAGGACGGCTGGAAGGAGGTCGTACGCAAGTCCAGTGTGCAGACGCTCTCTACTGTCGAACCTGGGTGAGTACATTACCGTCACTCTTTGAAAGCAGATTCATAACTTTTCTTTTTGCTAGACCCTTCACTAATACAGTCTCGCAGAATGTTCAATTCGTAGGTTACAGTCGAGATTTCAAAAAACTCAAACCTCTGGTTAAATTCAAACAGAGTTATATGGCCAGCTATCAGGCGTGCCAGGCAAGTAATTAAACACAGTCTAATATCCTAGTCAAAACGTAATACATAACATGAACGGCCAATATACGTCCCACTGCAGGGCACAGGCCTCACCTCAACTATGAGGTGGAACGAGCCATACTCCAACACGCGGCCTCAGTGCGAATTGTTGGAGGGGTGTAAGATTAGTGAGCAACCTAAATGTCAGATGTTATCAAGCCACCCTAAGGCCTCTGACTAGGCTTAACGACTGACATCTAGCGACGTCAACCGGGGCAACTGCTTGGTGATGGCCACATAAATATACATAACTAAATTTAGGTCGGTGTGGTCATCCTATTTCCGACCGGGCGTGTGTTGTTTCACACCAGCGATCGTCGCCGATCACTGTTACAACTGCGCCACGGGCACTCGCAAAATGTAATAAACAAAATGTTAATGAAGTGGTCATCTCATAGGTGCAAGAAAGTGTCGGTGGCATCTCACGCCATATCGCGCGTGATCGGGCGCGCCGGCAGCAACATCAACGCCATCCGCGCCGCCACCGGCGCCCACATCGAGGTCGACAAGCAGAGCAAGGGACAGGGCGAGAGGATCATCACTATCAAGTGAGTTGTTATCTCACAGGTGTAAGGGAGTGTCAGTGGCATCCCACGCCATATCGCGCGTGATCGGGCGCCCACATCGAGGTCGACAAGCAGAGCAAGGGACAGGGCGAGAGGATCATCACTATCAAGTGAGTTGTTATCTCACAGGTGTAAGGGAGTGTCAGTGGCATCCCACGCCATATCGCGCGTGATCGGGCGCCCACATCGAGGTCGACAAGCAGAGCAAGGGACAGGGCGAGAGGATCATCACTATCAAGTGAGTTGTTATCTCACAGGTGTAAGGGAGTGTCAGTGGCATCCCACGCCATATCGCGCGTGATCGGGCGCCCACATCGAGGTCGACAAGCAGAGCAAGGGACAGGGCGAGAGGATCATCACTATCAAGTGAGTTGTTATCTCACAGGTGTAAGGGAGTGTCAGTGGCATCCCACGCCATATCGCGCGTGATCGGGCGCCCACATCGAGGTCGACAAGCAGAGCAAGGGACAGGGCGAGAGGATCATCACTATCAAGTGAGTTGTTATCTCACAGGTGTAAGGGAGTGTCAGTGGCATCCCACGCCATATCGCGCGTGATCGGGCGCCCACATCGAGGTCGACAAGCAGAGCAAGGGACAGGGCGAGAGGATCATCACTATCAAGTGAGTTGCCAACAGATGACAACGACATCTCAACTGTGTACACTTCGAGTGGTCCATCTGGGTCGCTTACTGTACAGTTTGTGAGATAAATACAGGAATGCCAGAAAAGCGAGGTAGTGCAAATAGGCGATATTTAACTGCATTATAATCATAAGTGGGAACAATGTTCAGGAGGAGGAGGAGTACTGGTGGTAACGACTTTTTGTTCTAGTAATTTTGTTACTAGTTTAAAAAAGGCGGAAACCTTCGAGAAGCGACGTAACGTAGGCCCATGATTAGCACAGATGCCAAGTAGCATAATTCTCTCAAAAGTTTAGCATCCCTCACAAGTATAGTTCTTTAAACAATTGACTTTGACGGCGCGCTCAACATTGTTTGATTTCTGTAAGTTTCAGTGACTTGCTTGGCCGTACTTGTTTGGGGTTACCGCTAGAAAAAAGTCGGTTTACGGACGATAGTTCAACGTGACAAAGTCGGTTCGTGCGTGCTGTCGGCGTTGATCGATTAGTTAGGCGGGTTTTAGAGTCACGCGGATGAGCCGGCCGTCCGCACGCGGTTCGGTATTCATATCCCTTTTGGTAAGGCGTCGTCAGCTTAGGCCAGAAAGGAAGCCAGCAATGCATGCTCGCACACGCACGGACGAGCCGCGGTCCGCGTGTTTCTAAAACCAGCCTTAGACGTTGTCACGTCAATAACATGTGTATTTCCTCAGGGGCTCAGCGGAGGCGACGAAGCAAGCGGGCGCGCTGATCGCGGCCATGATCCGCGACCCGGACGCCGACATCGCGCAGCTGCTGCCGCGCGCGCCCGCCAAGCCGCCGCAGCCGGCACCCGCGCCGCCCATGCCCAAGCCGCCCAAGCAGGCGCCTGTCAAGGTGACCACACAAATAAATTCAAATTCAATATTTCTTCATTCAAGTACACCAATAAACAGTACTTTCGAATCGTCAAGAATCTTAATTTTAACCACTTAATAAACATACACATTATAATACAATATATAAACAATACTTAAAATACATGTACATAATGTGACTACCACCGACGTCGGAAGGTTGTTTCTACTGAGAAGACCCGGCAGGAAACTCAGCAGTTACTCTTTTTAAATCGTCCAATGTTTTACAGTACAAAGTGAATGTTTGAATAAACCAACCAAGTCATACAGTTTTGACATGAAAATAATTTATTTATTTATTTATTTATTTTGCATGTCACATGGTTTTACAGGTGTTATTCAAATAAACAGTACATTGAACACGTGACACCCCGTGACGTAATTAAAACAGGAAGTTAATAAGTAAACTTGAGCAGACCAGTTCCCGAATGTGGCACCTGTTTACAAGTGGACGTGTGAACCAGCCATCATCCCACTCAACCATAAATGTTTATTTTATAAATGTGACGCAGAATCTTGTTATTGTAATAGAATTTCAAGGTTCCCGAATCGCACTGATCGGTGAACAACCAATCGTGCGATATTGTTAATTATTATGGAATGTACTTTTTTTCTCCCTGCTGATAAAGGCTGATGAGTTTCTTTAGGGTAGTTTTCGATGTTGCTACTATTAAACTCTGACCACTGCACTCATGCAGTAGACCCACTCGTACCCAATATCATATTTTTGCTAGTTTCAGTTCAATAATTATGGTTCTAAAATGACCCAAAATATATCAGCCAATTGGGTGTTACAATCACTATAGTGAAGTTACTGTCGGCTACTGACTGAACTCGTCAGTGTCACAGTATCATCGTTATCTTGGAATAAATAGATCAAGAAATACAAAACAACATTTTAACGTTCATCTCACTGGAAACTTTTAAAAATTGTGGCTCAAATTCAGTTTAAATCTGTTTGTTGTCATCCGTCTGTGCTGACGAAGAATGCCGTTTATTCCAGTTGTACTGCTGTACCAGTTTATATTTGTATTAACCTATAATGTATTGTGTAACAGGGTAGCGTAGTGACAAGCAGCCGCAGCACGCCGACGGCCCGCGCGCCCGCCGTGGCTAAAGCGCATCCCGCGCGCCAACAGGCGCCGCCCGCGCATCCTGCGCAGCCGAGACTGCACGGTTAGTACTACTGACACATAGGCAAGTGGCCAGTCGGCGCATTGCACTGACAACTGTTTATTTGTATTTAGAGAAGGAAGAAAGAACTTCATTTGCTGTCTTATTTATAGTCTCATTTAAATTTATTATTCTTACACATTTTTTTATTGTAATTTGGACGATCTCAACCATCGTTCATTGTATTTTGTCATTTTGTAAAGCACCTGTTGTTTATTGAGTAATAAATAATCTGATCTATTTTTAAAAGTTGCGACCAAAAAAAAGTGCCAGCGGTGCTAGCATAAACCAATGCGAAACAAAAAAAGCGGGTTTATGTGCAGTCAGACAATCAGTCTACGTCTGCGGCCGCCGTCGCCTAATTTAAGACCTGACTTTTTTTCCCACAATCAATGTTATCTAAATATGAAAATTCTTTAAATATTCGTTTAGTTGAGTAGGGTAAGTTCGGAAACACGCTACGTTTGGTTTGTTATTTTTCTCTATTTTCAACTTTTGAACTTGCCTAACATACAGTTAAAAATCTGAACATTTTACATAAAATTATATTGAAACTCTTAAAAGTAAATTCCACACAGTCCAATACAGAACAGCATTATTCCCAGTGTCAGTAGGCGAGAAGCGCGCCCTATCATCAGCCAGCCTGCCCTTGAGCCTGGGGGCCAAGCCGACGCTGTCGTACACGGGCGCCATCGTGGGCACACGCTCCCACACCTTCGCCGCCAAGCTCACCGCCAACGTCGCCGCGCCTGCCGTCGCCTGTGCGCCCGCAGCGTCCGCGCCCGCGCCTGCCGCATGCCCGCCCCAGCCCGACCTCAAGACTAGATCTGCTGCTCAGGTAACTACTCATCGCTCCACACCTCGCCGCGCCTGCCGTCGCCTGTGCGCCCGCAGCGTCCGCGCCCGCGCCTGCCGCATGCCCGCCCCAGCCCGACCTCAAGACTAGATCTGCTGCTCAGGTAACTACTCATTATTTCATCATCTGATTGGCGTACTTTGTAGGGGTACGCGCTCACAAAGGGAATGTTAAAATATGTGATTTTTCGAATACACTTATTCCTCCGATTCCATCCGCGGATAGCCGGGTGAAAGAAAATGATTCGTCGGAAACGTACTGTACCCGAAGGAAAAATTACGATGATTTAGCAATTTTTATTTGCTTTTTTCGCAAGGTGACAGTATCTTTAAGTAACTGTCTACTCTAGTATAACTTCAGAACAGCTATATCTGGGAAAGCTGTTCAGATCGTAGATAACGCGGGTAGTAAAAAAACACAGTCGTAATGGCATAGTAAGAAAAACATATTTACATTTTTGCCAACGCAATGCTATGGAATTAAGTTGTAAATGGAGAAGCAGACCTTGTGCAATTATCCCAGTGGAGTATTTGAAGTGTTAGCGCTCCGGTCATAGCCCAAGTTGCCCACTCCCAACCTCCCTGATATACCAGCCCTACCAACCACACAACCAATTCCAATACTTGTGTCAATAGCATTAACGTGTAACCTCCCTTGTCCCCTAGCTGAGCAGCCCCCTGGCAAGTTCAGGCGGTGTTTCCCCGCTGTTGCCCACTCCTAACATCCGTGATATACCAGCCCTACCAACTACCATTTTTTTTTTTGACGAGGGGAATTCTTTTACGGACATCCCGCCCTCCGGGGGAAAGGCGGCGGTGTCTCGGGCTCCCCTGCCGTGGAGCGACAGGGATACCGAGTAAACCCCCCGGTGACCGTCTTCTGCGCGATTCCAGGAGGTCCCCGAGGACCCCAGTATGGACTCTACCGGTGGACCCCTGACGCGCTCTGCCGATTGCTCGGCCCATCTCGAGGGGAGTTGTACCTCCCCCTAACACCTGCCAGTGCGCACGGCGATGTGAGGTCACCCCACACCGCCGCCCTTCCCCGGGGCCACTTGTAATGTAGGCACACGGCCCCCGCCGTGTGCACTCCCAGCGACCCCGAAGGCCCCCCTTTAGTCGCCTCTTACGACAGGCGGGGGGGGACCGTGGTCGAATTCTTACGCCCCGAACCACAGGGCGAAGCCCTACCAACTACCAATTCCAATACTTATGTCAATAGCATTAACGTGTAACCTCGCTTGTCCCCTAGTTGAGCAGCCCCCTGGCAAGTTCAGGCGGCGTGTCCCCGCTGAAGAGCGCGCGCGAGGCGTCTCCCGCGCCGGCCGCCAAGCCGGACGAGCCGGACGCGGCCGACGCGCCGGCGCACCGGACGCCGGACCGCACCTTGCAGGTAACAATGCTATCCTCGCCAATAAAAAGACGTAGATAGATAGATAAACATTTCATTGCACACAAAGTAACACATTTGTAAGGAATACATGTTCACATAAATGTACAATTTAGGCGGTCCTATTGCTAGAAGCAATCTCTTCCAGACAACCTACAGGCAGAGGAAATATGATAGGACGGGTTCGCAAGTGTACAATTAATTCAGCATTGGAAATTGTTTACTTAAGTAATAATAATAAATAAAATACTTATTTTAAGTGGTAAATGAAATATACATAATGGTTCAAATACACAAATAAATCTAAATAAACAATAAATAAAAACTATGTATACATACATAATACATACAATACAGATACATGAGATTATAAGAAAAATGGATGTGTATGGATTATCCAAAGCAACATCAGCATAGAAACTACTGACAGAAATAAAGGACATGATGCAAAGAACAAGGATAGATTACTTGTGCTAAAAAAGTTGCACCCGAAATCAGGACTTTCGACCAACTGAGCAAAGCATTCCAGGTTGAGACAACACTACCCAACATGTCTCGTTAACGCTCTAGTAAATAATCATGCTATCTTGTACACACGCTCAAATTATAGGTACGTACGCCAGGGGACAATTTTTTACTTCGCGTCAGTACTGACATAACCTATCTACGTCTTTTTTATTGTAACATCATTGATCCTCAGGGGACACGAACCTAGAAATTAACGCTGTAGCGTTCGCGTCGTGCGTATTTCACCGAGTTGCGCAACTTTCAACGTACTTGCAGTTTTTGTATATAATAATACTTGTGCAAGTTCAAGTGGCAGTGGGCGGAGCACATAGCGCGAACAACTGATGGAGTCGCAAGATTATGTTTTGACAAAACTTCTTTACGTAACCCAACTATAGGCTACCTAAAATTGAAAACGAATGAACTGAATACTGAAACGAATTTATTATGATTACATAAAACAATAAATAGGTACAAGTACATTGACGTTATTTTTATGATTTGAGTCTTCACATTTTAGTAGTCTGGATAGTATATCAAATCCGTCATATATTTCGTGCACGGGTTAAGCATAGAAAGAAAGTAAAATACTTTGTTGTTATTTAATTAACTAATTCAATTGATTTTTCCTCACAGCTAAGCCCTGACAATTCAAGCTCTTGGAGCGCTAATGAAGAAAACACATCGAATCCCTCTACCGCACTTCACATCAATACAACGCCACAGGTTAGTACAAAGTAAAACTCTTGCAGGATTTGTAATCAACTTTAAGACGGTGAAGAAGTTTATAATAAAATGCGTCCATACAATGAAAAAAAAACAGATATGTCAGAATTAGCTTTTTGAGTTGTAATAATTTCTTCAAGGACATACTTTCTCTACTAAAGATCCGAAAACCAGCAAAAGACATTCGGTCTTGGCTTCAGGCGGGAATCGTATCCGCGTCTGTCAAACACCGGGAGACTGCACTAACCACTGTGCTACTGAGATCCTTAACAGACCTGTCGAATCTTTCTGGCATATTTTACCCCATGAGCTAGGGTGATTCCATCAATGTTAAAGGCATACACCTTCAACACTCAGAAGAAATATTATTTCAAATATTTAACTTCCGATTACGACATACTTTCTCATCATTCTTTTCCGTTACGCCTTCCTGGGTGATAATAATTGTGAATAAGCGTAACAATATTTCCCGGTGCAGTGTTCGAGCTCGGGCGGCGGCGGCGCGCAGGAGTACTCGCTGTTCAAGGACCTGTCGGCCGGGGGCGGGGGCGGCATGTGGGGCACGGACGCCCACCATAACGTAGAACCGCCTCCGCCTCAGGTCAGTCGCGCCACGCTCAGTGTATGTTATGTTTTGATTTTATTATTCGTTAGTTATCTAAGATTGGTTTTGTTTGTGTATTGTTAATAACGTTGAGTAGGGTTTATTAGTGACATTGTGTTTCTTTTAACCCAATTTGGTGTTATCCATATGAAAAGATTATTTACTGTAGGGTCCGTATTGCAATTTTAGCGTTTTGAGCAGTGACGGTGATTATAGCCGTTTCGAATCACAGAGCGTCAGAATCATTCAGGAGTTTACCGTCACGCCAACTGTCATTTGCGCGCTTTTATTTATTCGAAGCGCGCTAATATTACTTCTCGCTCATGTCGGACCGCACTCTTTATTTGCCGAGGGATTACCAATTCTGAAGGTTACATTTGTTTACTTAGTGTTACAAAGTCACACAGTGGTTTTTAATGCAACTTTGAATCTTCATTGTCATCCAATTTGTTTCAGTGTAATTTTTTTCATATTGATTAACACATTCACTGTCCCATGAGTCACATGTGATTCATAACATTGGATTTTCAATTGTCATAATTAATGGACAGGGAACGTGGTAAAGGGTCATCCAATTTGTGTCAGTGAATTTTTTTTCATATTGATTAACACATTCACTGTCCCCTGAGTCACATGTGATTCATAACAATGGATATTCAATTGTGATATTTAATGGACAAAGAACGTGTTAAAAGTGTTATGCTATAGAAAAAACAATGTCTCACTAGAAATCACTGAATTAATTTTATTTTTGTCGTAAACTTTTAGACTTCTCGTATCTAATTTAGCTGGTACATTGCAGGTGGACGCGAGCAAGGCGCCGGGCTACCGCGGCGGCGGCGGCGGCGCGGGCGGCGGCTGCTCCCCCTGCTCCCGCACCTCGTCGCACGGCTCCACGCCCCCGCCCGCCTACCAGCCGGCGCACAACCACAACATACAGCACCATCCGCAGCCCGCTTACCACCAGCCGATGCCTATCGGTCAGTCACATGATATTTATTTATTGATCACAATTAAACGGGCTTAACCCAGTAACATAATTATGTTGTTTGATAACTAGTGATGACAATAATTCCTTAACATGTTTTAATATTGATTTCGGACTGTCGGCGAATATATCCAATTCGGGGATATACTCTTGCATTCTAAACAGTGTCTAAAAACTACCCAAGGCGATGTCAGGAAGGACTTTCTCCTGCAGAACTTACAACTAGTAAAACTTTTGTATCGGGTAGATTACCCGTAAAATATTTATCTACTCCAGATATTGAATTGCAATTAACTTTCAAATAATGCGACTCCTACCCGCGAATTCACAAACGTCAATCAACGCTAAGCACGCGCTCACGCTCATGCTGTCCCGTAAAATGACTGAAACAGAAAGCTATACTGAGGGATGCTCAACGTTGATTTGCGTTTGTAAATTCGGGGCTAGTTTCATATACAAAGAGTTCAGTGACTGAAATTAGAGATTTTATTTTTCTAAAGATGCAGTTATAATAAAATTGTAGGAACAAAAAACGATCAATCAAAAGCTCAACAGATTAAATTAGATGCCAGGCTCTCTGAAATTCTATGTTGATCAGTAGCTTTGTTATGGATGCGTATTGTTTTGGTTTAATGAGGATGATGATGACGGGAGATACTACATACGAAAAGGAAGGGTCTACTACATGAAGGCAACGTCAGCAAGGAAATCTCTTCTACAAAGCCTAACATCGTTAAATGTAAACGCTCTATCGCGACCTAACCCCAAGGGGGCCTCCCCTTCCCCCAAGCGTCTGCTTTAAACATTAACTGTGTTTAATTTCAATGCTTCTCGGAACCCTGAAGATGCGCACAGTACTTTATTAGAGAATAATGGACGTCAATGTTTATGTTACAGGCAACAATGTGAATGCGATGGATATGAGTGGATTATCCCGAAATGGAACTATGTATCAAGACAACTCCAGGAATGGACACAACATGATGGTACGGCTTTACATTTTTCTCTTGACCTGGAATCAGTCTATCGATTCTTCCAAAATATTTGTGATGGACTTGAGAGAGCACTCTTACAGTCAAGTTGGGTAACTTGGTAATTTCACTGTAACATTGAATCCACTATTTTAGATCAGTTACTTTTGACAAGTACTCCAACTAAAAGATGTTGAGTCTATGAGGGACTGGCTCATAAACAACAGCATGTAGGTACTTTTACTGTTTTAAACAGTGGATTCAATGTTAAACTGAAATTCAAATGTTTTGTTACTGTTTTTTTAGCATTTTCCATCAATGTTATAGGCATCCACCTCTAACATCTAATATTTATCCGAGTGTTAGAGGTGGATGCCTATAACATTGATGAAATCACCCTGGCTCATAGGGTAAATATACCAGAAAGATTCGGCCGGTCTGTTAATGGTCTCGGTAGCACAATTGGATAGTGCAGTCGCCCGGTTTGCGAAAGATGCGGGTTCGAGTCCTGCCTGATGCCAGCATGACCGAATGAAATTCAAAGTTACCCAAATTGACCATAACATTAAAATTATTTGATTAAAACAGATGTCCATGTTAGTTTTCAGAGTTTTATGTATATGTGTTTCTGTGTTTGTGTCAGGTATCGATGTCGAGCGGCGTGAGCATGAGCGGCACCGCGCTCGGGCTGGGCTACGTGGGCTCGGTGGGGTCCGTGGGCGCGGTGGGCCCCGTGGGCTCCGTGGGCGTGGAGACGGGCTCGCGGCTCAACCCGCGCGCGCCTGACTTCGCTCAGCGACACCCGCTAATGCAGCATAAGCATAACACTCAGGTAACACTAACCCCTCGCTAGTCACAGAGTTTGCGTGTAGTGATCACAGTCAACAACACAAATCTATTCACTCTCCGGTGGTAAATTTACTTTGTTCATTTAGATGTTTCTTTTTTGTCTTGACTTGTCATAAATGCTTGTAATAAGCTTACTTAAATGAATAAAATATGACTTTATACTTTCAATCTGAATGTCAATTTTTGCGACAGTGTGTAGTTCTGTGTAGGCAAGTTACATATTGTGAAGCCTTTTTGTGGTCTTAGGAATTATATATTATTTATTGCACATTTAAAAATAAAAAGTAGAACTGGCGGACTTAATGCCAAGAGGCGTACTCCACCAGTCAACCATACGGCCAGACATATATTAAGGTGGTCAACAAGATTAGGGTTAAGATTAAAAATACTTCAATGATTAGTAAAAATAATTTATCTCCATTTCATAACTACAAACTTGGAATAATGTGTGGGCTCCTGAATGTTCCGTTCACCATGACGGCAACAGTCAGTGTGCCTCTGACTAACCCATTAGGGATATGGTCGTGAGGGTATGTATGTATGTATGTACGAATTGAAAAACGAAATATTTCTGCCAATATTGGGTAGGCTTTAAGCTTGGGTATTGCTAACGCGTATGGTTCCATTCCAGCTGTACTCGGGCGCGAACAACGCCGGCAACCTGAGCACGCTGCTGATGCAGTACCAGCAGCAGCCGGCGCCCAAGCCCATGCAGCACACGCCGCAGCCGCACCATCCCTACCAGGTAAACATGATTTTCTTCACGACAACACCAACAGCTCATATTATACAGATTGTCCCGTAATGAATGATCCAACCGCTAACCCTAGATAGACACTAACATTAGCGACAACTAAAGTTAGAAAAAAAGAAACCCTGGGGAATTCCAAATCTGTTCAAATTATTTAAAGGCAATCAAGTGACCTGGGGGGCTAAAACAGCAACATTTTAGCATTTCATATTATGAATCATCTAACTGACGTTTCATCTAGACCGCGGTCCGTTTCGAGTCAAAAGCGAGTAACAGCGCGCTCACACGCATCCCGAATTGATAAATTGTATGAACGTGAGCGACGTCAGCGCGCTATTACTCACTTTTGACTCGACACGGACCGCGGCCTAGATGAAACGTCAGTTAGATGTTTCATAATATGAATTGCTAAAATGTTACCGTTTTAGCCCCCCTGGTAGTCAATGGGCACTGATTGTAACGTCATGGTGAACGAAACATTCAGAAGCACACATTTCGCTAAGCAATTTGAATCCAACGTGGTAAAGGGTGATCCTGCCGCACCGCTATCCGGGAGCATGAGTTTTTCATCGGCGTTAACCCATCATCATTGGAGAGTTAGCCGCAAATTGTATCATAAAAAAGATGTTCCGGCCAATCTTGACCTCTGCACCAACCTGGTTCCGAGACAGTGTAAAACCAATAGGCCACGACGCTCTCTTGCATTCAAAATTATGACTGCCCTGCTAATAAATAAGTGTCCAAAACATTGTGGCCAAAAGTAATTGGTATTGGCATGAAAAAGCGCAACTGAAAATAATATTTTCGATTAACTAAAGTATCTACTCTAGCAAGATCTCCATTCGTACCGTATTGATTGTCACTGCCACTGCCAATATTTGAACGAATTACGAGCAACATATCGCATTACAGTCGCTACTGGAGCGCGGCGTGGGGGGCGTCGGCGTGGGTGGAGTGGGGGGCGCGGGTAGCTGGGGCGAGGAGGAGGAGCGCAAGCCGCGGCCCATCGGCACCGAGCGCGCCTGGAAGCTCACCGCCAATGAGGACTGGCCGCACCACATGCCGCACCACCAGCAGCATCTGCAGGAACACGACCGGTACCAGGTCAGTCCTACAACATTATCATTAGCTCATAGACACAGGATAGGGCGCGAAGTCGCTCATTATTCGTTCCGGGATTGGCGCTCTCGTTCTTTTCTGGGAGGAAGGTGTTTTAGCAAAATAATCCTAGTGCGGGGTTGGCCGCTCCGGGCTTCGTCCTACTGCGGCCACGAGGCCCTGGGGTGCCTCGCAGTTGCTTGTAATTAGGTTCACTGTTCCGGAACAAAGCTCTTGTCCTTTTCTGAGTGGTTGTTGTTTTAGCAAAAGGATCCTAGTGCGGACGCTCAGCCTACGGCTTCGCAAAGTTACTTGAAGGTCAATGATGGATGCTCTGGGCTTCGCCCTACGCGGGTTTCGGCCTCTGGTCTCACACTCGAAGCTCGGCCTCCGGCCTCGCCTTTTAGTAACTGAGGCAATTAATAACTGTGAGCTTCACCGTGTGCGGTGAAACTCACAGCTTCGGCCTGCGGCCACGCCGATTTCATGAAGTTAAATTTATAGTAAACATTGTGTGAGTTTGTATACGAAAGGCTGTTTGTCGACCGTGAGCGTTGCAGTACTAAAAACGTAATGTTTAAATTCGGCGACAAAATATTTAGAGTCCGATCGGAACTGGTTTTCCGGCCGAAACCGAAACCGAATGTTCGACCTAGGCTTCAGTTTCGGCCGAAACCGAAACTCACGTGGTCGAGTAAAAAATAAACGGAGTCGGACACTAAAAATAATTTAATAAAATGGCAATTGTTAACCCCAAATGTAAAATCATTCCAATTGCTACATAGATTGCATTAACTAGGCGGTATATTAACTTGAAATATTGTTAATACAGCAGGGTGGCGTAAGCGGAATGGGCGGCGTGGGAGTGAACGTGAGCGGTCACGTGGGCGTGTCCCACGGCCTGGACGGCGCTTACGGCGTGGGGGGTGTGGGGGGCGGGGCCACGGCCGCCGCGCTGTCGCTGATGCACGCGCTGCCGCTGCAGTACCTGCCCGCCGCGCCGCCGCCGCCACACGCGCAGGACCACCACCACTGGGACCAGGCGCACCACCATCCCGACAAACAGGTACAACAGCCTTGCGAAACAGAATAACTCAATACGTACTACCCGTCGGAAATATCTGCGCCTATCTAGTACTGTTGCAAAAGCGAAGAGTGGGCAAGCGCATTCCAGCGAGGCACAAATATTTCCGACGGGTAATAACAGATTATTTAAAATACTCACGTTTAGATTAGTAAGTCTAGCACAAACCGTTAACGTTTTTGTAATCGAAAATTAAACGATACTTTATTTCCTTTTTCCTTTGTCTTTATAAAAAGAAATGAACGTTTACTTTTCGATTACCAAAACTTTAGCGGTTCGTGTTTAACCTACAGATATTCTCTTCTGAAAACTGTCTCAGCCACAAGTCCCTTACGAATATTCTTTATCATAAGAGATGTGGAAGGTTAAACTTAGTGCAGTGGCTTGGCTACAAGGTGGAAAGTCGACAAAATGCCACGAGCCCTCAAAATTCCCCAGCCGTAAGGTGCACCCGGGCACCCATCAGAAAATAATCCCAGCTCCCACCCAACATTTAAATTTGGCACGGGCCTCGAACAATATAGTTACGCCACTGATTGGGTTCCCATACATTGTGAAAGATACTTGTTGATGTTCTATACATACCACGTTAATAGCTTTCTTTTTCTGCCGCATACAAAAATACACATGCATAGCTTTGAATGTATTTTCACTGTTGCTACGTGAGTACGTGACGTAAGGCAATCGGACTAGGAGGATGGCATCATACGGCAAAAATAGTTCAACCTCTAATCTAATTGTTGTAATATTATGTTTTAACTTCCATTTTTCTAGCCTTTTATATTGTTTGATATCATCCCCCGAAGCATCAAGTGTTATCATTGTTTCTATTGTTTCAGACTTGGAGCAAGTGGAGCCACTAAGCGGCCGCTCGCACTGCCTTACCTTGCGCGACGGACGCGCCGCCGCGACCGCGCGTCTCGCCTCAACTATCCGACGAGGATTATATATTAATTGTAACCCTTGGAAACGGTGTAGATATTAGTGAGAAAGAATTATATTATACAGATTATCTATATACATAATAGAGAAAATGTCCTATCGAGAAGAGAACTACTTATACTGTACGATCGACTGAAGTGAGCATTAAACGATTCATTATAATGAAACTCGTGAGGGGAGCCGGATGTAGTTTTATTTGTTACTGCCGCTCGCGCCGCGCCGCGACTTAGCGTAGTCTAGTTCCGCAGAGGACGGGTCTGGGATGTGATCCCGCGCTGCCGACCCCGCCGCCGCCCTCTTATATACATATTTTACAATATATTATGGCATAATAAGATATTCATTTCGATGATTGATATGCTCGCAGACCGAGGCGGATTATTAAACGTGTATTAATAAATTTGCTTGTACATGAAGATTAAATATCATATATTGATGCACTGTATCCACTGGTGTTTTTAATAATACCACCTGTTTTTCATTATTCTTTTTTTAATAGGTTTATTTGGGTAATTTGTATATTTATAAGTAAATTATTATTGAGGACTTTGTCTCGAATATTATAGCAGGATATGCGGTAAGTTCTAGGCAAATAAAACCGTTGTCAAATACTAAGCGTTTGTTCTTGATTAGGAAACTTTGGCTCTTAAATGAAATACCCACTTCAATGAAATAAAAATATATTCTGAAAATAACTTCTTAACTAATTAGTAATTACAGTTTTGGATATGTTTTAATAACTAAGAGATTCATAACATTTTCTTTAATTAAGTATATTTAACATCAAAAAGATGCATGACATTTTACTTACATTATATGCACAATTTCAGTTCACTAAATTAAAAATAACTTTGTCCTCAAAAGAATATTCTGAATAAATGCAATAGCTGATCTACACAGTTACAAGTGATAACTCTATTTATAAAGAGGAGGTCTAACGTGAACCTACATTGCTTGTATTGAAACATTCTAAAAATCATAGAAAATACGATAAAGCTCAGTCCAGACACCAAGTACTAACGGTGCGGTGTAATAGCAAGGACTGGTATATAAAAAAGGGTTATTATCACATATCAGACTGACATACTTCAAGTGTAACAGTCATGTAAATAAAAGATAAGAACTGTCAAAGTTATACATCAGACCCGTGGCCTGGTACAACTCACCCTAAGATTAGCTAAGTTTACATGAATATGGCCTTTTCATACTACTGGTTTCTCAACTCTGCATTAAGCATAACCATAGGAATGGATGGAGGAAGTATTGAAAAGACCTTACCGAAACGTTGCCTAAGTAAATCTTAACTTAACTTGTGACTTGACAGTCTCTCCTAACACGGTTCACTCACGACAACCACAATACGTTATAGTGTTTATTTTGGTTAGAATCGCACTAAGACTAGAATTTTAAACCCAATGCAAACATCTGTGGCGTGTTCCTTCATCCAGCAATTTGTGGTTATCGCGAGTAGCCTGTGTGAAGCTGCCGGGTGTATCCCACTATTTCTATTGGGTATTTCTAATGATAGAAATATTGGGACTGATTCAAGTGATTGTCCCACTATTTCTGTTGCTGTCGGCTGCGTCAAAAAAAAAAGGTTAATTATCACCTCTTACAACGGCGTACAGTAGTACACATTTAATAAGGCTTACCGATGTACCTGCGCAGAAGACGAATTTTAGGAGCGCGGGAAATGCTATTGACCAATCGGCATACTCCACGCACGGCGCGTATTCTTCCTGTGCCGCTATTGGTCGGTCGCCGTGCCATGTTTGCGCGCGCCCGCGGTCTTGCGCAAGCGAGACGGATAACAGGCGCACTATACTTTGCACCTTAAAACTATGTACCATAAGTCTGATTTAAAGTTTGATCCTTCCTTCGGCAATAGTCGGAATAATTTGCCTTGTCTGCGTGGCCGAAGATTCACGACGCGCCTTATAAAGTGTGTACTACTGTAATACAGAAACTATTTTATTTATTTCCTCGTTCAATCGAGTATTTGTTTTTTTAATACCGAGAAGTCTTGTTTCAATTTTAATCTATTCATTAAAAGTGGTATACTTTTCAAATACCTAACATGGCGTTTTTTTGACGCAATAGAAATAATGGGCTAAAAATTTAAAATATCACTTGTCCCACTATTTCCGTGGAAATAGTTGGAAATAGTGGACACACCCAAGCTGCCGATAAGGTAAAGAGATTAAAGTTCGGAATGTTTCTGGAGTATCCTGCTCTCCAGGTCGTCGTGCATCTTCTCCACCTTGCGCGTGTGCTTCTTGATCATCTGCTGCTGCTGGTCGAAGTGGTCCATCTTGTCGCCGGTGGCTGCCACCTAGAAATGCATTGCGAACTGTACTCGACTTTTAATTAGGTTAAGACCTGCGCAGACGACGGGGTTTTCCTCTGCGGCAGAAGAAAGCCGGGTAACCGGTCATTTACAGGCCTGAGGCGACGGACTTATCTTTCAAAGAGATCTAGTTTGAGTCAAAACAGATCGCTTCTACCTGTATCGAGTAAAGCAAACGAGGGATTAAAAATACCGCGCATAAAAAGTCCCTCGGTAACCCAGGTCATACAGAGTGGACGAAGAATAGAACACATGTGATTTCAGATCATCACATTTCAAGTCCGATTGTAAGTGCTGTGTATTTTTAAAGTTAAAACTACATGCTTATGTAAGTACTGCAATATAATTCTACATCAAAGATGACGACTTCGAGAAGCTTCGGGTAAAATACAGGGTGATATTGCAAGGGGGTTGCCAAATTTTTAGGAGCAACCAAAATATTGTTCTCCGTATTTTTAATTCAATGATTTCTATCCGCTGTTCGGAAATACTTATTGTCCAACTAATATAAGGCATACATTTTGGCAGCTGCCAGTGCCATTAGTAATTAAACTTTATGCATAGCAAAAAGGGTTCAAGTGTTCTGGGAGGCTCAAAAGTTGAGGTGCCCGTGGCGCAGTTGTGACAGTGATCGGCGGCGATCGCTGTTGTAAAGTAATGGGATGGGTGACCACCCCGACCGAAAAATTTATTGATTTGTATTTCGGGCATCTCCGTGCTTCGGAAGGCACGTTAAGCAGTTGGGCCCGGTTGACGTCACTAGATGTCAGTCGTTAAGCCTAGTCAGAGGCCTTAGGGCGGCTTGATAACATCTGACATTAAGGTTGCTCACTAACCTTACACCCCCCTCCAACAATCCCGCGTGTTGGAGTAAGGCTCGTTCCACCTCATAGTTCAGGTGAGGCCTGTGCCCAGCAGTGGGACGTATATAGGCCGTCTATGTATGATGTAATTTACTTTCTCAAAAAAACATGTGCGTGTGGTATGAGTGCTCCTTTTTGAAAGTTGATCCAAACGTTACGAGATTCAGGAATATTTTAGGAAATAATTGTCAAAACTTCAATAGTGCAAATAAAAAATTGTCAAAAGTAGGTGGAAAAAGTTACGGTCAATTAACTAGAACACTCAATCTGCTGATCTGAGAAAAATACTTTATCTCGTGTGTCACAAAGTACTTATCTTTCTGTATATATTTATTGTGAAAAATTTGTGATTAATTTGTTAAATGTATCGACAAATATTCGATAGTTTTTAACGGTTTGTCTTGATTTTATAAAGGTATCTGTAGATCACTCAATCCTCCAAGTGTGCCGATGGAGTGTTCCTAAAATCTTTAACTACGGCTACATAAATTCTTGACCTTTTTACTCTATTACACGCATACAATCCCTAATCAATTTGTTAAACAAAAATATTACAGTAAAATAGAGTAGTTCGAGAGTAAATTGAAATATTACTTTCTTTGATAGGTCCCGTCTGAGTGTTCCATATTTAAGCGTATATTTAACTAACTGGAACTTGTATGCAAACCGAGACTACATTAGAAATTGTCAAAATGCTTTTCCTAAAATTCAACATGTCTTCTGTTTCTGTAAACGTTTAGTTAACACCAATAATCAACTTTATCATATTTATAAGCCGAAAAGTACTACGTTCTTCATGTAGGGTAGATATCATTTTATTTTTGTAGGACATTTTTTTCATTTACCCACATTCCGCGCTAACTATTCATTCAAAGCTTGATTTTTGTTCGTATACAACAGTACGCAACAGTATTATGAGTTAGAAGTTAAGACATTGTAATATATGCTGAACCAGTTATTGAGTTTACCTATTGCGTTACGCTCATTGTTGTGTTTGTCTATATTGTCATTTTGATTACTAATAATGAAGAACACTGTAAGTACCAACTTTTGTTTTAACTTTTTTTTTAGCGATATATTTATGGTAGTCTATTTTTCTCGAATATTAAGAATATAGAATGGAATATTAAATAACTGTCGGCCGATTTGGTGTAATAAGGTAAGGTAAGGTCAAAACACCTATTACGGAGGTGTTTCGCAACATTTGAAAATAAGAAACGAAATCACCCCTTGATAGTTAGTTACTTTTTAAATATATTTCATGTACAGAATTGGCCTCTCTACAGATTTATTATAAGTATAGATTACATCCTATTGCACCCGTGCGAAGCGGGGGCGGGTATATACCAATGTAACTAGGTGAAGTGTTTTATAATAAAGTGCATGATTCAATTAAAAAGTGTGCTATTTTTATAAATCCATGGTCACCCTAATCAATCTCCTCGCATATGAATATGATAAAGTTGATTATTGGTTTTAGCTGAACGTTTACAGAAACAGAAGACATGTTGAATTTTAGGAAAAGCATTTTGACAATTTCTAATGTAGTCTCGGTTTGCATACAAGTTCCAGTTAGTTAAATATACGCTTAAATATGGAACACTCAGACGGGACCTATCAAAGAAAGTAATATGTCAATTTACTCTCGAACTACTCTATTTTACTGTAATATTTTTGTTTAAGAAATTGATTAGGGATTGTATGCGTGTAATAGAGTAAAAAGGTCAAGAATTTATGTAGCCGTAGTTAAAGATTTTAGGAACATTCCATCGGCACACTTGGAGGATTGAGTGATCTACAGATACCTTTATAAAATCAAGACGAACCGTTAAAAACCGTCGAATATTTGTCGATACATTTAACAAATTAATCACAAATTTTTCACAATAAAATATATACAGAAAGATAAGTACTTTGTGACACACGAGATAAAGTATTTTTCTCAGATCAGCAGATTGAGTGTTCTAGTTAATTGACCGTAACTTTTTCCACCTACTTTTGACAAATTTTTATTTGCACTATTGAAGTTTTGACAATTATTTCCTAAAATATTCCTGAATCTCGTAATGTTTGGATCAACTTTCAAAAAGGAGCACTCAGACCACACGCACATCTAATAATCAACTTTATCATATTTATAAGCCGAAAAGTACTACGTTGTTCATGTAGGGTAGATATCATTTCATTTTTGTAGGTCATTTTTTTCATTTACCCACATTCCGCGCTAACTATTCATTCAAAGCTTGGTTTTTGTTCGTATACAACAGTACGCAACAGTATTATGAGTTAGAAGTTAATAAAGACATTGTAATATGTGCTGAACCAGTTATTGAGTTTACCTACAGTTGCGTTACGCTCATTATTGTGTTTGTCTATATTGTCATTTTGATTACTAATAATAAAGAACACTGTAAGTAAGGTATGTTGGGGTAAGAGCGGATGCTTTTTTGATGTTGTTGAAAGAGTTTGGAAAATATTTTTTTTCTAATATTCTGCTATGTTAACGGACTTACAACTTATATCGAGTTAATAGAAGAAATACCCGGCTTTGTGTTTCTAAGCAATTGAACCCATTATAATAGGTGATTTCTTATCAAAATGAGTTCAAATTGAGCAGAAGTGTTTTATTTCACCAGGGAAAGTGCGGACCATATCGGGGGAAGAGCGGACTATGTCCTAAAATCGATTCTATTCTGTGTATGCAAACGGTTCCTAAAGAATTCGATTCTGCTCTTTCCCCTTCCAAATCTTACTTTTTCAACAGCCTTGATTATTACTTAAGTTGGCCGGAAAACGTTTTTTAATAAAAAAAATGTCTTACACATCCGCTCTTTCCCCTTCCGGCCATAAAACAAAAAACTGGTTCTCAAACTTTATAGGGACGAAAAGCATGAACTTAAAAAAAGTGTTAAATTACAGTAGTTTTCCGAAAAATTTTAAACAAAACAAAAATAAAAAGAATTTTAAGTCCACAAACAGCGGGACTAATTCGAGTAACAAATAGATACCTTGAAAATAGTCTTAGGGTCAAAGTAACAAATTTCAATCGCGACAAAAGTAAGTAAGTAGAGATCGTCTAATCTGAAGTGACGGGCCTTTCCACTGCATCAACACATACAAGCAAGCAAGCACTCTTGTATGCGTAAATGCGGTGCAGAGGCGCATCGTTTCAGTCATTTTGGACGATCTCTACTTAGGTATTAATCAAATTTAAATGAAGAACTTTGGAAATAAAAATAAGTAGTAAAATTAGTTACCTACCTCAGTCACAGGGCAACTTTTAAGTCATAAACTTTAATATAAATAATATGGTACTTGGGTGAGGAACAATCACTTAGTGTGTGTCTAATAAGCACCCCGTATAATTAGTACTACTTACTTTTGAGATAAGCTAAAAGTTTGAGTATCACTGATTTTTTCAGTACATTTTGAAACCAGGGAAAGTGCGGATTAATGTAGTCCGCTCTTCCTCCATGGGGGAAAGATCGGATTCTAATGTAAAACATAAACTGTACGTTATTCATTATCATAACTTATGAAAAATAATTGAGACGAGAGCAACAAGCACAAAAAACTCATCCGATTTACAATACTCCTTTCGGATGCTGAGATACAGCACCAGGGGTAAGAGCGTTTTTGACAAAATTAGGCGAAAATTACACACCTTTACATTTTGCTCTTTACCATACGTGTTTTTGTGTAAAATAGATACAACAGGCTTTATTTTGGTACACTACGAAATGGCGTCGTAGCCTATGTTGCTCGTTTTATGAAATTGCTTTTCGTTCACGAGTTATTAGAACTCTCCGCTCTTACCCCGATCCGCTCTTACCCCAACATACCTTACCAAATTTCGTTTTAACTTTTTTTAGCGATATATTTATGGTAGTCTATTTTTCTCGAATATTAAGAATATAGAATGGAATATTAAATATCTGACGGCCGATTTGGTGTAATAAGGTAAGGTAAAAACACGTATTACGGAGGTGTTTCGCAACATTTGAAAATAAGAAACGAAAATAAGAATTTGTTAGTATTTTTAAAGGTGCCAAACAATTTTATAGTCAAAAATGGAATTTGTATTTTGTGTTGCAGTTGAGTCTTAGTTTATTTTCATGATATTTGTACAAAAATATATTAATAGTCAGGTCGATTTTTTCTAATACGGAGGTATGATATTGGTCGGAGCCTATTACTGTGGTAGACGGCTCCTAACACGGAGGGTCATTAACTATATTCATTGAAGTCCCGTACAAATATTTTTTATTAAATAATAGATAGATAGATAGATATTCTTTATTACACAAAAACATCACATTTTAATCAAATTACAGAGAACAATGTACAATTTAGGCGGTCTTATCGCTAGAGAGCGATCTCTTCCAGACAACCTTCAGGTAGAGGATCGTAAGTGAATAAAATAAATGTGTGTGTAATAATAATATACAGCAGAACATTCATGTCGTACCCGAAAATGAAAGTGCCGCCCAGGCAACAATAATACTAGAATCTTATTGGAAATGACGCCCTGAAAGTTACTTTTAGCACAAGAACCGTCTACAATTAACCCTTAGACTGCTATTGGAGTTCAACTAGATTTCTAATAAAGAACACATACCGCAGAATATGGTATCTTATTTATTTTATGAGTGAAGTTAATGAATGGAAAGTGAAAAACAATTAAACATGCACAATATTTTTCATTTCTGAGTCATACCACCGTATTAGGATTAATCCATAAAATTCGTATCATTTAAAAAGTGTGTTATTTTTATAAAACCATGGTCACCCTAATCAATCTCCTCGCATATGAATATGATAAAGTTGATTATGGTGTTAACTAAACGTTTACAGAAACAGAAGACATGTTGAATTTTAGGAAAAGCATTTTGACAATTTCTAATGTAGTCTCGGTTTGCATACAAGTTCTGGTTAGTTAAATATACGCTTAAATATGGAACACTCAGACGGGACCTATCAAAGAAAGTAATATTTCAATTTACTCTCGAACTACTCCTTTTTACTGTAATATTTTTGTTTAACAAATTGATTAGGGATAGTATGCGTGAAATAGAGTAAAAAGGTCAAGAATTTATGTAGCCGTAGTTGAAGATTTTAGGAACACTCCATCGGCACACTTGGAGGATTGAGTGATCTACAGATACCTTTATAAAATCAAGACAAACCGTTAAAAACCATCGAATATTTGTCGATACATTTAACAAATTAATCACAAATTTCTCACAATAAAATATATACAGAAAGATAAGTACTTTGTGAGACACGAGATAAAGTATTTTTCTCAGATCAGCCGATTGAGTGTTCTAGTTAATTTACCGTAACTTTTTCCACCTACTTTTGACAAATTTTTATTTGCACTATTGAAGTTTTGACAATTATTTCCTAAAATATTCTTGAATCTCGTAATGTTTCGATCAACTTTCAAAAAGGAGCACTCACACCACACGCACATCAAAAAAACTACGCTCAAAGATAATTACGATAAACACGAAGTTCAATATTATTCTGTAGAGCTTATTTAGGCCACTTCTTGCAACCGTGTATCCGGCGAAAAAATCTCAAAAAAACGAAACAGAATAAAAAACAAAACAAAAACCTTGCTATGATGTTTTTCGACGTTGCTTACATGATCAGCTTGCAAATGCCGCAGCTTCAGTAACCGGCTTTCGTAGTGTTGTAACTCCACCTGAGAAATGCCAAAAAATTGTTTATTTTGGACAACCAGAGGAATAAATAATAATAAATAAATATCCTTGGACATTATTCCACACAGCGCCATCTAGTCCCAAGTAGGCTAATTATAGTCCGTTATTATGGATAATATACATAGGAAACACCCAGACCAATACAAACAGACATGTTCATGCACACAAATGTTTGTACTGTGCGGGGATCGAACCCGCGACACTTGGTGTAGTAGCCGACTTCTCAACCAATTACACCAAGACGGTCTGGAATGGTCATGGAATGTACAATATTATATCTCTAAATTAAAAGATTTATGGCTAATTTCTAATTTCCTTTTTGCAAAGCATTTGATTGCTGGCAATAAACCACGCTTAGGATTATTGTAGCATAATATTAGTGTATTTTAAGGCGTAACTTACTCCTGAGTACAATAAATAACGCAGTTGTTAAATGTCACTACAAACATTTAGCCTGGCAGGGAAACTATTTTGTATTGCTACATGGTTTCAAAACAAGTAGCTGTAGTATTGATCCAACATAACATACCTAAACATTTTGGTACCATCAGGTACACACACTACCATTACTTATTAAAGTAATCAAGTAGTAAGTCAAAGTAATGAGTGTGAATCGCATTTGCAACTATCCTACTAATATTATAAAGGCGAAAGTTTGTATGTCTGGATGTGCTGTGTTGCTCTTTCACGTAAAAACTACTGAATGGATTTTAATGAAACTTTACAATAATGTTGCTTTTACATCTGAATAACTCATAGGCTACAATTTATAAAGATATTGTGTTAATTGTTGAAAATAAAGGAAAATATGAAAATATACGCGGCATTACGTGGTATGGCATGACAGTTGATGACAAAGACGGTTGCTGTCATTAGCGTAACTAAGGGTACGTTCCAAATTAAGACAAAATCGAAAATAGCGCGTTTTTAGAAAGATATTGCTTTTAGTTTCTCAACTTAATTCCACGCGGACGAAGTCGCGGGCGGCCTCTAGTTTACAAATACTTAAGGTAGTTAGCGTGGAGAGTGGACAAGCCTTTAGGCAAATAAATCTTACCAAGAAATAACCTGCAAATGTAATCTGCAGTTGATGTTTTTTTTTTTTTTTTTTTTTTTTTTTTTTTTTTTTTACATCTCAATTAGGCGCACATTTGACCACAATCTCACCTGATCGTAAGTGATGATGTGGCCTAAGGTGGTACATGCCGGCCTAACAAATGGCTGTTCACTCTCTTCTTGAAGAGGCCCAAGTTATATTGCTAAGTTATATTGTTAATGCATCATGAAGGCCGAATTAGATAAATCTAGGTTATTATTAAAAAACGCATTACCCTTAGCGAAGCTAGTTCATCAACAGTAAAATTAGCAGCAGCTGCCATCCTCCAGAGGCCTTGTACTTTGGGTTCAATAAACTCTTTGTTGTTTGGACCTATAAATTCAAAATAAAAGTCTTATGTATCTCAAATAGTAATCCAAAACAATGTTTATCATCATAACATCATTCAAGTGAGAATAAAAACAGTATCCAACTTAGCAGCTTATCTTCCTCACTAGAGGCCGCCCGCGTCTACGTCCGCGTGGACTCGTGTGGGTGGTTCTTTCTGTTAAATTACTTGAAAAGTACAGTACAGTAGGCGGTGCGACAAAAACTAAATAACATTTTTGTCGCACCACCTATTGTACTTTTCTGCTTAGCCTTATGGTTGACTAATAGAGAATGCCTCATTGGCATTAAGTCCGCCTTTTGTACCATTCATTGTTGTGCAATAAAGAATAAATAAATAGACTCCTATTGGTCACAGACTTCACAGAGTGATGTAATATAATATAGCCTTCCTCAATAAATGGACTATTTAACACAAAACTACTTTTCAATTGAAACAAGTGGTTCCTGAGATTAGTGCTTTCAAACAAAATCTTCAGCTTTAGTAGGTATTATATGCCCAGCTAAAAAGGTATTTCTAACTCATCAGTACATGGGTACTCAAAATGAACCATATAAATTACCTTTTGCAGTTATCCTATGCAATCTATCATAACCATCCCTCAGCCCCCTGTGTTTCTCTCTAACCATATTGGCCTTATCAATGAAGTCTTTGTTTATCTCATTTGTCTCGAGTCTGTCATCAATCTCATTGTATTTATCTATTTCCTCTTCATCCACAGCATCTGTAATGTTGTCAAATGTTGTCTTGTAAGCGAAGGATGTCGCCATAACGCAATGGCAAGCAGGCACAGAGCAATAGGCAAGATTGTAGTCTACTTGTTTTTTATAGAGCTAGTCTAGCTATAACCTAGTCTATCACCCTGCTTGACAGTGAGTTTCATGATACCCTATACATACACAGGCTGAATTTTTCAAGTGGATTTGGTAGGCCAAATCCTGAACTATGAGGAATATAGAAAAATGCTCTAAGGAGTCTTGAGGTGGAACTGAACAAAAAATATTTTCTTCACTATGTAGGATTTGGCCTAATGTATTACAATTCAAAACACATCTCTTCAGATAAGCAGTGAAAAAGGCTAGCTGTAAATAAAGTTAGTTTGAAATAAGTAATATGATAATACATAGTTTTCTCAATACTATGACCATTTGGTATTGTACTAGTAGACAATAACACAAGTCAAAACAAATAAAATTTCATAAAGAGAAATGATAAGGCCCCTGATAAGAGAATTGAATAAAAAATAAATGTCATAGCTATTGATAACATGAAGCTACTTAGATAAACATAACCAAGGGCGTACCCAGGATTTCAGCTAGGGGGGGGGCAGCTCATACCTGTGTGTGTGCTCATGTCGTTTTTCGTAGAGAGAGAATTACGTTTTTAATTCCCACTTGTAAGGAAAATTGACTTCTAGGGGGGGGCAGCTGCCCCCCCCTGCTCCTACCTGGGTACGCCCTTGAACATAACTGTACTAAGTTAAGTAAAACAAAGAGCATACTCTTGTAACCATCTTTTTTTCCATCCTCAACATCTGTAAGAAGGTCGTAGTATTGATCTATTTTAGCCTGGTGGTGGTTGAATTCATCTCTCAAAGCAGCCAGTTCCTCACTAGTGAAACCCGATGCTTCTGCTTTTTCCCACAGTAAATTTAGTTTTTTATCCTTGAATAAACTTTTGTTTATGTGGTCATCAATTGCAGAGTTGTAGGACTGAAAAAGGTTTATTATTTTAAAAAATCATTACATCCAAATAGTTGCAGATAGGTACCCATAATAATGACTAAGCACAACATAAGCAATCATTCACCAAATTAAGCATAATTCAGAACACCATAACAGGTCAGATAAATTTGACAACATTTTTCCTTTGAATCATACTAACTGGATGTTCTTTTTGTCTAGCAGTAGCATCACCAAAATGTTCCCGGAGGCCATAGACTTGCATGATGTTTGTGAGCTTGCGCCGTAGTTCTGCCTCTTTAAGACCCTCCTTGTCACCTCCTTCACTCTTAAATCGCTTAAATGTGATTTCTTCTTTATCTTGTATCATCAAGTCACTGTACAGTGATTTAAGTTTAGGTTCCGTTAATCGCTAAAAAAAAGATGCACATTAATAAAATCAAACAGGAAATTCTAAGAATGTCAAAAGTCTGTCTGTTCATTTTAATGATCTATAACTTGTTCTTCATTCATGAACTCTAGCAAAGTTCAAGACTTTCAGAGTCTTGTTGATTGCTAATTTTTTTAAGTGTGCAATCAGATAAATATTTTTAATATCAAAAATATTTGTACAAGGTATGTACCTGCTGAGCTTTCGTCCACAACAGGTTCAACTTATTCATTCTAAATGGTTTTTCTAAGGTCCTAAAATCTACACCCTC
The DNA here is from genome assembly GCA_950022985.1 of Udea ferrugalis. NCBI lineage: Eukaryota > Metazoa > Arthropoda > Insecta > Lepidoptera > Crambidae > Udea > Udea ferrugalis. The sequence continues at coordinate 15,257,811 of OX465525.1, forward strand.
CACTTTCGTCGTTTTTTCATTGGCACTTCGAGCATATTTATTTTCACTTATAACCGAAGTTGCTAAACATACAAAAATTAAATAATAGTACATTTCTGGAAAAATAATCGTCTATTTCTGTAAACAACACTTCAACACAATTCTAGAAAATTGTTCACACTTCACACTCTTCTCTCTTCTTCTCGCTCGGCTCGGTCGGGGTCATAGATAATACAGATAAAATGGGTCGGGGTTCTCGGCATAGAGAAAGATAAATATACCTACCAAGTTCTCGGTTGTTGTCTTGGGTTTGTTTTTTTTTCTTCGGCCTGTCAGGCAACAGTGTTGTACTGTGCCAAACAACAGTTATAATTTTGGAATAACGCGCAGCATGTTGCTTGCTGGTAGTGGCTGGAAATCAGGGATAGTTTCAGAGATGTTTACGATTTTATGCTTGCATATTTGTTTCATGATGCAAATAAGTTCTGTCATCCTCGGGGGCAGAACGCCAAAGGCATGGGGCAGAAGCGATGTGATGCTGTTTTTCAAGAAGGGTGACAAAACTCTCTTGAAGAACTACAGACCCATATCGCTTCTGAGCCATATCTATAAGTTGTTTTCGAGAGTCATTGCGAATCGTCTCGCTCGCAGGTTTGACGACTTCCAACCTCCCGAACAAGCCGGGTTCCGAAAAGGCTATAGTACCATAGACCACATTCATACGCTGCGGCAAGTTATACAGAAGACCGAAGAGTATAACTTGCCACTTTGCCTGGCGTTTGTGGACTATGAGAATGCCTTTGATTCGATTGAGACCTGGGCAGTGTTGCAGTCTCTCCAAAGGTGCCAAATAGACTACAGGTACATCGGGGTGCTAAGGTACCTTTACGAAAACGCCACCATGTCGGTCCGATTACAGAACCAGAGCTCTAATCCGATCCAACTACAGCGAGGCGTGAAACAAGGAGACGTCATATCTCCGAAACTGTTCACAGCTGCGTTGGAGGATATTTTCAAGCTTCTGGACTGGAAAGGACGCGGCGTCAACATCAATGGCGAGTACCTGACACACCTACGATTCGCCGATGATGTAGTTCTTATGGCTGAGACCTTGGAAGACCTGAACATGATGCTCGAATATCTCGGTAATGCTTCTCAAAGAGTGGGTCTTAGGATGAACATGGACAAGACGAAAATCATGTTCAATGCCCATGTTGCACCCGCTCCAGTTAACGTTGGGAACATTACACTCGAAGTTGTTGACCACTATGTTTACCTTAGACAGGCAGTCCAGTTAGGTAAGTCCAACTTCGAGAAAGAGATCTCTCGTCGAATCCAGCTCGGATGGGCAGCGTTCGGGAAGCTCCGGCATATATTCGCGTCTGAAATTCCTCAGTGTCTCAAGACGAAAGTCTTTGACCAGTGTGTGTTGCCAGTAATGACATATGGGAGTGAGACGTGGTCGTTCACTATGGGGCTCATAAGAAGGCTCAAAGTCACCCAGCGAGCAATGGAGAGAGCGATGCTTGGTGTTTCCCTGCTTGATCGTATCAGAAATGATGAGATCCGCAGGAGAACTAAGGCAACCGACATCGCTCGAAGGATTGCATCGTTGAAGTGGCAGTGGGCAAGACACATAGCGCGGAGAACCGATGGCCGTTGGGGCGGAAAGGTTCTCGAATGGCGACCGCGTACCGGACGACGTTCCGTGGGCAGGCCCTCCACAAGGTGGACCGACGATCTTGTCAAGGTCGCGGGAAGCCGCTGGATGCGGACAGCGCAGGACCGATCGTTGTGGAGATCTTTGGGGGAGGCCTATGCCCAGCAGTGGGCGTCGTTCGGCTGACATGATGATGATGATGCAAATAAAAGTTTTTATCAATTAATAGTAGATATTGATTCCGAAAACTTCATGAATGGGTGAGTACTATCAACTAGTGAAAAAGTCTTTATAGACTTGACTTCACGTGCCTGGGGGAAGCCCGTGAGTGTGTTCCTCACCAGCACCCTCTGCAACTTACGGAGCGGCGTACCGACTAAAAAGGATACTGGGGACACCCAGCAGGCCCACCGACATTCAGCAGTTAGCCGTTGGACCCGCTTATCCTCAATAAAGAGAGATGTCAAACCGTATCCACCTTGACCGTAGTTTGAGCTTCCAAGATCACATTGAAATAGTCCGCGATCGTGCCGCCTTTGTCCTAGGCCGCCTCCACTGTCTTATCAATAAGCGTAGTAAGTTGTCCCTTAGAAATAAGGTTCGACTTTACACGTCCTGTATCCGCCCCATCATGACTTATGCTAGCCCCGTGTTCGCACACGCCTCCTCCCGCTCTATCCATAAGCTAGCCCGTGGTTCTTACGCAATGAAAATCTCCATTTAGACTAAGATCTGCCTACCATCCAGCAGTATCTAAAACAGTTGTCCTCCAAATTCTTCGACTCTAGCATGACCCACCCAAACCCCTTAGTAGTCCAAGCCTCTAATTATATCCCTAGGCCCCTTAAGGGCAAGCAATCCCGGAAACATCGTCGTCCCAGACATGTCCCACTAGAGCCTGATGATGCCATCACCCGCTTCATCGCCTCCGTCAAAGAGCTCGCGCCAAGCCAACACTCTACAAGACCGAGATATTGTCCACGCCGGCGTGGACGCGCGTCGCGGCCCCAATCTTTTAGTCATGCTTCGCGGTACCGGCACGTCCCCGGCCGCTTCTCTCCCCAAACTTACGTTAGATTGCCTAGTCCCAGTAACTGAGGGCACCCTTAGGCCTGTTACTTAAATGTTAGGGGTTGTGAGCCTTCCGCTCACCCCATTGCCCGGTAAAGCTGTGAAAGTCACACCTTGGACTAACAGCTAATCAATTCAAAAAAAAAAGTCAAACCGTACAATTGAGGTCTCAGCGTTTACGAGGCCAAGGCTTTACGTCGATTCTGTTTTTCAAGGTTTCAAGGTGTCCAAATCTGCGCACTTAAATACAATACGCACTTAAATCAACTATAAAATAAAACATAAAATTTAACATAACATAATCGGCCTATATACGTCCCACTGCTGGGCACAGGCCTCACCTCAACTATGAGGTGGAACAAGCCATACTTCAACACGCGGGCTCAGTGCGGGTTGTTGGAGGGGTGTAAGGTTAGTGAGCAACCTTTTTGTCAGATGTTATCAAGCCGCCCCTAAGGCCTCTGACTAGGCTCAACGACTGACATCTAGCGACGTCAACCGGGACCAACTGCTTAACGTGCCTTCCGAAGCACGGAGATGCCCGAAATACACATCACTAAATTTCGGTCGGATGGTCACCCATCCCTTTTCCGACCCAGCGTGTGTTGCTTTACAACAACGATCGTCGCCGATCACTGTCACAACTGCGCCACGGGCACCTCGGCTACACTATCATTGCATACGCTATGCTGTCATACATTCTGACACGCTCTGACACACATTCTGTCAAATCTGCACACATCAATCTGAAACGCTATTGAAAAATGGGTCTCACGTACGTCAGTCAATGTTACTTCTTTCTTTAACACAATGGAAAAGGAAAGAAGGTATCGTTTACTTTTCGATTCCATTAAAGTGAGCGGTTCGTGCCAGACCTATTGTTTTGTGTCTGACAAAAAGTTGCTCTCGTTATAATGTGTATTAATGCCAACAGACGATGGGCAACACTATAGCGTGACAAGTAAAATGAAAACAGATGATGAGATGACAGATTTACTACCCGTTCAAAAACTACAAACTTTTGTGGAGATTCTAACAAAATTACGCTCTTTTTTGGCTACCCTTAAATTGTACGAGTAAAGTAACGTTTCTCCAAAATTCAATGCCAAGGTTTTATGTAACTAATATGCAGTTCGTTGAACGAGGGTTGATCAAAAAAAAGAAACTATGCATAGTACCGCAGCATAGCCATCGCTATCGCTTCCTTTGACACTTTGACAGGAGTGGTTACGTTCATTGCAGCGTTGCCAGTGCGGACTTTTTGTTCCGATTTCGGAACTTTTGAGGTCCTAGTGGAACTTTTGCGGAACTCGAGGATCAGCGGAACTATTTGGAACTTTAGTCCGAAACAATAAAATATATCATTTACGAACTAAACCTTACTTCATAAAAAAAATGTGAACGCATGAACGGAGCTTTTTACACGCAAAGTCATTTTGGCACAGCACAGATAAGTATATTCATTCAATCTGTGATCTTATTGCAGTGCTATAAAGTGCAAAATTAAAGTTGATTTCAGGTGAACAACGGACGTAAAATGTCAAAGAATCGTAGAATTCGTTGAATCAATTCAATCAATCTTATCAATCAGTCAAATGAAAAACACTTAGTCAAAAGTTTTAATTTAACCTTGTTTTTTAGATTACTTGAGTATTTTTGTAATTGTAAATAGTAAATAATATTAAAACAAACCTGGGTAAAATGAGTATCTACGGGTTGTTCCTGATGATATGACAGTAAGAAAGATATTAAACTGAAACAAAGTATACGTAAACCATACCTATATTCTAAATTTTGACGTGATAACGTCTTTAAAATCGTTTTAGTCGGGTGACATGTTCAGAAACTTGTGTCACACCAAAACCTCACGAGCGCGATCGCAGGTATAACGAGAGAGAGACGGACCGATCTCCCGTCTCATCTCGAGCGCTGCCAGTCTATCCGTGAAACTTGTCACGCGGAATCCTCACGAGCGGAGGCAGGCATAGCGTTCGAGTGAGTGGACCGATCTTCCGTCTCTCTCACTCTAGCGGCATACAAACGAATGGAGATTTTCTCGTGTGGTTAAGTTTTCGTTGAATGTTTAACAGTGAAACAAATCACCAATAAGACGTTATCACGTAAACATCTCGAACGTAAACCTACTTTACAAACAACCAATTTTTTAATTCTTAAACTATACCATGCTTTTTTTCAGATGCCATTTAATAAATGAAACTTTTGTAAAACAAGAAATACGGATAAAAAAAATTGGTTGTTTGTAAAGTAGGTCCACGATCGAGATGTTTACGTGATAACGGCATATTTTCACGGAATGACTGGCAGCGCTCGAGATGAGACGGGAGACCGGTCCGTCTCTCTCTCGTTATACCTGCGATCGCGCTCGTGAGGTTTTGGTGTGACACAAGTTTCTGAACATGTCACCCGAAAAAAACGTTTTTAAAGACGTTATCACGTCAAAAAATAAAAATAACCTTCATTGAATGAATGATTGAGCAGAAGACTTTATGAAACAAAGCTTAAATTAAGGTATTTTTATCGCAAATAAAGTAAAATATAATGTTTTTTTTTTACCTACACATTTTCAAAATTTTAGTTTTGTAGAAACGGAACTTTTTATGGAAAAACGGAACTTTTTGCGAAAGATTTCGGACTTTTTCGATTCATACTGCCGGCAACACTGGTTCATTGGTTCGTTTGCCTTTCAGCGCTCTCTGGTTTTGTGCTATTTATTTTGTTGAAATAGCATTGCTGTTTTAACCTTTGTTTTACGTGAACTATTAAACCTTTGTGCGTAAAAATATGACCAGGGCGTACCTTTCGGTACCATAATCGAGATTCCGTTCAGCACAATGGAAGCTCAATAAACAGCTATTCTTTCCCACCTGGGACTGCATCTTTGCTAACGCGGTCGCGGGCACGTACAATCCGTCTGACCATCGGCACTTTCTCTCGCTGATGCGTTGCGAGTCTGTTACTCAACACGCCGTTGTGCAAAGATTAGTCGGAGACTGCGATGTTTCCTAACGGTAGTGTGTAAACCGCGGAGGCTAGTGTCGGGCGTGCGATGATCGCAGGAGTGCTGTAGTGTTATGTGCACTGTGGTGTTGTGATGGTGGAACGGGACGGCATGCGGCGTGGCAGTGGTGGAGGCTGCGGCTGGGGCAGCGGCGTGCTGGGGCGCTGGTCGCTGCGCCGCCTTCTGCTCGACAGCCCCCTTGTCGGGAGAAGACTCGCTCACACAGGTAATGATCAAAAGATTTTATTTACATTTGTTTAAAATGAATTATGACCTTGAAGTCTCACCACATCTGCAAACAACCTAAAGAAAAACCTAACAGGCTAATTGGAAGATCTGTTTATTTTACTATAAAAGTAACAATTTTTCAATAAACTTCTACCCTGATAACAAGTAGATCAACTGATACAATAGGTTGATTTAGACATTTCTTTGTAGTCTCTGAAGAATCCATATGATTCTGATAATCTTATCAGATAAGAGGGGATTTTGTTGATGGTGATATCTAAATCTTATCTAAATTGGTATGGGATTTGACAACAGCAAATAGTACTTTTGCCCTCATTGAGTTTCAATGCTTAGCATTTCGTGCAACACATATGCAATTGAACAACAATCAAACCAATTCATAGAAATTAAGGCATCATTGGTCCGTCAATCAAAACAGGTCAATGTCAGTGGCTAGTGGAAGAACTGTGACCTCATTTGAAGTTTGCATAATGTTTAATTGCTTGCTGTTAATAAGTAATACAACTATTTATTGAATGGTGCAAATGACCTAGATGTGTGCTTTCATGCATAATAATATTACACTTCCTGAATTCGATTAGATAATGTTTATTTATTGTTGCTTTAGTCAAGTGGTTAGTTCATCCTTTCAACTTTGTTTCAATGTTAAATAAGGCTCTATTCCGAAGGAGTTGACTATCACCGTTAATAATTAAAGCTGTTATTAAGGTAAAGCAGGGCCTCCTTCACAGGGGATATTATCATTTACCTGTACGTATGTTCAAACCTACTACTATACTACAAACTGCTGAAATGAACTTTACTTACTTTAGATTTTTATTTAGCATTGGTCACCTACAGCTAAAAAACTTGTGCACGCTGTTTTCTGTCTTTTGTTTGTACAAATTGTCCTGAAGGAGACTTAACAATATAAAAACTTAGTACCTGATATACGCTTTTTTTAGGAATTTCAACTGTCTTTTAGGAATCAAAACAAATGCCAACTATTTTAACAATATTCATAACAATAACACTGACAACAACATCATTAAAAATGTGAGTTGTTTGCAGCCTGTTGTTATAAGGAAAAATAAGATTGTGGTTTTATCTCATTGCAGTCAGTCTCTTAATTAGTAAGTTTGCAAAATAATTTGTCAATAATATAGGTAGATAATAATAGCCCTTGTCAGGTATGTAACAACTAAATAAAAAAGTAGGTTACTTAATAAGATGACTGATATTGTTTTGACGTTAGCAATAATAAATATGCCAGTAACTGAACAATAGGAACATAAAAGTTTCTTGAAATAGTTGCTAATTATGAGATCATAGTTATGTCAAGTGTTGCAGTAAGAGGTCATAGAAAAGAGTTCAGCTGAGCGTCTCAGGGCATGATGAATTGTTATAGGCATGGTGCAATAACAATGATCTGTCATCATTGTTACAATAGGGTAGACGACTATGATGCATTTTGCGTGTTATTTTATGTTTACCAAATAAAATCATTAAAATCAAATAGATTTGTGAAACCACAATCAAAATTTGATTCAGTATGAAGCCACAAAAGGCCTTCAAAGTTGGGTGGGCAAGTCCATTTCAAAAGTATACATATTTTGTAAAAAAATAATACCATTTTCAAACAGAGACTATTAGGAAGCAATTTTGTTAAAAGACCATTTTCATAAACGTAATATTTAATATAGCTGTCGTACAAACTTTTTACGCGCTCCTTATAACTACGTTGGTGTGACGTCATAATTTAGGACACGTTTGAATGGAGCGTTTTTGGGCAAGTCCAAAAATGTGCAATTCAAATTGTGATATCTCGGGTAGTATTAATACTATAGCAGTGATTCTTTTAGGATTGCGTTCATAAATATAACGTCCTTCGATAATAAACAAAAAAAAATTACAGTCGTCTAGCCTATTTTATTGTTTCAACATTCTTGGTGTAGCATTTGAGTGGACTAATTTCAAAGGGAAAATTAATCATTCTGTAGTTTTAAATTACATGTAGAAGTAGTTGATATTTATTAAATTAACTATTAATGTTTTGTAAAGCATGAACTTATATGAAGAGAGTTTATTATAGAGATATTAAACTCTCTTCATATGAGTTTAAATAATAGGATTTAAATTATGATTATGATAGTAATTGGATTTGAAACCTTGACCTAGTGTTTTCTCGATATTTCGGTCTTCATATATATTTCAATAAAATATTGATTTTTTGGACCTACCTATTGTAATCTCTAATCATAAAAATGGATTGCTGTTCGTTTTTCTCGCTAAAACTCTAGAACAACTGGACCAATTTGGCCAATTTTGATTTTAAAATATTTGTTAAGGTCCTGGGAAGGTTTAAAAGATGAGTAAATATAAGGAAATGCTAGAAATATAGTAAAAACCACAATTCTGTTTTCTCCTAGCAAACGTTTCTACCTGTCACGTGACACTGAATGTTTGACAACAGAACGAAGTCTGTCGGGACAGCTAGTTCAATATATTTTAATTCAATGTTCCAGTCTGATCTCAATTAATTGTGAAACCTTAATAATATCCAATACTTTCTCTAGAAAACTGCTGTCTGTTTTTATTCGCCTAATACTGATATGATGGTAACTTGTACAATAAGTTACTTATCTTTTGAACTAGCATCATTAATCAGGTCAACGGTACATTCTATCAAAATATAGCTCGAAGAAAAGAATAGTCCAGCCATACATAGTAGACAAGACATTATCTGTCGATTTTTAGGGTTCCGTACCTCAAAAGGAAAAAACGGAACCCTTATAGGATCCGTCTGTCAAGACCCTTTTTCTCAAGAACGCGTGGAGGTATGAAGCTGAAATTACTCAGGTCTACTGTACCTTGAAGCTGTGAAAAAATCAAACTTCTAAGCCAACGCAATCAAAAGATACAGCCGTTTATGCCGCAATTTTTCGACACTTGCAAGGGAATCAAAACCTACAGGGTGCTTCCCGTGAACTCAGAATCTTGAAATTTGGTACGAAGCAACGTCTTATAGCAAAGATAAAGGAAAAATTACGAAAACCATAAATTTTTAGTTACATCACATAATATATATTTTTTTAATAATTTTAAACTTACTACCCATTTCCTCATAAACGCGTAGAGGTATTAAATTGAAATTCATACCAAATACTCAGGGCTATAATACCTTTAAGCTGTAACAAAATCAAACTTCTATGTCAACGCAATCAAAAGAAACAGCAATTTAAGCTGCATATTTTGAAACTCGCAAGTACTCGCAAGGGAATCAAAACCTAAAGGGTACTTCCAGTCGACCTAGAATCTTGAAATTTGGCATGAAGCAACGTTTTATAGCACACATAAAGGAAAAATTCCGAAAACCTTAAATTTTTAGTTACATTACAAAATATATATTTATTTTTTAGTAAATATAAACTTATTACTTTTTTCCTCATGAAAATAGAAACCATAGTTATGACTCGATTGTCGTAATGAACGAACTTTGTAAACCTTGCAGGTTTGTACGGAACCCTCGGTGCGCGAGTCCGACTCGCACTTGGCCGGTTTTTTTTTTTGTAATTTTCAACCCATTGACCGCCATAAACGTTTTAAAGCGTCCGCAAGACATTAAAATAAAATGTGATGGTGGTCAATGGGTTGTCTACTTTGACCAGACTATTAACAGAAATCAGCCTTGAGCAATAGGCATGATGACTGTATTTTTTTTTTGTTTATTATCGAAAGACCTTACATTTATGTAAACAATCCTCAAAGAATCACTTCATCTGGATCAATACCACCAGAGATATCACAATTTGAAATGCACATTTTTGGACTTGCCCAAAAACGCTCCATACAAAAGTGACAGCGATAGTGACGTCACTGTCGCTTTTGTATGGAGCGTTTTTGGGCAAGTCCAAAAATTGTGCATTTCAAATTGTGATATCTCTGGTGGTATTGATCCAGATGAAGTGATTCTTTGAGGATTGTTTACATAAATGTAAGGTCTTTCGATAATAAACAAAAAAAAAATACAGTCATCATGCCTATTCAATAAACGATTTTCTTTCGAATTTAAACATCTGATGTATTAAATTGACTTGCCATAAAACATAGGTTTACTTACGTCACGTGTGTAATCGATTGCGTATAAAAAGCCACGCTATTTAAATCAAAAGTTATAAGCCGTTAATCTCACTTGACGTTTAAAAAAAACGCTAGTCCTGATGCAACCGTTCTATGTTAATGTATATCCCATTCGCGTGCATACTTAGAAGGTTTCTTCGCGACGCTAGCCTGTGTCGGTCCACCTATTTTACTACGATTAATTTCGGACTTTGAGTGACGTCGACGTTCCATTAATCTTATTTCTAATTCATCTCCCGGTCTAGGGTAAATTAAATAAAACGTCTTATCTATCGCATCCTTCATCACATTATAGGTACTTCTAATAAATCAAAATGGCTATGTTGGACTTAACAAACTTTAGCGTTAAAGAGCTAAAGTGCCAGTTCAGTAAAATTTAACTAGGTATGTTGAACTTGTCCCACTATGTTCCACTGAAACTTAAACTAACTGAAACTTAAACTACTGAAACTTAAATTAATTGTCAAGTAAAAAATAATGAACATTATTTCTTTTCATTACCCAAAACAGTAAGAATCGACCACTGGTGAAGTAAATGCGCTAGGATATTAATACTAAATATTTATTTGCCATGTGGCAGTTAGTGGTAAAAAAGGAACTCTGTCGATGATTTTACATGTATGTATACAGATAGTGTGAAATGATTACTTTACTTATAGGAAGCATTCATTTCGTGGTAAAAAGCATCACCATCTGTATCGAGGTGTACGGTGTCGCTGCTCTCGCTAGAGCAATTTCCGCCTGCTCCGAACTAGGCGACGTTACGTTGCGCCATTGCATCGTCAGCGCTTGTGATTCGCCATCATTTCGACTGTACGGTACATTATGTATACTTGCCGCGTTAGGGAACTCGGTCGCGAGATTTTGCCGGTTTTAATACCGCAATGTGTGTGCTTACATACAATACGTTTCACTTATTTTTTTAGCCATTCAAACATTTTTAATTTCCTAAACTGTACTCGAGAATTTTGGCCAATCCTATTCTAAAAGAGCCATTGTCGTTTGAACTGAATAGAGAAAGTGACTTGTTGCTCTTTCGGAAATGTTATTTTGTCTCGCTTCTCATCTAGGTTACCTTAATTTGGCCTGACTAACGAGTGTGTCCTAGTAACGTCCTCGCTGAAACGAGGACGTCTTCATAACCTACCTAAGGCTACAATATTAGACGTTGCTAACGTTTGACCTTATTCCAGTTTTTACTTTCTGAAATTACTACTAAAATTCGTTGGCATATTTTATTTTTATAGTTCTTTTTGTTGTTCTTAGCGACTGCATGTTTTAAATCTTCATCGTTTGTAATCGTATTCTCCTTGCGTGCGTCTCCGTCAATATTAGCATACCCGACAATGTGCTTATGTTGCTATTTTCCGCTATGCTTCTTCAAATTCTGATCAAAGTCGCTATCTACAACTTCGCCAGCACGTTCCTGTCACAGAATATTTTATTATATTCTCGAGCGTTCCGCGCCATGTCATTACCAAGGCCTTTGTTTCAGCTTACATTGTTGCCTGTGACATGACAAAAGCTTTCAGAACACCCACTTCGATGTACAGTTTTGTTTTTCCTTCGTGCAACCTCGATTTAAAATTTACTTCAATCGATACGACACGGGGTACGTCAATCAAAGCTGAAATGAAAAGTTTGACGTAAATATTGTACGTAAATAGACGGTAATCATTGTTGCTGGTTATTTATCGACGGTTGATTTCCATTTATGTTCAGTAAAGTCTGCAAATGCGGTCGGTCGCCGCAGTCCTGCTTGCATCGTCCTTGTGCACGCTAGCTGCTCATTCGCGAAATATCACATTTCCATACGCTAGCCAATGCAACAGTTTCGCTGCGACTGCTCAGTATGCAGTGCATAACGCATTCCTCGCGTCCAGACCCTATAATTTATCGTTTCTTAGCATCGATGTTATTGGAGCCACTGTCGGATACACTTTAAAATGTCCGTTATGATTTTGAAAGGGTTTGCATTCGTAGAATGTTCAAATACCAGAAACTTGTTTCGTCTGGGCCTGGTAAATGCAGCCTTGAGAAATATTAAGTTTGCGCGCCTTTACAATGGAACTGCAGCATAGAAGACTGATCTTTCAACTCTACACCTACCATTAATTTTGAAAGGTTTAGGGCACACTTACGCAATTTTTGGAGCTCAAAAATTTCAAAATCGTGTAAAACAGTTTTTTTATTTATAGTGAAAATGTTTACTTCGAAATCTAAACTAAAACATACAAATTTTCGACCAAACAACTACTTTAAGTATCGAATCGAAGTCGTCTTGAATCGGTGTTCATGAACTGGCCGACTTTTGTACCTACTAAGAACTTGTCTTAATCTCATAATCAATATGCAAATTGTAATGATTTTGAACGATAGATTTAATGCAAGAGTGCGCACGGCATTTTCGCTTTCGTGTCGATTGCCGAACGTTAGAATTTGGGTCGTATTCAAAATTTACCAACAAACAGGACTTGTCGGTCGAGTAATTAATCATAGTTACAAGATTTTAAAACTAGATCACAATCATACATTGTTAGTTTGAAACAACAGTTCATTCTCTTTTATTTTTCTTTCTTTGCATAGGATTTGCATATAAGCGAACTGCATTATTTTTCCTGAGTTTTAACCTTGCTAGTCACGGTTTTAAATCATAATAATCGGCCAAAAGTTTAAATTATGTACATTCTGTCAATTGTTTTGATGAATTGTAATTGTGATCTTTTGAATAATTAATCAAATGAATACCTATGAGGTGTATAATTGGTCGCGACATTCGGTTATCGATTCCATGCATTGGTGTCACCGCTTATTATAACTTCCGCTTGAGACCATTTTGCAAATATTTTATTAAAATCGTATGAAATTGTAGGACTGCAAGTTTGTTTCTGCGGAAATATTGACTTACCTACCTTAGGAGTACATATATGATTCGTTTTGACGACCCTTTTAGCGCGGAGGATTAGAGTGTCAGTTGTTGAGACGCAAGAGGGTTGTGGCCTTCATTCCTGCCTTAGCTTGATTTTAATGAAACAGATGTCTGTGCTCGGTGTCACTGTGTGTTCTTGGTCCTTGCTCCAGTTTTCGTAGCTCAAGAGTTAAAGGATTACTCTTGCGCTACGAAAACATGGCCAGGGCAATGGCTGGGCTGTTGACTCTTGGCATTTTTTTAAAACCTGTAGTGTGGTCAGTGTTTTTTTCAACATGGCGTGGTAGACAAATTATTTCTACGTAGCGTTTCTGATAAGAGCTTATAGGCATCGATTTCTGAAGTAATGTTAAACGAAAAACTGAGCGTATTTCAGAAAAGTTGTATCCTTTTTGTTACATTCATAAAACTAACTAAGCAATTTCCTAAATTAATAACTGTAGCTTGTGCAAAGAATGATACCAAAACACTAAATTGCCTGTTTCTGCATTGTAAGCTAACAAACAATAGTGGTACAATAACATCGGATTATGGTCTGGCAGTAGTGCTGCAAAGGCTAGCCGCTCATAGTAAAGGTACGGGCGGGACAGAGGTCCCAGAAAATTGCGGTGTATAAATCGGGACGTATCTAGCAGCACAACCTGAATAATTACTAGGTGATAGTGGTGAAACCGAGTATCCGTCCGCGCCGCGGCCGCGTCGCGTCCTCAACCTTTTCGTCCCGATAATAGATGCCGGCACGGGCCAGGTCGTTTTTCTCCCCAAAAATATGTCCGATTGCCCTCTCCAAGTAACGTCCGAGGTTCTTACCCCCCTCTGGGGTGCCCTTAGCTCGTTACATTAAGTATTAGGGTTGAGAGCCTTCTGCGCTCACCCTACAGTCCGGCAAAGCTGTCAGAGCCATCAGCGACTAACAAGGTAGAAAATAGGTTCTGAAGTAGGCGTACACACTTTCATCAACAAGGTTCTCTTTACGGCTGAAGAAGACCATGTTTACAAATTAACTTTTATGGACCTGTACCCTGCAGTGGCACGAAGAAAAAGCCTGTGTATTTTTTTTTTCCCAAATTGGAAGAAAGAAACTGGGACATTTCACGGGGCATGTCCAAAGTCAGCCAAAATCGGGACACCTGGCAGCACTAGTTGACAGCGGGTTACCTATCATTAGACCGAATTTTCCTATCCCGAATTTCATTTTCCCGAAAACCTTTCGTTTATTTTCGTTCGGCATTTTTTCATTTTCCCGAAATGACGTTTGCCACTGTATCAGTTGACCAATTATCAACTGGATTTTTCTCGTTTGCCAGACGTATCATAACATAAGGCCACAAAACGTTTTACCGAAGTGATGATTGACCGAAATGACCCTTGTCCGAAGTATTGTTTTCCAGAACAATCATTAGACCACTGTTTTGACTGCCATATTTTTAGTTTACCAAACGATCATAAAAAAGTTACGGGTTTAATGGAAGCAGCATAAAAGCAGACAAGGAATTTTTGGATTTAAAATAAAATAAGAAATTGACAGCATATACGCAGGCAAACAGCATGCAAGTTCAAGGAAAACACAAGAATTCTGTCACGGCTCCGGCATTACGGGGCTCCGGCGGTTCCTCGCGTGCTAATCGTCGCAGATGGCTTTAGCTCAGCACCACAGCTTCGGCTTGTTGGCCGGCTTCGCCGGCCAGCCTCAGCCGCAGCGCCTCGCTCATAGCCACCTGCTCCTCAGCCCGCGGGCCGCCTCGCCCCTCCATGCCTACGCGCTTTTAAATAACACTCTTGGGGTAGGGCAAAACTAGTACCACGTGGTGTTGGGGTTGACTGAGTCGGATTCTCCCTGAAGTTGAAATTACTGAAAATCGACGTTAACGATACGGTTAACGTTATCATACAGTAGTTGTGGCTTAGTAATATTCAGTCAAATGTGGTTTAGGTAAAGTGATCATATGCCAAATAAGTCATCTGGTAAATGAAAAAAGTTGAAAAAAGACTTCGGACAACAGATAAAAGTTTATTCTGAAATTCGGTCTAACGTAGTTCGGTAAAACGACACTTACGTCAAAAGATGCTTCGACGGGTTGAAAATATGTCAAGCAATACATCTGGCAAATGAAATGTTGGTCAATAGTTTTCAGTCAAATGAAATTCGGACTAGTAAATTTCGGACAAGTGACGGGTTCCCTTGACAGCGAGGCTGGCGCTCGTGTCGGCTGAGATATATTAGCCTCCCGACCGAGTTGGCGTGAGTCGGCTCTGGTGGGGGAGGGGGGTGCCGTGCGTGGCCGTGGTGCAGGCTGTTGTGCCAACATTGGAATCGATATCACTAGTTGATCGCCCTTACTAGTTGGTAACTGATCCTGCACGCCAGTGAATCATTGATGCAATACGTGTTTGGGTGTTAGTATTTTGTTTAGTCTAGCCCGTTAGCTTGGTCGGAAGTGGTCCTGTCTGCCGTTCCCACCCAAGACAAACATTCATGCCATGAACGCACATGCGTTTGTATTGTTTATTTAATATCAAGTTTTTCAGGTGGCCAAGATCATGGTGTTGAAATGTGTATACCAGTCTTTGACCACTGTACTACAGTTCAAGCGTAGCAGACCCTCCACCACAAAAGCCTTCACGTGATTCTGACGTGTAACCGCTTATTACTGGAGCGTCAATCTACCACCCTATTTGTCGCACTTTTAAAAATCTGCCCCTCTCCACAGCTTGCTTCGAGTAAACCTGAAACACCCGAGACAGACTGTGGACAAAGGTCTGTCGCAATCGCAACGCAAAAAGACAGTCTGAGCAGATGGTACACTAGATGGTTCGACAATGTGTGCGAATGTGATGCTCCCTCCTGTCTCTGGATTATCTATTGAGCCCAGCGTGTCCGGGCAACTGCACGCGCGATGCAATGACCCAATAACAATAAAACTGCTGCGTTTTATTCGCAATTTTATGGTCTCTGTGACTGCAAAGTGGCTGAATGTTGCCCCCATGAAAAGTAAGCGTCTAGGCTATTAAGTAATATATTGTCCAGGTCTAATAAATATAATATAACCTACAGGATGCCGGCGGTAGGCTCACCGCCTGCGGTCTACAGTTCAACTTTAAATATTCTCGGGAAAGTGTGGACTTCGAGTGTTGCTCGTACCATCTCATTATAACTACCATGTCGGATTTGAATACAATATCTTAACGATTTAAAGTGCAGTGAACTCACTGCGATTGCGATATGAAACGTCAAAATAACGTTTGTTTATTCGCATTGTTTGTAATAAAGCGCACTTTCTACGGGCACATGCCGTGGAGCTGATCATTGCGAGCGTGACCCGGCCGCTGCGGCCCAGTTGCACGTGTGTTGGGCTGTAAGGGCTAGTTCAGACACGGCGATAACCGCGCGAGTTCAAAAGGACGAAGCTAGAAGGAAAGAAGTTTATTCTAAATCCGTCCTTTTCAACTCGCGAGGTCATCGCCTTGTCTGGACTAGCACTAAGAGCGGCTTGCACACGCAGCGGCTGCAGCGATTCAGTAGCGAGCAGTCAGGCAGTTTAAAGGGATTAACTACCTTAATTGCTTTCGACACAAGGTCGAAAAGGTAGGTCAAGGTAGTGCAAGCGTACGTCTCACAAAAATCGCAATGTTAAATTGCTTTTGCTCTCAAAATCATAAACGCCAATTAAAATTAAGCAGCTTTTATGATGATAGCTGTCACCTTAAGTTACGGTCCGTAGTACCTATTCTGGCCTCGGTTTAGTTCTCCATACACTTAACGAGACGGCATATATTTAAAGGCGTTCTTATTGACGTTCCTGAATGTAGAGGTTATTCCTTTAATATTTGATACGCCTGGAGTACCTAGATCTGGATGATTTTAATGATTAAGCTGACGTTAACAAAGCTCTATGAAAGTCCCCCTCATGAGTTCTCGCCTTGGCGTGGCGAGGGGGCTTAGTACCGGTGGTAGCGTCCAACCGCCGGGAAGCGAAGAGGACTCACTCAGGCGTGGCAGTGTGGTGGACTGGCCACCCACCCGCTGCAGCCCGCAAGGGCAACACGTGGGATTGCGGGGCCAGTGGGGCCTGCAAGCGCCCTGAGGCTCGTGGTGGAGGCCGCGGCGCACAATCGGTTGGTGGGGGCCAGTGATCCGAGGCTGATCCCCCCTGTGCGTCGCGGCCCGGCGGGGCCGTACCGCTGGTTGCGGCAACGGAGCCGCCCGCCAGGTGGCTCGTGGTTGCGGGCCCAGTAGGGCCTGCGTACAGTGGGTGCCAGCGGGCCGGAGTGCGGGGGTGCTCTGGCTTGCATTGCACGGCGTCCACCGAGACGGCGAAAGTGTCTGCGTACTCCAGGCGCTTTCGTGGCCACCCCCCTTCGTTGGGGGGTCGGTTGGAGGGGGCTCCATTAGGGGCCAGCACTGGCGGCGGAGCAGTGCGGTATTACTTCCGGTAGGATCCAGCTTCGCCGCCAAAGTGCCACGGTCGAGTGCCGTGGGGTTTTAGTCGGTAGGAGTCCGACATAACCTCGTCGTCCCCCCGGGCAGCGAGGTATCCATGAGGATTTCCCCACGAAAAAAAAAAAAAAAAAGCTCTATGAAAGTACAAATGGGCCACCGGCGTCAACCACCTGTGGCCAGCGACTACAAGCAGTTTTCACGCTTTTTAACGCCGATACTATGGATTTACGGCATACGTGCGCATTCGGCTCGTTCGCGGCAGGCCTAAGGGCGGTTGACGTGACGTGAACGAACGCGTGCGACTGTTATTGTCATGTTTAATGAATTGCTTTCTTTAAAAGCTTCGCAAAGCGCGCTACAGACAAGCCTCGAAACGCAACGTAATATCTGCTCTTAAAATTAAGCAGACATTCTGATTGTTACTTATTAAGTGTTTATGTAAATGTAATCTTGGTCAAAATGGAGCCAATAAATTGATATTTGTCGTACTAGGCAGCTAAAACTCGGACATCGAAGAAACGCAACTGTTTTTCTTTTTCTTTTTTTTTGTCTGTCAACCGGACTGAAGCTGAGACGCTGACTACAGTAGTTCCTAGATCAGTGCGATAGGAAGTGACCATTGTTTGTCTCTTCCTGATAAAATGCAAATATTCGCTTTACATTATTTGATAATACAAGAGAACCAGCCAAGAGCTTTGCATGCTGCGATAGTGTTATTTCTTGGCGCAATTTCAAATTGGTTCATACCACAAATTGCCTACTGTCAAGAGATAGTGTTTATTGATACTATATTGATCCAAATAATAGCGATGCAACGAGGAAATTCAACGTACAGAATATTAATGTTATATTTATAGTTGTGCGGCCACAGCTCACCTGTGATCAATAAGCCGCAAGGCTGGCCGGACCTTGCATCGGGCGAGCGCCACGCAAACTCATTGGATACTTGGTTACAATTTTAATCAGACAATGGTCTTTGTTTATATCTAACCTTTGACAGTTAATTTCAAAATTATAAATACTTATGATAGTTAAAAAATATATCTGAATACTTGTATCCTTTTTGCGTACGTAAATTTTGTCTTGTGGTTTCAGCGTCACTGAAAATACTTTGTAGCTTTGTTAGACTCTTTAACTTTCCCTATATAAATTCATATCATATTTTCTGTTCATATCTAGATATTATTCACTTCGAAGCCCTCTGATTTAATTGGTTTTAGGACCCGTTTTCCATCTGAGGTAATAAAGCGGTGTGGAGATATGAAGAGCTGTGTTTAAAACAACCAATTAGATTCGTATGTTGTATGCTGACTGAGAACTTGATTAATAAGTAGATAATGTGAAATAAAGATAAGAGAGATAGGTAAAATATAGGTAAGTGTTGTGTTAGATTTATTTTGCTGTTAGCTACTTTCATTACTGGCTCAGTACCTACACATTTCAGTGTCAAATGTCAATCTTCAGTTAGACAAAACCAATGTCTAGATTTACCTACACCTGTCAAGTTTTAACAAACTTAAGTTAGGCATAACACTGACTCATTCACAGCAAGTTACACTTATTTGCATTCAAACAAAGAAAAAACTGACATGGTTAAAATACTCGATTGTCTGTTGTTATTTCCAGCTTTACGGAAATGCTCATGACCTATTTCCATTGCCACAACTTTGGTATAATAAAAAAACGTTACTTATCTTGTTGCCAAATATGCACTGTGAATGAATGTGGGTGGGAATCAGGTAATATGTGCTTTTAATTACCACCAACGCATAGTTATCATGAAGATGACCTTATGTTTAAAGCGACACATTGTTCAAGCAAACAAAATAAGCACTTTCAGCTTTAGGCGTTAGCGAAATATTAATATACGAGCCTATGAGCCTATTCGTATACTAATAATTCGCTAACGGATCCCTTTATCGATTTTTTTTTTGCTTACAATTTTTATATCTATCAGCTACCTATTCGAAAGCATCCTACATCATGGAATATACAATAAGAAAAAAATATTTCCATGGTGGTTTAAGAAATAAATACATAAAAAAAAATCAGCAATGTGGCAATCACTTTGTTGACGCGATTACAGTTAATACGATAATCTTGCCTAATCACTGCTCTCTACTACTAAGCTTAAGTTCTTGAAACTACATTGCACCCGTGTGAAGCCAGCAAGCATTTTCCGGTGCAAAATTTACGAAGTTTCGGGAAACTACGTAAGGCCAAGAAGGTAATGAGAATTAGTGTGATGTCAACAGGTATTAAATATTTTGTACTAAACAATGTGATGCTAAGAAAATTTAAATTGACAGAGAGTGTTTCTAAGCATGTTTATTAGATTTATAAGAGGCTGAATATTTACGCAAACGAGCACGGTAGCGACCGTTCCCTTGGGCGGGGTGCTAGTATAAGGTAATAGTATAAATGACGATTATAATTATGAGTATTATGACGTTTTCTTACGGTCTTTATTGTATCGTACATTGTTTACAGAATATCCAATGTATTTCTATGTACATTCGAAGCAGCAGACGGTGAACGAATTTATAACATCGTTCAGAATTCGCCACGGTTGTTGTTTGCGACAGAATATTTAAATCGCCCATTGGATTTATTTATTTATAGGCTAGCTGCCAGGGCTTGTTGTTGTTATGTTTATGTATGAGTAAATAAATGTGTAGAATTAGCGTATTTTTCTAATAAATTAAGTATCTTACCCTAATCCTAAAAGCGCCATAAGTCATCTATGAGACTATTTTTGACTATACCGTTTTGTCTTCTGTATTCTTAGCGGTATAAAATATTTAATTGTATTCCTCATTTATTTATTTATTAAAAAGTGCAACGCTTGGCCAATTACTTCATTATGATCATTTCTTTTTACAATATTATTTCCTGTTTATGGTAAAGTGTAGGTATCTAATTGATTATAATTTTGATTGACTTCATCGAGTATCCAGCCATATCGTCCCAATAATCGCTGCGGCACGGGCCATTACGCCCTTTTCCCTAATTAACAAATATGTAATGATCGAGTGTCCTCTCTAACCAACGCCCTGAGCCTAGGTGCACCCCCGCTTTGGGCGCCCTTAGGCACGTTACTATGGATGAGCCCTCTGTGCTCACCATACAGTCTGGTAAAGCTATCGTAAGCCATAATGAGCTAAACGGTAGTAGTCATATACCAGCCAGCCAGCCAGATGGTCCGATGACCTGAAAACGCTGGCGGGTTTTTTTGAGAGAGGCAACTCTTCTATAGCCTATGTCCAACAATGGCCCACGACGACTTATATCAGACTATAATGGTCATTTTCCAACAGCTACACTACTAACATAACGAGTTTGATGTTTGGCCAACAACAGAATGGCCACGTGGATTGTTTGCGAGGTAAAGTTTAAAATTTATCGACACAGCGCAGCTGCAACTCCGGTAAATAACTCTCGGGAGAGCACTTTTAGTAAATTATTATTAAGAAATTTGTAACTGGGACATGTTTTTGTTATGCAAGTAGGGGCGTCGACTTCGCAGAATTTGGTTTGATTAAATCTCTGTTTGTATTAAAGTGCGGGTCTATTAATATGTATATGATTTTAATGCTCGCGGTTGTTTTATTTTTGCATTTTTTTGTTGTAGTTAAGATATCATTCGTCAAAGTGCTGTCAAATCAGCTGATGAAATCTTTGAACCCTTGGTGCTACTGAGAAAGTTATTTGAAATGACTCAAGAAGTCGTATGGTCGATTTCTGCCAATGACAGACATCTATGTGGCGAACATTTTTGTTTGTTGTTTTTGAGTGGTGATTAATATTATATAGGTAACCTAAACCTGTGTATTGTGAGGTAGGTATCTCTGTTACCTATAATTCTAGCTCTACTTATTTTGGGATCAGAAGATGATATTGGAGCATGTTTTATGCTATAAAATATTCACTAAAATCTAAAGCAGCATGTACTTGGCATGTATTTATAAAATCTGATTTGTTTACAAGAAAACGAGTCAGGCAAACCCGTAGCTTAACTAGGTGATAAGAATTCAACGTGGTATGTCCTATTTATACAAACATCTCAAGTTGTTTTACATATTCACCTGGTCTTGTAATGATGTCATTAAGATGACGCCTGTGCAGAGGTGTATGCCGAAGAGGCGCGAGGGTCAATCATTTGCGTTGGCTTATCAAAAGTGTTAGTTGGCATCAATGTCATCCTTTGTGCCAGGTGTGTGTATCTTATTCATACATGACCTTTGACAGTAATCTCTAATTTGCTGCCAACGTAAATTTTGATAGGGTCTCTTATTTAGAATTATATCGAGACTTCAATTTTTTTAAGAAGTGTTTTTTTCAATGTTAGCTTATCATATGACATGTCTCTTGGAGTTTATAATAGTAAAATAAAACATTCGGTCTTATTAAAGTAAACATCCCCGCACGGGTGCATTTGTAGTCTGGCACAAATGCACCCTCGTCTGCTAGGGAGAGCAAATAAGGACGGCTATGATTCCCTATCAAATATTTACAAAAAATAGTTAAATGGCAGACACTTTTATTGAAGATTTTGAATTGAATCCAATTTGAGAATTCTGTTTTTGATTGTTGTCTGATTAATCAAATGCTCAGATCACATATTGTGCTTCCTCGAGCGCTTGAGAGGTCTAGTGAATTCGATTCTGATCTAAACCGCCGCGGAAGGCGGTGTGCAGACATGTAGCTACACTCCGTGAAACAGTCAGGATCGCGCTCCCAATGTTGCTTCTAGCTTTGTTGTCTGCAGCGTGCAGACGCCGGAATGAGGTCGCTTGCATGTAATGAGCTGTCTGGAGAATAGACCACCCCCGCCCTGACGGAAAGTGGGTAGGATACATACGGGCGGTAGCGGCGGTCCTGTGCGAATATGAAATCAGTTATTTTCTCTAAGTGCAGAGTTTCATTACCTTTTTGCTGTCGTGGATCACTTTAAAAATTACCATAACTTTCGGTCCCTTATTTTATAAAATTGTAAGATATTTCATTGAAACCATAAGTGGAAAATACTTAGTTAGAGAGATGGTTGGTGCTTCAACTAGTTATGGACCCCCAGGTAAAGTAAACGGTGTGTAAGTCAGAACCTTTTGCCCATTTGCCTACACATTCACACAACAATTTGGCTGACATTGTGGATGTTTTTCTGTATTTACTAAATGTTGCGTGAAAATATTTTTACTATGATGCAGTTGAGCTTTGAGCTTTCAGATTTGAACTTAATTATGCTATGAGAGAAGTATGAGTTTAACTTGTAACAGGATCTCTGATGGCGTTGATAGATACGAAACATCACACGTTGTTCGGTCGCGTGATATACTGTTTGCTTGAGCAATCATATTATAGATTGACTGGCTTTTGTTTGTTTTTATTTGAGAAAATTTGTAAAAGACAAAGTTCATATTTGTCTGACTTAAAGATGCAACCAATCAAGGATTCACGATGTTTTTATGATTCTGGTATAATTTGATTTCAATAATGATTTTGTTCAGCAGTGAGACAGTATAGACCCAGGGTTTTCAATTACTTTCATTAGTGGTCCGTCTTTTGATATACCAATGACTAAGCAATGTATAATTATGCTGATCACTTAATTACTTGGAAATTAATTAATATTTTATGACGCAGTCTACAATCGTCCATTTTAATATCTCTACTCTATCAATGCTTACCTACACCTCAACGCTTTAGAAATAAATGCGTATCTTCAATACATTTGAGTTAAAAATATGCGTTAGGTTATTTCATTTTAATGAACCAGTTTTCCGCGCAGAACACGTGAGCCGTATTGTTTATACGTCGAAGTCGATCCGGTCGTTTTGATATAGCGTCTTAGTAATTGATTCCTATTAGTTGTTCAACACGGTTCAATGTAAAACATGAATTACCCATCCATTCCAATGAAAACAGATTCGAATTGGTTCAGTCTCGTCACTTCGTCTGAATTATTATTGATACCAATGCCTGTCGTCAATCGCCGTCTTGTGACACGTATTGCAAACACACAAATTGAAATAACTAGTTACGTAAGTGGTCGTTGAGAGAATGAATTGATGATTCGCTAAGCAACTGCATCTGTTAGTAATTAAAGCATTCGTTATTTCTCTTTTTGTATTTGAGACATATTTGAAAGACAAAAGCGTTTTTTTCAATGCGATGCTTTGCGATGTGTGATGCATTGATGTAACTTATTTTGCAAATTTTATAGATTTAACTATTCACATAATAAAGACATCAACGCTAGAAACGGTCTTCTCAAAAACTGAGTAAACATTTTCTATTGAAATTCTTACCATCTAAGTAGTGGTTTGTCATTGATGTTGTTTAAAAATGATATTGAGTTGAGGTCATTTTTTAATTGAAGTGTTAATTGTAAATATCAGTGATCTTTTATTGGTTCTGCACTTGTTAGATTGTTTTGTGTTTGAAGTATTTATTTTTAAAACAAAATGTGTGACTATTAACTCGTTTATCGTTGTTCAATGGGCACAACTTTATTGTTCAAAATAATGCTTCTAGTTTTAAAGTAGCAGAATTTTAAAGCAAATGTGTAATCTTTGAGTGTGCTGTATTGTCTTCATTATGCTTTTCACACAACATTTCTCGGTGTTTCCCCTCTTATCTGTCATTCCAGAAGAAAGTTATAAGATTACGTTCCACATAAGTTGATAATCTCAACAACGGACTGTCAAGATTTTCTACAATAAAGCGATTCGTAACGGAGCGGATTGAGAAATCTCACCGACGACCGCAGACCACTCGTCGGGTTTCCCGAAGTGTACGCCGCTGAGATAAGATTCGAGTTCGTCACGCCTCATAGGAGCTTTACTGGGAAATTTAGCTGCACCCGTGAACTATAAAAAAGGCCGGATATTAAGATAGCAGTCAAATCCTCAAGAATGTGAACTACTACCGCTAAGTCGAAGTTCAGTTAGCCTATAAAAGAGTTATGTAGAACACCGTTATGCAGCTAAATAAAAGCATTATTAAGATACATATTTTAAGATGTACGAGTACTAAGCTTGTAAAAAACTCAAAAAAGTAAAGATCTTGTCGATTGCCAGAAATATCGAGGTAAAATTCCTGTTTATTTAACAGACAGAACGAAGATTGACGTCAGACACTAGCGTGATTGTTTGCCAAAATGTTCTGAACTACATAAGTAAAATCTTTTATAACTATGTTGTTCTGTTGTCACTATCTTACAGTTATATTGTTTATGCTAATTGAATAATGATGAGCGTTTAAAAGGCAATCAATAGCTTTATTTTATTGAACGAGTCGTTTCCAAACACAACTTAAACAAGAATTTAATCACGCAAGAATGCTCATCGCGAGTAGCGGACTCGCGGTTAGTTGTTTTTTAAACAAAGTCAAATCATTTTAGCATTCATCTTTAGAGGTTAGCCATCGGAAACCCTCGAGGTCTTGCGTCGCATGTTTCAGTGGTAACGAAGTCCTCGTCCCTCACAGGGATATGTAAATAACAGTTCAAGAGAACTAGAGCCGAGGATTGCAGGGCGCAACCTGTGATATTGATATTACTTTGTTGTCTTGAAACAGCTGTTCGTGACTTTTCCTCAGCCAATTAGATACTTTTCTGTTCCATCTGTGTCGCTAGCTAAAGGCAGTCGACAGTTACTGTCGTCAAATCTGCAGGGGGTTTCCTCTTCCTTTTCCTTGTATTGTTATCAACAGAACAGTTGCAGTTAGAATTATTGCAACCTGACTGCTGTTGGTATTTTCTTGAATAGGCATGATGACTGTAATTTTTTTTTGTTTATTATCGACAGACCTTACATTTATGTAACCAATCCTCAAAGAATCACTTCATCTGGATCAATACCACCAGAGATATCACAATTTGAAATGCACATTTTTGGACTTGCCCAAAAACGCTCCATACAAAAGTGACAGCGAACGTGACGTCACGTTCGCTGTTTTTGTAAGGAGCGCGTAATAACTTTGTTCGACAGCTATATTAAATATTGCGTTTATGATAATGGTCCCCTAACATAATTCCTTCATAATAGTTTGGGTTACAAAAAAGTGATATTGTTTTACAAAAATTTAACACATATGAAATGGAATTGCCCACCCAAGTTTGCAGGCCTATTGTAGCCTCATTTTGAAACGAATTTCGATTGTGGTTTTACAATAACATTTGAAATCAATTATTATTTTTGGGGAACATAAAAAAACATGCAAAATCACTCATATTCATCTACCCTATTAACTGTAGACAACAATACGTGAGAAATAGAAAATACCTCGTTATATTTTTCAGTTTAACCTGCTCTTATCGGCTGGTAGTTGTCTGTTTGGAATCGGATCACGTTCTGTCGAAGTTTCTACTAAGAATAATTTCAACCTGCTTTAGCATTCTGCTACTGCCCACTCGACAAAGAACATATAAATATTATGATTAACACTGTGTTTTCCCTAAACATGTTACCAGCATTGCGGCGTCGCCAGAATTGTAATAGTAAACGTAGATGTCACGTAGAACGTGTGATTCACGAGTACGGGTCGGTTTACCCACACCACTTAGTACCTTGTTGCATATATATCTCGGTTTATCTTTGCTTATTTGCATAATGACGCTGAAGATATAGCAGTCCTTCCGTAAAATAAGTACTTTAAGAACTACTTTGAATTGAACGCAGAATGCATTCAATAGGAGTGCTCGGGTAGATAAATAAATAAATATCTCTGGACATTATTGCACTCAGCGCCATCTAGCTCTAAAGTCAAAGCTCGTGTTGTGGGATACTAGAAAACGGAGAAGCTTAATAAATTAAATTCATTGTTTTTCAAATAAATACATGATATGCATAAGAAACACCCTACCAATACAAACAGACATGTTCATTAACACAAATGTTTGTACTGTGCGGGGCCGAACCCGCGACCTTTTGTGTAGTAGCCAACTTCTCAACCATTACACCAAATCGGTCGCAATATAATATCGTAACTGACAGTTTTGTCGTTAACTTTTATATTAACTTAGAAGGTTACTAATTAATTGAATTAAGTACTGCGCCGACGCCGAGACGTGAAATTATCATGATAATATTGAATAGGCAAATAATCTTATCGAAATTCGCAAATATTTAGATAAGCTCTTTGAGCCTGATTAAAATGCATTTATTAAAATCATGGCATCAAAAGAATAGTAGTAATCAAATACGAAATAGATTTTCGTTACTACTACTTCTCAGTAGCAAGTATGTATGTAGGTAGATTGTTTTTGCTGTAGGAACTTGGTAAAAATGAATAAAATTTATGTTGAACTAACAAACTAATCCCTTTTCATAAATCGAAAATTAAAGTTTTCATTAATTGATTTGTTGAAGTACTTAGAAATAATTTACGAATAAATTACCACATACAAGCGAAGTAGTAGAAGGTACAGCGCGTCCAATAGTGAACGTCACCTTCCAATAAAACGATTCACGCTCAATTTGTAGGTTGATTACACGCTATTGACTGGGTCAAGTGCAACATAACATCTCGTTTACTTAACCAATAAACCAATACTTCAACAATCAATTAACCCAAGAAATCTTTTCCACATTTCATAAATGAAACTCATGTGAAGAATGTTGCAAATGAAAAAAACATAAATTGCGCCTTAAAAATTCTGAAAGCTTCGTTCGGAATGCGGATGATGAGTCAACGAGCTTTCAATGAAATGGAACGTAAAGATTGTTGACTCAATTGTAACCCAAATACCTTTCTCCTTACCGAGTAGTTCATGTGTTGTTTTTGTTGCAGTTCTAGACCAAGGCGAACCACGACAGTCCAAGTCGAGCGCGGCCGAGCAGGGCAAGCAGCAAACAACGGTCGAGTTCATAGCTGAAGACGATGAGGTATGTTATGCCACAGGCTTTACGCAAGTCGCAGTAACAGCTGTTGCGTTGGAGCCAATGTCACCAATGTTTGACCAACGCGTGGAACTGCTGTTGCACTTAAATTCATTTGTTTATTTGTATTTATGAATGTAAACATAAGATCATAACAATATTGTTCTATGCATCGGGTTACCTATTTGGGAATTGAGTAGCCTAATAATAAAAATGAGTTTTTTATACTACCTGCTCGTCAATGGGACATTATGTGTCATGTAAACCTGTCCTAAAGTAGGTCATTATAGCCCTACGGTCTAGCCGGGACATAATGTTGTACTGAATTTCATTATTCCCTGGGGATTAAAGTGATTTGAATTTGGAATGCAACCGTGTAGTCAAAAATGTTTAGGTGCAATGAGATTTTATCCTGAGTTCGAATGTCGTACTGGCCACTAACAAAATAGATGCCAAAGAAAGAAAAAAGGCGCCAACGGCTCAAATAGCTCCTGAGTCCTGTGCTGATGTGTGAACGTACCAAAGATTGTAATTCATCTTTCCAATGTCTTCGCACAACTGTCTTATGTTTCTAACATCACTTTGAATTTTTGATAAATACTAATTTCTCATATTTAATTACCTACCTATTTTCACATGAAATAAATACTTAAGCACTTATTTTTTTCAGCCATTAATTTCGATTGCCTCGCAGAAAGTATAAAAAGTAGAGTATGCATCGCGGGCTTAAAAGTGTATTTGTCTTGGGCGGTCTTGATATATCGTCATTAATATGACGCCCGGGACATAATACACTTCTTTAAGCCCTTGTGGCATAATCTACTATTTTTTACACGTTAGCCGTTGTCTGTCTTCATAGTTAGGGTTAAGGGTTATGAATATGGTTAAACAATGTCAAAACTTGTAATTTTTTATTCAATTTGGTGTAAACTCGCTTTAGCAATATGCAATTTTGGGACTCATCCTATATTCACAAATATTACTGCGAGCTCCCAGTAAATACAATGCTCGGGAACGCATAGGTCATTCTAACCAATTCTAAGACAGTAGGTAGGTACTTAAGTAAAATCCGCCACTATGCGTTTGTCAAAATCGACTGTTGTTGAGAAGAAACAGCGTTCTTTACATAGTGTTGTTTAATTACTTAGCTAAGTGTGCTTCATAAATACGGGTGTAAAAAGCATAAGCTTTAAATAAATAAATGATTATCACTGACGCGCCAAACTTAGATCAGTTTACGCGACAGCAGCCTGACATTTATACTATACGTGATAATGTTTTTGAGCATTAATACCTTATGGTGATAATTACTTTTAGAAATACCTACAATGACTGTGTGTCGCGGGGAGAGTGGCATAAAGCGCGATCGACTTTTCGGTAGTCAACAAAACTTTGAAGGCTGACGACCTCACGAACTTCCCTAATCTAAGTAAAGGAAATCAAGCCTATTCAGACAGGCGCTTCGCTGATCCGTCGCGTTGACCTTGGGGCGGCGTCGCCAACTCTTGGCAAACAAATAACAATGTGTAAGCGTCCGCTTTACAAGGCTACTGGGAGAATGCTGCCGGTCACGTCGCGAATGCCTTAATCCGCATGCCTGGGGCGCGTTGCTTTAAAAAAACACTTTCTATCCATAGACGGAGTTAGTAGACGAATGCTAATAGTATCTATTGCAATAGTTACGTAACACATCTTATTAGCATGGGTATAGTGTTCAAGATTAACTTTCATTACAAGTACAACACATTCACTTGTTTTCTTCTTTATGTGAGTGGAGAGGCATTTGTTAGAACGCACACAACTTCTTAGACCACTGATTGTGATCAAATCTGTTTTGGTGTAAAAACCAAACATGATTATTTTACAGATTCAAATTTAATATAATATGAATAATGTATGTGTTTGAGGAGCAATAACATTACATTGCGTTTCTGCATGCATGGATGACCGTTAGGATCAGATCTTGAGCGTGCACTTTCTTCAATCAGCCATTTGTAATAATTTACCTCTCAAGATACCCTCATCTAATTTCACCTCAGATCACAGTGATTACAATTTCTACCGTGCTTTAAGATAAGATAAGAAAGACTCTATAGCACACTTTAAAGAGTTATTTACAAGTGAGTGCCATTTTATTGTTAAATTACATAGACAGTACGTTTTATTGATTTTATTCTAAGCGTTCTTGTCGCTTATTACTTCAGAAAACCGAGATATATGTATATGGACAAAAGTAGATAGAAATTATAGAAAGCGCTCAAATCGATTGAGTAGATAAGCAACATTCAACATATAAATAGCACGTTTATTTTGGTCCGACCCAATTTTAAATCAAAGCACACAGCTAACAAATTATGTTTGCATAATTTAATAATTTATTTTTAGATGTGCAATCCTAGGACGCACGACCTAGGATTGGTCAAGGTCATAATAAGTATTGTTTTTCTTAATCAAACTAAAATAACTGGTGATGCACAGTGTGTAATGATTCCGTTCATTAACTATTATTAGTCACGAACTGCGTTTTCCTCGAAACTATAATATTTTTCCTATGTAAATGAAAGAATATAAATGTGATACCTTCATTTGACCGCAACATGTTGCAGATGAAGTAGGATAAAGTGATGACACTTTTTTTCTAAAGACAATAGAAAATGAAAAAAGGTATCGTTTACTTTTCGATTACCAAAACGTTAGCGATTCGTGCTAGGCCTACTGAGCACAAAGTAACACATGACATTTACAGGTTCTTTGCTGTTTCAATCTAAAGTATTCTAAAGCTGGTGTGATGCTCTCGAGTCCTTGCAAACTAGATTTGCTGTATCTTTTGACATTCCTACTTTTATCCTCGTGTGTGCTAGTCACGACTTTGTGCTCCTAAGTCCGAGTCGAACGTGTTTCTAGCTATGTTGACTTAAAAGTTAGGTATATGGCACAAGAGGACTTCAAGCGGAACAGTCAAATGGCTCCATTGATAAACTAAATTGTCAGTATTTGCACTACAAAAAAAAGTGTTAAACTTAGGTAGGTGGGCAAGGGCATCACATTTAGGAGTTAGGTATATTAAAATAAGGATACATAGATACATACATAAGTGTGCACTAACTTAGAATCAAAATAATGACGAGGCTATTGCTAATTTGGTCATGTATGTATCCATAACCTAAAATAATGAAAAATTATAACTGTAACAATAACCGTATTTTTATTGGTTTTGTATAGAGTAGATTAGCGTAGGCTTGGATCATCTTATGATAAGACGATTCGCACGAGCTCTTACGTGTCCACGATTAATGCAAGTATTTTCATTGACTGGGTTGAGTAAAATGACTGCCATTTTGAGACCTGATTTATTTAATCCGCGCTTTTTTTCTCTTGGACTATCACTAGCGTATACTACAAACACATGTCATGTCCAAGGTATTTCAGCTACTACTTTGCAGAAGTTTTCGGACTTAGTAACACCTCTATACTATAATAGTGTATCAAGTGTCTGAAAGCTGCCGGTTATAAATTGATACCTGATCAAATCAAATGTTTGAAAACATACAAAAACGCCATTGCCGAATAACGTAACGTCGCAAAATACGATTCATTAATAAAAACGAATATATTCACTTAAATTATCATAAAGTATCCAAAATTATTTACGCGGTCAACTGTTACTGTTGAAAGTTTTCTATTAATAATATTTGCAAATCTTGATTTTAACATCTCATTGCCAACAGACTTTCTGTAAGCCTAATTTTAACTCAATAATAAATGAAGAGGTTGAAGAACCATTGCAATTTGCAACTTAGAAACTTGTATTAAAAATATTGTACGGCTTAACCGTATAATTGTTGGCAATAGAACCGCTCCTTTACGAAAGAAGTGCCATTATCTAAATGCCAGCTAACAACCTTCTGCGGTCTGGCAAACGAGTCTGCGATGCGTATGCGATTCACAATTATTTAATACAATATATCTATACCTTTGTCCTGACTAACTACCAATGCACAGTCAAAGTCTTTGAGTCTAGAAAGGAAAGATCAACCCAGTCCCAGTCTCAGAACAGCTATTGATCATTGTTTACATTGAGACTAGTCAGTCTAAACTTAAACATAGTATTTGAGTACTGATCTTTCTCTGCTTTTGTGCTCCATTCAGTATAGTTCATAATGTATCTTCTGTATGCGTGCCCACATTCAACGGTGACTACCTGATATTGTTTATGATCAATATTTTAAACGTTTCTTTGTTTATTATGGAAGTGGAGAAGGAACTAGTCGACCGATCGATTGGCTTGCTTACCTTTGGCGCGTGGCGTAACTGGCAGACAAAACCGCCTTTCTCTCTCATGATCGTACATTTACTACCTAGGTACGCAAAGCTCTGTTAACTCGCATATTTATGGTTGCTCAATTATAGATTTAATTACATAATTGTTGTCTTCCTTATTTTTCCTGGTGGATTGGACATTCAAGATATTTAATATTAGATTTATTTTTGTGGTTGTTAAGTAATGAGTTTTTCATGCATTTAAGGTTAATAAGCTTACAGAAACAATAGACATACTCTTTCTGTAATAAAAGAGTTCTGTATTTGATTTCCGGGCCGCACTACGTGTCTGCGATTTTTCAGTACCAAGCTTTTGTGATCACCAGTCTTCTTTAGGCTTGCGTGGTGTTCAGTCGTAGTGGCTCATCTATCAGTGGCGTGATGATTCGATATCAGTGATGGAGGTTGTTATACTGGACACTGTGTTAACTGTAATAAAAAAAAACTCGCAAACTCAATCGTTGCATGATAAAATTCTGAAATTGAACGAAAGTAATCGTTACAAATCCTCTTACGTTAGAAAGCGATCATAAATCGTCTGTGAAGGATGTGTGTGTAGCAAGGATTACGCATTTTGGTTGAGTAGGACGGCAAAGCCTATGGGATGGTGGGAGACATGATATAAGACACAAATCCCTCCGCTTGATGTTCAATCTGATATGATCTACGAGATGCGGGGATTTTGTTAATTTATTTCTCCTATAAATCTTAAGGAGAAAATGGTATACTAGCAATTATTAAAAATGAATTTTCTTCACAAAATAATATCATAATCAAGTTTCCGTTTTTTTTGGGTGTTAATGAATATGAAGTTAGATACATATACTATTTTGAAAAGACGATAAATAAGCCATCGACCAAGTGTGAATGTTAACCACGTTACAATTTTACTAATGAAACAGAGGCTAACAGTAGTTGGCGTGTGTAACAAGTTGCAACATTTAATTAGGGAATTTAAATCGTTCGTATTAATTATTCGACGAAATGAAACGTGCCTGGAGTTTTCGGCCATGTGAGAATTCGTTAAACCAATGTTTAATATTTGCAAATTTCAGGTATACTTTACGAGAAACAGCCTGTTTAATTTGCATTCTACAATTATTTCAATAATTCTTTCCATATTTCATTTAGTAGCGTTTTAATAGCTTTTGAAGTTGGTCGTATACAATCCGAAAACAAATTATCCTTTGTTCTTTCGTTTAACTCAATGTTTTCTCTTCAGTTGTAGAGAGCTTTTGTGTTTGCTTTTACAAAAAATATTTGCTGATGTCGGATTCTGTGAAAAACAATTCGTACTTAGCAATCTTGATAGAAATACCAGGAAAAGCCAACTTGATCTAGGTGTCAGGTCACCGGCCTCTCCCGCACGTGGGCAGGCGGGGTCAGGGTTGTTTCTTTCTGATATTTCCCTCTTTAGATAAAAAGACAGCATTGTGAATGTTAAATTACAGAAATGTAAGAAATCTTGTAAATATGAATATAAATTATAAATGTAAGTAGCCCTTGTAACTTGTTTGTAGGTCAGCAGTACGTATGTTAGGTTACGAGTGAAACTTCAACTGTTGGATTCGCTAACATCCGTTTGGCCATCAACGTATCTTGCGCAACGCCAGCGGTGCGTATGGATGGAGTGAATGAATGTGACGTTCAGAAGTGGGACTCTTACGCGTCATGTCGTCAGATCAACGCCTCGTCAGCAGCGGATGTTGCAATTGTGCGCTTATAGCTTAGGTCGTTGAAACCAGTCTGGCGGCTGAGACAGCAAAAAAGATGTTGTCGTGGTACCGATCGGTGCTTGCGTCGTGTCGCTGCTCGAACCGTCATATACACTCGTATATCCTCCGCTTTCTTCGCGATGAAAATGTACGTCTAACTTTCATCATAGTCCACATCGAAATTTATGTTTGGTAATAGTTGGATTCTATTTTTGGTTACTTGTATTGCGTCTATCCATTCTCAACATTTTAAATAGAAATAGGTACGTCATTTAGGTGTGAGGTCGTCACCAAACTCGCAAATTCACGTTCGGAAGCCGATCAATTATAGCGATGACTTGATTTCCAGAAGCCTTTGTCCAGAAGTGTGCCTAAATACTTACTAGGTCAAAATAGGGATAAGGAAACCATACCTGCACCTGAATAGAAAAGTATTCGTTATTTAAAGAAGGGTTGATTCTAGAGTAAAGCCTTATGATGGTAACCGCAAGAGTAGTGCGCAAGCATGATAATCGATTAAACTAGGGTAAATAAAACCTTTGCGCTTGTTTTTACTTCCATCAAAGTGTCGAAAACCTATCAATTAGTTGAAATTGCAATTACAACAATCCTCCGATGTGCGGTGCGTATCGGTAACGATTGATTCGATCCAATTGTTGAAGTGGCCGACCGTTACTCTTTGCACCGCAACATGTTGCCAGCCGCAGCACGCAAACCACTCGTGTCTCGTAATTCGTTTTGAAACATATTTATTTGATTGCTGATGCAATTCAATCGTGCTAAGACTAAATTAAGTTATAGAATTGTGCAATAAATGTAAGCAAGCTGGGAGAAACGCCTGAAGCCGGTTGAACTTGAGCTTGGAACCAGTGTGGTCCCGATTTCTGGGGGCAAATCTGGCTGGAGTACTTACTTTGTGTTGACTGTACAATTTGCGCCAACTGTCCGCTGATCTAGACTTAGATCGCTCTTTGGCATTTATGGCACTTCAGATTGAGGGTCATCGTCACGGTGTTATTATTTTTAAATTGGATTTCAAACTTCAAAACCAGGATTGTAGTCGTGAATGTGATTCAAAACTTGTTTACGATCCAGTTTTGGAAGCTGTCAACGTTATTTACAAACATTTTGTCACACGCACTACACTTAAGTTCTTAGTGATTTGTATCCTAAACATGCCAATCTTACTAAATGTACTCAAGTGTTGTATAGGGCTGGCGTCTTTTAGTTCTGCTACTGTTCGACTTTAGTTTAATGGTCTTTACCAATTCGCATGCTCCCGTAGTCTCAAATGACTGATAAGTCCTCACTCGAATCAAGGTGTGTTTCGGTCCAGTTACAAACTAAAATCGAGCCTTCAATGAAAAGCCAAGAAAGTTGGAAAATTCCATGTTTATTTCGCAATCCTACGAACTTGAGTGTTAGTAAGTAACGTTTTGTTATAAATTAGGCAACATCATCGTTAGCACGTAATCTTGTACCTATTATTTCTAACCAATTGTGACTTTTCATTACCAATGCTTCTCTTGATTCTAGTCATGTGTTGACGTCAAGAGTTTCTTTAAGACTCACGAAGTCGCGAGTCCTTTTCAAGAAAGTTTTTAATGGCTGTATAGCGAGTAGGGCTTAGTTATTTGACTCTTAGTTCTCAGAAAAGGACTGATAATTTGAGTCACATCTCTAATGAGTCACTGAGTGCAGACCACACTCGTTCGCCAGATTGGGCAATGTTTAACAGCACAAATCACGTTGCAGCGCCATATGCGGTTTTGTATCTGAGGCTTTAGTCAAACATCACATACTGTAGAATTTGTAGATTGATGCTACTCGTTTTGTTGAAATCATTTGCATATAAAATGCGATGGACTCGGATAAGTGAATGTTTGTGATTCACATCTCCAAGTCTCGACTGATTATCTAGGTCTGATGAGTTAATTAAGGCGTGGCGCTGTCAAGCCTCTTTGGAAAACATTGGCGAAGATATAACTGATGCTAGTTATTAGATACAATATTATAAAAGATTAGGAATACCCGAAAAAAAGCTTAGTGTTAAGAGCAACCACCCGGTATGCGGAAGACGCGGGATCGATCCCCGCCTGAAACCTAGACCGAATGTCTTTCTGGTATTCCCATCTTTAGTAAAGTTGCCAAGTTAGCATTGACAATGCTAAAATAACCGAGACAAAATAATACAATATTATTGGCGACAAAAGCGTCAGGTACAATTATCCAACAACTAGCAATCGTTTTTTCCATGCTGGTGAGGGCCACGGCTTAACTCGTCCGACGGATAGTTCGTACTGTAATACCTATTATGAATTAATAATATCTATTAAATTCTTAATGTATTTCCGTAAATTAATTGGCGCACTGTACCGTGTTGATATAGGTACACAGTTTGCATGAGTGACGATAAACAATCCATAACTTACCTACCTGCTGTATACAATTACTTGAAGTGACTACATAAACTAATAGCTCTGTAAAAAAATTCGTTGCGCGAGATATTGTTACTAATTTTTTCTTTGTTTTCGATAGTTATCTTGCCTTGTAGTTGCTCCTTTTTTGCTCGTCAGTGTAAGTTTGTGATGAACATATCTCTTAACTATTTTTTAATCAAGACGCGGTCGATCTGGCCTTATACAGCCAAACTATTTGAACACGTCACGGCCGTGACACTGTTTTCCACAGAAACCGTCAGTTTTTTGAACAACTGTTTGTTTTGTTTCCAGAACGAAGCGTTAGAATGTCCGCTGTGCCTGTCGACGGTCGCGCCGACAAGCGTGGTGCGGCTGGCGGGATGCCTGCATCGCTGCTGCGAGCCGTGTCTGCGGCAGTACCTTGCCATAGAGATATTCGAGGCGCGGGTGCCAGTCAACTGTCCCGTATGCCACGAGGGCATGCACCCTTCCGGTAAGTGACGATAAGAGCATAGGTGGACGGTGGCGCCCAGCGTGGTGCAGCTGGTGGAATGCCTCCATCGCTACGCGAGCCGTGCCTGCGGCAGTAGGAACCCTGTAGGGGTATTCAAGACGCGGGTGCCGGTTAACCGCGTCTGCTACGACGGTATGGAATGGACCCGGTATGGATCCTTCGCCGGAAAGGTCTCACCGGAGCGCCATAGTGATATTCGAGTAACTTAAAGTCTGCCATGGGTTTCGTTGATGCAGTTTACGTTGCTTTGTGAAGCGCTGTACAACTAATGTCAATTAATTTACGCAGGCGCCAGCGTCTGCGTTAAAAATTCACGATAGACCGGCCTAGCCTTTAGTGTTAAAAGCTGACCTGACCTAATTGGGTAATGACACAAAAAAAGAAAACATATTGGAAAAGGCAACTGCCAGTCATCATGTTACAAAAATAACGTGCAATAATTACACAAGCTTTGAAACGGATAAGTAAACGGATATGGATTCCTGGAGTACTCTTTTAAACGCGATTAGCGCTGGGTACCAAAGCGGTTGATCGACTCCGTGACTCAGGCTTCTGATTGTTCCGCACGTCATCGCCGAGCCCCGACAAAGCGCCCGAACTAGTGTAAAATTCATAAAATTGCTTTATGGTGAAGTGGACACGGCTACAACAGTCATACTGTGTTATATAATCAATTGCATTGTTGCTTCTCACGTGTTGACGTGATTTTAACATTATTTTATCAGGCCTTTAACAGTGCTGTTAGTCATAGCATAACTTTAGATGTAAACACTTATGAGCGTGAGTGTTTGCTTCTTGAACTTGAAAATCGGGTAATTTACATAATTAATTATACAACGAACACAAAGTGAGTGTTCCGGCCCGAACTTGGGACCACTCGGGCTCCGAGTCAGAGTGTTCAACTACTGGGCCACCATGGTCTCTCTGCCATTTAACTAGCATTTCAGAGGCTGTTGGATACTGAATTTACCGTTCATACTTTCGTAAACGAATTCACATTTAAACATATAAATGGAAGTGTTCTAATTAACACTCCCATTAATATAATTTGTTGGACAAAAATCAATGGTTTTTGCACCATTGATTTTTGTCAAAGGTGCAAAAACTGTGGTGGTCTTGACGCCGAAAAGAACGGAAAAGCAAAAAAGTACAGTAAGTGGTTTGAACATGTTTATCGCATTACCGACCATTCTGCCAAACATTTAAATAATGTTTATGGTACTGCGGTCTCTGGGTGGACCTATTCCTGTAAACTTATTTACATTTTGATTGGATTTTATCCTTCCTTAAGGGGTTTTTTATTCATGTATAAATCAGGGAAAAGGGCAAGAAAACAGGATGTTGTTTGTTTCTAAAATACTCTTTAGTGTGAGTGGGCTTACATTTAACAATTTGGTGAATGGAACAGTAAATATTATGAAAAAATAAAAACCAGTTAAAGAGCAAAACAATTACTATTGTTTTAAACATCAATGTGAGCGGTTGTGAGGGAGTAGAGGGGATATTCCACCTACGGCCTCGTCATCGCTCACCATCAGGTGAGTCTGAGCCCTGAGGACGAACGCAAATCCATTTTGTATCAAAATAAACAAAAATCTGTACTACAGATCTATCGTTTAGCATGATGTTTACAAGTATGTAACCAACGAAAAATGGCAGCTGAGGACATATCATATTTCTAAATTAAGTCACAAAAATAAGTTTTTCAATTACTTTGATCCAAATCTTTCAAACTAGTCAAGTTATGATATTGAAGTAAGATACCGTTGAAATTGTATTTGAATAGTTGCTATGAAATGAATTCCTTATTTTAAGCTTACCTTGTTATTTTAAGCTATCTTTACAAGTTCAAAAATGAAGATTGATATTATAAATGTAGAGGTACTCACAATATTTGAATCCCTCATCTACTCAAACAACTCGTACTTACTTGCTCGTTTTCGTATTTTTATTTCTTATTTAAACTAACTTGTTCAGCCTTCTTGAAAGTTTCACAAGCAATTAACTAGTGAGGAATTTCTAGCAAATTAACTCAGACAATGGCCAATTGAAGTATTATTTTGGGTTTGGTACGAACACATTGTAGCTTCATCGTTCACGCTCATTATGAAGTGGGAGCGTCTTGAATAACGGTAAGATCATACAGAAAACACAGAAACTTATTCAGAATGGAATGACTGAAATGAAGTTGTTGAAGAGCATAATCTGTCGATTCTTACTATAATTTTTGGTGAAGTTAGTCTTTTGTTTTGTGAAACATACACTTGGGCTATAATTATGTGCAATAAATAATTTATACCTGTCATGTTGCTGCACCTAATCAT
Source organism: Udea ferrugalis (assembly GCA_950022985.1). Lineage (NCBI taxonomy): Eukaryota > Metazoa > Arthropoda > Insecta > Lepidoptera > Crambidae > Udea > Udea ferrugalis. Next base: position 15,296,452 of record OX465525.1, read on the forward strand.
AAGCCCGGATTAACCTGCAATTGGCATACCTAGTTATAGATGTTTTACCTCCAAAGAAAAGTCATTGGCAAAATGCTTTGAAAACGAGCATTTTATACATATAAGACTCACTTATGCTCAGTAGATAGAAAGGACCACGATCGACGACCACCTAGAAACGATCTTGCAGTTTATCCACTGTATTTTATGTCTCAGATCAAGTATCCTATATTTGATCTGTTATTTCCATTCATTCGTAGAAAATCGATTCTCTCGGTTGTTTGCTGTCGCTCCTGGAGACATATTTTCTGCTATCTTTTATATTGTATGGTAAACTAACAGTGTTACTATTGTGAAGCTGTGCCTAATCTCTACAAAGCATTACACATTCATCGCGAGCTAGAATAAATAAATCGTCACGTGCAACTATAATTAGATATATTCGTTCACGCACGCTAGATGTCAAAGGAGCTTATTAATAATGCGAACTCTATTTTTGTTGTGCTTGCTACAGACATCTAAACAAGTCTAAAAAGACTGGCCTATTAGGCACAGCGCGAACTTCTGAAATTGGGAGTGTCATGAAAATTTACACAAGGTTTTCCTTCTTAAAGTAAGCGAGTAAAATGGATAGGTTGCGAAATTCCGACCCTTCAAGGCTCTCTTGAAAAGGCTAAATAACAGTATTTTGAAACTAAAGCTGTACATTTTACCTATTTATTTGTGACCTACAGAGAATGACATTAATTGAAAATAATTAATAATGCTGATAGGGATTTATTATAAATACAGTTGTATTCTATTCTTCTTAAAACGGTACTTTTGTATATTGGAGGGTATTGGGGAATTTATTTTAAATCAATGTGGAATGAAACTGGAATAAAACCCGAAAAAGGCTGGGCCTGGAGGCAGTGTTCGGCGAGTATAGAATTAATTAATTCTAATTTATTTTTATTGACGCTTCATTGGCATAGTTTACGAGCGCCGGTCAAGGCATCTTCAAGACGTGTATTCAATCTGCCACAACTCGTCCCCAATCATATCTTTTGTCTGGAACACTGGTCGTAAAAACAAATAACGTTATAATTTGTTCAGTTAACCTTTTCAACAAGGACTTGATCGTTTTTTATTATTGTCGTGTAACTCTGGCCGCGGCGGCAGACCAGACGGGTCGATATGCCCAGACCAGACCCAGACGGAAACTTCTTAATATTGTGTTAAGTTTCTCTGGGAATTGTAAAATATTTCCAAGCATACTTGCTTTCAGTGGGCGGCAGTGCACGTAGCGGACATTACTTAATGAAGACTCGTTTCCTTGTAAATGCTTTCTCACATTGTTTTTTGAATGCTTTCATTTTCAAAACATAATGTAGTAAGTGGGTAATGCATTTTTTGACATCCAACGTCCATGTTACTATGTTTTGAGGTGAATCTAATCTCATGTATGTCTGTGTGTATTGTACCACATTTAAAGCAAATAAACATATTCTATTCTATTCTATTCATGTTTAGTTAAGCTGCGCCATCTTGTCTGTAACAATAACTTTGGGAGTTGATGGCCTAACGATACAATTCGTAGTTTGCGTAAAAGTTATAATTTCACTTGTTGTATTTCGAATAACAGTAACTGTTTAAAACGGTCCGTAGGGTTAATACATAGGGCGTGTTAACAATGATGCGACCACGCCGATAACTTTATTAAACCTTCAATCCTTGGTAGCAGAAAATTATATTAGCTGAAACTGATCATAAGCTTCAGTGGCATATGACCACGGCTATCTTTTGCACATTACTTAATGTTGTGTTAAAAAAATACATATTACGTGTACATTGTTCATTTAATCGACGATAAATATTAAATAGTATATACAGGTCAACCGTTGTACACTTTGACCCAATATGAAATACAGGTAATTTCCAACTACTATGTTACGCTCGACATGTCGCCCACATACTATACTAATATAATATTATAAATGCGTAAGTTTGTATGTGTGGATGTGCCGTGTTGCTCTTTCACATGAAAAATTTAAAACTACTAAATGGATTTTAATAAAACTTTACAATAATGTAATTATTTATTTGTAATTATTTAATGTAATTGCTTATACATCAGATTCGCACGTAGGCTACAATTTATAAATATTACATTTTGTTTCTCAACTTAAGTCCACGCGGACGAAGTCGTGGGCGGGCGGCCGCTAGTTAATAATAATACTGAAATCTATAATACTTTTCAGTTTCAGCCATTAGTTCTTCTTGCTATGTGCTGAGTGCTGTACTTACCTGTGATTGTTTGTTTCAGATGTACATCGAATAGTTGACAATCCAGTGCTGTACGAGAAGTACGAGGAGTTCTCGGTGCGGCGCGCGCTCGCCGCCGATCCGGACACCCGGTGGTGCCCTGCGCCAGACTGCAGGTACTACTTTTCATCCTAAAACCACAGTTTTAGTTCTCCCCCATAGTTTCTTATTTAAGTAAAAGTAAAAAAATATATATTCAGTGGCACTTGGTACAGTAAATTTGAAACAAATACAGAGGAGCAAAAAGTGTCACTGGAATGGTATCAGCTCAGCATATGCTGGGTGTCATAATGACACCACAGCGCTGGTCTTCCGCTAATACCAGCACGGTGAGAGCACTCCCACGCGCACACTGGACACTAAGTCTTGTTAGACTGGAAGCAGTGGAAAAATATCTAGACTTCACAAAAATATCTGTTACACTAACAAACATTAGTGCTGGGGAATGACGGGAGTCAGTGATCCTTCACACGAATTCACATACGTCAATCAATTCTGAGCAAGCCGTCAAACACATGCAGTCCCGTATGTCACAACTACAGGACAACCTGACAGATAGACATGTGCGTGAGGGATGCTTAACGTTGATTTGGGTTTGTTAATTTTGGGGGTAATATAAACATTTAAAATCATTTTTGCAAGCCTTATTTGTATTTTTTTCATTGTAGCCAGGCCAGTTACATTAGCTGAGCAGCAAGACTGTGTGGTTTATGCAAAACTCAAAACGTCTAATGGGGGATGATTATGCCTATGCATGTATGCAAGTCGAGTCGTTTTTTTCATGAACGCTTTTATTTTGCGACAAGAATATATTTAGGGAAAAAAAGAATTACATATTTTAAATGTTAAAGGACGATTTAGCGTAATTGCAGTTTTGTGTCGAGTTACCGGGCTATTTAAATGAGCTTTGATAATGATCAGCGTCGCGCTGGCTGCAAGGGCAAACGCTTGCCTAGTTGCACCATCTTACTTTAAACAATAACTTTGCCATTAGGCAACGCATACAAACGTTCACGGTTATCGTCCTAGTTAACGTCAAATGTGTTTTTAAATGTAGATGTATGTATGAGAGTGGCAAAAGCGCGTCAAAGTCTCAATAGCCAAAAGTTCAAAATGGCTCTCTGCGACCCTACCTCCTAGCCGCCCGGCATTCCCTACCACCCGGCGCAAAGCCACATCGCACGCCCTGCACTATAGGCAAAGCAACCCTGATCAAATGCCAGACCTTTCTCACCCCATCGACCATCAGTTCTTCCCGCTTTGCGACCAAACTAAAATGAGTATTGTATGTTCAGTTTCGCGGTAGTGGCGACGGGCTGCGCGTCGTGCCCGAAGCTGACCTGCCTTGCGCCGGGCTGCGGCGCGTCGTTTTGCTACCACTGCAAGGCGGCGTGGCATCCCACACAGACGTGCGACGCCGCGCGCCGCAGCCGGCAGCCCACGCCGCGCCAGCCGCAGCCCTCGCACACAGACCTGGACCACGGTGAGTGAGAGCACTCGCTGCTGCATCAGTGCGTCTCCCTCGCTCCAGCTACACTGCAAGGCGGCGTGGCATCCCACGCAGACGTGCGACGCCGCGCGCCGCAGCCGGCAGCCCACGCCGCGCCAGCCGCAGCCCTCGCACACAGACCTGGACCACGGTGAGTGAGAGCACTCGCTGCTGCATCAGTGCGTCTCCCTCGCTCCTGCTACACTGCAAGGCGGCGTGGCATCCCACGCAGACGTGCGACGCCGCGCGCCGCAGCCGGCAGCCCACGCCGCGCCAGCCGCAGCCCTCGCACACAGACCTGGACCACGGTGAGTGAGAGCACTCGCTGCTGCATCAGTGCGTCTCCCTCGCTCCAGCTACACTGCAAGGCGGCGTGGCATCCCACGCAGACGTGCGACGCCGCGCGCCGCAGCCGGCAGCCCACGCCGCGCCAGCCGCAGCCCTCGCACACAGACCTGGACCACGGTGAGTGAGAGCACTCGCTGCTGCATCAGTGCGTCTCCCTCGCTCCTGCTACACTGCAAGGCGGCGTGGCATCCCACGCAGACGTGCGACGCCGCGCGCCGCAGCCGGCAGCCCACGCCGCGCCAGCCGCAGCCCTCGCACACAGACCTGGACCACGGTGAGTGAGAGCACTCGCTGCTGCATCAGTGCGTCTCCCTCGCTCCTGCTACACTGCAAGGCGGCGTGGCATCCCACGCAGCGTGCGACGCCGCGCGCCGCAGATCGAACTGACATACGGCAAATACGATACAACGGGGTAACGATTCGGTACTTTGTGTCAGGCGATACTAGGTAACGACTACATACAATTTGCTACAGCTCCCGTGGGCTGCCTATATTCACCGATATCCTGCGAACATCACTACCACTTTGCGAAGCCCCAGGCTGCATTAGTTTAAAAAAAAGTTAAAGCTAAACTAAACCTAAATGATTTGTTTCTTTTTGTAATATTTATGTATTGTCAGATGCGCATTATATTATCATTAATTAAAAACATGCCGCAAACTTTTCTTCTTGAAATAGGTGTACCTACCTTACTTGAAATTTAAATTAATTTGTATTGTTTAACATGCGAATTTTTCTTTGTTGTTGCACCAGTTCGGTGCTTTTCGTGACGCACTTCTTTTGTTATTTGCACATCAATCGCAATTTTCACCTAAACTATTAGTTAAAAACAGTAGTCAATTTGTATTTCAAACACCAGATGCACCAAAACTGTTTTTTTAATATCCCATTTCCGACCCGGCGTGTGTTGCTTTACATCCCTCAGGATTCAGGAAAATAGTGCATACTTGAATCTGTCGTTACAGGAGAAGTGAAGCCATGCCCGCGATGCTCCGTGCTGATCGTGAAGGTAGAGGACGGCTCGTGCAACCACATGGTCTGCTGCGTCTGCGGCGCCGAGTTCTGCTGGCTCTGCATGAAGGAGGTCTCTGATCTGCACTACCTCAGGTGAGAAACACACTCATGCAGTATTACAGGGTGAAATCGAACAAAACATGCCCATTATAATTATTTAAAATTTCAAATCGGAACGCAGCCTTGAATCTAATCATTTTACTTGTTAGAGCTATATTCGTAATGATAGAATACAGATTAACAGCGTCAGGCCATTTAAAAATGTCACCTTACTTACTCTTACTCAATAGTAAAATTGAGTACAGATTAGGGGTGTTTCTGACTATTTCCCTTCTATATTTCTGTTGATGGAAATACTGGGATAATAAGTCTCGCTATTTCTATTATAGTCGCCGTGCATAAACTATTACAAGGGTTACTCTTTGAATGCAATCACTTTACAAAGTAATTGTAACCTCTTGATGACATAGTCATCAACGTACAATGTCAACAAGTCAAACTTAAATTGCCCATCTCACCTCTAGCGTATCGTAAGTATGTAAAAAACGCTCTCACTATTTGAGATTTTTGTCGTCATGATAATAACGGGATACAATTAGGAGAAAACGCTTGTTCTACTACTTCCATTTCAATGATTTTATTGCACAAAATTAAGAAAAAAAGTACAATTGGCGGACTTAATGCCTGGAGGCATTATCTACCAGTCAAACGCAAGGTATAACAGAGAATTTAGGAAGTTTGGGCTGTGCAACTTGCTATAGTTAAAAAGATATGAGGGTGATACATAATCTAATGAATATACGGAGTGATAAAAATACATAAAGTGATATAAAACGATAAAATTCAAATAAATAACAATAATAGTATACATACACATACAGTAAATATACATACTATATATACATAAAGATTAAAAATAAAATATCACTACATAGTATAAAACAAAGTCCCTTTGTATGCTTAAATCTGAAACTACGCAACGGATTTTGATGCGGTTTTTTTAATTTTTAACTTTACGATTTGAAAACGTTGGTGGCTCGTGCTAGACCTGCAGATCACTGGTCTGAAACTGAAATATGTCTACAATATAAGTTCGACCAATTCCAGTCCGAGCGGCTGCACATTCTGGGGCAAGAAGCCCTGGTCGCGCAAGAAGAAGCTCCTGTGGCAGCTGGGCACACTAGCGGGCGCGCCGCTCGGCATCGCCGTGGTCGCGGGCGTGGCCCTCCCGGCGCTGCTGGTGGGGCTGCCGCTGTGGGCCGGCCGGCGCGCGCATCGCCGGCTCCGGCGCGCCGCGCCCGCACGACGCCGTGCCGCCGTCGCCGCCGCCGTCGCCGTCGCCGTGAGTCACTCCCCTCGCCCCGTAGAGACATAGCACATCGGCGCTCCGGCGCTGCCGGTGCGGCTGCCGCTGTGGGCCGGCCGGCGCGCGCATCGCCGGCTCCGGCGCGCCGCGCCCGCACGACGCCGTGCCGCCGTCGCCGCCGCCGTCGCCGTCGCCGTGAGTCACTCCCCTCGCCCCGTAGAGACATAGCACATCGGCGCTCCGGCGCTGCCGGTGCGGCTGCCGCTGTGGGCCGCCGTTTTTTACTTACTAGCCATTTTTTACGGGGGAAATGCTTTTATGGACTTCCCGCCCTCCGGTGTAAGAGCGGAGGTGTGTGAGGCACTACTCACTAAACCCCCCGTTGACCTGCTTCAGCGCGTATCCAGAGGTCCCCGTGATCTCTGGTCATAAAATCGGTGCCGGTGAACCCGCCGTTAGTGAGAGTCAAAGAGTGACTGCACTCCGGGGAAGTCACTCTTCCACCGCCGCCCTTCCTCGGGGCCACTTGAAACAGAAGCATACAGCTCCCGCCGTGTGCACTCCCAGTGACCCCGAAGGCCCCCTTTAGTCGCCCCTAACGTCAGGAAGGGGGGAACATGGCAGGATTTTGACGCCCCATACCACAGGGCGAATACCCTACTTGCCTTGCTTGACTAAGATCAACTACACTCCTACTCATCAAGGAAATACATGTTGTCAGCTGCAAGTGTCATTGGAAATTAAACTTTATGCAATGTTAGAAGAGTTCAATGTTCTATCAGGCTCAAAAGTTATCTATCGCTGAGTTCGGAGGTGGACGTGTCGTCGCGCTCCTCAATTATTTCATAAAATAAGTGCGTGCTAACTTCGCCTTTGAGTGCATATACAATAAAGTGTTAAATCACGTGAAAACAGCTCAGTCAACGCGTTTACAAAAAAGAAAAGGTGATCATCTAGCTCTTCGACACTACCAGGAGATAGGTCCCTCGTACCAGGAAAATACCATTATCGATTGGATTACTTCATTGGGTATACCATGATGGCTCATTCACCGCAGAAGGCATCTTCGCATCACGATATTTCTAACATGGAATACACAGAAGCACACGCGAATCAGCTTGATTATGCCGAATTTTCCCTATTAAGATCGAGGCAGGGAATAGTTGAACGTCAATGCTATGCTAGATACTTACAGACTACTGAATCTAACATAAAAGAAAACCCAAAACAATTTTGGAGTTACGTTAAATCTAAACGAAACTCATCAACCAATTGCCCAAAAAGTGTAACGTACAACAACAACACGTACTCTGCCGGGGAGGAAGTTTGTTCCGCGTTTAATGAATTCTTTCATAGCGTATTTGCACAACCTGCTGTGGACTATCCCGTCATGAAACTTCCTTGTCCAACTGGTGACGAAACCTCCCACCTTCATTCCATACTTATAACAAAAGGAGAGATTTCAAAAGCTCTTAAAGCTCTTGACATTAAAAAAGGGGCAGGGAGTGACGGCATTCCTCCTGTTTTCATTTCGCGTTGTGCGTCTGCACTGGTAGAACCCTTAAGTTTAATTTATAATAAATCTTTGTCAGTAGGTGTTTTTCCTAGTATTTGGAAACGCGCTCACATAACACCAATTCACAAAAAGAGTTCTAAATTAAATGTCATAAATTACAGGCCCATTTCAATGTTAAACATACTTGGTAAGGTCTTTGAAAAAATTGTTACCGCTAAGATTCACGCAGTTGTAGCGAATGGTATCCCGCAGGAACAACATGGCTTTTTCAAAGGGCGGTCAACAGTAACTAACCTTTCGTCATTTATAAATTACGTCCATGGGTCAATGGAAAAGCAGAACCAGGTGGATGTGATCTACACCGATTTCGAAAAAGCTTTTGATCGGGTAGATCACATTATCCTACTGCAAAAGCTAGAACACCTAGGCATCCACGGGGATTTGCTTCGTTGGGTGAAATCTTATCTAACTAACAGATCACAGGCCGTCGTTGTTGGTGGTTATCGGTCCGACTTCACTGACATCCCCTCTGGCGTCCCTCAAGGCTCTCATTTGGGTCCTCTTCTCTACAATGTGTACCTTTTTGATATCTTTATGTGCTTTCAACACTCAAAGTTCTTAATGTATGCAGATGATACTAAAATTTTTGCTGAAGTTAAAACACATAGAGACTGCATTAGGCTTCAGGAAGATCTACACCGTCTATCAAATTATTACAACATAAATAGAATAAATATTAATATCAGTAAATGTCAAATAGTGTCTTTCACCAGAAAAACCAAAGAAATAAACTATCAGTACACAATACAGGACACCCCGATAGAAAGAGTAACCCTGGTTCGAGACCTCGGTATACATTTAGATAGTAAACTCATTTTCGATAAACACGTGGACCTGATTGTCAACAGATCATTGAAGAATCTTGGATTTGTTTTACGAGTTTGTAAACCCTTCAACGATGTAAAGTGCCTCATCACAATTTACAACTCCTATGTCCGTAGCATTTTGGAGTACGCGAGCTGTATTTGGTCTCCATGCTACCTAACATACACCGAAAGGCTCGAACATATTCAAGAAAAGTTCATCAAACACTTGAATTATAGATCGCGTAAATACTTTGACTCATATAAAGACGCATGTAATCACTTTAACTTGATTCCTCTCGGTAGTCGCCGCACAGTGGCCGATATGATGCTGCTGTACGACATACTTCGCGCTCGCCTGGACTGTCCAGCCCTACTGAGTGAATTAAAACTGTGTGTGCCTTCACGCCGTACCCGCCACAGTCAACTATTCGCCATCCCTCCGCGTCGTACCAATTATGCAAAGAACTCAGTGTTAACACGTATAGTCTCAACATATAATAAACAATTTAACGATATAGACATTTTCCATAGTTCCAAACCTGTTTTTCGAGCACGAATAATGAAAAAAACAAAGGACTTTTTAAATTCTTAAACATATAAATTCAGTAAAACTAAACTACTAAACCTAACTAGTTGATCACAAACGGTAAATTTCAGTAAATAATACAAACTGGCATTCCCTTACCATCCTATCACACATGCACTCACTCACACACACACACACACATACACACACACACACACACACACACACACACACACACGCACACACACACAAGAGCGTAGAGAGAGAGTAAGCAAAAAAAAAAGACAAGAATTTATATCCACTGTTCTTTAAACCCTTATTAGAATTATTTATCCATGTAATAGATATTTTACTTCACTTCCGACATAGCATTGTACCTATTTCACTTCTGAACTTACATTTATACGCTTTCGTGGAAATCTGTAATTAGCCTTACCTTCCAATTGATAAGATAGTACTGTATTTCACATGTCTGTAACGCCGTTGATTTTCCTAATAAATAAATAAATAAAGTCAAGCCACTGCTCATGAATCGTAGTACAATTTTCAATGACACTGACAACTGTCAAAATGTATTGCTTAGTTTAGGTGGACTGTAAATGCAAACTTCACCAATTCGGAGGGGGTGGTCCTCAAAGCAAAATGTCCTCGTCGATAAAACGACCGTATCCGTAATAAGTCCTGGGAGCACAACGTCCGCAATGCAAAAGGGCAAAAAGCCCTTTTGAAACCCCCAACCCCTTCGAAGTTAACTTCACCACTAGCTAATGGCATTGACGTATGCAGAATGCAGTAACAGAAGATGACCTCTTCCGTAATTGCCCTTATTTAAGATAAGATAAGAAATACTGTATTGCACACTAAATTAACACATGTTTACATGAATGTAATTTGGGCATTTAGTAACACAAGTCATAATTTAATGAGAAAATTTCCATTCACTTCTTATTGTTCCTATTTTTTCCTTTATATTTTCTTCTTCTGTGTCTAACCCCCTTATTCATAAAAAACGAACGCAATGCTAAAGCATAGTTTAAGCAATTGGCGTTTTATGTTAGAATGAAAGTGACAAAGCGACACAAAGGTTAGTGTGTTATTGAAGAGCTGTTTAAGTTTTTATGAATAAGGGCGGAAAGTGAGGAAGAAGATAATGTTAAATGACCTACAATCAATTGCATTGCAAAAAAAAACAGAAAGTTCCCAATCTGTATATGTTTACTGACCGTGCATTCGTCCCACAGCTGGTAGTGTCCCCGCTAGTGGCGGGCCTGGCCGTGGGCATCGGCGTGCCGATCCTACTATTCTACGTGTACGGCGTGGTGCCGGTGTCGCTGTGCCGCGCGGGCGGCTGCGGCGGCGCGCCCCAACCGCAGCGCGCTGAGCCGCCCGATCTAGACGCCGCTTCGAGGAGACTCGAGCCTAGTATTGGTACGTTACCTGCATTATCATTATGAAGTTAGGAGGCGTCCATAAATTACATGAGGTGTTTTTTTGAATTTTCTGTCCCTCCCTCCCCTCTATGTGAGATATCGTGAGATTTCATTCAACCCTCTCCCCTAACCCCCAATCTCACGTAAGATTTTTCAGAATGTGAATTACTTACGTTAACGCTTTAGGTTGTTATTGAAAAAAAGAAAAAAAATGACATTCGGTAGATGTATAACGTCGAAGTATGAATTAAATTGTTTTCTTTCGAACGAATAATTGAATAATCTTAATCGTATTACGATGAAGCTTAAGAATAAATCTTGAGCATGTACATACAATTTGGATTGAATGGACCAAAATAGTTTTTTTTTGTTTTAATCAGAAAAAAAATGCGTGATATTTGTCGAGACCCCTCCTCTCCCTAACGTGAGATTTGACTCGACCCCCTCCCCTCCTAAATCGTCTCACGTAATTTATGGACGCCCCCATACACGGACAACACAAGTTAAGCAAGCCGTGGGCATCGGCGTGCCGATCCTGTTGTTCTACGTGTACGGCGTGGTGCCGGTGTCGCTGTGCCGCGCGGGCGGCTGCGGCGGCGCGCCCCAACCGCAGCGCGCTGAGCCGCCCGATCTGGACGCCGCTTCTAGGAGACTCGAGCCTAGTATTGGTACGTTACTTGCATTATCATTATGAAGTTAGGAGGCGTCCATAAATTACATGAGGTGTTTTTTTGAATTTTCTGTCCCTCCCTCCCCCCTTGGTGAGATGTGAGATTTTATTCAACCCCCTCCCCCAACCCCAAATCTCACGTGAAATTTTTAGAATGTGGTTTTCTTACGTAAACAAAAATATAAACGTAAAAAATCAAATAAATAGGTATGTTAGTTTGATATTCGGTAGATGTATAACATCGAAATATGAATTAAATTGTTTTCTTTCGAACGAATTATTAAATAATCTTAATCGTATCACGATGAAGCTTAAGAATAAATCTTGAGCATGTACATAAAATATGGATTGAATGGACCAAAATAGTTTTTTTTAGTTTCAATCTGAAAAACAATTGCGTGGTATTTTTCGAAACCCCAACGTGAGAAGATTAGATAAGATTTGACTCGACCCCCTCCCCCCTAAATCGTCTCACGTAATTTATGGACGCCTCCTTACACGGACAAGACAAGTTAAGCAAGCCGTGGGCATCGGCCGATCCTGCTGTTGTACGTGTACGGCGTGGTGCCGGTGTCGCTGTGCCGCGCGGGCGGCTGCGGCGGCGCGCCCCAACCGCAGCGCGCTGAGCCGCCCGATCTGGACGCCGCTTCTAGGAGACTCGAGCCTAGTATTGGTGCGTTACTTGCATTGTTTTGAAGTTACACGGACAACACAAGGTAATCCTTCAAGTGTCGGAGACATACGAGCTGTCAGGCGCGTAATCTTACTAAAATGACGTTAGATCGTTGTGCGTCATTATTTGGCGCCAAAATGGCGCAAATGCCAAAAAATGGCAAAATGCCAATGGCCTAAATGGTTTGAGACGAAATTTAAGCTGATTTAGCTCATCAGGAAATTGATGCAGTTCCAGGCGGCAAATTTAAGCCTAGTATAATTATGTCTTTCGCGCTAAAAAACTAACCATTTAGGCCATTGGCATTTTGGAATTTTGCCATATTTTGGCGCAAAATAATGATGCGCAACGATCTTCCGTCATTTTAGTAAGATTCGGCGATAACGCGCCTGACAGCTCGTATGTCTCCGACACTTGAAGGATTAGGCGATGTTCTACGTGTACGGCGTGGTGCCGGTGTCGCTGTGCCGCGCGGGCGGCTGCGGCGGCGCGCCCCAACCGCAGCGCGCTGAGCCGCCCGATCTGGACGCCGCTTCTAGGAGACTCGAGCCTAGTATTGGTATGTTGCTCGCATTTTTTTTATTGGTCCCAACCAATGATATTTAGGTAGTCACGTTATGTTAGTACTGGTGCGAAGTCGAGAATTGACCCCTTTTTTTTCGTGGGGATATCCTCATGGATACCTCGCCGCCCGGGGGGATGACGAGGTTATGTCGGACTCCTACCGACTAAAACCCCACGGCACTCAACGTGCCACCGCGGCACCGTTGGAGGCGAAACTGGATCCTTCCAAAAGTAATGACGCATTGCTACGCCGCCAATGCTAGCCCCTGATGGAGCCCCCTCCAACCGACACCCCAACAAAGGAGGGAGGCTACGAAATTGCCTGAACGCGGTGAACGCCGTGCAATGCAAGCCAGAACACCCCCGCACTCCGGCCCGTTGGCTACTACCGAACGCAGACCCTAATTGGGTCTGCAACCAAGAGCCACCTAAAAGGCGGCTCCGCTGCCGCAGGCCCCGCCACGCCGCGACGCACAGGGGAGATCAGCCGCGGATCACTGGCCCCCACCAACCGATTGTGCACCGCGACCCCTAATAATAATAATAAAAGCATGCACTTATTTCCAATCACATTGCTCTGATTACAGTTTCACCTTAAGATAAATGTGTGCGTGTTGTAAGGAACTTGATTTACATGCAAGTATGACCAACGTGATAGGGGCGAACCTGTACTCGGGTAGCCTGTGTTACAGAATTGCAACCCCCGGCCAATGAACCGGAGTTGTTTGCGACTGAACAAATGACTTCATAAAAAATAGAAGTATTTTAGTAAATTAAAATAAAATGAGTAACAATATGAGATAAAAACATTTTTTATACGTTTTTTGAATGTGTAGGTATATGTGAAGTGTGCGTGCTTGGTAACGTGTGCGATGGTGTAGGCACAGTATAAACATACAGTAGAACATCTATATACAAACGTGCCGCTCTCGTTTTGAATGAGTGCGTGCGCGTCACGCGCCGTGTCGCGATTTCACGCACGCGCTAGCATGAAATAGGGGGGTATAAGGTGGCGGCAGTACGGACGGGCTGTGCCGCGTGTCTGTGTGCACGCTAGGCTTATAACTCGGCGGGCGGCCTTAGATAACCTACTATATGTTTATACTGTGGTGTAGGTATGGTTGTGAGTGGGTGTTATTATAGTGTTTAGTGATCCATTCCCCCTTGATCATCGTCCCCTTACTGAATGTGTGTGTTGTGTTGCAGGCGACGCGTCGCTGTCGGCGGGCTCGCACCACGCGGAGCTGCGCGCGCCGTCGCTGGCCGCGCTGGCGGGCTCGCTCGGCGGACACGAGACGCACTCGCCCGCCGCCACTAGACTAGAGGTAAACATACCACTAACGACTTGCTATACAGTGAAGTAACATTGAATCCACTGTTTAAGAACAGTAAAAGTACCTACATACTAAAGATAGGAAAACCAGAAAAAGACGTTTGGTCTGTTGGCGTCAGGCGGGAATCGAAACCGCATCTTTCGCAAACCGGGCGACTGCACTAAAAGATGCGGGACTGCTTGCGAAAGATGCGGGTCAAACGTTTTTTTTGTAATATTCTTAACCTTTATCTTATGCCTGTTTCCTCGAGTTATTCTAAGATAATGCTGAGCATTATATAATATCTTTGATTTTGCTAAAATTTTGAAACCTTTTAAAAGAAAAATCTGTCTTTTTTTAACGTCCTTACGATTGTACAATAATGCTACCACAATGAATTTCTTTATACAATCTGAAAGGGCAGATATAGCAGTTTCTGTGTCCTAAAAATTTCTACGTTGGTATCAATATTTTAATTTTTACAGCCTCCCCAATAGCTATACTTTGTATGAAAATGCTTGAGATATCCCTAGACACTTTTGATGTGTGTATTTAAGTAACGCATAGATGTTAAGAGCGTATAAGCTGTCCACTAGCGCTCCCACTACAGTTCAGTACACAATGCAAAATTAAGACAGCGATTTCAATATCCTCTGATACTCGTAAGTTTCTAGGAAAATTTATATTTTTTTAGAAGTTCCCTGAGAGTTAATTTTGTTCAATGATTGATTATTTTTATTTTGCGATCTCTCGATGTTACTTAGCATGTAATTGTTGTATTATATTTTGTAATCAATATTCATAAAGAAGAAATCAGCTGCTATACCAATGGTCACGGGTTCGTTCCCCACACAGTTCAAACTTTAGTGCAAGAACATGTCTGTTTTATATTGGTCTGAGTGTTTTTATGTGCATTACGTTTGTATTTTCTAAAAATCTTTCTATCTCATAGTTTAAGCTTTCCTTAGTTTGGGTAGCCCCAAACTGCGTGGTGTATGATATATTATTATGTACAGTTAGCATGACTGGCTACCAAGTCTCTGTCGTCTGTTAGAACAGCCCTAATTTGTACATTTCCATCCAAGGTGACCGCCGACGTGGCCTCGTCCGACAACACCTCAGCAGCCAGCTGGCCCGACGAGCTGCCGTCCACATCGTCCCGCTCGGCGCGCCTGCGAAGCCTGTTCCTGTACGGGTCAGCGGTGCCGCCCGACGCCGAGGCAGGCGTCGCCAACCCCGTCGCCACCGAACACGAGACGCGGGTCTGCATAGACCCCGACTCCTAACGGCGCCCTAAATAAGGACATGTGTCAGACTTTGTGACTATTTTATTGGTGTAACCTACGCTTTGGTGGAACGCGGGCCGGTAGTTGATATCCTTAACCCCGATGCGGGGTCGGCGATTGTGCTCTTTTGTGACAAGAAGTAGTTTTTGGCGTCGCATTAGCTTTTTCGACTAGATGGCTCACGCATGATGCTATTTTTGAGTTAGTATTTTAGGCTGCGTTCCAAAATAGTGACCTAACCCATACCAAAATATGCCTTGTGTGGCCAGTTTTCAAACATTTGAACATAAAACTATTCTTATTTCTCTTACCTTTTTATCGTTATTCCTTCTTCTTTTGAATGAGTAAAATGTATTAATAATATAGTTAGTTTACCCGTTTGGAACGCACCTTCGGTTAATGCCAGGGTAGGGGAAAACGTCTGAGTACTTAAGCGTCCCGCGCCCATCCTTTGTAAATCTATACAAATCAAGTAATTTAATCAATAATAATAGGAGTAAAGTTGTGCTCGACTTTAAGCGACTGATTTGATTGATTTAGATGATGATTTTTGAATTTGGTATGCATAAGCCCGTATTTACACGGCGTGAAATGCATTTGTAATCGACTGATAATATTAATTATTTGTGGAGCCTTGTCTCGGCGAGGAATGCGGTCGCCGGCCCCGCAGTGTGGGGCATTCGTCCACTGCACCAATCTCTGTGCCAATAATACAAGTGTATTGATTTGAAGTAAGCACACATTAGTTAAGTTACATTGTAATGGCCCCAAACGAACGTTGGCAGCCCCGCTACGATAGATGCTTCGCGCTTACAGTGCAGTGTTACTCTATCCGATATTTGTGATACTTTGAATAATAATTACTATTAATGATCTAAATTATTTAATTTTTCACGTTTGTAGGCAAAAAAGTAATTTTAAGTGATAATTATTATGTTATGTGAATTATATAAAAATGTAAACTATGATTAAAATGTGATTAAATCTATTAATTCTTTTATTACTCCAAATTATGATTTGCAAGTCTTACCCCCGAACGGGACAGCTATACTTCTGAGGTATGCTCAACGTTGAATTGCGTTTGTGAATTCGGGGGGGGTTAGGTTTTTTCGAGAATATTCTTGTTAATGTCCTGATTCATTGAAATTTAATTTGTTATCTTAGGACTAAAGAAAATATGGACCAACATTTTGAATGGCAGGTAGAAAATAATTGGCCAAAAAACGAAGGCTAGTAAAGATAAAAACGAATAGGTATGTGGGAGGAAATGTGCAAGTAAAGGCACAGATCGAGTCAAAATTAATGACAGCTGTATTTGATGGAAACAACGGTTTTAGGGGTCAGCGGAACGCAAGGTGAGGTCAATCCCTTTATTCCCGTTGAGTAACACCCCAATGTGTAACACTGTGACACATTGCTACTTTTTTCCCGTTGAGTACGGTCAAGTTGGGTAACTTTGAATTGCAGTGTTAACATTGAATCCATAAACAGTAAAAGTACCTACATACTGTTGTTTAAGGTTTGTTTTTGAACCAATCTTGAACTATTACAATCAGGATGAGTACAATAAACGTAAGCTACGTCAAGGAACACCGGATTGGCAAACTCCTGAATTCACAAACAAGCCAATCAGAGCTGATCTCGTACGTTGCCGTCCCGTAAAATGTATTTATCATTTATTTATTACCCTTCGAAACCCGGACTGCAATACGCAAAAACCGTCAGAACCCGAGCGTTTTCGGCCTCCGACGGCTGGCTCCCTGGAGAGCCGGCGGGCATTCTAAAATTCAGTACTACAGGTTGTTTCTTTTTTGTTACTGAAAATAATTTTACATTATCCTCTATGTGGTTCTGTGAAGAAAATGACACTAAACACTAAAGCAAAATATTTTTATGTCTAAATGGTCAAGTTATTCGATAAGTGTTAAAAAATAAAGGGAAGTAAAAAAACAGATCAATATAGTAATATTTATTTACTTAAGCTATACAGTTAGAACCATTTATCGCGAACAATAAAGCAGGAGTAACAGACACAAACAAAATCCTTTGTTTTTACTTATCGAGCTGCCAGAAATGTACGTATTTTAAAATTCTAAAAATGATATTCAATTTACACAAGTAAAGACAGAACCTAGAAATATTGAAAAATATCAAATATTTTATTTATTTTTTGATGGTTCGGAAGGCAATTCCCCTTGACACAATGGTGTTTCTTTATCTTCCAGGTGTTTGCTTTCATGCTGTTTGTAATACGCATACTATCAAATATGCGTTTAGTTATAATTTGTTTTAATAATTATGCTGTGTCATCATCATCACTAAGAACAGGCGCATGACGTCCACTGCTGAACATTTCCCCTCATAGATTAATCTGAAAACAAGAATATACAAATTGAAACAAACAAACAAAATTGTAATTGGCTCCTCAGGGAGCCAGCGGGCATTCTAAGCAAATGTAAAAATTGAACACACTGTATGAGCAAACATGGCCGCCAAATTTCGCCCGATAATTGTTTATTCACAAATATATTATTCTGTATATTGTGAATCCTTAAAATATAAACACTTTCAGATTCTTGACAAAATTTACTATAGAATGAAGCAGTATTATTACCACATTCACCTCTAAAAACATGTTAAATCTTCATTACAAAAACAGTGTCTAAGAAATCTCCCAATCGTATTTTCATTAGTTGTTTTTTCTGGATTTTCATTGTCTAAATGATCATTTTTATGTGTATATAGGCTGCAAACTGTATAAAATTATAATTATTACAATAATACTTACGTTTTATATAGTAAAAACACAATTTTTCACTAGTTGAAGTGCACAGTACGACGCGGCCCAAATAACTGCAAATTTGAAACACTGTGGCCATAGTCAACTTATGTTTTTGGTACCATTTGAAAGCCTATTAAATTATCTATGGTTCGGCATTAAATTCAAGCCAATATCCTTCTTAAAGTAATACAAATTCGGCGTATTTTCTGGTGCGAACCTTCTGGCTCTCCGGAGAGCCATCGGGTCTTGACGGTTTTTAGAGCTGGCTCTTCCGAGAGCCACCGGGTCTCGAAGGGTTAACAATAAAAAAAATGCCGTAAAATGGCGGCCTGACTTTGAAGGCGTACTCCACTTTACTTGACGTTTGTGAATGCGGAGGATTGACTAACATTTTGCTTCAATTATTGAAGAAAAAAATTATGGGTCAACTGGTGGAGAACGCTTATAGGCATTAGGTTCGCCAATTTCACTTTTGCCTTTGTGCAATAATAAAATAATAACAAAACTGGTGCTACTGGTATAAACATACATCAATTTAAATATGCAATATGAATCTTTTTTCTAACTGCTATGTTACGCTTGGCGTGTGATCTTCGATGCACTAGGTTAACAAATTAAATAAAAAACGTGGAATCCTCTTAACATTTTATTAAATCAT
The DNA here is from genome assembly GCA_950022985.1 of Udea ferrugalis. Classification (NCBI taxonomy): domain Eukaryota; kingdom Metazoa; phylum Arthropoda; class Insecta; order Lepidoptera; family Crambidae; genus Udea; species Udea ferrugalis. The sequence goes on from OX465525.1 coordinate 15,315,176, forward strand.
CAATATAGTAGGACTATGCAATCCACCCACTCTAAAATGTATTTTGTAGGCACTCTTGTGCAACACCTACGAAAATATTACAAATAGAATTAACCATAATATTGAAACGTACATAATGGATTATGTTAATTACAATTTAACGAATTCACAGTGATTAGATTAGGCAGTATATTTAACATTATGTATTTACATTATTTTGTCCATCTGATAGTAAATAAATTCTATATAGTACTTCGCAATACAGCTAGAAAGCTATTTACATAAATTCTTCTGGATTTCATTTTTTTGTGATAGTTTATTTGGGAGTAATTATATTTTACATAGGAGCAAGTTATAAGTATATATTTATACAGAAAAAGAATGAAATGATTAATGAATTTTTGTCAATTTCATTACGAATTTTTAAAGGTTTTAATATGTGTTCATCCTTAAATTATAGAAACTAAGTTCGTTTTCCGAATATTTTATAACGAATTCAATGTTTTGAACTTGTAGTTTTGGAAGCCATTCAGCCAAGCCATTTTTGTTTAAATTATATTTTATGAATGTGAAGAAATACATTCCGTTATATTTATTAATTATAACGAGTAACTTTCATCTAAATGTACACAGGCTACTTAAATATTAAAGAAAGCTATTGTCACATCACGCACATACGTGCCTCATTGGAATAGATTAAACTACTTAACTTATCTCGAAAATTATTAACTTTTTTTTAAATCAGTCTGTTAACTATAATTTGGACAGAAATATCAATTTGATACCAAGGACCCTGGTATTTTTTGTATTGTTAACGAAAATGCTAGATGGACCGATGGCTAACAGCTCAGTGTGCCCTCTAAAATACGAACCCTCAATAATTAAATGTTGTTATCACTACAACTAATGAGTTAGCTCCATTTATGTTATCATCATACAAATGCATTTTTTCATCGACTTTCCAAATCGGATTAGTTTCATTGATTAATTTAGTTGCTACAAGAATTCATAATGTGTAGGTTAGCATAGAAATATCCGGCAGTAATAAATGCTTAGCCATCGACTAATAATGTTGTTGTAATGTATTCCAAAAAAACAACTAGGTTTTACAAAAAACAAATTACTAAAATAGTCACTTATTAAAATAAATACATAGAACTAGCTAAACATTATCACATTACGCTTATCACCTAGTATACATATATACACAAATATTAACAGTTACCTATGTACAATTTGAAAATTTTGTTACTACAATTCATTCATATTTTTGTCGAAAGTAAACCGTTAAAAGTTTAATATGTCTTTAGCAAAGTCGAAACTCATGTAAAGTACTTTTAAATAGTCACGTTATCAGCTGAAAGATTAAATAGGAGTCATAGAATTGAGATATCTTCACATCGCGATTCGAATGCAGAAAGCTTTAGTAGACTTTGAACATGCTTTGATTTGGGCATGCCAGGATGGGCTACGTGTTACGGTTTATGACAACTTTTGGTTTTGGTGGTATGGTTGCCTGAATACAAGTAATCATTTTATTTCGTTTTCGACAAATTTACCTGGTTCGCTACTTATCATTTGACGCTGACTGTACTAAGTCAAAAGGTACGAAAGTTATAGCGATTTTTTGAAATTAATCAAATGCAAAAAAATATGAACAAGCACAATTCTATGATAACAATAATTTACAAATGCAATTCGTTTTTTATAGATTTCATTTAGGCCCTTGTCTAACCACTACTAAAAGTATATTGGGAGATCTCATATTTTATACTAGTAATGTAATTTTAATAAGTTTTGCGTACAAAAATATCGGCATATGCATGTAAACCATTTAGGATGACCTATGAGAAGCGAGAAGTACTATGCAGGAGTGATGAAACTATGTAGTACACTAAATAAAACGCATTCACCCTTTTGATGTACTTCTGACAAGCTAAAACAACATACTGTAAATACGAGTATAGAGCCCGTTTTCCACCACTGAGCAGAGCTTCGATTTGTGAAGCTATAGTCTATCAATCGATCAAATATCGTTGTTTTCACAAGGCACAGGTCAGGAGACTTGTGGAGAACGGGCCTAACAGATGGAAATATTATTTAGTTATTTTCTATTATTCATACTCGTAAAAACAGTGTTCTGCAATTTAAAAAAAACCGACAAAACCACTTGTTTTCCAGTCCACAGCCTTCACAACCTTATTCTAAATATTAGCGTAAATAACATTATTTTAAATACTATATGTTTCATAAACAGGATTAACCAGGATACGTAATGCGTAATTTTGTAATAGCACATAAATTCGCAAAATTTTGATTTACCTGATTAACCCTATATTAAGTTTTGGCAAAATGAGTAGCTGTCTTAATTAAACATAATAACACCTAATGCAACATCTAAATTACATCGCATTCCAATGCCTACGCAAAGTGATACTTACAAAGGAAAAAGTAGTGAAGTGTTATTCAGAAAATTGTCATGTTATGATACTGAATATTTAGGAAAATTATGAATTTAGATTCCAGGATGTATTCTGATCATTTATAATAACATTCAATTCAATAATAAATAATAAACATACAAAAATGGTTAATTCCAATGATTACCTCATAAATTAGAAAAACTCTTTACAAAGGAAAACTACATAAGGGCGCGTCCCGATTAGGCAAACAGTGAACGTCTGACTGTCCTCTTACTGCCTCTGACAGGAGCATCGGTCGCTAACTTGGCGTAGTGAAAGCGCTAAGCCGCCGACTGCGCGCATCATTCGCTGCGAATCAGTCGCTCACAGAATGAGTTGGCAAGCGAAACGTCGCATACTGCGTACGTTGTATGGACACTTCATCTAAAATGTATAGGTAGGCAAACTTTAAGCAAACAGTCAGCCGCTCAGTGTTGGTCCAATCGGGACGCGCCCTAAGTAGCAGAATAGTACACGTGGTTAACAAGTACAGTAGTACTGCAGAAATTAGTAAAATCATCATTCTGCGTCGACGCAGATAGTGTGTTATATCATAGTAAAAACTTCTTTAGAGCATGAAGAAGTTGGCTACTACACCGCGCGTCGCGGGTAGGTCCCTGCACAGTACGATTTTTTGTGTGCATGAACATGACTGTTTTTATTGGTCTGTAATTAATATTAAATCCAATAGTACCAGCTAGTTTGACTATCTTTAATTTATGAAGTTGAGAATGTGACAATTGACGCTCCGCTTAGCAAATGACGTCAATAAATCGAAAAAAAATTTCACACCTTATCTGCGCAGACACATGGCTTTTTAATGTTTTTAACTTTTGTTGTAGCACTTTTTCTTTCCATTAATGGAGCAACATTTAACTCGTCAGCCAAAACAGTATTTCGAAGAATTAGGGTTTAGTGACAGTTTTTTTTAATGAAATGCATCAATGTGTGCGTTATACAATATTAGTATATAATTATATCAACAATTATGGTGGATGGATTTAAGCATGAAATGATGCAAGAAGGAGCTAATACACGTGGATAATTTATTACTAAAGATTTATATAACGAGAATATAATATGACGCGACAACTCTATTTATAATCCAAGAGCTGCTGAACCCTGCGAGTAACAGTCTTATTGTAAGGTTTTCAGTAACAATACTTCCTGTAACAAATTTGTACACTTATGATTTAAAGCATGCTTAGAGCAATAGCCATGACCTGCCAGGCGTCAGCCCAGCACGTCATCGGCGACTTTATTTTTAAATTGTAAAATAAATAAGAAGACCGTTACTCGCTGGGTTCTGCAGCTCTCCAGCTATAAGTGGTGGCCGGAAAAAGGGGTGATATTTATGTCATTTTCAATAATTAATCAATTTATTCCATTATATCGAATTAAATATAATAACAAAGCCCTATGTGCCCTCAGTGTTTCTTTTTTGGTGTCATCAATTTCTATTTGAAGTTATTGTACATTTTCAATACTTTTCTTTAAATACATATTTTAAAAGAGTCAACTGTCTTTATTTTCTTTGTTTTTGGCAAATATAGCTTATTTTCCTATTTTGGAGGCTCGGGCGCCATTGATTGTGTACTAACTTTCTATAATTTCGAGTTAATGTAAAGGTGAGACGAATTTTATTTGCAACTTCTAGAACATAGGCAACCCATTAGTTGTTTGAGCAGTGGCCATTCACAGAAACCCTTCGACCTAACCAGGTAACACCCAGCCCCACACTGCGTTTGGAATCATCCATCATCATGAAAAAATAATTTAAATTTTGCCATCCGCTCTACTAGCTGCTTCAATTATTGTTAATAAGCTTAAAATGCATACATGAGCATCAATACAGTTGGAAGTCGTATGTAGTGGAGCCGTCGCGCCAGGTGGGCTCGTCGGCGACCTTGGCCCGGCAGAGGGGGCAGGTGTGCTCCCGGTCCAGCCAGGCGGAGATGCAGAGCTCGCAGAAGATGTGGCTGCAGCCCAGCCGCACCGGCGTGGTGTAGTCGTCGTGGCAGATGGGGCAGGAGTCGCCGGCTGACAGCAACTGCTCGCCAGTTGGCTTCGTGCCGAGATTCTGATGGGAGTCGTTTATGTATCAGGAAGAGGAAAGTGCACTTTTATTCAGCCAGGCGATTGCACTTTCGATTAAGATCGATAGTGCAATCGCCTGGCTGAATAAAAGTGCAACAAACAACAGTCAACAATTATCGGTAATTTAAAACCTCGGCATTAAGATACTAAATTGCCGATTAGTCAATATCTCAAATACAAGAAAGAAAAATTGAGAGATGAATGATTGAGAAGCAATTTACACTTGTGTAGAATGTTCCAGTTTTAAGTACATTAGAAAGAAAGAAAGAAAAAACGTTTATTTCATCTGGACATCGCAACTTAAAAGATAAAAACAAACAAAACTAAATCCATCCTATGGGTGTCAGAAACTTACAGATGGACACAGAACAAACACAAAAGGTCCTCACATTAACCTTCAGTGCTGTATTCTTACCCCAACCAATGGTGACAATAGGCCAGTCAACTATTCAGTGAGAAATATTTTAAAATGGTTTTGCTGTAACAAGCTAAACTTTAATCTCCATGTTTATTTTACCTCCAAGATCCCACTGCTGGACTAAGGTCTCTCCGAACGCAAAAGGTTCTTCCATTGGTCCTGGTACCTATGTCCACTTTTCTCGTGGGTAGTATACCAGGTCGTCGCACCAAATGTTTTTTAGGCCGACAAAGACTCTTCTGGCTTTGAGTTCACTGTTCTTTGGGACAATTAAACATTCATGATTACCTAAATAAACTTACCACACTTTGCAAAAGGGTCCAGGTGGCGTTTTTGAACAGCCTCAACCTCACCAACACTTCTATGACCTTGGCAATGACGTAGACGGAGGTGAGGAACATTCCAACCATTTTTTCAGAGCCTTCGTAAGACTGCATCAAGAAGAAGATCCAGGGCTGGATCGTCAGCAAGGAGCGGTACAGCTGAGACACAGCTTCAGTAAATAAGTATACTTTCCCCTGAAAAGCATGAATTCATTTGGGTTATTAAACAAGTGGCAAGAAACTTTATGTAGTGAAAAAAATATTTATGGGCCAAAAACTTTCCCTGAGGATAGATATTCAAAGTTCAAACTGTCTAATTAAAACAGACAGGGAAAGTCATGCAAGTAGAAGAAAATGCTTTATTTTCATAGTGCTCAATAGAAATCTTGAAACTCTTTTGTTTTCTATTGGCCTCAGCAATATAAACACACTTTCTAATTCTGTTTTATCACATAAATAATTGCCTCTTTGTTTCTTTCAAAATTGACGTTTTATTTCCATAAGAGCTAGTAAAACAAAAATAGCTTATTTACCCTTTTCTGAAACGGTAGCAAGAATGCAGGCATCATAGTGACCAGAATCTTGATGTCTACTGTGATAATCTTAACTATCAGGTCAGTCAGCACCACTAGCCACAGCAGCTCCCACACATCAATGGACTCGACGTATCCGGGGAACATTACTACGTTTGGAAGAAGTTTTCCATGTCCGAACAGGAAGTGGACAATGATTATACAGCTGACAGTGAAAACAAATTCACTGAAGAGTGCCACTATGCTGCGATTCATTTGCTTTCCATGTTCTCTGTAAAGATTGAATATAAATATGAGCCAAGATAAATAACACTGCTCTGCCCAAAAAGTAAGGTTTTCTGTTGTGTAAGTTCGCTGGATACGCGACTGAGACTATACTTAGCGTATGCTTGGTTCGTATCCCAGTCGCGTATCAAAAGAGTCGCGTGGCGTACGAACGAAATATTATGGCGGAAACTGCAGAGCGACACATATGATACTTTGAACCAAAAACTAGGAAGACCAGCCACAAATTTCAGTCACATTTACAAACACTTGTGCTGGGGCAGGAATCGAACCCCCAGCCTTTTGCGTTCGACTGGTGTATGGAAACAACATCGTTTGTAGTCTTAAAGGCGCGTTTCCACTGGACAACATTTGACACGCGACTTGTTGCAGAGCATGTAGCTCATATTGACCAACGACTCACAACTGCCCTACCAGTGCGCATGGTATCAAACTACAGGCCGCGCGTCATGTTGGGTATAATGCGAGCCGTTGTGCAACGTCGCCGTACATGTTGAGGGTCGTCAATTGTTGCCTAGTGGAAACGCGGCTTGAAGCATTCATAGAGCAATCATCAGTGACTTTACCACTTACATCATCAAGGCACAAAAATAATGTAACTAGTGGCAATGAAACTAGATGGAAATCCCGCTACCATTACTAGATAGCCAACCATTTATTTTACAATTAGTAAACACCTTTTGGCCTTATCAGTTTGATTCAACAATATATCGGCAATTTCTATTCGAAAATAAGTACAATTTATTTACCTTCTAACAAGACTGTTGCTATGTGAGAATGAACAAAATAATATGATAAAAGTGAAGAGCCCCTCCCTACTGTCGTACATCAACTTTATGAAGAGCAGGAAGTAAAATGGTGCATAGCGTATTAGTAAGTTCAACGTTGCTCTAACATCCACCACCTGAAAAAGAAAAACACTATGACACAGGTACGTTGGAGTGGTTGTTTTACAAAATTACAAAACATTTCAGTGAACATTTTAAAATGCATGCTAATGAGCTGATTTCTCTTTAGGAACACAGGAAAGTAATTCGGAACATTGAAATCAACCAATTTGGTAATTTCCTTTGAATTTAGTAAATTTTTCTCTAGTATTTATAAACAAATAATACAGTTATGGTGATATTTATTAAAAAGAATTGAAATAAATTTTACCCTAAATCATTTGCTAACAGGGTTCAGAATTACCCTCCAGTTCATGAAAATGTGTTCCTATCTCTATTTCGAATTTACCTTGGAATATTTGGCAGTTTTTAATGCAACAAATTGTATTTGTGCTAGCCAAATTACTCAAATTAAAGTATTGCCGAATAAATAAAACATAATTTATTACAAATACATTACAAATTATTAGATGAGAAAAAAACTACATGATTGATTTGTAAAATAAAACGAATATGGAATCAACAATGACATGATTAAACATTATTAGTTGTGTCAGTACATCGGTGAACTATTTTTTTCTGTCAGGATGTGTTGTTGGCTGGAATAGAATGCCTCTTGGCATCAAGTTTTCCATTTTGTGTCTGAACTCTGTGCAGTAAAAATTAATCATAAAAATTAGTCAAACATTTTTTTACCAGACTATAAGCACCAGTTAAACAGAACAAACCACAGGACACATAATATTAAGTGTGGATCTGTTCCTAAAATTTGAGATTTTAATAGTGTATGCACATAGTACAAGATAATTTTAGGAAAGCAGAATGAAGGCTATGTATTATTACCATTTCTAGTTGTGTGTGGGCACTATATCCAGTCAAAGTCTATTAAAATGACTAGAAGTTAGTAAATATGCAAACAATGTCTCTGCAAATGTGGTTCTTGATGCATTAATATCACTTGTGAGGGAAAGTAAGAACAAAACCAAACAATGAGAAGAATATCTTACATATCTTACCTGCTGCGTCCCATCATCACTCTGACTCTCATTGTCCGCATTGTCATGTATATTATTATTATTTGCAGGATTTACGGACACATTGATTTCAGGGTGCTCTGGAATGTGGTCTGAGAGGTTTGACTCATTGGATGGACTATTGCTCAAGCCATGACTAGCAGATGGCGTCCTGTGCGCAGGCGGGGTAAGTCGTTCAGTAACCACGAAGTTTGGAACTCCAGGATTCAAGTTAACATGTGCTATAGAACTCTGAGGCCGTTGTAAACTACTTCCTTCTCCAACTTGATGAGTACCTGGAGTGTTTCTTGGCAACCAAGTTGGTAACGACAACCTGGCATTGTTACCCTAAAGAAAGAAGAGTCTTATGAGGACATTTTCATGATGAATTACTTTAGATGTGTAATTTAAATACATGTGTTGCAACAATAAATCAAATGTAAAGTCGCTTACCATACGAGCATTTTCTACAAGCGGCCTAATCTCCCTGAAGACGCTATTGAGACGGTCGCCGAGGCCTAAATTACTTCTGTTTGTAGGCACTGGTCTGGTAACGGAGTCCAATCTATGCAATGGATTGGCTCTTGGGGGACTTTCTGACGGTGCCTCATCTTCGATATCCAGAGTCACTTGATTTGTCTGAGCCATATCCTCAATGTAAACTTGATTTTAGTAATATAGTTCAAAATAATGATTTTATCAAAAAATCAATCATTTCCAAAATATTTAGGAATGAACAAGAACTGTTTTACTGACAGAACAGACAGATGTCAAACTTTGACAGTCTTCCTCCTTCCTCACTAACCTGTGGAGCTGCATTCCAAAACGAGTTCGAGTGAAAGATAAAGAAAGTAAGTATAGTACGATTAATAATTGTAGTCAGCGAAATGACAACTTCAACAGTGACTGATACAAAAAAGGGTGACCCGCTACAATAGTGACGTTCGGCAATCACTAGACTAAGACATTTAGTCATGATTTATTTTATGAGGTATCAAAGCCTTTTTTAAATAATTGTAAATATTTAATAGTGTACAAAACGAATTAAATAATTACGATTTAAGAAATATGGGCCCTACCTCCATATTAAAACTTCTCACTAAAAAAATATAACCATAGCTGGAAAAAAAATGTTCAAAGAGGTTCAGGGGAATTAACACTTGAAAGTCAGCAAAATACAAGTAATTATATACGTTTTTATTCGTTACGGTTGCTATTGATTCCGACTCCGATTCTGAATTCATCTCTTCATGATAGTCCATACTATTATTATTTGATTCAAAAATAAGTAAACCGGAATCTACAAAACCTTCATCACTGCCTATATATGAAATTATAAGGCGTCGTCCTTTGCCGGTTGGGCCCTTTAGGCCTGTAGTCAAACCTTTAGAAAACACTTGTATGGAAGATTCTACTGTTGTATCCTCCCAAACTTTTCCAGTTGTATGACCTGTTAATAAACGAAATTCTTACCTGTAAATAATATAATACAGAAACAAAACATTTTGAAACTGAAAATCTATTTACTAAATACAGTTTACCGAAATACCTCTATGTCTCAAAACGAAAGTCTGACCAGTGTGTGTTGCCAGTAATGACATATGGAAGTGGGACGTGGTCATTCACTACGACTTTTTTGCCAGGCTGTAATGTCGACTAACTTTTAATTGTAAAAACTCGATTTACCACATCACTATTTATTTGGGACTGAAAACCTGCCACACTGAAAATGTCATTTCACTGACTACAATTAAAAATCCGAGTATAGCTTGCTCATCTGGCTAGGGCTTTTCATAATGACAAAGGTAGCGTGATTCAAGCACTGGCCCCAGTGCTGCTGCACATATGAATGCCACAATCTTTATATACTTTTTGGCAATGAGCGTGCGGCGTCTGAGGACCCCGACAGACACACATGAGTCATAGCGACCTTTACCACGGTAATGGAATTACCGTGCCTTAACCGCCTCCCAGAAAGGCTATCTTATTAATGAATCAGTTTTCTATAAATTAAGCTAGTTGGCAGAGAACAAAAAGGAATTTAGATTTGATTGCTCTCTCTTTCAAGTCTCTTACACCACCGCATTTAGATTTGATAGCTCTCCAAATAATAATCTAGCTGATTAAAACTCGCAAAAAAACGCGCTCGCTTCGCTCGCATCAAGTATCTTGAGGGAGCACTGTTGCAGTGTTTGCCTAGGACGCTAAAATTGCTAGGGGCCTTACTCATTCATCATAATATGGGGCACCTACTCGAGATGCGCATACGTACAGTCATCCTCAAAATGATGTATGCGTATTCTATAGGTTGGCAAAAAAGTCCTGAAAGGGAACTAAAAAATCGTCCTGATAATGTGGTTGTATGTGGTGGGGATCGACTGTGTTGGTGCCACCGCCATTCCATTTTTACCACCAAACGGTTCCCCCTATTGACCTGTTGTATTGTATCCCGGTGGACAGACTACCACACCTACCTGACCTATCAGCCTAGAGGGAAAAGCAAACCCGTTATATGAGTGTATGTATGACTGCTTCTAGAAAACGATTAAATAATGTGGAATTAAAGAAATGTAAGGCGTTTTCCTAGTAAAACGCTATAAGAATAAGAAAATACTGAACTAGATTAGGGGATCACGTGATGCATTGGCGCGACTCAAATAATTGGTATCTATTGGCGTGAACTTAGTTCATGGACCACGACTAACTAGATAGCCATTCTCTCTAAAAAAAATATTTGAATAAGTCAATTATCAAAACCGTTTGTGTCGTAGTATACGGGGTGACCACATCGACGATGGTGGCGCCCCTATTAATTTCACGACTTTTTTGCCAGGCTGTACATCAATTAATTGTGAAGCATACATGATTTTGCTGATGACTGTACCAGACATTTAATGTCTGTCAATTATCATAATTATGATGTGTTCAGTGTTTACGAGGCATTTGATTTCGTGGCATGATTTCCAACAAGGGCGTACCCAGGTAGGAGCAGGGGGGGGCAGCTGCCCCCCCCTAGAAGTCAATTTTCCTTACAAGTGGGAATTAAAAACGTATTTCTCCCTCTACGTAAAACGAAACAGGTATGAGCTGCCCCCCCCCTAGCTGAAATCCTGGGTACGCCCTTGATTTCCAATATTTAGACTTGAGGAAAAAAACACTTAGGTGGTTAATCAAAAATTATTACACTTCCGACTCTTTTACGTGCTCAGTGCTTCCGACGGCGGAGCCGCGGCTGTGCCAAGTAAGGTTTTAAAGAGATTTGGTTACCATGTAAATACGTTCAATAAGTAGATTGAAAATTATAGGAAGAGGATTATGGCAAATTTGTCGTGCCTTTTGCCATTTAATGGTAAATGAAAGACTTCAGCTAAATATTACTGATAATTTAATTTTTAATTTAAATAATAGTCAATAGACCGCAATGAACTCTAGCCTTTGATAGGATGAGCAAATATTACCTACGTTAGGTACAATCACGCATTTAAATGCACGATGTAGTTATACCGAAATTTCAGTCTTTGATTAGGCTTCACACCGCTACCCACGGCGGGCACACGCGCGTCGACATAGAATCCAATCGTTGTTAGTAAAGACGAATAATGAACACACAGCTAAATGTACTTTGTGCATAAAATATTCGGAAATAAATGTAACACTACATACGTTAACTGGACTGCTTTTCATTAAGTATGAGTAACAGTTGTTAGAGAGTATTCAGCTCGCTCTTGGCACACATTTTCACACAGAACTAACATCAGTGTCTGGTTTCAGTGCGAGAACACCCTGCCCATGGAGATCTCTGACAGCCTCTAACAGACGTCTTTCGGCTCTCGGTTCGCCGAGGGCTACATCGACGCTCCCGGCGCAGAGCAGAAGTGCCCGGAGCGCAGCGCGCGGCCAGTCCGGCTTCAGACCTCGTCTGACGACAGCGCCAGCCGCCGACGCCCCTAGTCTTGCGCATTCAATCTCCAATCGATCCCCATACTCCTCTATCAATGAATCTCCAACATCTCTTCTCAATTCTGGCGTCAAAGATGAAAGAAGTAGCAACGCTACGTCATCCATAGGTCTTCCTAAAGACACCATTTGCCAGTCTAAGGCGATACATTCACTAACTCCATTCCTCTCGCGGAATAAGAGGTTGCCACTCCAAAAGTCAGCATGAGCTAGAGGCGCTGGTTCTGCTGGTCGCAGCAGAGTGCCTAGTAGAGATGGGGCTCGGGCAACTAGAGCTGATACCGCCGCTGCTTCCTCCACACAGTCTTCTCTGCCTCTTAAAAATGATTCGAGCTGTGGCAGGCCGCGTCTCACAAGTCGTAAGTACCCGGCGGCAGCTCTTTCGCAGGGGAACAAGAAGTCGAATCTCTGGTCCAGGGGTCCCTCTCTTTCTCGCAAGGCAAGGGATAAAGCGTGTAACCGTGCTGCAGCGTGCAGCGCCGCTCTCGCACGCTCTTCTGTCAGACCATCCGCAAAGTCAGCAGACTCAAAGCCTACAGCGGTCACATCTTCTAGAACCAGCTCGCTGTCGCCGCCTATTTCATCTGAAAAGTAACGTTTCATTAGGAATGAGTTATTTTCGTACTACCCGTATCTTTCCTACTTATTCAAAGGATTAGGACGTTCAGTCAGCAGCATGCCGGTCCTTTTGGAGCCATATTAAAAAGAAAGAATAAGAATTCTATCCAAGAATTGTTAAACTTTATCTTAGCCATGTATCGATTATAATCTGTTAGTGTACCTATTTTTAAATAAATAAATAAAGGTAATCCTAGTGACTCGAGCTCGTGAAGGAATAAAAAAGGCATAAAAATCTGTCATCATCATCTGAATGAAAAGAAGACAAATGATGTCAAGTGAGTGCAGTACGCACGTGTAGGGAAAAAAGAGTGGTTTACAGTTTTTGTAGTGTAAGTAATTGGGTAAGTAATTTCTTTGTTTTTTTACTAAAATGTCTCAATAAGATAGGTGGAATAATAATTGGCCAGAATGTATATCATCATCAATATCAGGCAAAAATCGGTCAGAACCTATTTTGTAAGTAGGTAGGGTAAAGGCCCCAGTAGTCAGTCTTTTAACGAAAGTTTTGAGTTTGCACTGCTCTCATTTCGTAAGGAAATTACTTATTGAGTGAAATGATGTTTTATGCCATCAATCATTTATTAAACTTTGATGATCTTCAAGTACAACACAACATAAATACTCCAACTCTGAGATAATTACGAAATAACAAAAAATGACACTTTTCCCCAGTAGTCAGCCACACGGAACCTTAAGTCAGCTTTTGGCTCCCCAGTACTCAGCCGCTACGTTGGCTGCTTATAATTAGGTTGTAAAACTCTAAAAAGGGGTAAAATTAATTAAATTTGTTGCTTGTTGACTTAGGAGGGTTGAGGAGGAACTTCTTCTCTCTCTGCTTTTTCTATCGCTTGTACAACGGGTTTTTCCAGAAGCCCTATTTGATGTGATGCCCATGTCATTATTTCTCCTTCTTTCTACCATCGCACCGTCCGCTATCGTCAGGGTTATCATCTTTATACTTGAGAGGCCCCTCGAGACATTTTTTTTGTAAATAAAACACTGCTGGTAATTTGAGTAATCAAACCCCCACAATTACTGACCTTAAAAAACAAAAACAGGGGGCTGAGCTCTAGAGCTTAGGTTCCAAATCCCCCAAACCCCAGAAGTCAGCCGCATCAAAAGTAGCACAGAAGCGCGTACATCAACTTTTACATAGGGGCACCTTATGCCGCTGACATAAGATCCATTTTGCAACGGTTTATTCAAGATTGATGTCAGCACCTCTGTACATTATAGCGGCTGACTACTGGGTTTTCTTCATATTTTAGTTCTACGACCAGGCTTTAAATAATTTGTTTAAAAATAACGAATCGAATGGTGTAGATATCGCTCAAAAACAAAAAACAACTCAAATCCAGAAGTCAGCCACCCCCGGCTGAGTACTGGCGTTTCTAGCGAAAATCCTGTACCCAATAGTCAGCCGTCTCAAAAACTGTGTTCTCTTGGGATGTACATCAGTTATCGTACAAAAATATGCTGTTATTACATTCAATAAGATAAGCTAACAAAAATACTTTGGTAAAATTTTCAACTATAGCAGCTGATCGCTAATAACCACGCGACCAAAAGTTATAAAAAAAATGGCGGACATCGAACAATACGGTCTATCCGTCGTTGGCACTGCTATGAACGTGTTTCTCTCTCTGTGGTGACTGCAGCACGCACCAGTCACGAGCTGTTTCGACCAATAAAGAGTCAAGGAATGATTTAACCACCATGTTATTGGTCGTTTTAAAATATTGCGCTATTTGTGGCGTATAAAAGACCGAAAAGGCTGACCTTAGGTGCCTGGCTGACTACTGGTGACTTTACCCTACTAACTGTAAAGCGTTGTACCTAGTATAGGTACAGTCAACAGCACATCAGGTTACCCCATTTCCGTTTTTTCTCTCGCTCTTGCCAAATGACATTTGTTCGCGATAGAGCAAGGAGGACTGAACGGAAATGGGTAGCGTGATGTGCCGGCCACCGTACATTGATATCTTTCTACTACGATACACTTTAAAATTAGCGACCTTGAAGGAGAACAAAAATAATGTTGAATGTCAATGACTTTTAAGAATGTTAAAAATACCTACTAAATTGAACAAAAATATATGTGTTTTCTAAAGCATGCCTACCAATCAATCAACTAGCCTGCCAAATTTATTTATTAAGTAGGTAATTTGTTTTGGAACAAATTAATAAGTAAAATTATGCATAATCATTTCGATAGGCTCTCTCACTCAACGATTTCCGTTAGTGTCTTGTATTGACTTATCTGTTGAAGTTCTACTATATTTACGAACCTGGCAGCCTAGCCTTGATGCATTTAGGGATGGGTAGACCAGCGCCGGGCCCTAATGCTTCTTCTGCCAGCTTATCCAACGCCGGCGCTAGCTCAGTGTAGAACAGGATTTCTCTCGTGTCGAACTGGGCTTCAGCGACGAAGAGCCTGCCGAAAGGGTCACGGGGTGGCAGCTTCACGACCAGGGGCAACGCTCGGCGATCACCCCCGCTGCTTTCGTAGCGGACCGTCACTGCCAGCACTCGGCTTAGCGCTCCTGCCACTCCGGCGCGGGATTCCACGCGGACCTGGGAAAGTAGGAATGTGACAGGAGGTAAACTGATTGTGGGAATAGCTAGAGCACTAGACGTTTACGTCACTCATGCCTTGCCAATGCAAGGCATGAGGGACGTAAACGTCGAGTGATACACGAAGAGATAGGTGTCTACCTAGATAGGTGTCAACAAAATAACTCGTCTGAGTTATTTTGTTCCGCCGCAGGGTCATTTGCTAATTTTGGTGTACCTAAGTTTTATTTAAAAAAGGGGTTTTTAGATTTTAGACTATGAAAATGTATAGCATCGGCTGTATTAGGCACGTCATTAATTCAGTTTGCTGATTGGAAGTAGGTGGTAACCAAGTTTCCTAATAACCTGAGCTAGGAGTCGAACCCACAAGTTAAACACCGTGTGTGATGATCGTGTTGTTTCTGCACTGCCACTTGCTTGATGGCAAACTTTGGGAGAGATCTTGTTGAGAACGAACGTTTATCTTGTAAGCCTAATGGAATGGTAACTTACGAAGTAAACAAATTAATTATATTATCAATGAGAACTATACTAGATGGTGCATCTTGGTTTATATTTGAATGGGTAGGTAAGTAGGACACACGTTACCTACATTTTAATATGAGGTACGTATACCTACTTTCGAGTTGTTGTTAGTTGATGATTGTACGATTTTATCTAGTGATTTATGAGGAGGTGAATGCTAACGGTACACACCGTTTCATTTCCATTAGACACTAAACAATTTTAATTGTATCAATTAGTTAATTGGAACCTCAGTAGCGCCGGCCACACCCGCTCCGGCGAGCAGCTCGCGCCCCCACTCCTCAGTGAGGGCGGCATCAGCGTCGGGCTCCGGCACCGCCTCGCAATCGGACTCCTCGCTGCCGCTGCTCGGAGCCTCCGACACCGCTGCGCTGTCCGGCCCTCCGGCTTGCATCGCGGCTACTGACACTCAACACCCGTAGTCAACAGCACGCACACATTTCATATACTCTCAAATTAATTCAATTTCACTCTCATTGCGCACGGCTAGCTCGACTAAACAGCAGTTTCGGGTGTTGTAGCGATACTGGGCGCCCAGCCGTGTTAGCCGCGCATGCGCGCTCCTCCCTCAATTATTCATCGGGGCTCCCGTCCCCTGACGTGTCGCCGCCGGTCAATCATGAAGTCTCGACTTGATCTATGAGTGAGCACTATCTACATACAGCGATTATATATCTAAACGGGTCTTCTTTGAGCTATGTGATCTTAGACCAAACTTCTTCACAGCTTTAAAAAAATGAGCTTTTTTTATCAGTAGGTACGGATACAAATCAGGGGTGGTGTATAGGTAACTTAAACACCACACTGACTGACTGACTGATTTGGTTGTTGTACGATACGGAAAGTTTCTTTTAATTTTGGTGAATCACCTGTTCAGCGCTAGCTTTGAATTTTTTCAAGTTAAGGGAATCAATGCTTGTCATTGACTAACATACCTAAAAAAAGTAAATTGATGTACCTACCTACTAGACTATAGAACAATTTACCTAAATTTTAGCGAAGCATTCGACAATGTCGTTCCGAATAAGGTGGCTGACCATTAACTATTACTTAAACCCAATCCCAGAGAACCCGTTAAGTATTTTGTCAATCAACTAGCGACCCGTCCCGGCTTGGCACGGGTGAAGGTGCAATAGGATGTTAATATAATAATGATATTTGTATTTGTTCATAACCTTCCTCTTTAATCACGCAATCTATATTTAAAAAACAACACCAACATCCGTTGCGTAGTTTTAAAGATTTAAGCTTACTTAAGGATAATAGAAGGGATCTGTCTCTGAAGAAAGTCTCTTTCTCTGGAAAGCGACTTTTTTAAACTAGGTACTTACCTATGTACAAATAAGGATGGCAAATTTACAGTGGTCCAAAAATTGTTTTTAGTTAGAGGACAATATCATGATGACAACACATTTTCACAAATCCATTTTAAAGAAACATTACTTCCGCGAAAATAAGTCGTATAGAACTATGGAAGATAAACACTCGCTTGTAATAGGCTTAGAGCATTAAAAACATAGGTTCTTAGAGTATTCTATACATTGTGCAATGTATACGTTACCCTACATCACCTTACTGTTTTTATGCGCTTTTCCATATTCACCGATGACTCTACTGTATTCATTTAAGATTAGTAACTTCTGTGAGGTTGAAGCCTCGTGACCTTGATTTACCCTTAGGAATGACCTAGGTTGCAGCTAACTACTGGCACCAGCAACCCCCTCAAGAAAATTGACTCTACATTCCATTCAAACTAAATCAATGTAGGTACCTATGTCACCGTCATCTGGTTCAATCTACTATTTTATGGTATGACTAGGACTAGCGCATTAGTTGAATGGCGACAATCAATTGAATGACTCGGCCGAACGATGATTGAAGAAGCGACACTCAACGTCCCACTAGGTAGCTTGCCGATTGTTACAAAGCATAGCAATGATGAAACTGACAGCATGTCCGCAGGCAAACAGTATCATGCAACATGCAAGTTTGAGGAATTCACAGCTGCTCCGCCACTACGGGGCACCGCGGCGGTCTGGGCGGGCCCTCGCGTGCTAATGGTCGCAGATGGCTTCCGCTCAGCCGCAGCACCCGCCAAGCTCATGGCCGCCATCTCTCCATGCTATGCGCTTTGAAATTACACTTTAGGGTACGGCAAAACAGTACCACATGGTGACGCTAACGGTTAACCCTTTACCTACGGGTGTCAACCATGGTTGATTTGAGATTGGCCCACTGCAATACGGGTGTCAACTACTGTTGATTTCGCAAAGACATTTTAAACTTACAGGTTGTCAAGTATAAGTTGGCGTTCCAATGGCGGCGCCTCCTTTTTTTTTTTTTAATATTTTGTTTTACGGCTCTGGGTGCATGCCCTTTTAAGCCCGGCTTAATGTCAATGTCTTTTATTTCATTTTCTTCACTTTTCTTTTGAGTCACTTAATCACATTCACTTAAATTGCTTATTTAATTCACTATGTTTTTCTAGAGAGACTTGATGGTGTTCACTATGTACTTGTAAAGGGGTTTAAAATATTTCGGTTCTTTCAAGAGTTCTTGTAGACTTTCAGGGATTTTTTCTTTGCGGTTTGCTGCTTGGAGGTCATTGACCAATAACAATCTGTCAAGTCCAAACCGTTTACATTTGAACAGCAAGTGGTCGAGGTCTGCATTTTCTTCTTCATTGCAGTGAAGACAGGTGGAACTCTGAACGAGTTTAAGTCTGTTTAGGTGAGTGGGTGTCTGGCAATGACCAAATCTAATTCTGTTGATAGTGGTTATGAACTTTCTGTTGCTAACATTTTCTACATCACTGTTGTACCAAGGTTTGGCGGGCGGGGTTCCTTGGATGTGGGCATACCATTTTCCCTTTTCTCTGCTTACAACTTTCCAGTACTCATGGTATATCTTTTTCAGTTCCAGGTTGATTCTCGCATGGAAGTCTGTATGTGGAATCAGCACAGAGGAGGAATGGTTTTCGTGAACACCAAGGCGAGCAGCGCGATCAGCTATTTCGTTGCCTGTGATGTCGCAGTGAGAGGGCACCCACAAGAAATGTACGTTCCTACCACTACTAGTGAGCTCAAAAGTTATTTGTTTGATTTTATAAATTAAATAGTTTAGATTGTACTTTAAAGTATTATTTTCTAAAGATTTTAATACACTCAAAGAATCAGTAATAATAATTATACTAGATGTATTTACAGTTGTGGCATGTTGAAGGGCTAATATAATGGCATAACTTTCTGCTGTAAAAATACTCATATTGCTATCTAATTTGTAACTTTTAACAGACTTTATTTGAGGATCATATACAGCTGAAGTTACCCCATTCTCTGAATTTGAACCATCTGTATACAATTTATAATATGTAGATTTGTCTAAAAATCTACACAATTCTGTTTGGTTAGTGATTTTTTTACAAACAATATTGAAACTATTTTTTATGAGTGCTGTGTATTCTATTTTATACAATAGCCATGGCTTATTATTATACATATTTACAGAAATAGAGTTTATATACAATGCTATCCTAAGCAATTTAGGAGTATGTCCAGAGAGGATGTCAGTATTTTTTATCTGAGGGTCAAAAGTGTAGTGATGTATAGCTTGTGGAGGTAGTATTTTATTTTTTAAAAAGTGATCAGAACAGGAAAATATTTTTAAACAGAAATAAAATGCAAGCTGAATGCGTCTAAATATTAATGGTGGAATGCAAGACTCACACTCCATGGCATTAATGGGAGTTGAGCACATAGCTCCAGTAATTATTCTTAGTGCCTTATTCTGAACCACATCTAATTTTCTTAAGAGTGTTTTAGTACAGTTCATGTAAGCCAAAGAGCTGTAATCAAAATGACTTCTCACAATACTTTTGTACAACATTGAAAGAATTTTAGGATCAGAACCCCAACTTACTCCTGCTAATGATCTTAATAAATTCAGTCCTTTAGATGAATTTTTGATTAAATGGTTAATATGGTTTTCAAATGATAATTTTCTATCTAGACATACTCCTAAAAATTTCTTTTCATTAATCCAAGGTAGCGGACTATTGTCATACAAAACATTGGAAGCATAATCAACCGTTTTTTTTGAAAATAACATAGCCCCACTCTTACTAGGACTAATGTTAAGTTTTAACTTATTCGAATAATAATCAGATATCGCGGATAAAGCAGTATTCAAATTATTTATAGCTATGTTTACATTATTATTTACAGTATATACAAGTAGGTCATCTGCAAATTGCAAAAAATTTATACAAGGTTGTTTTAGGTATTTACATATTTGGCTAGTATACAAATTGTAAAGCAAAGGAGATATACATGCACCTTGCATTGTTCCTTTGTACGTGTATCTTGGACCATGCAAAGTATTATTAAATTTAACATATAAAGTCCTCTTGAATAAGAAATTAAATATCCATTTACAGACATTGCCTGGGACACCAAGTTCGCAGAGAATGTCAACCAACACCGAGGGATTCACATTATCAAATGCACCTTGAACATCAAGAAAGACACAAACAGTTGCTGAGTGACAATCAAATGAATTCCTTATGTCTGTTATCAATGAAGTAAAACTCTCTGATGCACTGTGACCTTTTCTGAAGCCAAATTGCTGTTCAGGTAACAAATTGTTAGATTCAACATAATAATCTAATCTTATTTTTAGCATGCATTCAAATATTTTCCCAAGGCAAGATGCCAGAGATATAGGCCTGTAAGAGTTATGATTGTTTATAGGTTTGTCTGGTTTTAAAATTGGAATAACACATTGTGTTTTCCAGGATTCGGGTATTATCTGATACTCCCAAAGCAGATTGAATATATTCAATAACAATTCTTTAGCTTTTATGTGTAGGCGACGAATTACTTCATAAGGAATATTGTCTAGACCGGGTGTGGTGTTTTTACGAGACTTAAGTGCTATAGTGAACTCTTCTAAAGAGAAATGGTGTGAAAGAAAGGCAGCATTAGGATTACCATGTTGAATAAAATACTGTTGTAACTGTGGCTCATTTATTTCTTTTTCAGGTGGTAATGGAGGCGCATATTTATCAAGGAACATAGGAAGCCATTCATCATTTTTGGGCGTTTTTTCTATTGATAATCGTTTAAATTTTCTAATATGGTTCCATATACTACTAATAGGAGTGTATCTATTAAATGATTCACAAAGATTTTTCCAGCCAGCTTTCTTTTTTTCACTCAGCATTTTCTTTTTTTTTGCATCAATTTTTTTATAGTTTATATAGTTATCTAGAGTGGGATTAGATCTGTAAAAATTTAATGCAGCTTTACTCTCTTTGACGCATTCTGTACATTCCTGATCCCACCATGGAACTGGCTTTTTCATAATATATGGAACAGATTTAACCAATTTAGGAATACACATATCCATTATTTTAGTTAAAGTATTGTAAAAATTATTATATGTTTGAAGGGGATCTTCGACATCTACCTCAATTATCTCTGTAATTTTTTCTGATTCTAAGTAAAATTTGCACCAGTCTGCTTTATTGTAAATATAACGTTGGACAGGATCACCAACTTGGTATTTTTCAACTGATGTTTGTACGTCAACTATTGTTGGATAATGATAACTACCCATAGGATCATCATGAACCATCCAGGTGCACAATGGAGCCACTGTTGGACTAACACATGTTATATCTATTGCTGAGGGTTTGTGAACTGATCTACCTACTGTAGTTGCAGCACCTGAATTTAAAATGCATAAGTCACAGTCATCTAACATATTATATATTTCGTTGCCACGACTATTGCACGTTAAACATCCAAAAGCTATGTGATGAGCATTGACATCACCAGAAAGCATGAGTGGCTTAGGAAGACTATTTACAAACTGTTTCAACTTACTTACTCTAAATCTAGCACGCCCTTCTTTTGAAGGTGGACAATATACACATAGTATTGATAGGTTACCAATGTCTGTATATAAAATAATAGCAACTGATTGTATGTAATCGTAGGAAGGGAGAGACCTAACTGTATATTTAAAAAAGTCTTTAATTAAAATCGCGGCTCCACCCCTTCCTCCTAAACCTATTTGACTAATAACGTTATAATGAGGTATTCTAAAGTTACTATTTTCTTTCAACCATGTCTCGTTAAGTAAACAAATATCAACATCATTATCACGTAAAAAGTTTAATAGTAATGGTTTTTTGTTTATAACACCTTCAATATTGTATTGTGCCACTCTAAAAAAACTTTTATCCATTAAAAGTAGGTGCCTTTAAACTTTTTATAAGTATATCCTGTATAATAGTATTAGTAAGGGGACGACCATCATTACCTAGTGTAACTAATGCTCCAATCAACCCTTTAAGAACATATTCATTATTTACAATCTGCTCAATTAGGGCCTCATTTGAGACCCCACTGGGGGATGTTTTTGCTTCTTGTGTCTCATTGGTACTAGTGCCAACAGAAGTAGTTTTCACTAGCGTAACCATGGAGCTTTGTGTCTTTTTTGGTGTGGGTGTCTTGTTATTTTTATGTAAACTAGGGTACTCTGTTTGATAATTTTTAAATTGATTCGTATTTGTGGTATTTTTAGTTAATACAGCTTTCGCATATGAGGTGTTGTTTTTTTTATCCTCAATTTTTTGTTTTTTGATGGGACAATCCCGTGAAATAGCTAAGTGAGCTCCTTGGCAGTTAATGCATGTAGCAATTTTTTTGGAAGTGCATTGGGAAAAGTGATGCTCCTCGGTGCAAATCGAGCACTTCTGTACAGATTTACAGAACTTGGCGCCGTGATTAAATTTAAAACATTTATAACATTGTAGTAGTGGTGCGTTGTATTCGTGTACACGGAATCTGAATAAATCCAGATAGACATAGTCTGGTAAATTATTTGACAGGAATGTAATGCTCACAGTTTGGAATGGTTTGATGACCCCTTCTTCTTTTTTTGTAAATCTACGTACGCCAATGATTTCGTACGCAGAGGAGAGTTTCTTAAATAATTCCTCATTGCTGATGCTTGTGGGTACGTACCGCAGAACGCCGATCGTCTCCACCGCTGATGCTGGTATATAAGCCTTGTACTGGTGTTTGTTCAGAAAGTTTTCATTTTTTAAGAAATTATTCGCCGTGTTTGGCTGGGAAAACGATACGCAAATTTTGCTTGCGTTGACCCGCTTTATATTCGTCATGCCTTTTATAGGTTGGCAAAAAAGTCCTGAAAGGGAACTAAAAAATATTATCACTGGCAATAGTCCCGCTGTCACATGTCAATCACGTCTAGCTAGTACATGGTGTGTCAAATCTGTTTATCGGAGATCGTTTATTAGTGTATTCAGGTGTTTTCTTTATGTTAAACTAATAAAGAATCGTGTAAAATCAAGATAAATCTTCGAAAAAGAGAAAAACAATCCTCGGCGCCACTAGAGAAGTCGTAATGAAGTATTCAAACGTTGTTTAGCCGAGCACGAAGCTGGGGAAGTTTTATATAAAATAAGCGATGATTAGACCAGAACGGCAGAAATCACTGGTATGTAGTGGTTTTATTTAATCAACCACGCGAGTTTTAACTTAGTTGTCAAGTAACTATCAACAAACGAGTGATATTTTACGTTGAAATGTGAATACCTATTTTGACGTTTGTTTACGAAAAACAATTTGTCAAGTTAGCACATCTAAGTGATTTTGATACTTTTTTATTGATTATATTTTTAAAATTTAATTTAAATTTTATAGGCAGGGGCTGCGCCAGCTTTTGAGAATATTTCTCCCAAAGATAGGAGAAAATCATGATGACACGTTATTTAAATAGAGAAGGAATAATACCAACGTGGACAAACTTCAAATGAGCAAATCGACAGGTAATCATAAACCTGCAAGATGAAGTGACCGTACAATAGCAGCATGAGTGACTCATGGGAACAAAATGAATGTTAGAATTTTGGAGAAGGGTCGAGCCAAGCCATGGATGAAGATTTTTTTACTTTAATTAAAATTATAATATTATGATTTTGCTAGTTTCCTCTTTTATTTCTTTACTTGGTAGTAGAAAAACGTCCTGATAATGTGGTTGTATGTGGTGGGGATCGGCTGTATTGGTGCCACCGCCATTCCATTTTTACCACCAAACGGTTCCCCCTATTGACCTGTTGTATCCCGGTGGACCGACTACCACTCCTACCTGACCTATCAGCCCAGAGGGAAAAGCAAACCCGTTATATGAGTGTCTGTATGACTACTTCTAGAAAACGACTAAATAATGTGGAATTAAAGAAATGTAAGGCGTTTTCCTAGTAAAACGCTATAAGAATAAGAAAATACTGAACTAGATTAGGGGATCACGTGATGCATTGGCGCAACTCAAAGAATTGGTAGCTGTTGGCGTGAACTTAGTTCATGGACCACGACTAACTAGATAGCCATTCTCTCTAAAAAATATATTTGAATAAGTCAATTATCAAAACCGTTTGTGTCGTAGTATACGGGGTGACCACATCGACGATGGTGGCGCCCCTATTAATTTCACGACTTTTTTGCCAGGCTGTACCTCATTTTTGAAAATGTTAGTAGTTAATATAGGGTTATTATTACCCAGCTTCTCGTTTTCTTTAGTGCTTTCTACGAAAACACAAAATTCCCCACTCACCGACTTTTCAGCAAAGAGTCGCTTGTAGCCCGGCTTGACAAAGGGCCTGTAGAAATCCTCATCAGCAGAAGTGTTGGATTTCCTGCTTGGAAATTTCCTTTTTTCTGTCCCTCCGGGGGGGTCACTGCCGCCCCCCTCCGGCATGTTTACTTACACTTATTACTATTTGGAAATACTATTTACAGCAAATATAATGGGAGTTAAAGCAAATTTCAGGAATTTTCGGAATTTACTTTGAAAATCGCGCCTATGTCGTTCAAAAGCCCGCCAAAAAGTTCCCGGCGCCTCCTGCACTCTGCGTGTTGCCACATTTTATTTATATTTCGCCTCACTTTCTACCTTGAAAAATAATCTGAAATATATGGCATTTTTTTATAGGCAAACTATTTAAAATCCATTGCATACTTCCATAACATTTAAAATTAGTTGCATCATAAAAACAGATACCTACAGAATCAAGCGGTGGCGTCTTACCCCCTTATTCATAAAAACTTGAACAGCTCTTCAACAACACGTTAACTTTTGTATCGCTTTGTCTCTTTCATTCTTGTTGCTGCCGCCATTTGCGTGTAAGTGACATAACACGTCAATTGCTTAAACTATGTTTCAGCGTTGCGTTCGTTTTTATGAGTAAGGGGGTTAGACTATTACTTCTTAATGTTATTGATTTTGGGAAAGTTTCCTGAATATGGGTGGGTAAATAAAACAAGTAATTTAGAGAATTAAAACTTTATTTCTCAAAACTAAAAATAGTTATGGTCGGTTAGGGGCGCTACGCCTAGCATAAAATCTTCAGACTCATCTGAATCAGAACTATCTGAATCGCTGCTATTCAAATCGATCAGTAGTGGTTCCATAACAATTTCAAGGCGATTGTCTGTAGAGCGATAATTGTTTTCAATGTTTTTTACATGCGTGCAGTGTTTTTGCCATTCTTCAATAGTTATTTTAGAAAATGCATTCTGGATTCTCTGCTCCATATTTTCAGAGAACCCAGCAACATTAGTGTCTGCGAAAATTCTTTTGAACGAACTCCAAATTAGCTCAATCGCATTGAAATCACAGTGATAAGGCGGAAGTCGGATAGCCTTGTGACCATGCTCCTTTAAAATTTCATCAATTAAATAGACGTCCTCCTGCTTAATTGTTTTTATAATTTCATACAATTCTGCTTTTTTCATAGTTCCCAAATATGAAAGATTGTTTTTCTTTATGAAATCTTGCATCTGTTGTTTTGTACTGCTCATTGTGACACGTTTATTTAATTTAATACGATGGTATGGCGCATTGTCCATAACTATTAAAGAATTGGGCTCTAAGTTTGGTATTAGCTTTTCTTGAAGCCATTTACTAAAATTTTTTCCATTCATCTCATCATGGTAATCTCCACTTTTGGTCTGAGATTTAAAACATAAAAGGCTATTAGGTATAAAACCTTTTTCACTTCCAGCATTGACAATTATCCATCTCTGACCCTCCGAGACTTCTGTCAGGACACCTTCTGTTTCCTTAGATTGCCAACATTTTTTTACCTTATAACCTGGATGAAGATAAGTTTCATCTAAATAAACGACCGGCCTGGGGTTGTCACTCAGTCTATTATTTTCCATTTCTCGTAAAAACCGTGACCGCCAGGCAACAATATCATACCGTTCCATGAGGACCTTTCTCTTGGATTTATTCTTTTTATAACTAAAACCCAATTTGCGTAATATTTTTCTCAAAGATTCTATACTCCCCTTAAAATGTATGTCTGCTTTTAGATCGCGATGTAGTTTTCTGAGAGTGGGGACAGAGTTATTCAAGTAATAGGATTGAACTTTACGTCTAATTACACAAAGATCAAATTCATCCAAATCAGAAACAGATAATTTCCTTTTTCTGTGTTTTCCTGGAGTAGCTAGTTTCACCATCTTAGGCTCGGAAGTACGGCCTTCTGATGTGGACTTGTCAGCGCAAGCTGTCGACGTGGAAGGTCCTTGAGCTGCTTGACTAGAGGCTTCAGTGCTTGCCGCAGAACTACTTTCCGCAGCTTTTCCTTCCGAAACTATACGGTTTACGGTTCTTTCTGAAACACCTTGAAAGAAACAAAAAAAAAACATTTAAATTATCTCTACTCTACACGTTACGTCTTCTTTTTACTCCCCTAGATTTGGGGAAATAAAATTTGTTATTTATCTGGCAACATTTTACCTGTCAAAGCCGCTGTTCGAGCGATCACATTTTGAAATGGAATAACCGGCCCAAAATTACGTTTTTCTTGTTCACAAAAACGTTTTACAGCAAGAATAATTTCTCTTCCTGCACTTCGCACTACTTTAGGCATGATTCGCAACGATTTTTCTATAGAAACAACAATGACTAACAGCAGGGACGCTTCCGAAATCACCACACTCTGAGAACTGTCAAAATTTGTTCGGTTTTTGGCCACACGCCAACTTATACTTGACAGTCTGTACTTTTTCCAATTTCTGTGTCTATGGCAATACTGTTTTACCTACAGATTAAAAAACTAGAGGAGTCAAACTCTATGAGTGATTTCTTTTTCTAAATGTGTCTATGGGTCTTTGTATTAAAAAAACAGCGCGAAAATACCATTGATTCTGGTGTCAACAATAGTTGACACCCGTATTGCAGAGGCATCATTTTAAGTAACCAACATGGCGTACTGCTAGTGAGGTATGATGATAGAAGTGGGTCTATCGAAATATTGTATTATAGATTTCTTGAAGGTTTTTTACAAAAACAAAGTTTCTGTAGATGTATGTGCATCTAATTTAGCGCAATCCAAGAAAAATAATAATGGCCACATTAATATGTTGCAAATGTAGTGTTAGTCGTTGTGTACATACATTTTTTGATTAGTTTAACAGTTTATTACATCATAAACTATTTTTTTTATATTAATAAATGATAAACACCGATACAAAAACATAAGATATCGCTTTTCAAAATTAAAAACAATTAATTGATAGGCTATTTTCAATATTACCAAAACCAGGTTGTCGCAATATCGATAAACTATCGATTAAAGGGGCATCACTAAAATGTAGCAGAAAATATTGTGATTTTTAATGTGTGTTTTAATCCGAATTGTAAATGTTTTTTTATCTTATAGTGCTTTAGAAATATGGGCAGTTTGATAAAATAGCAAATTTGTTCAGTCTTACGTTGAAACAGTGTTTTGGTTGATAGTTACAGCACTATCTTGTTTGTGTAACAAATCTTTTTTTTCCCCTATTTTCTGCAAATATTATGTGAAAAATGTGTGTGAATATGAATCTTCATTAGTTGTTCCATATATTCTCAAAATTTCAAAATGGTAAGTCATTTAGTTTCTAAAATATCATCAAGTAAAGTTAGGCAAAATTTTTGACCATGCGAAAAAGGCCCCGTATTGGGTGGTGACATCGGTTTCTAGCACCCCGTAGGGAAAAGGTTAAACTTCAAAGGCCAACAGTGCCCATAGCAATAGATAAAAGCATAGAGTTTAATAATACATTGGAAAAAAATGTTTACACATTGGTTTTAAGCTTATTGCTGAGGCTAGGTTCGTGGAGTTTGTTGACTGGTTGATGAATGTACAGCGTGAAACGGCATGTCAGGGTACACATTACAAGACTTGCCAATGGCTGAGTTCCATTACGTTATGACTGTTTAATCGTATACAATAACTTCGTGAACGTATTGGGAATACGTGAAATGAAAGAACACCAAATTGATATTATTTACTATTAAAAAAAACATTTTTACTGGTTCCTAGCGTTTCCTTGAGAATACATTTCTGAACAAAAAAAGCTTGCGAAGAAAATAACAGATTTTGACGTTTGATTGACAATCAGCTGTGTATTTTCATTTTCCAGTCTATGATTTCCAGATTTGTTGAAGACGAAAATATCTGTTGTTGGAGAGTTGGAAGTTTGAATAATGGATAAAAAGAAACCGAAGCGTAGAAGATCTTCTTCAGAAGAGAGTAATAGTTCCAGCAGTTCAGACTCTTCACGTGAAAGGAAAAAGCTTAGGAAGCTCAAAAAAAAACTCAGGAAGGAACAAAAGAAAACGGAGAAAGCGCTGAAGAAAAAGTTAAAAGAAGAGAAAAAAAGACTAAAGAAGATAAGGAGCACAAGCGAAAGTTGTAGCCGAGATGGTGGAGATCAGGAGAAGGATGGAATATCGACCGATATACCATTAGGTTGGTTTCTCGTTGATAATTAGATTAAGGCAAGGGAATAATATTTTGGTATCACTAGGTTCCTCAAATAAAAAGAGTAAAATTGTATTGGTACCAACATACTCGTTTTACTCTTTTAGAAACATGGCTTTTGTTGTATTTTGCAGTGTAGGTATCTGATAGGGCTCATGTCAGGTACATACCTACTTTTTCAAAACACATACTATTATACAAAATAGGTTGAATTTGCTATTTTCTATTGATAACAATTATTTATCCATTCAATGTCACAATTTAATACTTCACTGCTGGCCAGCCTCATGCTAGAGAAAGGATTATTGTTTATTTTCTCATACAACATAGAAGCAACCAATGTAATTTTACCAAACTACAGGCAACAACAACATAAATGAGAAGAAAATCTCTAAACCTGTTTGATGTGGAGTCATACACCACTAACAAACAAACTTCATTTATTTACAATGAACCAAGTGAATCAATAGGTCTTAAAATATCTGGACACAGTATTCGGCCTGTAACACTAAGATGGCATGCACTGTTACACCTTTGTGCCTTACCTTATTCCCCAATTGCCATGCCGAACTGTTGCATACATAGTTGGCTTAAACCAATAAAGATCCTAGTAGCTGTAAATATGATTTATGTTTTTGTTTTTATGAATATTCAATTTACTACCTTAGTTCTAATTATTATCTGCCCATATTACTTATTGTTTACCAGAACTAATGGAAAAATCTAAAGCTATGGCTCCGATGACTAAGGAAGAATGGGAACAGCGGCAAAGTGTGGTGAGACGGGTCCTTGATGAAGAAACAGGACGATACAGGTTATCCTATTATTCTTGTTTTATAAATACATTTATGAAGCCATACTTTATGTCAGTACTCACCAAAATTATGACGTTATAGTTTTCAATGTTACAAGTACCTTATATTCAAATTAAAAATATTTTATGAATGACCACATAAACAATAAGAGACTGTAGTTTTTCAAAAACTAACAGTTGTTTTATTAAAATATTTATATTTTATTTAGTATATTTAACTGTTCAAAATTCAATTAATACATTTAAAGATGTACATTTTACTTGATTGATAACCTCTGATTATTTAAACACTACTGTTTGAGTTCAGTTCAAATTGTTTATTATTTCATTCTTGCCTCTCAGTGGTGTCTTGTTTCCAGGCTCATAAAAGGTGAAGGAGAGGTGTTAGAAGAAATTGTATCACGTGACCGCCACTTGCAGATAAACAAGCATGCAACGCAGGCTGATGGTGCCTTCTTCCAATCTCAGACTGTTGAAAGAAGACTATTATAAAGTTACAATTCAAATTCAAATATTTTATTTCAGGCAGTGCCCATATAAAATTAGTAACAATTTTTCTTATAAACTAATGTTAGTAAACACAATATTAATTTTTATATGACATAATTTATTTAATTGTATGGGCCATCACCCACCTCATGAGGAATGGTGAGTCCCATCGGTCAACAAAGACCTTGAGAATAGTGTTGGTGCTGCCTCGCATGCGAGCCAGAGCTGAAGCACACCGTTTTCTCATGATGGCGGCAAAGCCGTCAGTTCGCGCTTCCGCGAACATTCCTGACGCACTACACCGCCATGGCAACCCCAACAATACTCTCAAGGCATTGTTATACTGTACTCGCAGATCGCTGTATGTGCGCTGGTTGTAGCTTAACCAAAGGCTGCACGTGTAGAATGTTTGGCAGTAAGCTTTAAACAGCGTGAGCTTGACTGGCCTAGTGCAACGCGCAAACCTTCGAGCCAGCATGTTGCAGCGCACAGCCAGCGACCTGCGTTCCCTTTCGATATCCAGGTTGTCTCTCATATCCTCAGTGACCCAGTGACCCAGGTATTTGAAACTTTGTACACGTTTTAAAGCCGATCCGCAGAGTGATATTTCAGGAACCTGTGTATAATTCAGAGACTTTGATTTAAAAAGAAGCCATTCGCTTTTCCTGGTGTTATACACAAGTCCATGACCCCGCGAATAGGACTCACAAATTGAGAGAAGCCCCCGCAACCCGCTAACAGATGGACTCAAGAGCGCCATATCATCAGCATAGCTGATATTATTCATGCATAATCCGTCTACATGACATCCTACATGGGTGCCATTGAGTTCACCTATCAGCCGGTTTACATAAAGGTTGAAGAGACGGGGCGAGCTGAGCCCTCCCTGCCTGACGCCACACTCCAACCCATATATATCAGAGTACGCTCCTGCCCATCTAACCATATTTCGCTGACTACTATACCAATATTTAAAAACAGATACAATCTCTTTTGGTAATGTAGTGTCACAATTAAGTTTATGCCATAACATATCATAATTCACAAGGTCAAATGCCCGGGAGAGGTCGAGAAAGCACGCCACTACTGGCGTTTTTCTGGCTGTATAGTAGTGAACAACCTGCTTGAGGCTGAGGATGGCACTCTCGGTAGATAGGCCGGGCCTAAAACCAAACTGATTGTCGTAAAGTTCCGTATGCTTAGACAATATCTTATCAAGCAGGCTGTCCAATACCTTGGATACAATCGTAGCCAGAGATATAGGCCTATAGTTTGAAATATCTGAGGCGTCTCCCGTTTTGTTTTTAATCACCGGTACAACGATTGTTCGAGTAAGTTCCTGTGGTAAATAACTATGACTTATACACAGATTAAAAAACAAAGCTAGCACACGCGGTAAGTGTATACCTGCATATTTAAGATGTTCGACGCTCAAGCCGTCGTGACCGGGGGACTTGCCCCTGACCATTCGTCGTATAACATGATTAATTTCATTGGCAGTGAACCTCGTGATACAAGTGGGAGCATTTTTGGTACTGACGGCCACAGAGTCGCTCATCTTGGGCACTTCCAGTAGTGGTGGTTCAACCTTAAAATGAGTCATGAACAAATTTGCTATTTCAGTGGGCTCATTCACGCCCGCGACGCTCACTGGGAGGCCAGGCTTCTGATTCAAACTATTAGTAGACTTCCAGAATGTATTAAATTGCTTGTTCGAATGGCTTTGCGCAATCCTATCCATTTTTATTTGTTGCTGATTATTTTGACAATATTTTAATTTACTTTTAAAATTATTTCTTGATTTACACATTTTTTCATAAACAAAACCACACCTCGGCTTGCCGTACAATAACCAAGTTTGATAATGCAACCGGGCCTCTCGGTGAGCGGCGCCTACGTGTTTGTTCCATCCAGGTATATATTGTTTACTTTTACGGTAACTTTTGTTTACATTACATTTTTCGGCACCCTCCTTAAGAATACAGATCAAATCATAATACATTTTATCCAATAACAAACAATGTACAGAGTTGCTACATAAGTCATTCGCACAACTACTACATTCAGCAGGGAAATCAATCAGTCGTAATTTAGAATTACAATAATCGTGGTATACTTTTATTTGTTTTTCATCCCTTTCCCCCCAAACAACACCGTTACGAGTTGAGTGATTAGTGCTTGACATCTTAGTTTTAATTAAATTGATATTACACTCTATCAGCACAGGTAAATGATCCGACGTGTACACACCATATGAGACTGAAACATTAGTGACCAGAGACCTGGCTGCACTGGTCACAACACAGTGATCCAGCCATCTAAGGGACCCGTTAGCTGTACTCGTAAAAGTGTGTGTGTTCGGAGGTAAAAGTTCCCAATCTACACAGTGCCATGATTGGTCAGAACATACAGTAAGCAACTCACTGAAAAACTTGGTTCCTGGATGGGCGTTGTAGTCCCCGAGCACAAACACATTTTCCGCACCACTACTTTCAATTATTGAGATTACTTCACATAAACACTCTGAATACTCTACTAAGTTATCAGCACAGTCCGTAGGCATATACACAGAGAATATAATGAAGGAAATTTCCTTTTGCACTATTTTGATACATGAGATACGATCACTACGACAGTCAATAACCGAAACACAGGGAAACACTGACTTCCGCCACAGCAGCGCAACTCCTCCGTAAGGTCTTCCTTTGAGTACTTTTCCTTTGAGTCCTTTGAGTACAATATTTTCCAGAAGTGATTTTAATTTTGATCATCTTGTATTGTGATTTGTGAGTGTTTTAAAGGATACTGCTTCTTTCACTACAAAATGGCACTTGAATAGTCAAACACAAGGTAAATCCCCTCATAATGATACACTGCACAGGGCTAATGTAAAGTGTTTATTTACATGTTTCTGTTTTCCCTTAAAATTATTTAAGCTTAGAAAGTGTTTTTTTTAATTTTCTCCTTAAATAACTGTAGACTCGCGACGCAGCCCTCCTAAATTGAAATCTTTGACATGTTAGGGTCTGATCTCACGTGTGATTTATCGGCGTACTCGTCCTTCCGTCGCAGGATGTCCCTTACGCCAAATGTCCCCTGTTCGCAAAACGTTCCTTTCGCAGAATGCCCCGCAGAACGGTAATATTGCCAAAGGGACATTTTGCGACGGAAGGGTACTCATTACCCTGACGCGCGACGGGTATTTCTAACTGCCAATTTTTTTTCTCGAGTTATCTAGTTGGTATGGCGCGAAAAAAAAACGTGACGTAATGTCGCGGTGCGCATCTTAGTCCTGCTGTGAGCGTGCCGGGCTGGATTTGACATCCACCACTGAGGAACAGTGCAACTTATTTCTTCTCAGTGTTCACCAGTAGCACAGTATACCCAGTATGTCATCTTCCATACATACGCAGCGAGCGCAGCTTGAGGGCACGGCGAGCGCAATAATTTGCCTAGTGCGACTTTCCTCGATCAAACGCATCGAGTAAAGTTAGGTAGACTTAACCGTTTTTTTGTAAATCCACATTATGCAGTTGTGATAGGTACTATATGGCCTCGTCGGAGGGCAGCTGGCGGCGCGGGCGATTTCAGAGAGAGAAGAGAGCTGTTATTCATGACAACGTACCGCCCGCAACGCCCAGGAGGACGCCCTTTAGGACGAGGCCTAAAGGGCGCAGCAAACAAGACGACTAACATGAAACGCCTGTAGATATAACGCGCTGACGATGCGTGTATGAGTGTTCAGGCAGTGGCGAAAAATGAGGATAATGAATCAAAATGTATAAATACCGTTTTTCTGTTTCTGTTCAACAAATGAGGACCGTCATCAAATTAAAATAAGCCATGTCACATCAATTTGTATATTTATCTACCTAAAATCATCATAATTCATCTTTGGTTGGGTTATTTTCTTCACTTTGATTTTTGCTGTCATCACTGGCAACTATTTCTTTTGTTGTGGATTCTGTTTCTTCTTGGAGATGGTCATGGACTAGGGTAATCAGGCTCTCAAGTGGACGTCCTCCATGATCAACATTGACAATCTTCTTGTATTTGTATAGAATCAAGGTTGGGAGTCCATTTATCTTTAAAAAAATAGGAAACATGTTTTTTATTATCAGCTTGAAACAATCATAAGGCGGATGAGAGTATGGCCTAGTGGTTATAAACACTGTGGCTCTGCTTTCAAATCTGGCCGAAACATAATTAATGTACAATATCAAACTTGTGGCTGAATCTCCAGTGGTGAACGAAAAGCACCAATAAAAAAACCTACCTACACGCATTACTGCGGTAGGGTCGCCCTTTTTAATAAATAAATGGGTAATAATCAACTATTAGGTAGTACGCGCGAGCCATACTCCAATACGTGGGCTCAGTGTGGAGCACAGATTGTTGGAGGGTTGTCAGGTTTGAGGTTAGTGATAAATCTTACTATCAGATGTTATCAAGCCATCCTAAGATCTCAGACTAAGCTTCTAGACACATCTTCTAGTAACGTCAGCCACGGCCCAATGTAAAAATTTAGAGCCCTAAAGGTAATAATGAAGTCAGTTCATACTATTTTTTTAGGAGAGCCAACATTTTACAGGTATTAGCCACACTATGTTTTTTTATGCAATTGTTTCCATGGTATAAATTATAAACAGATGCCTTAAGTGTTTGTTAAACTTGAAATAGTTTACATTTATTACAAATAGTCACTTAAACTCTACCATTG
The DNA here is from genome assembly GCA_950022985.1 of Udea ferrugalis. Taxonomy (NCBI): domain Eukaryota; kingdom Metazoa; phylum Arthropoda; class Insecta; order Lepidoptera; family Crambidae; genus Udea; species Udea ferrugalis. The sequence goes on from OX465525.1 coordinate 15,349,720, forward strand.
TCTGTTGTCTACTGTTAAATACCTTTTCTGCTTCACAAATTGCTTTTGATCGTACACAGTCTACATCTGCAATTATGACCCTGCTTTCATTCTGGAACTTTTCACCAAGTTTCAACCACAGGGGCCCTAACTGCATACAATGTGCACACCTGGAAAAGAGGGCCTTGTGTTAGTTAACCAGAAAACAAAAGATAATGACAAGACTACAAAATATATTTAGAATTACCAGGGTGCAAAAAAATTGATGAATACTAAATCCTTTTCCATAAATGCTTCAAAAGTTTCCTCAGAAATTCTAGCAACCGGCAAAGCCTTGTTCTTCTTCAAAAACTTTTCAGGATCATGATTTTCAGCAAGTACCATTTTCTCCACATATGCTTTAAGGCCCTCTAGGTTACTTGCATCAGCTACACCCATCTAGTCACAAAAAAAACCAATGAAATAAATTTCTTCAACCTTTGTTAACCTTAATGGTTTTACAAACTTTTACCAAAATGTTTACTTACAATCCTTCCGTTAACAACCCACAGAAGATATGGATATTGTTTGATGTCAAAGTTCTTGCACGTCATGTCATTCTCCAAACAGTTAACTTTACCAATTTTTATGTACTCATTATGAGCATATTGCATAGCCAATTCTGCCCACACCGGTGCCAGCCTCTGTAAGTATTTCAATAGTACAATAACTTTCCTTTGTTTGTGTTCATTACATTAATTTTTACTCAAATGACGCAATCAGTCATTAATACAAAAAGCAACAACATAAAAATCAGTAAATTGAATTTTATAAATTATAATCTTACCTGGGAAGCCTTACACCAAGGAGCAAAAAACATAATGAAGTGTTGGCCCTTTGATATAAACTTCTCTATGTTTTGGTCATTAAGGTATGCCATTCCACTGTATATTTTAACTTCACTAGTAACTTTAGCAGTTTCAACTTTCTGAAAAACAAAATCCTCATACTTATTTTGTAGTTTATTCCACAGAAAAATCATAAGCCCTGATGCCCCTGGTGTTGCATGTGCCCATAGGCTGTGGTAACTGCTCTCCATCAGGTAGTCTCCATGCTAGTTTGCCATCATCATTGTAGAAAAAATATATGATAGGAAACTTGAAAAACTGTACTTGCCTCAGATTTCAAAGTGAAAACTTCACTTAGGAATATAGTCAATGAAGGCAAATCCCTTGTTCCTTTAAATTCTACTGGAGTAAATGTATTTTTGTGGAAATACAATAAAGAGGGATATCCTAGAATTTAAAGTTTTTGTTAGTTATTTCAATTTATGGTTTCAATTTCATGTTGTAACAAATATTTGTTTGTGTGGTGGTGTCAAATAAGTCTATAATTATTTTCTATCTTAGTCTAGAATGCTTAATTTAACGATTGATTATTACATCTACTACTTGTATAAGAATTGTGAGAAAAAAATAGTAACCTGTGATATCGTTTTCTAGACACAGTTTGAAGTGCTGTGTGCAATCAACCTGTGCTATGGCAAATTTTGATTTCTGTGTATTCACAAGTTTGCCCAATTCCTCCCAAACTGGGTGAAAATCTGTGCAATGCCGACACCTGCAATCACATCATACTTGAGCAAATCGACCAAGGAAATTTTATATGTCATGAGCAGCATTCACCGCAAGATAACCTACCATGGTGCATAGAACATGATAAAATTGCCATCCAATTCTTCTATACGTTCCTTGAAATTACTAGGGTTATAGTCGTATACGAAACCATCTTCTGGGGCAACAAATTGAGGCAAAAGAACACAAAATACTGAGAGCAACTGTTTATACATTTTTGCCCTTTGCGTGCAGTCAACACAATGTAGGTATTCAGGAGTGAAACTGACAAACTGATACTAATTGCAAACCATTTTATCCTTCAGGGTTATTCTTATCATAAAATTCATGAAAATAGATTCTTCATTCGTGAAAACGTCTCACTGACTGACTGACACAATATTTATTTTGCCGACCCGTCGTCGTCCTCGTCCGTCCGTCACGTCAACTTTAAATAAAAAAAAAGAAAGTCATGAAAATTTGTACCATAGATAAAATAATTCACGATCAAAGATAATACATCCAATCGGAAGCGGAAGACACATCGACCACACAGTGTATGAGGTCGGTGGGAAGACATGAAAAGAAAAATATTTTATTTCTAATTATTACATTTTTATTTCTCTAGTTCCAATTTTAATAAATTGTCTTATATTTATTTTAACACAATTCCTTTAAAATAATGACAAAGCGATCGAAAGCTTGTTTTTATATGCGCATTTCTGAACATACAAAAGAATGTGGTAATTCTTCAAAATGGTCGCTTTGTATGGTTTGCCAACTTGCATGTCTGTGTTTCAGAGTTCTTTGTTTTCGTAATTCGTCATTATTTGTTGTATTTAGGAAAAAGTAATAACTGCTGCTCGACAGTTTTATGCAACTTCGAAAGTTTTTATAGTAATCGTTACTCGTGGTACGCAAGAAAGATGTCATCGGTAATGTGAGAGCTTTCGACTATCATTTTTATTTTACTGGACTATGACGTTTGTGGCTCTCGTATGGAATAAAATCAACTAACAAACATCAGGTAAGAAGTTTAATAAAAATCTGTAAAGAAAAAAACATTCTAGTGGAATACCTACGTGAAACAAAGCTGCCTCTAATTTTGGCATTCCACTGCTCTGTCATGAGAATTGATGTCGATTATTCTTCAGCTTTAGATTGTGTATGGTTAGTTTCAATGTTAATTAGAGTAAAATGTAGGCATAACATTGTTATTTCTTCAACTTGGTTAGATAGTAGTTAACTTTGGTTGTGTGTGAAAAATAGCAACAATAACACTAATCCAAAACATCCAACTAGAAAGTAATGAAGTGGTATTATTTTCTTGACCCAGGTTGATGTAACTTATTTTATTTTGTTTTCCAGTGCCTGCCTACATTTTGTACTTGTAGAAGTGTAAACATGTTGGTGTGAAACGAAAGTGACAAGAACTCTAGTGTTGATACTCAAATAGTAAGAGTAAACTGACAATAATAAGAGGATCACAAGTGTAAATTGATGCAATTGCGAACGGTGACTGATACATGTGGATGGTGGGGCATGCTCGTGTGATGGGAGGGGTGGGGTAAGGCGTGAGGCGCTCGGGCGCGGGCGCCATGAACCCGCCGGCGCCCGGCAAGCCGGCCACGCGCTCCGGGTACAACCAGAAAGCGCTTGCCGAAATTCGCAACTCATTGCTGCCATTTGCTAATATTGGAAGCTCAGAGCCCCCTGGATCATCGGCAGCAAGTACAGTCAGTTCGGGATTCAGCTCCGGAATCAGCTCATCCTCAGGAAATGGATTAGACAAAGAGTTGACCACCACACAGTGTCTTAACCAGCTCATAGCTTTGGGTTATGATGAGGTATGTTTTTACACAAAGTTTGTTTATTAACATAATATTAATTACTTGTGATCTGTCTAGACCCAGCTACCTAAAGTATGAAACACTGCTTTTTCTCATTATTATTTCTAATACAATCTACAATTGCAATTTGAGTCTACAATTGCTTTTTGCAAGCATGCCACAGGCCAGTGTTGACCATGACTACTAAGATGAAAACAGTTAATAAAATTGACAAAAGACAGTATTTTTTTCTATTTCTTTCTAAACACATAAATAAGGGGACTAATAAGAGTTTGTGTCACTTTATATTATAAGGGTCTCATTATTTTTAAATTTAGATTCTGATTCCATAATGTGGTTCCCGAATGTAGGCTTTTAATCTTCAGTTAATAAAATGTCTAAATTAATGTTAAGATTTATTTTCTGGATTGTTTTCACATTCTGGATGAAGAATGATTGTTTTCAGTCAATTTAGATTTTCCCAATAATTTTTAAATGAAATAATGATGTCGCTGAACTTATTTAAGACACAAACCTTTCGTTATTGATTTATGTGCTGTATGTTTTTTTAAACATTGCTTGTATTAAATTTGTGATAGTTTTGTGAGTACTAGCTCATAGTAGGTCTCACATAGCAAACTTATTATTGGATTGGATTTATTTATTAATATTGACAATATTACATTTTTGTTATTGCCTAAGTTCATCGCAGCTTTGCGTGTCAGCTTCTTTGAAGTTGCTTGCTGGGGGCACTCAAACACTGTCATTTAAATTCTATAATGAAAAATCTGTGAAACTCAAGATTTTTTTTTCCTGAAGATGTTGCTTATGAACAGTAAGCTGAAACCTGTACCCCCTAGTAACAATCTTGTTAAGAAGTGGCTAGCAAGTGCTATTGTCATTTAACCTCATTCATTCATTCCTGCATCTGTAGCCTGACTAATCTTAACACCTAGATAGCTTCCTGCTATTTGAATGGTTTCAAAAGCCAAAAATATGAATATTTTAGAAATAAAATAATAAACAAGCTACAATATGGAGCAGTAACCACTTTTGACACATATTTGGTCTTTACCACATGGGGGTACAAGTAAAGGAAAACAAGAATATAATTTGCATTAGTTAATGAATATTAGACTACCAGAGGTTGAAATAGCATAATAATAACTTTCCTTTATAATATAATTTAACTTTAACTTTAATAGTAGCTTTCTAACCTATATCTGGATATTGTGTGACAACGAAAAACTATTATTCAGTTGTTCTGATTATTATCTCTGCATCTCATTTCATCTGGTGCTACATACTTCTGACTGACAACCACATACTTAGTACAGAAACCATCCCTAGTTGATATGTTTCTTCACTAAATAGTAAAATAAAATATTCAAGTGTTTTAGAAAAAACTGTAAGTCTATTCCAATAAAATATGCCTTGGTCAATTTGTGCAAAGACTCATGCAGCAGTATGTATATCTGTCATCAATTGAAACAGATTGTGCAAAAAAATCAGGTGGTTAGCTACTTTTATCAAATAGAAAAATCTTATCAGGGTTAAGGTTTCTTAACCAAATTCAATTTCCAAAACAATTACGAATACTTATAGACCCAGTGATTGAGTCAATGCTGCATTGAGCTTGCATATTAGTTATAATATTTTTTTAACCAGTATAAGCACTTTCTTTTAACTCTAACCCTTTTTTTTCACCCAGTGAAATGCTTTTACGCACTTCCCGCTGCTCGGGGGGGCAAACCCTAGGGTTATTATTAGTTAGTGTCGCGACGAACCCAGACCTGTGTAATTTACTTCTAAAACAATGTACATCATATTTCTAATTATGAATTTGAATTTGTTTCCCAGGATTCTGCATTAAGAGCACTCAAGTTTACGGGAGGCCGTTTAGAGGCAGCACACGATTATTTATCGAAGCAACAGGAGCCTCTTAATGGGGTCTTGAAGACGAGTAATTTCAGCGCATTGAGCACGAAATTGATAAGAAAGCCAAGCTTAGAACGAGATCTACATCGAGGCAGTCCCGCGCTTGATTCAGGCGCCGGCAGCTCCCGGTCGGACAGCCCGCGGCAGCCAGACGCGCCGCCGCTGCCCCACGAGAAACTATGTCGGCAATACTCGCCTTCCGCCTTCTCGGAGCCGCCCCCGCCACCTCCGCCGCGATGTCCCTCCACACCGCCCGTGCCGCCCTCTGTGCAGCAGCTCATGAAGCGCATGTCCCCTGCGCCCCCGCTGCCCCCCGCACGCGGCACCAGCCCCGTCGCCGCCGCACCGACGCCCCCTGCACGCACGCCCATGATCGTCCAGAATGGACCTCAAGTTCAGCAGCAGCTCACTCAACAGATCCAAGCGCTGAACATTTACCAAACGGGCGCAGGGGGAGCCGAGCTGCCCCCGCCTTATCCTCTCTCCGGTGTCCCGCCCCCTCCGTCCTACTCCGTCTCGATGCAGAATCGGCAGAGTCCTACTCAATCTCAAGATTACAGGAAGAGCCCCTCGTCAGGGATCTACTCAGGAGGCACGTCAGCCGGCTCGCCGAGCCCGATTACGGTGACGCAATCGACCGGCTCGGCGTCGGGGATGACTCGACCCACGCCAATCCAGGCGTGGACAGCGAGACAAGCGGTCCAGCCTCCCATTATAATGCAATCTGTGAAGAGTACGCAAGTCCAAAAACCTGTGCTCCAAACTGCGATTGCTCCCGTAGCCCCTCCGCCTATCGCGAGCTCGGTCGCTCAGCCGCCGCCGCCCTCGTATGCTAGTTCCATACAGCAGAAGCAGCAGGCGCAGACGCCGCCGAGCTATCCGCTGGCCCCCAAGCCCTCCTCCCCCGGATCCACGCCGCCGGCGATCCCGACGGCGACCACACCCACCGTCCCCACTACGGAACCGCCGAGCTACGCCATCACTATGCAAGCTCTGGCTGTCCAGAGAGGCATGCAGCCCATTCCACCTCCACCGTACGGTAGTCAAAACGATAACACGACGACGGTCAACTCCCACCATTCTCCTTTACATAAAAAGTTTTCAAATAATGGTGAGAATTCGGAAAGCAAGTGCCCTAATCAAAATTGTACTAATAATTTGTTAAAAGACCCCTGCGCTGCGTCTGGTTCGGAAAAGAGTTCGAATGGCTCTTCAGAACGGCGACCGAAAGGTTTAGAAAAAATCCGACATCAATCGCCGATTCCCGAACGAAAGAATATTAGTAAAGAAAAAGAAGATGAAAGAAGAGACTGCAAAGTTAGAAATTATTCCCCACAAGCATTTAAATTTTTCATGGAACAGCATGTAGAAAACATTCTGAAGTCGTATAAGCAGCGGACGTTCCGACGTATGCAGCTGGAGAAAGAAATGAACAAAATAGGATTGAGCGCGGAAGCGCAGTGCCAAATGAGAAAAATGCTGTCGCAGAAAGAGTCAAACTATATTAGGTTGAAGAGAGCGAAAATGGATAAGTCGATGTTTACGAAAATAAAGCCTATAGGGGTGGGTGCATTCGGTGAAGTGACACTTGTGAAGAAGATTGATACTAGTCATCTATATGCCATGAAGACACTTCGGAAGGCTGACGTGTTGAAGCGGAACCAAGTGGCGCACGTTAAAGCCGAGAGGGACATTTTAGCGGAAGCTGACAACGAATGGGTTGTCAAGCTGTACTACAGTTTCCAGGACAAAGACAATCTGTACTTTGTCATGGATTACATACCAGGCGGCGACTTGATGTCGTTGCTGATAAAGCTAGGAATATTTGAGGAGGAACTGGCGCGGTTTTACATTGCGGAGCTGACGTGCGCTGTGGAGAGCGTCCATAAGATGGGGTTCATCCACAGAGACATCAAGCCTGACAATATACTCATCGACCGTGAGGGGCACATCAAGTTGACGGACTTTGGCTTGTGCACGGGGTTCCGGTGGACACATAACTCGAAGTACTATCAAAGAAATGGTAAGCACCTATTTTTAATTACTATCAGGCGATTTTTAAAGTCCAATTATTTTCATTTATGTTATAGTTTCGCCAATGACTTCTATGAATCGCTCATTACTATTCTACAGAGGATACTTTCCTTTTGTTGTACGCTCTTGTAACAATTTTCATTTTGAGGGGTAAGCTAATCTCACGCTGTTTTTTATAAGCTAATCTCTATATACAAAAATGGATTGCTGTTCGTTAGTCTCGCTAAAACTCGGGAATGGCCGGACCGATTTGGCTAATTTTGGTTTTGAAATATTTGTAATGGTCCAGGGAAGGTTTCAAAGGTGAGTAATCATGAGAAAATGCTGGGAATATAGTAAAAATCTCAATTTTAGTTTCCTCTTAGTAAATGTTACTACCCGTCAGGTGACACTAAATGTTTGACAGCAGAACGAAGTCTGTTGGGACAGCTAGTTTGCTTATAAAAAACGGTATATATGGTGGTATGATCCTTGTGCCACAACATTCTCTCATTTTTTGATTGTTTGATTACAGACCACGGGCGGCAAGACTCAATGGATCCTGTAGACGGCGAATGGGGCGCGATGGGCGAATGCCGTTGTCGCGAGCTGAAACCTCTTGAAAGGCGGCGCAAGCGAGAGCACCAGCGTTGTCTCGCTCACTCACTTGTCGGAACTCCCAACTACATAGCGCCCGAGGTGCTGCAGCGGACAGGATACACGCAGCTCTGCGATTGGTGGTCGGTCGGCGTCATCTTGTACGAGATGCTGGTTGGCTCGCCGCCGTTCCTCGCGTCTACGCCAGCCGAAACTCAGCTAAAGGTACCTTATCAAATCAATCATTGTTCAGGGGCGGAAATTAGCACGATTTGTTTAATTTTGGTTATTAAATTAATGTTATTCAGAATTCCAATCTTTTGAGACCTCAGGAGTAAGAGAGAAGGAGCAGCAAAGTTAATTTACATATTTAAAAAGCAATGATTTACCTACTTAGCTTTCTTATAGAGCCAGTCCTTTCCAAATTTGGTTATGTCTTAGGAGGATGCGACACTAAAAATAAATAATACTTTATAATCCTACATAGATCTTATTTGACTTTTTATGTTTCAGGTAATAAACTGGGAAAAGACGCTGCACATTCCAGATGCGGCGAACCTCTCCCGCGAAAGCAAGGATCTGATCCTTAAGCTGTGCTCGGGGCAGGAGACGCGGCTCGGCAACCACGCCAGCGAGGTCAAGAACCACCCCTTCCTCAAGAGCATCGACTTTGAGAAAGGTCTTAGGAAGCAGATCGCCCCCTATATCCCGCGTATTGAGTACCCTACGGACACCTCTAACTTCGACCCCATCGACCCTGATAAGCTCCGCAACTCTGGAAGCTCTGACTCCAATAAGTCAGACAGCGAGCTCCTGGATAACGGAAAGACCTTCCACGGTTTCTTCGAATTCACCTTCCGGAGATTCTTCGATGAGGGCTTCACCAACAAGATCAATCTGGATGACAATGATAACCAGGGACCTGTGTATGTGTGAACCGTGAAATACTCTTGACTAATTTGTAGGATTTTTACAAAGTGTGTGCCTTTGACTCTCTCTATTAAAACATTAGTCTTTGTAAACGTAACGAATGTAACGTATTTAAAATTAATTAAACAAGCGTATTGTTAATAATCCCGGTGATAATGTTGTAATATTGTATCGTTATGTATTTGTAAGAGTAATCTTATTTCATTGTAATATATTAGCAGATGGACGCAGGAGTACATAACTTGGTGCTGATCGCCACAGCGCGTGTCTAGTGTTGTTCCATTCATGTATACTATTTTTGTAGAGAAATTATTTATGAGATAAGAACAAGCTTACTTTGAATTAGCGAATGATTTGATATTGTCACTATATTTTCTTATGTATTTATCGAGGTAGGTCGCTTATGTGTGTTTGTTTATATAATTGTAAACCGTAATTTATGAAGTCTAACAATTTGGGTACTGGCATACATGCTGTAGCAGTGCCTTCGTGTCTTCTCAGGACAAAGGCTCATAATGTGTGCCTTAACATAATTGTGTATTTATAGTATCCATGGCCACGAAATAGAGCAGGATTTATTACTCGACATTGTGTACAGTGCAATACATATTTATTAAAAACGAAGTCACTTTGTTATGTATTTTATACTGGACATTGATTGAAGGTTTGATATGAACTCCAAATTAGTTTTGAAATTGACAATAAGTTAATATCAAGCTTTTATTTTTTGAGAATTGTAAAGAAAATATACTTTTGTATATGCTGCGAATAGTATGAATTCGCGACTATTTTTGCATTGGAAATAGTATTTAGATAATAAACACCTACGTCCAAATTATGAACTAGGGAGATTTTTACAAAAAGTTGTAAATTATATTATAAAAGCTTGTACTATAATAATTGAATTAGGAAAATTTCGGCATAGTTCCCATCTTTCAAGATAATAGACTAAACAGCCAGTGCCAATGATATCCTAATTACGAGTTGCAGTCGACAACCGCTCATTTTCATAGCACTCGGTCATATCGTAACGTAAGCCATAAGACAGTTTGTCTTTTCATAATAAGTGCCTGAAGGGCATTTCATCATTTTGTTTAAATGAACAATATTTATTTATAGTTAATGTAGGAAAACCAATTTAATATTTTGTTTTCACTAACAACGTTATAACGCGTAGTTGCAAAATAATCCTTGTAATTGATCGTCCTCAAGACTCATTCGTATTCAAAGCCTGGTTGTAGGGTTGCTCTTTTCTGAGGCCACATAAGGCCTAATCTCATTTGTACAGTAATATATAAATAAATGAGTCACTTCAACCTTGAATTATGTGTTATTGAATGTAAATTGTTTTATTCTGAAATGAAACATGCTTATAAGAAGTAAATGAAAATAAAATATGGGAATTTTGTTAATTTTTTCGTTTCACCCCTAGTTTTATTCTTATCAACTTAATTTAATTGACTTTCAAGACTGTAGTAGGAATTCTTGTACGCTCTTGTTGAAGTCTTCAGCAAATTTTATGTGTATGTTGTGCTTCCCTTTTGGATATAGTTTTAACCTGGAAGCAAAAAATCTCTTCTAATTATCTTATTTACACACAACTAGCACATTGCATTGCGGATCTGTGTAGTGTATGTATCTGTGTATTCAGTACAGCACTATCGGACTATTCGGTGTTTTTTCGAATTATAGTAAATCGTTTGATCAGCGAATCGTTCGATTTCAGTTCAATCAGTGACAAAGTTACAAGATTTAAATTTTAGTGTAACTCGTGAGTGAAGCGTGACCTTGGGGCCCCGATAAGCGAATCGTTCGATTTCAGTTCAAAAAATCAGTGACAAAGTTACAAGATTTAAATTTCAGTGTAACTCGTGAGTGAAGCGTGACCTTGGGGCTTGGGGCCCGAAGAAAAAGCAGCGTGAGACGCCAACATACAGGTGGATGGATAATCTTGACCTTGATCAACGTGGGTGGCTTCAGGCTGCCTACAACCGGCCGCACTAGAAATCTATAGCGGTATCAAGCTCCGCTGTTCAGCAGTGAGTGTCGTGCGACTGATTATGAAGACTAGAAATTTCAAACTTATTACCTAGAGCCGGTAATATTGGTGTGCAGATGTGAAGCGTGTACTTTGTCAACCATGGGGTCCTTCTCTCCGTATAGGATGTAAGTGGGGCACTTGATGTCTTTGAGCATCTCTGAGCAGATGTTCCCATCCTTCGCCCGAAACAGTGCGTTCATCCCGTCCGTCCACTCGGCCCAGTACTTCGCGAAGAGCTCCTCGCCGTATACCTCGATCATTGGCTTCCTCATGCCTTCTGACCAGGACTTCACATCACGTACTTCTGGAATGGCATTGAGAACTCTGTTACCAACAAATTACGGAACAATGATTAGATATCAGAATGAATGAATTTATTAGAATTATTAGACTGATGAATGACTCATCAGTCATCATAAAAGCAGAAGAAAAAAATCTTTGTGATGCCTAGCCTACGCAGGATTATTCATTACAATTATCCTCTAAAGTGAAAATAAACTTACTGTGATAAAGGTCCAGTTCGTGTGGCATGACGAAAGAGTTGGTTCCCCAAACGACGAGTTTGCGCACGCTTGCAGGGCGTTTGGCGGCCAGTATCATACTCACTATACCACCGTCGCTCCACCCCAGCAGTGAGTATGAAGGGATATCTAGAGCCTACAAACAAACAAACAGCCTTTTACGTAACACTATGAGGTGGCGCGAGCCATACTCCAACACGCGTGTATCAGTGCGGATTGTTGGAGCAGAGTTAACTCTACTGGCAGATGTTATCAAGCCTCCTTTTGGCCTCCAACGCCCACTCCGCAAAAGCCCTTACTGGATTTGTCAGCCAGCGCCAACTGCATATCATAAGATAAGATATACTTCATTGAACAAAGAAAAAAATTACATAACCATGTTTACAGAGATTTAGTATCGCTGAAAGCGATCTCTTCCAGGCAACCTTCCGGTAGAGAAAAAGGGAACAAAAATAGATATGGTGGTGCAAGATGGTTATTGAGAGATAACCCTTCTATTATGCCGTCCAAAGCACGGAGATGCGTGAAAAATGCTTACCTACAACACCAACTTTCGGACGGTGTGGTCACCCATGCAATTCCCGACCTGCGTGCGACCGCGTCTGTGTTGCTTTACAACGGCGATCGTTGCTGATCCTGGATCCATTATCACAAGTGGCCGTGGCCACGGACACCCTATACTCCAGGAGCTTAGGAAGGTAGGTACGTTAGCATCCTGCTTACTTACAATACATAACCCTTCCCGTTCCTTACCTTCATGAACTCATACGCATATTCGGCGTCTCTTTCGTAGAAGTCTACTGGGAAATCCCTCTCAGGAGGGCGACTCTTGCCGTAGCCAGGAGGATCCCATGCCACGAGAGTGAAGTTCTCACGGTCAAAACCTTGGACTTGAGGCGTGAAGTCAGTCCATATGGACCCGAGTGCTCCCGGCACGCACAGAACATGATGCGCCCCCTTACCTACTTTTAGGTAGTTAATGTTACAGTTTCCGATTTTTATTTTCTCTTCCTGAAAAAGACTAGTAAAGTTAGTGACATTTATCCAATATTTATTAATTTATTTTTAACAGATTACTAACCAAATAGATACCAACGTACAGAGGCGCTTACATTAACCTTTACAGAATCGTTGCAAAATGGGTCTTATGTCAGCGGCATAAGGTGCACCTATGTAAAGGTTGATGTGAGCGCCTCTGTACAAGGGACGTGCGCAGGAGAAAACATGGTAAGTTTACGTCGGTACCTTACTTAAAACAGAAGCAGACGAGCTCCGAAGTGAATCTTCATGAAGGTAAACTAATTCAAGAAAATCATAGGTACAGTCAACGACACTTGTGCCGATATACTTTTGAACCATGTCAAATTAACTTTGCTTAGCGAAAACTACTTCCTTCCTACGTAGGAATTAATTTATGTTACGGTCCTATTAATTTTATGTTACGGTCAAAGGCACAGCGAAAACTACTTCCTTCCCACGTAGGAATTAATTTATGTTACGGTCCTATTATTTTATGTTACGGTCAAAGGCATATCTAGCAACCCATTTCCGGTCAGTTCACATTGCTCTAAGAAAATGTACACGGACATGGGAAGCCTGATGTGTCGTTGACTGTATCTGCCTACGTAACTGTCAATGGCTCCATTTCCGTTTTAATCCTGCTGTTGTTAAACGACAATTCTTTGCAATAGAACGAGGAGGAACGGCTGAAAATTAGTAACCTGTCCTGTCATGCCGCTGACCGAGCGTATTTTCAACTGCCTGAATGGCGTGCTAACTGTTGCACAGGTGAAATTCAGATAGTCATTATTATATTGGGTAATAATCGCCCGAGCGAGATAAAAAACGTTAATGGGTAGCCTGATGAGCTGTTGTCTGTACAATCATAGATGTGTTCGACAAAACCTACAACGGTATCTGCTACAAAGCAGATAAATTAAAATTAGCACAAGCTAATCTGTAAGATGAACAAAATAAACAGCATTATATCATAAACCTTCATGTCACGGCTTCATGTTTAACTAACAAACTTTTCTTAGAAAAAGTGACCTATCTGTCCTACCTATCACCCATGCATTCGTTATTTTAAATTTAAGTTAATTACATTATTTCATAAACACTATTTAAAATTCATACATACCTTCGGACGAAGCGAAGTGGAGAATGAGGCGCAAACAATGCGAGGTTTCGACCTCAGTGCAGACAGCAAAAAAATATTCAATTTATTTAACAACATTATGACAATGCTGCGCAGCGTATCTCAATGTACGACGAAGTAATTTAAAAATAGTAAATAAACTTTATTTGTACTTCATTTTATCAACTGAAATGATATCATATTTTGCATGTTGTAAGGTTGATCTTGATCATACAAAATGCATTGCTATTTCCTACGAATTAAGGTTGATATTTTAGTGCAAGATTCACAAAATACCTCACGAAGCAAGATTTTTGTTGATTTGTAGGTAATAAGGGTAGGTACCTAACCTTCAACCTTGTCGTTCTGCTAGACAGATGCTGTCATTGGACTACAGAGAACAACAAAACACAATCGACCTCTTGTCATTGGACCAAAGAAATTTGTACCTGTGAATTTTGTTGAATTGTAATAACAAGAAAGCGCACCAGAAGTTTTTGTTTTGCTAGAATGAGATCTATTTCTATATAGTTTAGGTTGTTATTTCTTTAGATGTGGTAGCTTGCTAAAACGGTCCGGCTTGAGAAGGCGTTTGGTGGGTGTGTGTCCTTATCTAACGTATTGCCAGCTCAACTAATAATTGGGATTGGTAGAAATAGTAGAAAATAATCTCCAAAAAAATTCATAGATCAAGCAAGTAAGATGGTCTTATGGCGACAAAGCGATCTCTTCCATAAAACCTTCAACAGGAGATTTTTACGATAGGAAAAAAAGAGTTGATTGATCTAAAATATCAGTTGCTAGATTGCTTTTTCCATATATGCAAGCCAATAGCGGTGCTGGTCTGGTCAGACGTTTTTACTAGCTCAACTAATCATTGGGCTTAATAGAAATGGTAGTTTTTTATTTACGATAATTTACTAAAACGAACGACTCATAAAATTTGAAATTTGTATTTAAAAATGTTGATTATTCAATTCGTTGTATTTAAAAAAATACTGAGTAGGAATAGGTATTGAATGTTTAGACCTGGTAACACGTGACGTCATTAAAAAGGTACTCAGTTCACTCCTACTTGGAGCCCTCTCACGCGGACTAGTTTTTTCGCCTTATCGTCCTAATAGCACGTTCCTATCTACATGAATAAAATAAATATACAGGTTGACTTTGCAAGTACGGTGTGCCGGCCATCACGCTACCCATTTCCGGTCAGTCCTCCTTGCTCTATCGCGAACAAATGTCATTTGGCAAGAGCGAGAGAAAAAACGGAAATGGGGTAACCTGATGTGCTGTTGACAGTACATGCCAAATTTAGATACCAAAATAAAATAAGCTTTTCGAAATCATCTTTTTCACGGATATCTATTCAGTTCCTGATACTAAGTTGCTCCTATAAAATTCGGCAATTACTAGCAAAGTCAACCTGTATCCACTTGATGCAGGTTCTTTATTATAACACTAGAGGTCTATAGAAACGAAAGTTAAAAAAGGCATATGGTTATTAGAAATTAAAGTTTATTCATCAGTAATTGTCGGCTTAAATAAAGACAACCTAGCAATGTAAAACTAGCATTTAAGTAAATGTTAAAAGCATGTTTGTATCTCGTTTTAAAAATAAATCAACGTTTCTTCTGAAACAAAATATTGTGACAATCTTATCCACATAGGTATGACAAAATATTTTTAACAATTCATATTTTCTCGAATAATCTGTGCAAATCTTTAATACAGTTACAAGATTTATTTAAAGGTTACTGCTTTTGGACACATCACTGTACAACAAGAAACAGCAAATTGTTAAACAATGGAAAAAAGCGCTTAGTGTGATGTGTTTTGCGATAGTAACGTTCATCTCATAGCATAAAATGGTAGATTCGGGTATATATTCTTTTAAATGAAACATAATTCAGCCGAAAATACCATTATATGCAATTTGAGTCGACAGATACAATTAACTTCGAGCATTGCTATCATAAAGTAAGCTAGAGTAACCCGAGAGACCCGGGGGCAGGATATACAGTACATTCAGGCACATCAAGCACTCGATACTGTCATTTGTTTAATTATAAATTCGATCTCAGCACATTATTGGTTTAACCAGATTTGGAAGGCCCGACTCATATTCGAATCCTCGTCGGTACTTGAATGTACAAAGTACAAAGGCGGATAGGCACTCAACCGAAAATGAACAGGATTGATATGAGCCAAGCTTCTCTAATCACATCAAAACATGGGAACATTCCGAAATTGTCATAATGCTAAATAAGGACAAAGGATTTTATAAAAGTTGGTGCTTTTTCGTAGGCCTAGGGCTAGAAAAAAGCCTCATCAGAGTGCCACTTTAGGTAATTAATAAATGCATTATATTCTATTAAGTTCCTATTGAACAATTTAATAATTGTGCATAATACGATTTGCCTAAAATGGCCTTCTAGATAATAATCGCATTTATTCACGTATTTTAGTATTACAAAATGGAATATCCCATATCAACATGTCTGCTTAACTATCAGTCCAGTGCGTCAGCGAGATCTCGAATACTATAAGTATTACAGTTCCCCAGCATGGCAGGCGTCCTCGTAGCTCTTGCCTCTGGGTTCGGGGTCCAGTTTGATCATGTCATCGATGCGGAGGATGGTGATGGCGGCTTCGGTGGCGAACTTGAGGGACTTGATCTTGGAGATGGCTGGCTCCAGCACGCCGGCGGCGAGGTTGTCGCGGAGGGTGCCCTCGGTCAGGTCCAGCCCGACCCATTTGAGGTTTGCGTATTCCACCTAGGATGTAAGAAATAAAGTAACTAAAAAAGCCTTTTATTTCTGGTTATGTAACTTTAGGTTTGAATATTTGCCTGTTGTCAGGGAGCCCACAGGGCCAAATGTGGATGTAATCGTGCTGCAATTTTGTTTTCTAATTGTAAAATAATGAAATACTTGAGCACAGCAGATTTTTTAATCTGAACATTATTTGGAGGGGTTTTTGTTTGAAAAAAAAACCCTATTTGGGGGCTCGAATTTAGTGCAGGTGCTAAACCAAGTGCAAGGTATCTCTGACACGGTTGAGTGAATCCCGAAAACCCCTCTTGGGCTCCCTTACTATGTTTTTAATTTGATTTTGCTATGCTTATTTTGAGGTGGTAAAAGTAGCGTCTTTATTAAACAAAATGCGTTGAGTTAACGGCATGACAGAAGGACAAAATGACAGAATGACCGGAAATTTGTAGCCAAATTTCCGGTCAGTCCTTCTTGCTATTACAAAGAAGTGCATTAGACAAGAGTGAGATACAAAACAGAAATGGGCAGCCAGGTGAGCTGTTGACTTTGCCTGATGTGCTATTGCTACTGCTAACACTATCAAACACCATTTGAAGATTTAAAATTTAGCCAATAAGGTCCCTGTCTGGGGAATGAATTAGAAAAAATGAGAGTAAATCCTTTTTTTCATCGAGACACCGCAACTTACAGAATATAAGAACGAAATAATCACCCAAAAACAATGAAAAAAAAAAAGATAAAAAACAAACAAATCTACCAGGAACCGGTGTCGCAATGTCCAGAGTAAAATGGACCACACTCAGCTTGTTAGCTAGTGTTGTGCAATTAGGACGGCTTCTCTTGAATACAATAATTTCATCCAACTGACCTTGGTTTGCGAGGAGTTGTGGTAGGCGCGCAGCTTGGCGACGAGGTCGGTGGCGTCGCGCGCCGCGTTCACCGACAAAGTCTTCGGGATCACGAGCAGCGACTGCGCGAACGCAGCGATTGCTAGCTGTTCGCGGGAGCTCTGTTAAACGAAAAACCGAATGATAACAGTTCTAGAGAAAGTTTGCAGTATCCTAAAACCAAATTTAATTAATACTTGGGCACATAGCTCGAAGGACTGATGGCCGTTGGGGCCGGAAAGTCCTCGAGTGGAGACCATTCTAGGCCAAGCGCAGCGTCCGCAAGGTGGATAGATGACCTCATAAAGGTCGCAGGCTTTCGATGGATGCAGGCCGCCTACACCCGGCTGCTCTGGACCTCTATGGGGGAGGCCCATGTTCAGCAGTGGAAATCATGTGGCTGCTGATGATAATGATAGCTAGATAGAAGTCAAATTATGTTTGTGTTTTAACGTCTTAGTTACAGCAGTTCAGAATAGTGGGACGTCACGTGAGCTTCAACTTAGGCTCTTTCACTTTACTGGACAGTAAGATGAGCGGAAGAGTCTTATGCACTAATATTTTAGGCACGTGCCTAAAGATTCCTCCAGCGTTACTAGGAGATGGCAATTGCAATAGTTGTGGCATTAAATGAAATTATGCGCTGGTCAATCTTATTTTTGAAGGTTTGCATAAATCGGGTTCACAAAAACGAACAATTGGGTTTCCAAAACGGGATTAGCTCGACCATCGTCTCAGTGACTGGCCTAAAGTGGCTTTAGACCGCCAAGAGAGAAAAAGAAGGTGTAATTTAATGGAATGGTGTGTAAAAACCTAACAGGGCCGATTGTAGATGAAATAAAGAAGTAAAAAGGTGCAGTGACTGACCAGTGTGGTAGCGAAGTTCTCCAGGTAGATAGACAGAGCCGCCTCCACGGCGCCACCACCGGGCGTGAGCCGGCCCGACTCCAGCACGCGGCGCACCGCACACAGCGCGTCGTGCGTCGAGCGCTCCATCTCGTCGCAGTACGCGTCGGTCGGACCGCGGAGGATAATTGACGCGGCTGTGCGCGCTACCGGACTGATAGATGAGGTCTATTATAATCTTAAAGTACATACAAATCTTACAGAAAGAGGACGTTATTTGAACGAGTAAGGCGATCTTGTCGATACAAATTAACTTAAAAGAGAAAGGACACAGCGCGTCGTGCGTCGAGCGCTCCATCTCGTCGCAGTACGCGTCGGTCGGACCGCGGAGGATAATTGACGCGGCTGTGCGCGCTACCGGACTGATAGATGAGGTCTATTATAATCTTAAAGTACATACAAATCTTACAGAAAGAGGACGTTATTTGAACGAGTAAGGCGATCTTGTCGATGCAAATTAACTTAAAAGAGAAAGGACACAGCGCGTCGTGCGTCGAGCGCTCCATCTCGTCGCAGTACGCGTCGATCGGACCGCGGAGGATAATTGACGCGGCTGTGCGCGCTACCGGACTGATAGATAAGGTCTATTATTTTAAAAATACATACAAATCTTACAGGAAGAGGGCGTAACTTGTGCGAGTAAGGCGATCTTGTCGCTACAAATCTAACTTATGGACATAGTGAGTCGTGCGCCGAACGCTCCATCTCGTCGCAGTACGCGTCAGTTGGCCCGCGGAGGATTATTGACGCGGCCGTGCGCGCTACCGGACTGATAGATAAGGTGTATTAAAATCTTTGTTGCGCAAAATACATACAAATCGTTATTTGTACAAATAAGGTGATCCTCTCACTACCTATTTACTTAAAAGGGAAAGGATACACAGCGCGTCGTGCGCTCCATCTCGTCGAAGTACACGTCTGTCGGACTTGTTTGAAAAGCTACTATCGAGTTTCTTGCCGGAGTCTTCTCGATAAAATCAACGTCTAAATCCGGTGGTACTCATTTATTATTCATTTAAGGGTCAGAAATTAAGGGAATTTAAGGGTCTAGGTCAGAAATTCGTCTGATTCTAAATTACATTTTCTTATTTGACATTGTAAAAAATACAACAAAGTTGTTATTGATTTAAGATGCCTTTTAGTTATCCTCAACGATCTGTAAGTATGAAATACGAATTAAAAATATTTACACATGTATTATACAGTAGTTTAAAAGAGATTTACGTACCCCTTGATCAAAATAAGCTGGTCATCGCAGATCTGTTCCTGAACAACTTCAGCAGCCTCTCCAATCATGTTGGGTTCAAATACTTCTTCACCTGAAATGTTCATGTATTTTAAGATGTGCTGTGCATATTATAGTACAGTCAAAACACAAGATAAGGCCTCATTTTTTGTACCCTTAAGTTATCACCTGTGCCAGAAGGCGCCATTCTTCTATATTTTAAAAAGATTCACTTGATGCAGATTTAAGTGACACGTTAAACCACACACAAATCTGTCATTGTAGTATTACAATACCTTTTTGAATACTCTAGCCCACATTATTTCAATTGCTACCTCTACAAACAGTAATATTCAGAATCCTACCTTCCATGTTGGTAAGCGAAGTGAGGAAGGTAGCGCCAGTAGCTTTAGCGATCCTCTTGAGGTCAGCCTTCTTGCAGCGCCGCACACCCATAGCGCCGGCCTCTACGAAGTACTTGAGGCAGAGGTCGTCGATGCCTCCAGAGCAGAGGATCACGTTCACTCCGGTGGCGAGAATCTTTTGTAAACGCTCTTTGGTGATGTCCAGCTCGCGGGCGCGGATTGCTTCCAGCTTCTCGGGGTCAGATACTAGCACCTAGAATATAAATGTGGTCTGATGAGAATAGAATAGAATAGAATAGAATATAGTTTATTTGCGTGAAGCATGTTTTAATAACTTACATTCATAAAAAACGCTCTAGTCACAACTGTACTTTAATTGTGAATTGTGCATCTATATGAAACTGTATTACTTGCAGATTAGTATGACTTTGTTTTGTGTGCAATTACTATAGATATAATAAGAATAATAAGATAGAAGAAACAAATGTTTCTAATCTTATCTTATTGAAAATGTCACTAATGGTGTCACAAGCATTGCATTGGGTGGATCGCGCATTAATAGTTTTACCTATATTTTAGGATTTGGCCTACAGTGCAAAGTTGCAAAATCCATCATACAAACAAATGCCATGTCATATCTGCTGATAATTACTTACAGAAATTAAATTTAAGTTGAGACATTGAGAAACAAAGAAAAAAGTTGTGAGGCAGATAAAAAAATAATCAGTATCACTTACTTGCACACCCATCTTCATCTTAGTTTTCTGCAGCGAGAAGTCTAAACATGCGATCTTAGCGTTCAAAATCTTCTTAGGCATAGCCTGCGAGGCGACCGTGCAGTTGAGGGCGTATCCCTTGATCAAGACGCTCTCGCGGGCGCTGCGTCCGTGGGCCTTGAGAATGTTCACTGCCTTGATGGGGTACATGGGGTTGCCGCGGGGATCTAGGGTTTTCACTGCCTGTGCTGCATCAACTACTATTTCAGAGAAGAAATCTGCATCACTGTATAATTTAAGCTTAGGAATTTATCAAAACAACCAGTTTGACAAAAAAACGGAACAGAAGGCTTACAAATGTTTCCAAATGCAGGTAAAGTTATTTCTAAGTATAAAATAAAATTGGGGTATGACAAACATAATTTTAGGAAGAATAAATAAATTATTGGGATTATTTTCTCTAACATGTAATGGGTCTCAGAGACTTATTTATGTTCATATTTTGAATGGATTAAAACATCATTTTGAGTGAGTAACAAATACGAGCACAGGATAGTAGGCAGGTTTACTAACCAATATAAAATTACAATACAATGCAATATTATTGAATAATTCAAACATTGATTAAATCATGAAAAGGATACGCTCCAATCAGCTTTGAAGACATGGTGGTCTTGGCAGCATTGACAAGAGAAGGCCTGCCGAGTGACTCCACGGTGACTGTCAGATTGTCCTGAATGTATTTAACTGCCTCCTTGCAAGCAAGCCTGTACCCTGATATAATACTGGTTGGGTGGATTTTGTTCTTTACCAATTCATCTGCATTCTGTAAAAGAGTAAAAGAAACAGTTTATACAGTGGCAGATAAAACAATACTTTTATCTATTGAAACACTCTAAAATAATATACAAGTATCTGATCATCAGCAAACATGCTGGTAATATTACTGACCAAGATCTCAATTAGTGAAATAAAAACATCACTACAATTGATAAAATATTGGCTTTGTTACATTTTTTTTTTCAAAAGTAGGTACCTTATCTTTGACACTACACCTTGGAATTAATAAAAAAATATAACGAAACAATGCAAAATAAAAAAAAGATACCTGCTACTATTTAAAAAAAAGGGTTTTCTATAAACAATACTATAAAAGTAAACATGAATTGTAAGTCATTAAGTAACCCTCATAGAGTGCTTGTAACAGAAACACTCTGGCTGGAGACTGGACATTACACTATTAGGGATTTTTATAAAAAAAACTCAGTTATTAACTCTTAGGGATAGCGCCTGAAGCACAACCTTCAAGGCTCCTAAAGAAATACCCAGCATCCATGAAAAATTGAATTATTTAATATTAATAGCAAACCTTAAGTAACTCTGCAGCAATAATAACAACAGATGTGGTTCCATCTCCAACCTCTTCATCCTGCAATTGAGCCAGCTCGACCAGAACCTTAGCAGCTGGGTGTTCTACCTCCAACATCCTGTAATAAAGAAGTGGTAGATAGATTATGTAAGTACTGCGGGAAAGTCAAAAATTGTATATGGGGTACAATGTAGTAAATTTGGCCATGTAATAATGAGTGAACAAGAAAGTATGATTATTTACTAGAGCGTTAACGAGACAGATACATGTTGCAGTGTCGTCTCAAACTGTCAACACTGTCAAAGCTTTACTCAGGTGTGGGAAAAGTTCTGATTTCAGGTGCCACTCTTTTAGCACAGGTAAACTATCCACTTATTTTTTTATTATAATATCATTCACCATACAGGCCAACATTCAAGTATTTATAATAAACTAGAGATCCAAATCTCTTACTAGTGATCTTGGCACTTACTTGAGGATTGTAGCTCCATCATTTGTGACTGTGACATCTCCAATATCATCTACCAACATCTTGTCCAGGCCAACTGGGCCGAGGGAACTTTTCACAATGTTGGCTATCGCAGCTGCTGCCATGACTACAACAATTCATACATATTATAGCAATAATTTATTGTTAAGACAAGGATTGACAAAAGTCGGCTTCTGTATAAAATATATAGTACGATTAATAATTGTAGTCAGCGAAATGACAACTTCAACAGTGACTGATACAAAAAAGGGTGACCCGCTACAATAGTGACGTTCGGCAATCACTAGACTTAGACATTCAGTCATGATTTATTTTATGAGGTATCAAAGCCTTTTTTAAATAATTGTAAATATTTAATAGGTACAAAACGAATAAAATAATACGATTTAAGGAATATGGGCCCTACCTCCATATTAAAACTTCTCACTAAAAATTTATAACCATAGCTGGAAAAAAAATGTTCAAAGATGTTCAGGGGAATTAACACTTGAAAGTCAGCAAAATACAAGTAATTATATACGTTTTTATTCGTTACGGTTGCTATTGATTCCGACTCCGATTCTGAATTTATCTCTTCATGATAGTCCATACTATTATTATTCGATTCAAAAATAAGTAAACCGGAATCTACAAAACCTTCATCACTGCCTATATATGAAATTATAAGGCGTCGTCCTTTGCTGGTTGGGCCCTTTAGGCCTGTAGTCAAACCTTTAGAAAACACTTGTATGGAAGATTCTACTGTTGTATCCTCCCAAACTTTTCCAATTGTATGACCTGTTAATAAACGAAAGTCTTACCTGTAAATAATATAATACAGAAACAAAACATTTTGAAACTGAAAATCTATTTACTAAATACAGTTTACCGAAATACCTCTATGTCTCAAAACGAAAGTCTGACCAGTGTGTGTTGCCAATAATGACATATGGAAGTGGGACGTGGTCATTCACTACGACTTTTTTGCCAGGCTGTAATGTCGACTAACTTTTAATTGTAAAAACTCGATTTACCACATCACTATTTATTTGGGACTGAAAACCTGCCACACTGAAAATGTCATTTCACTGACTACAATTAAAAATCCGAGTATAGAAGAGGTTTTGCTAATTCTTGTGATATTTGTCTAATGTCATTAAATCGAATGTACGAGAATTACACCCCAGCACACAAATTTACTGCAGATTTTAGCTTCAGGAGCTATGATGCTTGAGCAGTAAATTTAATAGGTTACATGTCTTTGTATAAAAATAAGTGGATGCCAAAATTTTAACATACAATTTTCAGAGCAATGTTTATAACTGTCTTACACATTTTGTGAAGATAACTTAAAAGTTTACGGTGGATTTACTGAAATATTCATAAAAATGTAACCATAAGTCGCGCTGCATGTGATTACCGGGGTATGTTGCCTCGTGTATATTTTCATAGAAAAGCTTTACCATTTTGAGTCCTGACTGGAGCCCCAGACGATCTGGTGCCGGCAACGTGTAAAGGACCAGCAAGTGTAGACATTTTTGATTATAATTTCAACACAAAATTCACAAAATCACAGTCACACTTTTTTGCTTCTGGAAGATGATGACTCAATGTGACCAACATGAAAATAAATAATAATGACATTTTGGGTTTCTGTTGCCAGTTGACAAAATTATTTTCAATTTAACAGCACCATCTTTTGAAGAACAGCAAAACAATTTAACTGAGCACGAGCCAACACAATGAAGTTCATCTATTAGCCGGTAGATGTCGTTTCACCGGAAGCCAATTTTTCTTTCAGTTTGCCAGACTGAAGGAAGACAAGAGGCGAAGAAGAGAGAGAAGGAATAGGCGCACGAGGAAGGAACGAGGTTAACTTGCTTGCAATCCAGTTCCCTAATTAGTCTGTGTAGCAATCTATCTTCAGTAACTTCTCTGTATATACACATCATTTTGATGCCGACTAGGCGACTATACAAAGTAATTATTACTTTTAATTATCTTCCTATCATATAGGTACAAGTTGTCACGAAACAATAAAGTCAATCATAGCGATAATAAGGCTTGGTTTCCACGAGAGCGAAGGTGTATGAAGTTTTTTTTAAATATTAAAAATAAAAATAAAATAAAACAAAAATTATTTATTTCAGAACAAACATTCCATATGTTATTAGTAAGTTAGTAACAATTAGAAAATTAGTTAGTAATATTAAAAACTGGTCGTTGTTTTTTACCTCGTATTCTCTCTCACCGATACACCTACTTTTATATTGGAAGGTGCATTTTTGAAAACCGTGGCTGCAGATTAAGTTATCTAAACACTAAAGTTAGCAATTTTTACTCAAAAGCGTTTTTTTATAGAGAAAAAAACAACACAAATCTAGAAACTTTAACCCTGCCCACATATTGAAATCGACCAATGGTTTGGGAAATATCAGTTGAGAACTTTACTCATTGCGTAACCGGACCAGTCAGATTTTCGTAATGCTAGCACACCCATACCCATATCTATACGCACGTGTGAAGCGCGGTATGTTATGTGATGGGCCCAAACCGGGAAAATTGTCAAGAGCACTCTCCACGAATACGTGCCGCCCCGGATTCCGCCGGGCGCGCTGTTACCGCGAAGGTCAACAGAAAAGGTCTGTGATAAATAACGTAAAGTCAGCATCAGAAAAGTGACCTTACAGGGTCATAAATATCTGTGCAAAAAATCTATACGAAAACAAGGTTTAATGACAGAACCGAATGTTGTTGGTAATATCAACTTGCGTCCGCTTAAAATGTAATTACATGAAAACTATTTTCATATTTCCATCATACCTAGTTAACACTTATTTTTCAAATCAGTCAAAACGCATAAATCTGGAAACTGTTTATTTAATTTATTTATTGATTATTACAGAAACGTTACTATAAATCAGAATCACAAACTGTGTTTATGCTCTTGTTACCGTAAGGTAATGGAGATCTTAGTAATCAGAGCTCAGCTGTTACCTGTTCTAACAAATTCTAGTAGTGGTTGTTTGTAGGAAGGTCTGTCCGGCGGACATCACTTCACATCTCGGTGCTTCACGCTTACTTCAATCATCAACACGCTTCAACCTGAATTAGTATTTTCTCTCATTAAGTATGTAAATAATTAAAAAATGTTATTTGGGTCAGGTCTTTTCTCTCAAACGACCACAGTTGCGAATTTAAAGTTAAGTCACCACGAGTGAAGTGAGTTTTGGCATCCACCGGAATACCATGTCAGAACGCCACGGGTACAGTTCTTAGGTCTTACGCCAAAGCTCTAAAGGCCATTTTCCAATGGCTGAGTCGTACTTGACTTGTGGCTTGTGACTCATTGTACGTTACGTTGTTGGATATTTTATTTATAGACATAATATGGTCACTACTTGTAACCTATCTCGTACAAGACCAAGACACAGTAAATATAAAAGTAAGTTATCTAAGGCCGACCGCCGAGTTATTAGCTTAGCGTGCTTACAATCACGCGGCACAGCCCGTACGTACTGGCTGCCACCTTATTCCCCTATTTATTTTATGCTAGCGTGTGCGTGAAATCGCGTGCCGAGGCAAGCACCACGGCGTGCGGCGCGCACGCACTCATTCGAACCGAGGGCGGCACGTTCGTATGTACATATTTTACTGTTCTCTGTTTACTGTGACCAAGAGGCAGATGTCAGCTCCACTACGAAGCGGAAGATTAGTTGATTGAATAACTAGGTACTAGTGTTATTACGCGGTGAATCAGTATTTTAGTAAAGTAATAATAATGGCTTGATATACCAGTTGTCATCATGGTAACTCCTGCTCTGTTTTTTGTTTGGTTTCCTATCGTTGATCGAATGATTTACTTAATTTAAGATTATAAGAAAATACCGCATCGTTCTCATCGGTATTTCGGACGCGAATATATGCCGGAGCTTCCCGAACGCTGCCCATCCGAGCTGGATTCGACGAGAGATCTCTTTCTCGAAGTTGGACTTACCTAACTGGACTGCCTGTCCCAGGTAAACATAGTGGTCAACAACTTCGAGTGTAATGTTCCCAACGTTAACTGGAGCAGGTGCAACATGGGCATTGAACATGATTTTCGTCTTGTCCATGTTCATCCTAAGACCCACTCTTTGGGAAGCACTACAGAGATCTTCGAGCATTATGTTCAGGTCTTCCAAGGTCTTAGCCATAAGAACTACATCATCGGCGAATCGTAGGTGTGTTAGGTACTCGCCATTGATGTTGATGCCGCGTCCTTTCCTCGCCTCACGCCTCGCTGTAGTTGGATCGGATTAGAGTTCTGGTTCTGTAATCGGACCGACATGGTGGCATTCTGGTATAGGTACCTTAGCACCTCGATGTACCTGTAGTCTATTTGGCACCTTTGGAGAGACTGCAACACTGCCCAGGTCTCAATCGAATCAAAGGCCTTCTCATAGTCCACGAACGCTAGGCAAAGTGGCAAGTTATACTCTTCGGTCTTCTGTATAACTTTCCGCAGCGTATGAATGTGGTCTATGGTACTATAGCCTTTTCGGAACCCGGCTTGTTCGGGAGGTTGGAAGTCGTCGAACCTGCGAGCGAGACGATTCGTAATGACTCTCGAAAACAACTTATAGATATGGCTCAGAAGCGATATGGGTCTGTAGTTCTTTAAGAGAGTTTTGTCACCCTTCTTGAAAAACAGCATCACCTCAGTGACTCAAGACGAAAGTCTTTGACCAGTGTGTGTTGCCAGTAATGACATATGGGAGTGAGACGTGGTCGTTTACTATGGGTCTCATAAGAAGGCTCAAAGTCACCCAGCGAGCAATGGAGAGAGCGATGCTTGGTATTTCCCTGCTTGATCGAATCAGAAATGATGAGATCCGCAGGAGAACTAAGACAACCGACATCGCTCGAAGGATTGCATCGCTGAAGTGGCAGTGGGCGGGACACATAGCGCGGAGAACCGATGGCCGTTGGGGCGGAAAGGTTCTCGAATGGCGACCGCGTACCGGACGACGTTCCGTGGGCAGGCCCTCCACAAGGTGGACTGACGATCTGGTCAAGGTCGCGGGAAGCCGCTGGATGCGGACAGCGCAGGACCGATCGTTGTGGAGATCTTTGGGGGAGGCCTATGCCCAGCAGTGGGCGTCGTTCGGCTGATATGATGATGATGATGATGATGACCGCATCGTTCGATTGGGCGTTTGTGAGCTACCCAGAGCAGAGAACTCATGACGCTCTTGAGAAAATGTTCTGGTAGAGTACAGATTGTCTCTATATATTATTTACTAGTGGCCCCGCGACTTCGTCCGCGTGGACTTAAGTTGAAAAACAAAAAGTAATATTTCTTTAAAATTGTAGCTTATGTCCGATTCAGATGTATAAGCTACATCATTGTAAAATTTCATTAAAATCCATTCAGTAGTTTTTGCGTGAAAGAGCAACACGGCACATCCACACATACAAACTTTCGCCTATATGATATTAGTAGGATAGTAGGATTTGATCGAAGACTTTCAAAAGTCTAGGAGTCTTCGATCATACAAATAATATGATGAGGAGTATTATATTTCGCTGATGTTGTTAGGTTGAGGCATGCGATCGAGATAGACTATAACCTAATGGCATTGTGCTAGAGTGCATTCCTACAATATGGGTAATTGAAGAATCTGAAGTGCACTTGCGTGACTGCGTCTCCCACGGGGGGATCATTTTGCTATTGACAGCCTTTATGAAGGAATATGTTGTACAGTTGTTTCTAGAGCAAACAAATATGGATAAATTTATGTAATTTTGCTTTTGTTTTTAGGGGCACCCAACCACCCAAAGGGCTAAATAATAAGCAATAAGAGAACGAATACCAATTCCGAGCCTCTTTTTCAGTCATGACATGCCCGCACCAGAAGAGTATGCAGTCATGCAGTTTAAGTAAATAAAAGAGTTTTATGTTTTATTATTGTTTTTAGCATTTTCCATGCAGTATCTTTCACTAAAGATCTGAAATCCAGAAAAGGACATTTCGAAAGAACAAGCGTTCGAGTCCTGCCTGTTGCCAACATGACCAAATGTCTTTTTATGGTTTTCAGATCTTTAGTAAAAGAATTTTAATTAAATGCCACGGCACAATAATTACAGGTTTACTTTTACACTCTTAAAATACTCATCCCCAAAATTCCTAAATACTTTTCAACGGATAGAACCGAGCTGTGGTTACTTACATGGAGGATAACTTCCGTGACTTATGACGTCATTACTCTGGCCCTCTGCGTAGCGATCGACCCTCGGGACCTCCGACAGGGCGTGGGACCTCTCCTTTCCTTAAGAGCAGGTTTACCCGCTAATACTGCACTGTAAACTTTTCAAAACTATTCAAATCACTAGAAAACTATGGTAAAATTGTGAAAAGCCATATGTCTGTTAAAGATCTACGAGTAACAAGCGCATCTATAGACATTCGTGTATCAATGTGGTGAGCTACGTTGAACGAAAAAGAATACAGTCGAATTTATTTCTTTGAAGTAGGTTGAAAAGTGAGCCAAGAGTTGCCTTATTTTTAATATTTTCTTGCCTAAAACCTTGCGTAAAAAAGTATGTGAACTCACTTTTATGCTATGTTTATACAAATAAGATAATTTTTCTACATAATCGCTAAGGTGGAAGTTGAATCGTCATACATTTGAAAAGAATATACTTAAGACTCTGAGTAAACTTATCTGAGATACAAACTACCAGTTGATATTTTATTTTCAAATCATCAAAAAGAATAAAAACGTTTATTTTCTCTTCACCATAATACGAGTAAGTCTTGGTACAGAGAGACTTAAAGCTAGTTGTAGTTGAAATTAACGACTTTGCTGATGTAGACACATTTTGTGACCAGTTGTTTCCACTTGATACATATCGCCAAGTGAGAATTGTTCTATGTTAGACAAAAAACAAAAAATCGTTCGAGAGGCGCACGAACGGACTGCTGTGCGAGTTTGAATCTCGATATTCGAACACGACTGCGTAAACGCGGACTTGTGTGACATTCGTGGTGGCGTCTTCACTTTTTTTTCAATACCTATAATTCCGTGTTTACGGAGTCGTCATCCCATAATGGCACTCCCACTCTCTCCGACTACTCCCACTAGGCACTTTGTTTCTGCAACGGACAATGTGCCTAGTGGCTACGGTGCCTACGGTGGCTACGGTTGCATCAGTTGCTACGATTACTACGGTTGCTACGATTTCCTCCATTGTGTGTGCTGTGTCGATAACAAAGTGTTTAAAATTTATTCAGTGTTGAACAGCTCATCCCAAACAGGTCATCTCAATAATAGCTCAAGTTCTCAACATATAAAAATATTTTGTTTCACACTGTTCGCATTGAAAAAATTCTGAATAAAGTCATCATTTTATATTTCAACTAGCCGCCCGCGACTTCGTCCGCGTGGACTTAGCTGTATGTGAAAAAAGATTTTCCTGCTTTTCTGTTGAAATTTTCCTGAAATTTCTTTGCTATAACCCTCAAGGAGCCCGAAACCTTTCCAACGAATGCAAAACCGTGGAAATCGGATCGTGCGTTCTGGAGTTATAGCGTCAGGAAGGAAAACCCGACTTATTTTTATATAGTAGATGATTTGCTCTAATTATACTAAGATTACTAAGCAATATTAAAAACAGATATTTGGTATGGGTCTGAGTGTTTCTAGTACTTGAATACTTTCGTTGTTTCTGTACCGGAAGAATAGAAATCATTTACTGTGTCGTTTTTACGGAATCGAAATAGTAAAAAAGTAAAAAAAAACATTCATTTTATCTCAATAAACCTAACTACTGATAGGATTGGTCTTGCAACCCATGCAGGTCCCAGAGCAAAAGATATTTATAAAAAGACAAAATAAATTCGAAATCATAACTCCAGTAGTCCTAAAGGTGCTCTATTTCTGGACTTTTGCTTGATTGTATTTTTGAGAGTATTTAGTATTTTTATAGAGATTTATAAGACAGCCTGTTTAGTTTAAATACTACTCAGATTTGTATTTCAGAATGTCAATTAAGCACTGATCTTCCTCAGCAGAGCTATGACAACGTCTGTTCATATAAAAAAAATACTAAAGACTCTACAAAAGTACAAATTTAACCTGAGTAGATACCCTGAAAAGACAGGACTAAGAAGTACTTCACCGCGCGCTTACCAAAAGTCACCTACGCTACGTGCCGCCAGCGAGTTTAAAATCACCATCAATTGTGATTCATGACAGATAAGCGACAAGTATCAAGGAACTTCGTTCATCGGAATGTAACTAGAGTATAATCTCGTTGCTGTTAACCGAGGATCAGAGCAAAACAAATCGCGGGTCGGCACATGCGCGGGCAGGGCGCTTGCGCGAGCGGCCCACAGTCGCGCGCTCACCGCTCACCGGCGCGCACCGCCCAGCTATCGCACCGACAGCGCCCATGGCGCCGAAACCGGGACCTCTCTCACGCGGGTAAGTACCTCTCACATCTTCCACTCACTTAAACAAATAACCAATCTCGCTAAAACATCTAAATACCACCCTGTGACATCTTTCAGGGCGTGGTAACCAACCATTCGCGTTTTAGCTCTGATGATAACGCGGACTTGTCAACAAATATCAAATGATCAATGAATGATGAAAGAATAAGTGTGTGTCGGAGTGGTAGAACGGTTTAGTAATCTCGAAGACGTATCTATCGATTTCTGCGTGGTGAATTTCTCGGGTATCGCTTGTGGAGACGAGTAGATGTTGTCGCAGGCACGCCCGCAGCCTCTTTAGTATTCCACTGCGGGTTCGGCACTCAACAATCAGATGCCATTGTAAAACGTCGGGATACGGCTGGATTGTTCCATTATCGTCCGTGCACTCCCCCTCTTGTGCCATTATTTTATTATTCAACACATTTTCCGTTGCTCAAAGATACCTCTTAGTTAGCTACGAGTATAGACGCTGGGCGAGATGATTCGATTTTGTTCTTAGACGTTATTTGAAGTAAATGTTATACAGCAGCTTTACTGCATTTTAATTTGTAGTATTTGTTGGGACAAAATGTTGAATGTACTGTCAGTATCAAAATGACGTGTGTTAGCAGAGTTGTCAAAAATAACTTAAGTACCGTATTTAAAAGAAGCAACTCATCACTACAGAATTAAAATACCTAGTGTTCACTTGTTTTTGATTTAAGGGGCGCTCTGACATAGTAATACTCTGTCATAGTAGCATTGAAATAGCTTTCGTCAAAACGCCAATACATTTTTGACAACTCTCATTTTGATTGAATCATTTTGATGCTAATTGTAATCATAGGCCATGCAGAACAGAGATTAAAAGTAGGTCAAACTACACGCAGCCAAAAATGTGCAAAAGTAATCAAGGCATACTATGATTTTTTCGATGAGAGATTTGCCATGACTAAAATTTTTTCCTTTATTTATCTAAATCACCCAAAGGGTTGCTCCAATAATATTTTAAAATAAATCACGAAATTATCGACTTAATTAAGATGCACACATAAAGTTTCAACAAATAATTTACTTAATTAATTAAAAATGTACCCTTCTGGCTTGAATACCCCATTGACGACCCTAGCGCAGTGGATACACGTTCGTTAATACGTAAAAGGTCGTTGGGTCGATTCCCGCACCACCGCATGTTTGTTGACGAAACATAATATATTTGCGCTGCCTTCGTTATAATAATGTATTTGTGGTACCCTTGTTTCTGGTTTCCACAAGGGAGAACCTTACTTTGGGACCTGATGTATGTGTTTCATATTTATTTATTGCATCTGGGTATATTTTGTAGCCGATTTATACCCTCAAACGGATGGCTTATCATGCGTTGTATTTTATGACGATCTTCAAGTCGTATTAACTACGTACACCATAACCTCCCAATCGTAAAACTCTTGCATATGCAGGAGGATCATCCGCTGAGGAATGGGGTGGAGGGGAGGGGGGGGGGATGCTGACTCAGACATTCCGTCCTCTGACTGACGCACTCGGGAATCTGAGGAACTTCACAGAGCTAATTCGAAACTACAAACTATGCACGCTGTGGGAATTTGTTAGTCGTGATATTACCTAAGCTAAACTACTCATTTTGAACTATATAAGTAGTTAGTATTTGCTTTGCTTTTGGTAGATTCAAAACAATACTTTTGGTAGGTTTAAAAATAAATCATTCATTTGCCTTATACATACACAAACGTCGGAACGCTTTCCAAGTCCCGTGAAGTGCAGAAACCCATAGAGCAGAAAGGGGCAGTTTCACTTTTAAGGCCCACTTAAACTTACCAACGTTTGTGAATTCAGAAGCTAGGCTTACTACCTACTCTTTAAGAAGCTTATTCTTCCAATTTGACCACGGCGGCTAATCTTAATGAGATTAACCAGGTGCGCAGGAGATAATACACAGTGCACTTTCTCTTCCCTCTCGTTAGTGTCATGCATAGTAGGTAGGCATATTCATTATAATATTGTCATCATAGCCAGAAAAATGTCGTAGCTGCTAATGATAGATCTCCCCTTCCCCTTACATTTCCATAGGTGATGGCCTGTAACACCCGCCATAACAATTTGAAAGCAACTCGGAAGAGTTGCGAATTTTATCATTTTCACATTGAATTGAATTGGCTGTTCGATTTTAAAGCAACACCGTGTATATTGACGGCTAACCGAGCCGAGGGAAAAGATTCGATCTTTTTGCAGGAAGTTTTAGTGGAATAATTTCGTTACGAGTTGCGGGTGTCGTGCTGCGATCAATCACCGGTGACTGATTCCTCTCCGCTCGCTCGCTCCGGGCACAGTATAAACCATACAGTAGGCTATCTAAGGCCGCCCGCCGAGTTATTAGCCTAGCGTGCACACAGACACGCGACACAGCCCGTCCGTACTGCCGCCTGCCTATGCCTTCCTATTTTATGCTAGCGTGTGCGTGAAATCGCGTGATATCGCGACACGGCGTGCGACGCTCACGCACACATTCAAACCGAGATTGGCACGTTTGTAATTAGATGTTCTACTGTATGGTTTATACTGTGCTCCGGGCGCTGGCAATTGTTTTGTTTGCGCGTCGACTCGCTATTAGTTGCTGTTAGTAAGTGGCAGAAGTGCCTGGCATTGACAACGACCTTTGATGTTAAGCTCATAGGCAAGGTCGGAGATTGGGATGGGTGACCCTAACCAAATTTAAAGATGATTTGGTAGTTTGGTGAGCTAACGATGGGATTGACGATGCTAGATGATGTCGGAGACAATATTTGACATGTATAGGATGAAAAATAAAACAACTATTCAGTAGCCATAGTTCAATGCTGATGAGAATCCCTCAGCCCCTTTTAGTACCTACTTATGTTGAGGCTAGTAATTTGAGGCTCACGAGGGACCAACATTTAGGATATAGGTAAGTGGTGTCGCAAGATAGTCACCTTCTTAAAACGGTAAAATAATTTATGCCAAATGATTCGCATTTGAAACCCAAGCCAACCAACCATCATTTCATTGTGGGAACTCCTTCAGAGTAATTGACTTGCCTTTGGTTACTCCTTTGCCTAACGAATAAGGCCTTCATTTCTAGATCTTCGTTTACGATTTGTATGTATAGATATAAGGTATCTTTGTAATAAAGAAAAAACTGTGTAGTGAAAAAACATAGAAAGAAAACACATAAAATACTTACTTAATCGGTTCGAAGCCGGGTTAATATTAAACGGATCAAAACGTAGAAGTTATCCTCATAGGTCGTGGTAGATCCGGCCGTGCTGATTGATGTCACGCAATTTCTCATGAGATAAGTCGACCGTTCGCATCTGGGTCTTCGGAGATTGCCCACACTCAGCTGAAGGAAAACAAACCTGAAAACCAGGAAGGCAAGGACTGTTTTAATTTAATCCTTCAAGTACCAGTAGTATCGCATCGAAGGATATATTGAAGGGATTTACGCCGGTTTAAAAAATGTTCTGCTCTGATAAGCATGAATAAGTATACTGATAAATGTTTAGTGCAATAAATTACTATATTTCCTGAAGTAGGTAAAGTAAAAATTCTTTTAAAGCAAGGGTTTCCTACGAAATCGGCGATTTTGAGGCGTTACCGGTCACAGTGATTTTTTATCGCGCGGTCAGCACATACAAATCTGGGATTGAAAAAAAACCTTTTCTTTTGCAACTGATGTCATGTTTGTAAATAAACAAATAAACTTTCTCTTTTTGACCGGTTTTCTATCTAAAGTCTTCCGCTCCGAGAGCCTTATAGGGATAAAAAGACCCAGATTCGGTGTGTACAATCAGCGCGCCCGTTAACACTTTTGATAAATTAAAAGTTCTTTAGTTTCGTCGTCTGACCATTTTTTTCAATTGTTTTCTTGAGAAACTGGTATGCACGGTGATCGTTGCCGATCCAACGAGTCACAAGTACCTCACAGCATATGCAGCATATGCTGAGCTAATGCCATTTCAGTGACACTTTCTTATTTCTGTATGTATAATTTTACTGAATGTACTGTGCCACTGAATAAATTATTTTTTACTTTTTACTTTACTTTACTTCTTCAGTAGGCTTGCTAGACGAAAAAACGTCACACAGTTCAGTTATAGGTACATTATTAAATAACTGTGATTGTCTCGAACTTCACAAGGGACAGGACCCTAACTAGTCCGGATATTAACGGACTGTCTACTTCTAACGGTCGACATCTGGCATTTTTCTAACGGTTGCATTTACATAACTTTGAGATATGACCCTGAAGGGTGGAATATTTATTCGAAGGCCGCGATTTTATCTAGTTTGAATCAGTAGGGTTAGATCAAATAGCTTATTGTGCCTACTATTACCATTTGCAAAGACTCCCATAGATGACCCTAAAATTTATTCCAATTTTTTGCTTGATTAACATAAGAATTGACGCAAAATCTTGCTTAAACTTAAGTGGCTGAGGAGACGTAGTGCGCCTTCACAGTAGCGTTTGAATAGCGTAGGCGTTTGATGAAAGTATACGCCGCGTACACTCATCTGGTCTAGCAAAGACACCGCGAAAACGCGACGAGCGTCTGGGCTGCGTATACAATAAAATTCATCGAACGCCTACGCTGCTGTAAAAACGCCAGTGTGAAGGCGCTCTTAATTCTAACTAAGAAAGATTTGACGACCGGTTTGTTGTGATAGTTAAAAACCTGTGTAGGACACGTTCATTACCAGTACGATTTTCATGATGTCTACTAGGGTGCCGCCTACATTTTACGGACCGTAAAATGTAGGCGGCACAACCACAAGTAGGTTAAAACCCAATAATAACCCATTTCAATCCACCCACGGGTTGTTATAGTGGGTGATAATAAACGATTTAAAAAATTTATTAATTTGTTTAAGTTTTTTACCTAATTTAAATTTAACGTAAAGTAAAACATAATTCTGAATAAAAAAACTCAATTAATGAATATAAACAATTAATATTTTCTTAAACAAAAATAAGTTGTAAATATTTTACATTAAATATGTGCTGCTGGTTACACCGGGTTGATAAGCGGGGGATAGCTGGGAAGAAATGAACAAAAAAAACCTATTTTAGGACTAATTTACCGAAATAAAAATATTCTCTTTGGTAAGTTTAATTAGGTTTAGTTTTTTTAACTACTTTATCTATCAGTCAGGAATTCTTATTTTATTTATTTACAACATTTACACCTAACAACTTCAAAAAAGATTTCACGACAGAGGGTCAAGGCACCTGTCAGAATTATCTGACAATTGTACAAATATGTCGGATTGTCGCGACAATTTTGTGTTTAATAAAGCAGATTTGACAAGTTTTTCACGACAAATATGGTGAGACCTAAGAATGAAAGAATTTGGAAACATTTTCGAGAAACTGAAAATAAATCTGCCACATGCAGGTATTGTGAGCAAAAATACAAAGTGGCCACTTTGCAAAAAATGGCTAGGCATCTACAGAAATGTCCACAGTGCCCTATAAACTACAAAGAAGAACTGAGGAACAGCTCTATTTCGAACGAAGAAGTATCTGATCAAGCGATTTTGCAATCACAAAATAAGGAAAATCGGAGGCCTGAATCTCAACCTAGTGTTTCATTTGACAGTAGTGGGTCATCATTGGGTCAGCCAACAAGTTTGAACAAGGAACAGCTACATTCATTACTAGCTAAAGCAATTTATGTCTCAGGAACACCACTTTCAATTGTCGAACACCCGCTATGGATAAGTTTTTTCAATGCTCTTCAGCCGCTATATAAGTTGCCTACTAGAAAAGCTATTTCTACCTCAATTTTGGACAAAACTTATAAGGAAATGCATCGTGAATTAAAAGAAAATATTAAATCGCAACCATGTCTGCACTTAATTTTGGATGGTTGGTCAAATTGCAGAAACGAAGGTATTATAAATTTATTAATTGCAAAACCAGAACCAGTTTTTGTGAAAAGCATTGCAACTGCTGAAAATCGACACACCAGTTATTACATATGTGAAATAATTTTAAAAGTGTTATCAGAATATGGAGAAAACAAATTTCTCACAATAATCGGAGACAACGCAAGTAATATGCAGAAAGCGTTTCGACTTGTTAAAGATATTCATCCACATATAACTTATCTCAACTGCGCAGCTCATACTATACACTTGCTCTGCAAAAGTATAATAAAAATTGAAGTCATAAACGCTTGCAAAAATATGACAGTGAATATGGTAAAAACTATAAAACGAAGTCAAGTTTTGACATCGTTACTAGCGCAAATAGTAAAAGAAAAGAAAAACGGTGAATCTTTAAAGTTACCATGCGATACTCGATGGGGTAGTTATCATGCATGTTTTAAAAGTGTAGAAAACACAAAAGTTGCTTTGCAGACTTTAGCGGTACACGAGCGAGCTATACTTCTACCCTCGGAAGAAAAATCTGCATTATTAGATGAAAACTTTTGGAAGATTGTTCAGCAATGTAAACTAATTTTAGAACCAATGTCGGACGCAATATTTCAGCTAGAAGGAAATGAAAATAATATTCATAAAGTGTTTTTGAAACTGAAAGACATGAAGTCAAAGTTACTCTTCAATTTACCAGAAATAACCATAATAGAAAATAAAGATGAAATTTTAAAGAACGTCGACGAAAGAATCAAAATGTGCCTTAAGCCTATCCATTTTGCGGCTTACTTATTAGACCCTCTACATCAGGGATCAGAACTTGATGAAAATCAAGAACTCGATGCAATGGAATGTATTTGTGAAGTGGGACAATCCATTGGCTTAAATGTAAAAGAAAACCTGGCCTCTTACCGCGCAAGAGATGGCTTTTGGAGCCGGGCATTTCTCTGGGATGGCATAAACAATATATCTGCAATAACTTGGTGGAAAGGAATGTGCGGATCTACGGCATTAAGTAAAGTTGCAGTTCGAATTCTTACAGCACCTTGCACTTCCGCGGCTGTAGAGCGTTCATTTAGTGCTCACAGCAATATACACAATAAAAAGAGAAATCGACTTAGAACAGACAGAGCAGAAAAACTAACTTTTCTGACATACAATTGGAACTTGTTGCACAAACACGTGGAAGATTCCAGTGATAATGCTGAAGATTGCATGCCTGAGTTACTGCCATCAACGTCTAGTACACCGCGCGCTGCTAGCCCTCAGCCATCTACGTCCGGAATTAATAACATTGAGTTTCTAGATTGCGATAGACTATCTACTGACAGTGATGATGAATAATTTATGATTTTTATAAATAAATGTTCTTTTTTTGCATTCAGACTTTCATTTTACATCCCAACGTCAAATACAAATTCTCAATGTTAAAATAAAATGCTTTTTTTATTTTCACCCACTAAAATGTGTGATAATGGGTTATAACTGGGTTATAACCCAAACAACCCAGTTATAACCCGATCGGGTCAAATGGGTTAAAACCCACTACCCATCTCTATTTACGGTAGACTCGCCAGGCGAGTCGCCGGCACTGCAATATAAATTGAATCGACTCGCCACGCGAGTTCACTGGCAATACGTAAGAGTAAATTCTTTGTTTTGTTATTTTTGTGGTCGTCATAGTGTAATTAACGTGTTTATCGCAATTAATGAGTGTTTTACGACTATTCGGCGTACTCTAACTTGTAAATATGGCAAAAAACTCTATGGATAAAAAGTAAGGTTAGTTTTTTTCGTAATTTAAGCAGTGGTAGTCAACCTTTTAAATAGTGGTTATTGTTAAGGTGGTAATTTTGTTGGTAAAGAATACTTATACTAAAAATCATGATAAAAATTGCGCAAAGCGCAAATCTCGAGCGCAGCTGAACCGATCTTGCTAATTCTTTTTATAGAACATTCCTTGAAGTACGAGAATGGTTCTTAGTAGAGATATTAAAAAAAAAAAACCTGAAATACAATCGATCCGTAATAATAAAAATATTTGACGAATCAAACACAGGCGAAGCCGCGGGCAAATACTAGTCTATATATATAAAAGAAAGTGGTGTTAGTTACTCCATTTATAACTCAAGAACGGCTGAACCGATTTAGCTGAAAATTGACACGGAGGTAGTTTAGAGCCAGGAGAAGGACATAGGATACTTTAATTTCTTTTTCTTTTTTTTATTTATTGCCCTTAAGGTGGAACAAAGTTCGCCGGGTGAGAAGGTTATAAATAAAAATTAAGCACTTAGCGTAAGTAAGCTTCGTTTTACATCAACTAGGACAGGTTCGGTTATAATAAAGCAAGCATTATTATTTTTATGCAGTGGTAGTGATTATCATGGTCGTATCCATCGTCTTTTATCATCATATATTATTTTATAGTCCCGTTTTTACTATTTGGGTACGGAACCCTAAGAACTATAAAACAAATTTTAAAACATAAAAACTTTTTTATTTAGTCCAGTTTGTTGTATATTAGTTCCATTTCACAAGTATGAAGGTAGTCTATGCTACTGTGTTGACGTCGTTGTCTAATATGTACTTCAAGGTTGAGGATCTATGTCAGTGAACTCGCCTAGCGAGTTCAAGGCATTGCAGAATAGTTTTTTTCCCTTCAAATATAAACGGG
The DNA here is from genome assembly GCA_950022985.1 of Udea ferrugalis. Taxonomy (NCBI): domain Eukaryota; kingdom Metazoa; phylum Arthropoda; class Insecta; order Lepidoptera; family Crambidae; genus Udea; species Udea ferrugalis. Next base: position 15,389,053 of record OX465525.1, read on the forward strand.
ATCTCCACACCCGGCCCACCACGTAAATCTTTAGATTAGTGTATATTCAGTCTATACTATAATTTTAAGCAGTAAATACGGATGCATTTTGGAAATATTTGCGAAAAACACAGAACTCGCCAGGCGAGTCGTCGGCACTGGAATAAGATTTACGTGAACTCTCCGGGCGAGTCGGTGGCACTGAACGTGTTAAGAAGGATAGTTATTTAAGGAAAAGGAAGTAAAACGTAAAACTAAAACACACAACACAATAAACCAAACAAGTGTTGGCTACCTAAAAGGTACTGTGCCTGGCGGTATTTAGTTTAAATTTAAATTCTGATCAACGGTGAATCTAATCTCAATCTTTCGTTTCAATGACATCCAATAGAACACGACCAAAACTAAACGACCTCTACTGAGGCAGCCGTCGCCAAAAGATATGCCCCTTTTCGTTAATGATTTTTTTGTCAATGGTCTCGGTAGTACACTGGTTAGTGCAGTCGCCCGGTTTGCGAAAGAGGCGGGTTCGGTTCCCGCCTGAAGCCAAGACTGAATGTCTTTTTCTGGTTTTCCTATCTTTAGTAAGACGATAATGCATTATCCCTAATGCTAAAATAAAAAATAACCTACTGAAGTAAGTAGTCATTGGACACTCATTTTTGAAATAAAATTTACTGAAACCAGACACCTCACCAAGGCCCAAAAGTGGTGTTTGGTTACTCGTCCGCAAGTGCCTTGTCAACATCATTATTACTATAGGAAGTGTGTCGAGCGGGGCGGCATACCTTTTCCTCAGAATATCAGAAAGGAACACACTCGCACCCTACGGTGTCATGGGCAACCCATTGTGACACTGGACTGGTCACTATATTTTTTTTCTTTATTGCACTAAATTCAAGACAAAAAAAAAAAGTACAATTGGGGGACTTAATGCCTGGAGGCATTCTCTACCAGACAACCACAAGGCACAACAGATAATTTATGACTGTCATAGTAAGTTATACGTCTACCCGTATTCTTTTGGTATGAGGGTATAGTCAGTAGCCTTCTCTCGGAGTCACCAAGTGCCTCATCATCATCATCAATCTTTAGGTATGTTCAGCAGCCGACATCATTGTCCGCTGCTGAACATACCTAAAGATGACTCTCCCATAGTTTTATAGAGATCTTTATCAGGTCATCCGTCCACTTTGTCTATAGGCATCTCATATTGCCCTTGGCTTCAAATGGAGACCATAGATACCTTTTAAGACCAACGGCCACTAGTTTTTCGCGTTATTTGCCGCGCCTACTACCAATAGGGAATATGCACTGTTCCTTTTGATATTTTTATTATGAAAGCTTATATCGTTTTATGACTGATCAATAGTGTTCACCACCAAAAATGCAAAATGTAGTATTTTTATAAATTGTAAAAAAAAAACATATTTTTCAAACGCTGTCGTTATGCCGCGCTCGGTTGTCATAGACTTCTACGTCCCACGAGTCTATGACAACACAAATCTTATCTTATCTTATCTTATTCTTATATATATATAAAAGTAAGTCGTGTTAGTTACTCCACTTATAACTCAAGAACGGCTGAACCGATTTAGCTGAAAATTGGCATGGAGGTAGTTTATAGCCAGGAGAAGGACATAGGATACTTTTTTTATTTTACTTTTCTTTTCTTTTTTTTTACTTTTTTTTATTTATTGCCCTTAAGGCGGAACAAAGTTCGCCGGGTGAGCTAGTATAACATAAAGACTGTTGAATCCTTCTTGTCGCGCTTTTGACAGTTTGACAGACAGACATATACGTAGACTTTGACGTCACACTCGACCCACTCTGTTTCCCACATTTTCTTGCACTTTTCAATAATTATTTTTACATCGAGACAGAAATAAAATTAGGAAATATTGATAGAGACGTGATGAGAATTCAAAGTATAGTACTCAAAAAAATTATATGACCCTTATCTATTTCAAGTGCATGTTCCCTATTCAATCTGCTAACCCCCCGCCTCGCCGCGTGGGCGTGGTAACAACTGGCGCTCAATACTTCTTTCGGACTCACCCAAGTTACCCATGTCTGCCTCGCTTGGTAATAACAGGAGCATACTTATTTTTAACTGGTGATTTACGAGCCCGGTCGGGACAAGCGGCCATAACTCAGCCCCACTCGCGCTGACGATTCGTCTTAAGAAACAAATGGATTTGACAAATTAGCTTTATTTACACAAAAGCTGTTTACGTGGAAATTGTTGCTTCGATTTTTAACAGCAATTTCATGTTTATATCTATAATCTGTGAAACAAGATTCTGTTATTTCATTTTGCTCAATACATAGGTGTTATGGGATGTAAATTTATAGGTGCAAATTAAAAACTGATAGGTTTGTTATGGGGTTAATATGAAGGATTACATCTTTGAAAGCGTCCTCAACTGTTATTGAAGGCAAACGATGCTTTCAAATGTTTTTTTTAATTTAAAGAAGATACCTACTCATCTAGTGAATAATCTATGTAAGGGAGTAGTAGTATAGTTAGACTAGAGCAGAACTAGACACTATATGGATTTCATTTGTGTTATTTATTTATAACTAGCGGCTTCGTCGTCGTGTACTTTCACCCCTTCATGGCTTGAATTTCAAAAATAACAGTTTAGCGGTAATTAGTACTATACCGGTCAAACCCCGTGGCAAAACAATTGGCCGCTTACAGATGTTACAAATGCATTTAAATGTTCATACATACAACTGCTTTCTTTGTGCCGTGTAGTGCCGGCACGTTAATAGAATAGCACTACCCCCTCTCTTCCCGTGGGTGTCGTAAGAGCCGACTGAGGGAAAACAGCCACCAGGAGATGGGCAGCAGCGTCTCCACACAACAGCAGGCCCTACTGCGATCGCCAACCCGCCTGCCAAGCGTGGCGATTACGGCAAACCCCCCCAAAATGATGGCACGACATAGGAAACGGCCCCCAGTCCCCGGCGGCCCCGCTATTCCTGGCTACGGCAGCGGTTATGGTAACGGCGGGGCAGGGGGTGCGAAGAATCCCCGGGTAGGATCCGGCTGCCAACATCGACGACTCGACCTGGCAACTTATAACGCGCGCACACTGAGGCTCGACGCGAAGCTGATTGAGTTGGAAGAGGCAATTGGTAAGTTACATTGGGATATTATTGGGTTATCAGAAGTCCGAAGAGAGGGCGAGGACTCGATAACCCTGCAATCCGGTAACTTACTATACCACCGGGAGGGCGACCAACAGTCCCTAGGTGGTGTCGGGTTCATCGTCCACAAGTCCCTTGTCAACAACGTGATAACTATCGGAAGTGTTTCGAGCAGGGTAGCGTACCTGATACTCAGAATATCGAAACGATATTTGCTGAATGTCATTCAGGTCTACGCTCCGACCTCGAAACACGACGATGTCGAAGTGGAGGCTATGTATGAGGAGATCTCTAAAGCCATGCATAGCCATAAAACCCACTACACAGTTGTGATAGGGGATTTCAATGCGAAGTTGGGGCAACGTTGCGGTGATGAGCTGAGAGTGGGGCAATTTGGATTTGGGCAACGGAACAACAGGGGCCAGATGCTGGCAGACTTTATGGAGAAGGAGAACCTCTTCATGATGAACTCCTTCTTCAAGAAGCCCGTAAGCCGCAAATGGACCTGGTTCAGTCCGGACGGTAAGGTGAGAAACGAGATCGATTTTATCATGTCGACGAAGAAGCACATATTCAATGATGTCACTGTGATCAACGCTGTTAAGACAGGAAGCGATCACCGCATGGTCAGAGGCACATTGAATATCGACATAAAGCTTGAGAGAGCGCGACTGATAAAATCCACGCTCCGACCAATACCGGCTCAGATTCAAAACCCCGAGTGCTTTCAGCTCGAGCTTCAAAACCGCTTCGAAGCCCTTGAGAACAGCATCGATGTGGACGATCAATACAACATGGTGGTGGATACTGTCCGTACGGTAGGGTCCAAGCACTTTAAAACCCGCCGTCCAAAATTAAAGAAACTCTCCAGCCATACTCTCCTACTCATGGATCAGAGAAACGAAATGAGGCTACAGGACTCAGTGGATGCCCATCGTTATCGGCAACTCAATAGACAGATATCTAAGTCTTTGACGAGCGACCTTCGCCAATTTAATACCCAGCGTATTAAAGAGGCCATTGAGCGGAACAAAGGCTCCAAAGTGTTCGCCAGAGATCTGTCTATTGGGCAAAGCCAACTCAAGAGGCTGAAAACTGAGGCAGGTAGCATCATTACGTCCACACCTGAAATCCTGAGGGAGATTGAGAGTTTCTATGGACAGCTGTATTCCACGCAAACGCCTGTTGAAAGCAAGGCTAAAGACCCTAGAGCCAATCTTACCCGACACTATACCGAAGATATCCCGGACGTCAGCCTGTACGAGATTAGGATGGCTCTCAAGCAGCTTAAAAACAACAAGGCGGCGGGTGATGACGGAATCACAACAGAGCTTCTGAGAGCGGGCGGTCGGCCGATACTCAAGGTCCTCCAGACGCTCTTCAGTTCTGTCATCCTTGAGGGCAGAACGCCAAAGGCATGGGGCAGAAGCGATGTGATGCTGTTTTTCAAGAAGGGTGACAAAACTCTCTTGAAGAACTACAGACCCATATCGCTTCTGAGCCATATCTATAAGTTGTTTTCGAGAGTCATTGCGAATCGTCTCGCTCGCAGGTTTGACGACTTCCAACCTCCCGAACAAGCCGGGTTCCGAAAAGGCTATAGTACCATAGACCACATTCATACGCTGCGGCAAGTTATACAGAAGACCGAAGAGTATAACTTGCCACTTTGCTTGGCGTTTGTGGACTATGAGAAGGCCTTTGATTCGATTGAGACCTGGGCAGTGTTGCAGTCTCTCCAAAGGTGCCAAATAGACTACAGGTACATCGAGGTTCTTAGGTACTTATACCAAAACGCCACCATGTCGGTCCGATTACAGAACCAGAGCTCTAATCCGATCCAACTACAGCGAGGCGTGAGACAAGGAGACGTCATATCTCCGAAATTGTTCACAGCTGCGTTGGAGGATATTTTCAAGCTTCTGGACTGGAAAGGACGCGGCATCAACATCAATGGCGAGTACCTAACACACCTACGATTCGCCGATGATGTAGTTCTTATGGCTGAGACCTTGGAAGACCTGAACATAATGCTCGAAGATCTCGGTAGTGCTTCCCAAAGAGTGGGTCTTAGGATGAACATGGACAAGACGAAAATCATGTTCAATGCCCATGTTGCACCTGCTCCAGTTAACGTTGGGAACATTACACTCGAAGTTGTTGACCACTATGTTTACCTGGGACAGGCAGTCCAGTTAGGTAAGTCCAACTTCGAGAAAGAGATCTCTCGTCGAATCCAGCTCGGATGGGCAGCGTTCGGGAAGCTCCGGCATATATTCGCGTCCGAAATTCCTCAGTGTCTCAAGACGAAAGTCTTTGACCAGTGTGTGTTGCCAGTAATGACATATGGGAGTGAGACGTGGTCGTTCACTATGGGTCTCATAAGAAGGCTCAAAGTCACCCAGCGAGCAATGGAGAGAGCGATGCTTGGTGTTTCCCTGCTTGATCGAATCAGAAATGATGAGATCCGCAGGAGAACTAAGGCAACCGACATCGCTCGAAGGATTGCATCGCTGAAGTGGCAGTGGGCGGGACACATAGCGCGGAGAACCGATGGCCGTTGGGGCGGAAAGGTTCTCGAATGGCGACCACGTACCGGACGACGTTCCGTGGGCAGGCCCTCCACAAGGTGGACCGACGATCTTGTCAAGGTCGCGGGAAGCCGCTGGATGCGGACAGCGCAGGACCGATCGTTGTGGAGATCTTTGGGGGAGGCCTATGCCCAGCAGTGGGCGTCGTTCGGCTGAAATGATGATGATGATGACTGTTCCTTTTGATATTTTTATTATGAAAGCTTATATCGTTTTATGACTGATCAATAGTGTTCACCACCAAAAATGCAAAATGTAGTATTTTTATAAATTGTAAAAAAAAAACATATTTTTCAAACGCTGTCGTTATGCCGCGCTCGGTTGTCATAGACTTCTACGTCCCACGAGTCTATGACAACACAAATCTTATCTTATCTTATCTTATTCTTATATATATATAAAAGTAAGTCGTGTTAGTTACTCCACTTATAACTCAAGAACGGCTGAACCGATTTAGCTGAAAATTGGCATGGAGGTAGTTTATAGCCAGGAGAAGGACATAGGATACTTTTTTTATTTTACTTTTCTTTTCTTTTTTTTTACTTTTTTTTATTTATTGCCCTTAAGGCGGAACAAAGTTCGCCGGGTGAGCTAGTATAACATAAAGACTGTTGAATCCTTCTTGTCGCGCTTTTGACAGTTTGACAGACAGACATATACGTAGACTTTGACGTCACACTCGACCCACTCTGTTTCCCACATTTTCTTGCACTTTTCAATAATTATTTTTACATCGAGACAGAAATAAAATTAGGAAATATTGATAGAGACGTGATGAGAATTCAAAGTATAGTACTCAAAAAAATTATATGACCCTTATCTATTTCAAGTGCATGTTCCCTATTCAATCTGCTAACCCCCCGCCTCGCCGCGTGGGCGTGGTAACAACTGGCGCTCAATACTTCTTTCGGACTCACCCAAGTTACCCATGTCTGCCTCGCTTGGTAATAACAGGAGCATACTTATTTTTAACTGGTGATTTACGAGCCCGGTCGGGACAAGCGGCCATAACTCAGCCCCACTCGCGCTGACGATTCGTCTTAAGAAACAAATGGATTTGACAAATTAGCTTTATTTACACAAAAGCTGTTTACGTGGAAATTGTTGCTTCGATTTTTAACAGCAATTTCATGTTTATATCTATAATCTGTGAAACAAGATTCTGTTATTTCATTTTGCTCAATACATAGGTGTTATGGGATGTAAATTTATAGGTGCAAATTAAAAACTGATAGGTTTGTTATGGGGTTAATATGAAGGATTACATCTTTGAAAGCGTCCTCAACTGTTATTGAAGGCAAACGATGCTTTCAAATGTTTTTTTTAATTTAAAGAAGATACCTACTCATCTAGTGAATAATCTATGTAAGGGAGTAGTAGTATAGTTAGACTAGAGCAGAACTAGACACTATATGGATTTCATTTGTGTTATTTATTTATAACTAGCGGCTTCGTCGTCGTGTACTTTCACCCCTTCATGGCTTGAATTTCAAAAATAACAGTTTAGCGGTAATTAGTACTATACCGGTCAAACCCCGTGGCAAAACAATTGGCCGCTTACAGATGTTACAAATGCATTTAAATGTTCATACATACAACTGCTTTCTTTTCACTAAATATGTATTAATAAAAGTCGGCAGTGGAGCCTCGTCCTTCGGGGGGCCTGTGACATTTTGCCGACGTGCCACCTTGTCGTTAACGCCACTGTTCAGTGCTCACTTACATCATAGATGAAACCCCAGTAACAAATTTCAGGTTTCTGGGTAGGTACAGTAGATGCAGCTGTGTGTTGATATAACGTATAAGTCAGTCAGGTTTCCCTTTAATAATACAGAAGATAAATCGATATAGTTAAGAAAGAAAGAAAAAAAAGTAAAATACTTGAGATTGACTTTCATTTTTAAAACTTATAATAAAAACTTGTTCATAAAGAGTGAACTTCCTCCCAACTTTCCACGTGGAGGAAGCAAGAGTGCTGCGCATAATCGTGCTGTGATTTAAACTTTATTTTCAATTGGAATTCTTAAGCGGCGCTCATACGTCGGAACTCGGCGAATTACCATACAAATACGAGCCGACGAAGTAAATTTAATGTGTGAGTACACTTTATCGGATAATTGAAGTTGGGAAGTCTGGGCGTTCTCATGCGCTTGGGGGAACTTCGGCTTAATTGGAACAGGGACAAACCGCAATCTCACAGAGCAGTATTATAACTATCATCGTCGCATATATCATCTCATCTAAACTGAACATGCCTCCAATGTGTTCACGTCCGCATGCAAAGATGAACACGATTTATATAATGGACATTTGTTATTGGTCGCTAAGTCACAGGCTAGACAGAAAAGTAAAGGAGCACGGTCAACGACGATAGTAGTACAGACAGTATGAAAACAGTAGTTATACTTATACACCTTTGAAACAAGTGGATAGTGAATATATGGCGATGTATGTCTAAATATATAAAACAGCATTAACTAGTTTTCATTACGAATTGATTGCTACTTAACTAACTTCTGAATGCCAAATGACAAAGTGAAGAATCAATCATTTCGATAAATAATTTTGAAATTGGCAGTAAATATACTTCAAAAACATACCTATAAGATTACGTTACTCCCATACTGAAAAAAGACTCGGTTTGAATAGAGTTATAAATCGCGTCACATACAACACGATATCCATTTCAACGTTTGTTATTGGAACTACTATTTCTTATTTGTTTCTGGTTTCCAAATCGCATGGGAAAACCTCACTTCCTATTTATTTTTACGGGTTCAGGAAGTATCGGAGTTAAGTGTTTACTGATATATCTTTAGTACCTATAAATCTGGACCTAATTTAATTTTTCTATTATTATTATTGTAAAATTATCTACGCAACCTAAGGGTTTGTTAACTATGGCGATGTTTTGTTGAATGGAAGTTCGAATGAGAAATGAGTAGGTAAATAAATATGATAATGTCTGGTTTAAGGTTTTTATAATAATCACATGTTTTTTACGCGACTGGAACGTGATCTTTATTCTATAATCCAGACTAAGATGTCTGCCAGACTGTCAAGTCTTAGTTGAAAAACTTTAACGGAAGAAGCTTTAAGTTTTATAGAATGTAACTACCTATCTATGAGTTTATTTTTGCAGGTAGTCAAAGCTCAGCTAGATTTCGGTGCGGCTGGTAGATTAAATTTGGGTTTCTCGGTACTGTTCTGTTGTGTACATATGAGTAATAGTGAAATAATTATAATGACAACGGTCCGTGGTGACAACATTGTACAATGAAACAACAGATGTACTGTGGACGGCACATCAATCTAACCATTTCCGGTCAGTCCTCCTTGCTCTATTGCGAAGAAATGACATTTGGCAAGAGCGAGAGAAAAAACGGTAATGGGGTAACCTGATGTGCTGTTGACTGTACTATACTATGTGTAAGTATTCTTTTCTCGCTACTGCCACAAGTGTTTTTCCCTCTTCAAAAGAGAACACGACTTCAATGTTGTTAAAGTTATTTTAGACAGTAAAAAAACATTTTAATTAGAACAAACTCATAGGAGTTTGTTCAAATTAAAATGTTTTTAACTACACTACACACTTTTTACTACCCACTACCCACTGTTGACTGTACTATTACAGTCAACAGTGGGAGGGTAATAGCGTAAAATTTGAACTCTTCGCACTTTCTTTTTTTTTTTTCTGTGGCTTCGCGCGGCTTGAAAAGTTCTCTTCGCACTTATTACTTGTTGAAATGACAGCTTAGTTAGCTTATGTGAATGTCAGGAATGTAGGTACGCATAGGTACCTAGCTCCTGACATTCACTTTAACCTGTAAAAGAAATAGATACTAATTTACCCAATTCTGTCTCACTGCTGAGAATAGGACCTCTGGAGTTTCAGCATACGGTTTCGCACTCAAAATGCAGATGTTGATTTCCCTAGAGACAAACCGGCTTGACCACTCTAGGAGCACCAAGTGCAACCATTGCTTGAAGGTACGAGTATAATACGAACATTTTTCTCCAAGAGAACATCATAGGTCAACCAGTGGCCTTCTCGAGAACTATCCCTGTGAGAACAAGGCATGCTACACTACCACAGACTACAATATTTTTCTTAATTGTGTTTACATTTATATTTGCTATATCATATTTTAATATTGTTATGTATCAAACAAATTTTCGTGTGCTCTAAATAATATAATTGTTTAGAGCACACGAACTTAATAATTTCCTCGCGACCCTGAAAGTTAACTGGTAGGGAATGCCATATGGCATTAAGTTCACCAATTGTATTCTACTTGATATTAAATAAAAGAAAGCAACGTACAAGTTATCGCGGTAGTAATGGCCATTGTGCTATTTCTATTGTTTGGCTGAGTGCATCAGGCCAACACTGTATCTATTACCTGATGAAATTCCACCCGAGCGCATAACTACTCCGCTATAAATAGGCGAAAAACGGCTTATCAAAATTGTTGTAAGCCACTCATCAACGGATCTCACTTAACTGAGCTGTCAGTACAGTAAACGGCACATCAGGATACCTATTTTCGTTTTTTTATCTTGCTCTTGCCAAATGACGTTTCTTTGCAATAGAGCAAGGAGGACTGACTGGAAATGGATGGCCTGATGTATCGTTGACCGCACATGGAGTGTCCTTGATACGAGCTTCACTTCAGCCATGCCCCAGATGTAGTAACAGAACGCAGCGTGGTAGAAGCAGTCCCCACATGAAAGACTAGTCTTTCTGTACAGAGCCGAGTGGGCTGCCCCGTTTTTAGGCTGCACCCTACGCCCATTAGCCAGTAAGTCCCAAATATAATATTCGTACTTAATTCTTCTTTCCGAGTTGTGATTGTTCCATATGTTTTGAATGTTTTATGAAGGTCCTTGACACTGTGAAATGGCCTGAAACGCGTTCATAAACGAAATTAGATCTCAGACAGAACGGTATGTAGGTTGCCATGAATAAGGTATCGTCTGATCCGCGGTCCGCTCAAATATTTAGCGTTATCGTTGGCACCTAACTCTGTTTCCACATTATGCAAATTAAAACGTGGAGTATGCTATTTTGCATCTAACAAAATACAGTTAAGGGGGAATGGGTATTATAATAAACAACATCCTCTACGCCCCTCTGCTAGGCACAGGCATCACCTCGACTATTAATTAGGATACATACTCTTACATGCGGGTTTCTTGCGAATTATTAGACAGGTAGAAGACTAGCGACATTCCGTGGTCCTTACTTTATTTAATTTTACTGACAAATGTTATCAATCTGCCTTAGGGCCTCTGACTTTAAGTACGAGAACCAAGAACACGCGGTTATTTTCATTATTTCCGCTTCGGGGCGCAGGCAGTAGGCCATTTCAGGTTCCCACTGCAGCGTCCTTTAAGTTGTCTGATCTTCACAGCAGCCTGTCGAATCTTTCCTTGGCTTTTCAGAGGCAATACACCTTCTGTGAACCTAATTGCTTACGTCTTTGAGGACGACCTCAAAGACGTAAGCAATATACGAATATATCCATCAATATAATCTATAACCTCTAACGTTAACATTACATGGTGAGTGACCTACTCTGCAACTTTTCCTGTTCGAAAAGCGCCAATTCGCTCCACATTCCTGTCAATAATTTTTCCTTTATTCAAAAAAATTGATGTTGTCGAGTATTTTCTTTTGTTTTTCAGCACGAACGCAGTTGAAGCGTGTACAGTTTTAGATTAGTCGATCTGAAAGCACGGTGACCTACTCTAGTCCTTGCTCCGTTGTCTATTCACTAAACTAACTTTCACTGTCTGCAACACCACAGACTATATTTTTTGCGTTGAAACGGTACATGCTTTACGGTTTTGCCTAGCCAGAGACTGAAAAACCAATGATGAATGCCACACGTCATACACGTATGAAACCAAAACAATGGTTCTGTTCATGTTGGTTTGAACACAGTGAAGTTGTAAAGATCATTTGTTAAAAAGTGTAACTGCTCAGTTTGTTACCTGTTTTTTTCAGTACAGATACAACTTTACTACACCGGTGATTGAGTCAAATTGTGTTTGTATACTGTGTATTTGTTTATTATTATTATTGTGTTACACAATTGTTATTTTTGTGTATTTAACAAGTTAACAAGTGACGACTTGAAAGTACAGGTCTATTTAAATAAAAATATTTAATTGAGTAGAATGAAGTACAGTTTGATGTCAGACTATTAAAAACGCAGTTACCTATTCCAGTTAGCACTTCCTCTATACTCTGCTTGCTAAACTCACTCATACTTTCACACACACAGTACAAACACACTTTCCACAGTACACAACTGGTGGCGGTGAATCACTGCGGGCTTTTACTTCGTTTTCTGTCTATCTGGAGACTGAACAAGGAATGTTACTTTTTGAGTATTTTGTTCGTGCCCTCTCCACAAGTGTTCATGAAAACAGTGGAATGTATAGTTCAACGTCAGATTGTCTTATAACGTGATGGCCTACTCTAGAGCTTGTTCTTAGACACTAAACGCACTAATATTATCTGAAGTGACGCAGTGACTAAGCACAAGAGCACCAATCAACGCTTCACTGAAGGAGCGTGTTTTAATTACGCACCGATTGTATAAATGCCTTTTAATTAGCGCCAGCGACTGCCTATTGTGTACCTCATTAAAGTTACTCACCGCTATTGCCCAGTATACCAGGACACCGATGTTAAAATTGAATCTTCCTAGAAAAAAACAGCTTGATGCTAAGTGAAGCGTAGCACCCAGCGTATACGATGCCTGGTATAATCCAATCATCTGTGACCCCCAGGGATGGTATAATTTAAAACTGAACATGCTTTTTCGTTATCATGTTGTCTGTGCCTTTGCGGTCGAATAGATGCGTGCCCGTGGGGCAGGGGGAACAGCAGATCGGTAACGATTGCCGTTGCTAAGCAACGCACGCCGGGTCGGGTAATGATGGGTGACCACCCCACCAGAATTAAGTGTTGTATTTTCGGGTATCTCAGTGCTAAGGAAGGCTAGATCCTAAGGTGAGGTAGTTAAGCCTAGTCAGAGTCCCGACGGCGATTTGATAACATCTGACAGCAAGGTTGGTAACTAGACCTCGACCCCTCTAACAATCCACACCGAGCCCGCGTGTTGGGATATGCCTCGTACCACATCATAGTTGAGGTGTAGCCTGCGCCCGGCAGAAAAATGTATAAAAGGTGTTGTTTGTTTTTTGTTGTTGTTTGTTTTTTGTTGTTGTTTAGTCCAGTTGGACATTGTATGAGGAAAACTCCTACCAACAAAAACGTATGCATTTTAACATCAGACTATCTCGTAGAACGGTGTTCTACTCTAGCGCTTTCTGTTCTTTGTCTTTGTTCACTAAACTCACTCGTAGTGTCTGCAGCAACACCGCGAGTACAAGTGCACAAATCACGCGGTCGTAATGGAGCACGTTTTAATGAAAAGCCATTGTGATAGCGATTGGCTATTGTCTGCCTCATCAAAGTTACTCAACGTTATTGCCCAGGATACCAGGCCTACAATGTCAGTTGACGACGACAAAAACAGCTCGACGCTGAGTAGAGCTTAGCATCCATTGTAAACAATGCCCAAGTACTTACTGTTAAGACTGGATAAGACTATTCATCATCGGTGACCTAAAGAGATGATCTAACCTAAAACTGATCTTGGTTTTTCGTTGTAATGCAGTGTCTTTGCGCTGGAGTAGGTGTTTCCGCTTAGTTGGCTATAACATACCATAACCTCACGACCATATCCCAAACTAGATTGTCAGAGGCACACGGATTGTTGCCTTCCTGGTGAACGGACCATTCAGAAGCCCAAATTCCACAGCCACATTTGAATATTCTACGAGGAAAGCCAATTTATCCTTATTGCATCTATAAGTGCAATCGTGTACGTATGTACAATTAACATCAGACTATCTCGTAGCACGGTGACCTACTCTAGCACTCTCTGTTCTTTGTTCACTAAACTCACTCGTAGTGTCTGCAGCGACACCGCGAGTACAAGTGCACAAATCACGCGGTCGTAATGGAGCGCGTTTTAATTACTCACCATTGTGCCGGCGACTGCCTATTGTCTGGCTTATTAAAGTTCTTTGTGAAGCCCATCGCGTGAAGTGGAGTAAACACCTATGTTGGACTGGGCGTTTTTTTCAAATGCTTGGCTCTGGTGTGAGACTAGGGCTCTGCTGTAAGACTAGTGTATTTGTTTAGGGTTTAGAAGTTGTAGGCTTTAGTTTTTATGATTTTCTGCAAGATATATATTTTTTGAGCGAAAGGCTACCTTCACTTTTGCTGCTTTCGGAGCCGTTTTTTAAATAAGATCCACATAAACTGATGCTAACAGTAGCATGTTTGCTGTGGCTCTAAGACATTTGGTTGGATTGCTGCGTGCGCGTGAAGTGCCAAACTACGGCACTGCGCATGTATATGTTATTTTCCATTATAATTGACGAATGTTGGAACAGTGCGATGTGTTAATTTCCTGTCAACAGTTACGGTACGGTAGCAGTCCGACACAATTGTCTAATTTCAAAACGCCCCTCACAGAAAAAATATTGATGATTAAGTACTTATTCTACAATATTAAAAATTACATTTAAGAAATATTGAAGTACTAACAACCGCACTTCTAAACAGTGTTACATCAAAACTATTGAATTTATAAATTTATTAGGAAGTAGGAGGCTACGGGCGATCGCGTAAATCGTAGCTGCATTACGAGGGCTGTAGGCCTAGCACGAACCGCTCACGTTTTGGTAATCGAGAAGTAAACGATACTTTTTTTTCTTAAAGACACAGGAAAAAGAAAAAAGAGTATCGCTTACTTTTCGATTACGGAAACGTTAGCGGTTCGTGCTAGCCCACCTGAGCTGCACTGTCCGTAGTCACCGCGTAGTCATGCTACGAATTTACAAGCTACGAGCATTATCACGTTTTATGTCCGCATATACGGTGATTCACTAAAATTTATTGTTTATATAATCTGATAAGTATTTTAATGTCCAGCGCGTTGGGTTTTTGTTCTTCTTGTAACTTGAGGTCAACATATTGGAGGTTTTCATTGCGCTTTCAGACAGGCACATTTATATTTACCATTTTTTTGCTATTCGAAATAAGGTAAATGTCAAAACATACACTTTAAACTTTATGATTAACAAACTGCTATAAATACATACTACACAAACTCAACACTGTTCTCTTTTATTTAATGATGTTAAGAATTTAATGGTAGAAAATGTAAACATGCCCGTCACGTCCTGTTGGATTACGTTGGGACAGCCCCAGGTCAAGCGTACAATTCTTGACAGCTGGTGTCCCTTAAACCAATGGCAGAAAGGTCATTTTCCAAAAGCTTTGTCTATGCGCTTTATGTGTGAAAGCCTGTAACCCCCTCCCCCCCCCCCCGTGGGTAACGGTGACTAACGGACTTCCAGCTCTGTCGGTAGGAATTTGCGTTTACAGATGTACTGGCATTATTGCATTTAACAACTCGACGGACGCGGGTATTTAAGTGGTCCATTGAAAACGGATTGCTTAATTACATTGCTCAAACACAGTAATGCTATTAAATTAATTACTAGAGTTTTGTTATTGGATTAGATGTTAGGAAATCTGTGACAAAAACTGTAGTTCTGTAATTTAACTTTTTAAAAAACATTTTACTGTCTGAAAGTCCTGACATTGCACAGAATATTGGCATGGATACTGGCACTAAAAAGAAACAAAGAAAAGTCATTTCATTGTACTGGAAAAAATAAAAATAGCAATTAAAAAGGGAACGCACAAACAAAAAGGCCCTAATCACGACCCAGAAATTGACGTAGAAAGATAGGTGAATCTTAAGAGTGGGATTAACCACGTCTTAGTTCTATCTCCAAAGACAATGGAAATATACAAGGCCTTTTTCTTACAAAATTAGCATTGAGAAACAGCAATAATTCATAAATATTAATAATGTTCTGGCCAGGCTTAAACCTGGGCCTCCGAGGTATCTCCCTAGGTTTGGACTCTCACTTTCTTGTTTAGCATTTGGTTCTTATTTAAAAGAGTATTTCTATTATTTCAGGTGATTTGTGATGAGCAGCGGACAGCCGCGGCCCAAACACACATGCTGACGATATGGTAAGCACAAACCAGAATTGTTCATACTGGCTCAGTTTGGATAGTAAGATAAATAATACTAACGATGTTGATTAACGACCGATTTGGTGTAATTGTTGAGAAGTCGGCTACTACACCAAAGGTCGCGGGTGAGATCCCCGCGCAGTACAAGTATTTGTGTGCATGAACATGTCTGTTAGTATATTTAATTTATTATTTACTGCACCCTATTGACTAAGCACGTTAGTTTAAGCGCCATATATGTGATAGCGATATCCTATCTGAGTGTCAATTACTCTTGACTATGCTGCCCAACGTGTTATTGTTACTATCTTATTAGTGACTAGCGACCCGCCCCGCTTTGCACGGGTGCAATAGGATGTTATTATACATATAACCCTTCCTCTTGAATCACTCTATCTATTAAAAAAACAGCATTAAAATCCGTTGCGTAGTTTCAAAGATTTAAGCATACAAAGGGACATAGGGACAGAGAATGCTACTTTGTTTTATGCTATGTAGTGATATAGCATTAGCAACGAATGCAAAGTTTCCTAACCCACGCCAAGAACGCGATCACATGCAGCCATTCATCGCAGCGCATCGCTAACGCTATTTTAATCATTTGCACATAATCAAATTTATGAAATAGTGCGCGTGACTCGATTGAAACCGATAACATGCTAGATTTTTGAGCTATACGTGATATTAGCAACCACAATTTGTCGTTATTGTGTTACAAAAGTGGCAATATACCCAATTAATTTCTAATTCAGCCACGAGACTTGGAGATTAAGAGAGATTAAGATATACTTTATTGCTCCAAAAAAAACAATTACATCAAAAGTTTATAAAGATTAAGGATAAAAAATGTATCGCTAGAAGCGAATAATATTAATAAATATCAATGGTTTTCTTATAAATGCATACTTATAATACATAGAAACAATGATACGAGCACACCTACCTCTACATACCTTCCTCATTATTCATAAAAAGTCAAATAGTCCTACAGTAGCAATTACCTACTGTAAACTTTTGACTCTTTTATTCTTACTGTTGTCGACATTTGCAAGTAAGACTTCCATCGTTAAAAAATTGCTACAACCCTAAATTAACTTATATGATTATGGAGGTAAGTATTTCATGTTATTTTTAAAATGCATAGCTACATATTCATTATTGAAAGTTATTAGCGGAACATATTATTCAGACGCGTTCACTAAGTTACTTTAAAATAAGTAGCGCTCCATACTGAGTTTTCTATGCAATAAAAGTGGTTCGAAGGTAACAGTTACGGCTGTAATCCACTCAAAATACGGTAGAAGTAAACGTGTAATTATAATTTTACTGTGGTCTCTATCAAAAATGTACTAGTAATGTAATGTAATAGTATCTTTGAGGCTCTGTTTTCTAATTTTCCGACTACTAGCGCCATCTAGTAGCTGTTGACTGAACTGCTCCTTGCGTCACTTTTCCGTTTTAGGGCCGGCGCCCAGTATCGGCATCGGCATGCTTCAGGATTTTAAGGTGGCAAATAGCAATATACTTTAACATTATGGCAATAAAGTAGAAATTTCCGTGATGTGTTCTCGTAAAAACAAAATGCATTTGTTCTGTTTCTGTTTCGGCATTTTCTACTTTATTGCCATTATGTTAGAGTATATTACTATTTGCCACCTTAAAAGCCTGAAGCGTGCCGATGCCGATAGTGGGCGCCGGCCCTTAGGCACGCTCTTCCAACGTAATACACGCGCCACCCGTTAGATGGCGCTGAATTCAATCTCCAACTGTAGCTTCACTTCGCCTGGCTGTGTTGGATATTTTGTTGTATGTACGACAATTCACCAAATAATAATTATTAAACAAATAGGGATTTAAAGGATAAAAAAATCATTGTTTCTGAAAGCAGAAACTGAGCTGTGCTTAATTGTAGTTTAAATTGTTTGTTTTCTTTGGCCAGGCTACAGTATGGCTCCGGCACATCGGCTCAACTCACTCGGATGCCTGTCACTGTCGCTGCTATGTCTCTTCGCCACTACTCTTCAAGTCACAAGCGGTACGTACCTAGATTAAGTTCATTAAAATTTGATTCTAGGTCTAAGTTGAATCTTGGTTATCTATTCATGAAGAAAAAAATGACGAACGACACGACGAACGACTGAAACTATTTGACGACTCTACACTTTTTGTCTAACTGCTTGTTTAAAGTGCCTGCGGTGAAATATCGAATTCCAGGTTTGCTACTTCGAATTTCTCCTTATTACATTTGTACAAAAACTTAGATGTATGTCAATGGAAAAACGGCATAATAGTTTTATACAAACACCCAAACCTTTCTAATTTCGGTTATATCTGACCACTAAAGAGGACAGATTTGACCCTAAAAGGGCAATGCAAAAAGGACGCGACACGAATAGAAACATGATGTGAACGGAGGCCAGATCTCGCCCATTACGGCGCTTATCTATTGGGTACGAAGGCGGTAACCCCAGATGCGGGGCGCTTATCCGATCGTACGGAGGTCGCTGAAGTAACCCGATCGTACTAGTTTTTTCTTCAGCGATCGGATACGTGAAAATATTTTGTTAATGTTGAATACATTTTCTATCCAAGAAGCACATATCCATTAGTGGACCAGTGCTGTATATGATGACTAGTGTTGACAGTTTTACTAGCTCTATTCCATAATTAATCAAAATTGGGTCGCAAACATGAAACGGGTTTACTACGGGTTTAGTTGTTAGTACACTTTTCTTAATCCTATGTTAGTACCTACCCACTATATAAATATTTTTATTTTAAGATTGTTATTAGCACAGTTTCCTTGATACTATGTTACTACTACTCGGCACGTTCACCCAACATGTAGTGAACTTTTACTTATGGGGACGCCAACGCGAGTATTCTTTCTCCAAACTTTTTTTACAACAGGCAAATTATTGTCCTCGGTGTAACACCATAGATAGATTTACCATATAGTTCACTCGTGCTACATCGTGCGTGGTCTATAGATATCCTCCAGGATATGACCAACAGGAAACATCCGTCCCTTTCAGCCCCTCCCCGAAGTTGTTGGCGTCCCACTCTCCGCCTCAGGCCGATCAATAGGGATTCCGATTATAAATTCGAGAAAGCCTCGGGGCATAAGACGGAATTCCCCTAATGATGTTTTATGGTCCGTTACATTCGAGACGATTGCTTTTTTGAGTAACGCGGGATGTTATTTTAATTTAGTTCTATTAGGTATGTCTCATTTTCGTAAAACGGATTTTAAAAAAAACTATGCAGTATTTTTTTTATTATCAGCCATCAGACATCCACTGCTGGGTGTAGGCCTCCTCCAAAGATTTCTAGAGCAGTTCCAGTTAGCTTGCTTCCCCAGAATACTGCGATTTTTATCTAGCCGCATTCTCACCATTTCCCTTCAAATAGCTACTTCAAATTTTATCATCGTCGTAATTTATTGGGAGCCCTTTCGGTCGCATAAACTCTTTCGTCATAATGTAGTTTGGCATAAATGTTTTGGCATAAAGTTTTTTCGCATAAATTATGATAAGCAGAGTATTATAAACGCATAATGGTTTCATTGGCATAATTATAATTTGCTATAATTGTATTTATCATAATTTAAAAAAGCATAAATGTGAAGAGCATAATTGATAAACGTATAACTTTACTTTATCATAATATAAGAAACGCATAATAGATGAATTCATAAAATACAAAACGCATATTTCTACTCGTCTGCCCAACAATAGAGTTGGGGCGAAACCGACTCGGCTAGATTAGGTTTAAGGCGGGAGCAAAGCGAAGCGTAGCTGTAGCGTGCGTGATAGTTTTTCAAACCCTAAAATAAAATGCCTGCTGCATCCCTGCATGCTGCTTGCTTGCCTGCATGCTGGGTGCTTGCCTGCATGCTCGCCTGCACGCTGCATGCTTGCTTGCGTGCTGCATGCTTGCCTGCATGTTGCATGCTTGTTAACATGGTGAATGGCGCAGCTCACGCCTTAACCTTCGAGGGTTAGTTATTTTTTTTTCAAACCCTAAAATAAAATGCCTGCTGCATCCCTGCATGCTGTATGCTTGCCTGCATGCTGCATGCTTGCCTGCATGCTGCATGCTTGCCTGCATGTTGCGTGCTTGTTTACATGGTGAATGGCGAGGGCGGATCCGATATGGCCGTGATAGGTTCGAAGGTTAAGGCGTGAGCGCAGCTCACGCCTTAACCTTCGAGGGTTAGTTATTTTTTTTTCAAACCCTAAAATAAAATGCCTGCTGCATCCCTGCATGCTGCTTGCTTGCATGTATGCATGCTTGCTTGCTTGCTTGAATACATGCCTGCTTGCATGAATGCTTGCTTGGTTGCTCACTATACATTTGCATGCTTGCTTGCATGATATTTTCGAAATAAAAATATTTCAGGATAACGAAGAGAATAATAAAGTTTTTAAATTTTGTTTAAGTGTTTTTTAAATGGTGATATTATGGTATTCTTATTGTATGACTTGAAATTTGTATGCCATAGGGTGAGATGCCAATGAATGATATGCTAAGTAATCGTTATACTAAAAACAATTATGCATAAACCTTTGATGCTAATATATCATTATTATAAAAGAAGTTATGCGGGAAAAAAGTATGCCTTATGATTTATTCTAAATGAACGTTATGCGAAACGGAGAGTATGCCAAAAAACGTTATGCAGACTTAAGATATGCCTATTTAATTTATGCATCCCAATATGGACCCTAATTTATTATTATGCCCTTAATTTCTGATGATTTCTCTCACAGACTTCTGTTTTGTTTCAAGTGCAAAAAAAAATGTTACCACTGTCCAAATGTACCTACATACTTCCTAATTAATTGATGATTACTGTGAAGGAGTTGAAATATCGGGTTCAAATATAAAGGTATACTTAATTCCTGAAGCTTTCAATTTTAATTAGTAGTTTTGCATGAATATCAGTGGACCATTTGCAAAAATGAATGCAAGTCTACTTAGTTTTAGAAATAACTTAGTATTGCTTGTTATGTAACTTTCAGAAAGTAATTTTCTAGAGCCAAATGTGTGCGTGTCCCTATCTTCTGGGATAATAATGTGATGTCTGTATTGTAAGATATTTTCAGATAAAAGTTTCCCCCCAACTCCATAACTGAAGCTGAAGTTTATGAAAAAATTCATCGTTTGGTTTGAAATATTATTTTTGCGAAACTTGGTGGCGGCGGGGATGATTTTATTTTACCCTTCGAGCTCCAATCTAATATTAATTTATGTCGAAGTCTTCCCGCTTTATATCTTCCGACCGTTACACATTTCCTTTTGTCTTAGAACTTTTACTTACATATTTTTTTAATTAATTAATTGTTGTAGTTAAGAATTGTGTTTCGTGCTCTTAATTTCAGCGGCCTCTTTATCTCACTTGGTATTGTGTTTGCCTGTCTTTTCTGTTTGTTCACGTTCTGCCTGCCATTAGCATAATTACGAAGCGGCTCTAAACTCATTTGAAAACATTTTTCGCGGCGCTTTGTATTGGGGCCGGATGAATTTTCAAAGAAGCAAGGCGGGGTGAACAGTGAATGTGGCGAAAAAGTGTGCGGTTTCAACGTATCTATGTCTGAGCAAAAAGGTTCAGAATCTAATTAATATTCGAGGCTGTGTGCATCAAGCAACCTCATTAAATCATGATGCTTTCATAATTAAAGATGAAGGATTTTCATATTTTACCCGTTTCAGTAATTACCATTTTAAAGATTTGGCATTTAACGTAAAAGGAGCTTCGATAATATAGCAATTAAGCGTTTTGCATAATCCAACTTAACAATATTTTTTGCGTACGATTTTTGTAAGTAAAGGTATCTAAATAGGTGTTTCTGGTAAAGCTCGCTTGGTCCACTATATGTTAAATGTAATAAGATTGGGATTGGATTTGGCTGAAAATTGGGAAGGAGGTTGCTTAGAACCAGGAGACGGACAATGCATACCTTTTATTCCGTTGTTTCTAGGTTTTGTTCTTGTCAGACAGGACGGGACTATTTTGGTGGTGGAGATTGAATATTGTTTTTAATAAATTAGCGCAGTCGAATAGCCTTTGACAGAACGACGTCTGTCGGGACAACTAGTACTAGCTTTAGGGCTAGATAAATACTCATCAGTTCTCTATTTTCACAGAGTATTTTAGTTTACCACATAATTCTTTGTTTCAACGAACACTTTTACAAATCACAATTTATTATTTTAAAGTTTTCAGACACTGATATCTTAAACAAGATGTTCTAAAATACACACATGTTGATTTGTAGCTATTATATGTCAATTATATCAGATACCGCCAGTGTTCGCAAGATCGTTAGTTAAACTAACAACATATGTCTGACCTACTCACCTGTATAAAAGGGGAATGAGAACTCTATTGGTGAGGAAGTGAGTCTTAAATCGGATGAAGCGAGGTTCCTATTTACCTCTATGTTGGGGATGCAGGCAGTGCCAGAGTTGTACGGAAATAGATTCGTCTCCATATTATATTCAAGAGAAACTAGAGTGTTACAGAACGTGTATGTGCACGTTCTGGAAATTTAAAATAAAGCCACTCAACGCCAAAAAAGCCTGATTTCACTGAGAAAATAGAATTGTTTTATCAATGATCCTCATCGAAATAAAACAAACTTTACGGATTCTACTCGCGGTGTTATATTTTCTTTCATTTTCTAACCCGACGTTTCGACTCCTTTACAGCAGTCGTGATCACGGGATCCACGGGAAACGTCGGGTTAGAAAATGAAAGAAAATATAACACCGCGAGTAGAATCCGTAAAGTTTGTTTTATTTCGATGTATAGTGTTCGCGTAAATATTAGAAAACATTATAATGATCCTCATGCATGAAATCGGGGGCACAACTCTATTTTCACCAAATTTTGGCTCATAACTTGCTTTGACAATGCTCATTTTTAAAAATCACCATTAACATAGTTCGGTTTTGCGGAAGTTGTAAGTACGTTTTTTTTGTATTGGTATTCTGATTTACAATCACAAGTTCTAAAAGCAAACTAAAATGCTTTCATCACTGAAATTCGGTCAGGCTACATTATCCGCCTAAGTGATTATCATAGTGCAATGCTAAACGAAAATGACTTACATAAAAGGGAACCAGGGTTCTTATTATTTCGCCCTGTGGTCTGGGGCGTAAGAATGCAGCCAAGGTCCACCCCCGCCTGTCGTAAGAGGCGACTAAAGGGGGCCCTTGGGGTCGCTCGGAAAGCACACGACGGGGGCTGTGTGCTTCCATTGCACAAGTGACCCCGAGGAGGACGGCAGTGTAGGGTGGCCTCGCACTGCCGTACACGGCGGACGTTAGGGGAGGCACCACTTCCCTCGAGGTGAGCTGGACTGCCGGCACAGCGCGCCAGGGTTTCACCGGTAGAGTGGCTCCTCAGGAGAGTTCTCGGGAAACCCTGGTCACGCGTAGAAGAAGGCCGCCCCGGTGTTTTAGTGGGTACTCCACCCCCTTCTGGGGTGGGTGAGCCCCACACTCCTCCGCTGCCTTCCCCCCAAGCAGCGGAAAGTACGTAATGTATTTCAACGGGTAAAAAAAAAAAGGGTTCTTACTATGGGTTTTTTCACAGGTCACTTTATATATTTCAATTAGTTCGTCTACTTAACTACTGCATTCGATTCATTTTTGGTTTACGGAAATATGATCATATTTCCTTTTATCGCTCGCAGCTTCAGTGGCTGCCCATACCTTCTCGTCGTGATGTCCGTATTCTTTGTGCTCTCTATTCCTTTCTCAATGATCCACAGTGTCCTGCTTATATAAAATCTAAATTTAACTTTCTCAGTTCCACTCATTCTCGTCAACTTCGTTCTTCTAACAACCTACTTCTGTCCACACCTCTTCACCGTTCAGGTTTTATTTCTAATTCTTTTCGCGTCCAGGCCATCCGCCTTTGGAACGTCCTCCCTGAAAATATTAGGAAATCCCCCAGCAAGAATACTTTTAAGCAGCAGGTCAATACGTTTTTCAAAACTAAGCTAACGTCGTTGTCGACTGGCTCCAACTCGCTATCATCCAAATCATAATAGTATTATTATTTTAAGTATTTGTATATATCTATATGGTTTATTTATATTTTGTTATTTACATGTATATTTATGATTTAGTGTTTATTTCAGTATTTAGTTTCTTTTAAATTGTTAATTTGTTTTTTTTTTCCTTTTTATTTTTAACACTGCACCGCTTACCATATTTTTCTGCTTAGCCCCATGGTTGACTGGTAGAGAATGCCTTATCGGCATTAATTCCGCCATTTGTACCAATTCATTATGTGCAATAAAGAATAAATAAATAAATAAATAAATCAAAGTATCTAAATTAGGAGAAAAATAGGTAAAACCCATACATGAGCTTGTGTCAGAAACTGCCTGGATCTATGAGATCGCAATAAATCCCCAGACGTCACGGGAGAGGCCACTAATGAGTTGTCAGTCACGCCAGCATTCAGCCGGCCCCCAGGCCCCCAGGCGGGGGCTGTTGCCGTCTCGCTCGCGGTTAGAAGCCTAGGTTGCTACGACCTAAAATGCAGTAATTGGGTGAACTTTTAACCTGTTTTTAACTCCCGGAGCAAATAGAAAGCAGTTTTTTTTAGATTGTTCTTGACCACAATTTGCAGAGAAAGTGCCTTAAGACACTTTTTTGCAAAAATATTGTATTTTAAGTGACTCCCAGTCTGTTTTAAACTGTATAGCGTATATTTAATTTTTAGGGTTCCGTACCTAAAAAGCAAGACCTTAAAGCGGCCAAAAGATGTAACAAGTCCTTGTTGATTTAAAATCATCAGAATGTTTACATAGTTTCTAGAAAGGCTGTTCCATAAATGAAATAATGAAACAGTGAAGCAATTAATTTGAATGTCACGCCGTCTATTCTCCTGGGAGCGCATTGGGATTGTCTTAGCCTTCTTGGCAGTTTGACATGATGTTTTAGAAATACAACCTGTTTATTGGAATATTTTAATAGGTTTGAATTGTTTATTCCAATGTTTGCGGCTCGATTTTCATTAATCGAGAAAATAGGACGAAAAACATTACTTGATAATCTTCATCTTTTTAGCCATCGTTGCCCCTTTTTCCACATCATTCACCCTAAACACGCTATTTGAAGTCCTTGCGTTCCGCCATCAGCGTATTAGACATAATCTGATCGTCAGGCAGGTGGACTAATCGGCCGTCCATTCTGGCTGCTATTCTATCACACAGTGCCAGTGTATCATCCCTCTCAGCTCGTGATCGGGATGACTTCAGGTATTCGCTGCGGTATATTTAAATACTGACACAAGTCCTGTATGTAGAAGGTCCCAGAGACTGTTACGACCAGCGCTTACAGAGACTCACGGCATACGTGTCAAAAAATCACTATACTCAGTCTGTTCAAGTGGACTAGTTTTATAACCCATAAGGACTTCACCTTATATCTGAAACACTTGGCTAAGGCAATTCCCTGAGAGGCGTAAAGTATACTGCGGAGCGTGCAGCTAACGACAAAAAAATCCGCTCCCGAAAGTTATTCACAGTTTCCGAGGACGAGAATATAAAGCCAAGCTTCCTTTTTGTAATACAGTTCCCAAGGGACAAGTCAGCTTGACCACAGGAAACCATAACATAAATGTTTTTCTTGAGAGAGCGTCGTGGCCCAGTGGTTAAACACTCTGGCTCGGAACCCGATGGTCCCGAGATCAAATCTGGCCGGGACACACCTTCTTTGTGTTTTTTGTAAAATTTGCGGCTATCTCTCCGGTGATAGAAAACATTGATGAACCCAAGCAACCCGGATAACAGAGGTAGGCTCGATGTGGGCTTCTGAATGTTCCATTCACCATGACGGCAACAATCAGTGCGCCTCTGACTAACCCATTAGGGAAATGGTCGTGAGGGTATGTGTGTATATTTTTCTGATCGAAGATATTTCACTAGTACCTATAGCAGATGAAATCGATAGGAATAAGAGTCCCACTAATATTCGAATGGCGGTCGCGCGCTACACCTGGCGCTAAAATATTGCTCTATAATTTATGGCTATTCGGATTAAAACGTGCGCAATATGTTTCTTTAGGAAACTTTTAAGGTACCTACTTTGTCGATTAACCAACGTATCCTGTGTTTGTAAGTACATAATAATACTCGTATGTCCTTTTTTGCGTTATATTTTTGGTTAAAAGGTTTTAAATGTGATGTATCCAGCAGTTTTTTAGCTTTTGGTGTTTTTGTGTCCCCATACGGTTGGACCTCTTAAAATTACGACGTGGAAAATAATACGGCAATAGTCAACATATCCTTATCACCTCAATAACACATACATAAGTACTTACACATTTCATGACACTCTCGTAGTAAATTAAACTTGATTGAGTTTTGATAAAGGGTTAACACGCGATTTCTCACTCAGTCCTATACAGCTATACTTGAAGCTGTTCCTTTCAGTTCTACTGTCGCTTAAAGGTACAGGATCAGCTTAAGGGCTTCTTAACCTTGAGTGTTGTTTTGGCAATTCAAGTCTCTACTGTTTCCGGATGCTTCACATTAACATTTGTATGTTAAATTTTTTAACATATTTTCTCCACGAATCCTTGTAATTTCAGTGGACCTGAAGTTATAAAAATATCAACTTTGGAGCTAATGATTTCCACACCTGATTTTCTCAATTATAACAAAGCTGCAAAAGAGTAGATGTTCTTGAAGAGTCACAGCTTATCTTACTAATATCTTACTAATATTATAAATGCGAAAGTTTGTATGTCTGGATGTGCTGTGTTGCTCTTTCACGTAAAAACTACTGAATGGATTTTAATGAAACTTTACAATAATGTTGCTTATACATCTGAATAACACATAGGCTAAAATTTATAAAAAATAAGTCATATATTTTTTTTACTTTAGTTTACGCGGACGAAGTCGCGGGCGGTTACTAGTAGAGTTATAAATTCAGATTAGTTGTAACGTACGAGTGAGTGTGTCATCCTAGGCGTGCCTAAATTTAATAACCGGGTGTTATCTGAGTCCGCGCCGTCGGGCGACCCATTCATTACTTTTGCTACATTTACCAGCGCCTCTCGAATTGTTCTCTATTAGGAGCGACTCAGAACTAGGGATGCTCCGATCTTTTGGGTAATCGGATTGCAAGCAGCCACATCGATTTTTATAGAAAGCCAAACGATTTTCGGGAAGGTCGATACATTATTTAAAGATCAGATTACATAAATAAAAGACAATTTTGCTTACAAATAAGTAGGATTGGTGAGATTTTCTGTCTAACGAAGATTAACTTTGTCTACGCTCTTACTCTAACGTAAATACCTAACATCATATTTACACTAATTTGTTATTATTTTTTTCTTTTCGGAAATCAATATCAAACATTTATTGTGTCTTAATTATTTCTAACCAATTCCAAGAAGATTCTTGAAAATCGGCTTGACGGGATGAGATCTGATCAACGGATTGGATCACGGAATTGGGGTCCTTAAAATCGGACCAATCACATCCCTATTCGGACCTAGCCCACTGACTCGCGAACAGCAAAAGTAATTTCCGTTCCGCTAGTTGTAGCTCTCCGTGTACAGTAAGAGCAAAAAGCAGTTTTTCCGCTTATTCCAAAGCTTGAAGGTTTGTAGTTGATTGCACCTTTTTGCCAGTGGATGTAGGAGTGTGAATGAGAAATGTTATTTTGCTTTGACAGCGTGTAGTGGGCTTTGTAGATAAGTTTATAAGAAGTGGGTTAGGTTAAGCGAACAGAAATAAAAGTATTTGATCTCTTAATTTTTCTTGTCATTGGAAAATGCAGGAAATTGGTACGACATTTAGCCACATTATAGCCGGATTGTAGCCACATTTATCGATCTCTGGTTGGTTTAATCCAATTATAAGGATAATTGAATAGATTATTGGTAAAAATCATGAGGAAAATAGGACATCTACTTCTGTTCATGAATAAGGAAGGGGGTTAGTATTTTACGACGAGAATATTTAAATTGAACACAAAGTTTAATTGGCTGACACATTTATCTTGTTTGTTTATTCGCGAATTCCGTTTACAACCAATTTTTTTCCAGGCTGTTTGCGCCGTAAATTACTTAGAAAGCACTTTTTGTACGAAAACCATCCAATTTCGGGGATTTAGTCTGACACAAAATTAAAGTCACTCACCGTGATAATCTAAATATTTTGGAATCTAGTTAGATGTTTTTTCATTGGCTTGGCATTTTTGTTGACATGTTGAACCTAAATCCAGTTAATAACTGATGATTCTAAAAAACCTTATAAAACCGTGCCCTTTTAAAACAGACGTGAAACAATTGAAAAACAACTCTCCATCCAATGGTGATACAGATTTTAATTGTAATTTTGGATTGGATAATATGAGTTCTGTACGAGGCATTATCAAAATTTTATTAAAGATGAATAAGGAACTTGGCAACGGCTGACAGTGTTTCCACATATTTTTTTTAGGAACAACCGACATACTGATGCTGGCATGCTGAAACTGACCCGAATTTGTGATGTATTTCCAACAGCTCACACGTATAATACAATTTTGACGAGTAGGGTTGGCAAGTGCACCAAGTACCTAATAAGTAGATTGGTAAGCACCCAATACATAGGGCAATAAATGTACAAAACAACTGTGTTACACATAACTATTAATCAATTAAAAATTAATTAAAGTACATACTGCACATGAAAAATATATACAGTATTTATCTAAGTAATAGCAACTAAACACTATCGTATAATCAGGCGCCCTTATTGCTACAATGCGTTAAGACTGGCAAGAGCGATAAGAAAAACAATAGCTGAAATACCTACTAAATAACAAACAATTTTCTATAGGTAAAAACTACAAACCATGTATCTATATCATTTTTATTACATACTAGCGGCGGCCCGCGACTTCGTCCGCGTGGTCAAAGGTTAAAAAAAAGACATAATATATCTTTATTAGTTGTAGCCCATATGCTATTCAGATGCATAAGCTATATCATTCTAAAGTTTCAATAAAATCTATCCAGTAGTTTTTACGTGAAAGAGCAACACGGCACATCCACAAACTTTCGCATTCATAATATTAGTAGGATAGGGTCAGTACAGTTTCCAAGCATTGACTTTACATGACCAAATGCATTTTTTACGTATAACGAAGGATGTAAAAAGCGCATGTGTTGTGAGTGACGTATAGAGGTCAGCTGCCGGGCAGACCCGCGGCAAGCACTCGCCGCCCTGCGGGAGATTAATGACGAAGGCGCGGCCGAGCTCAGACGAGGAAAGTATCTGTTCTTGATTAGTCTGTGACGAGTGAGGCTGGTCGAATAGGGCATTGGCCTCCCCAGCAAGTGTGTGGATACAAACAACTGCTAGGTAAAGGCACACCCCAACTTTGAGGTGGTGTTGCCGAGTCATACTTCAACTTGTAGACTCAGTGCGGATAGTTCGCGTGTTGTATGTGAGGATAGATAGAACCTTACTACCTGATGTTGTCAAGATTAGTGACCCAATTTAGCGACATGGCATTGGTGGCCCACCATCGGCAATTGCATGAGACATGGGTAGTACGAGGACCTTCCGTGTTGTTACGACAATTCAAAATAAATTCTTAAAAGAAGGTGGATGAAAACGTGATGATGACGGAAACTGAGTTAAATTTAGGGCCCCAGCTGTATACACAACAGCCATTTATGAGATCTAGTTAGTCTTGTTTACCAGCAAAATGCCGTTCCTTAAAACATACAAAGTTTTTCACTCCACCAAAAAAGTTGGCGGTTCCAAAAGATGACCGGAATTTTCATTAGTAGTGTCTTACATTTTTTAGTAATCATGAGTAATACTACTTATTATCAATACACATAAATGTATGCAGAATACAGTAGGTATTACTACACAATAAGAAGGAAACTAAACAGTCCGTAACTCAGTGTTTGCGGTATTTTGTTATCGATGTTAGTTTGATTTCATTAAATAATTTTGTTATCATTAATTCTCAAGTTGAAAATTTGTTTCCTATTGAGTGTATGGGTTAAAAAATATCAAAGGAAAAAAAGATTACCAAGAAATCGTGTGCAATTTTTAAGAATAAAATGTGTTTGTAGATTGAACTGGCCTATTAGAGCACACCACAATAGTACTTCATATAATTAGGGGACTAAAATTGTCTGCTGGCCACAGTTTTTGGTCCTAATATTTTTTGTGCCAGAACATAGGAAACCTAGTTTTAAATTAATTGTTGGTGATAAAAGTTGTAACACAGATGACGTTCAATTAAACACTCCGGTCATCCAGTACCTGCGTTTAGTTCCTGTGTTATATATTTTTTACACTTAGCTGTACAGGTAGGTAGGCCACAATCTTACCTTTCTCTGGTGTGATCTAAAGTGGTACACGCCGATCTAACATGCCTATTCACTCTATTCTTGTGGAGCTGAAGTTTTTCATGAAACTTATTCCAGTCTTTTGCCGTTCTCGAATGAATGAATTTGTGAAAAGGTTCGCTCAGTGCAATATCCGCTACGTGCGGAAAGTCAACCTGCGTCTAGTTTAATGATGGTAAAAAGGTGCTAGCGAGGTTTAGTCGTGTAATATCCGTGTTCATTCGCTGATAAAGGCAACTGTATAAAAAACAAGTTACCTACTATACTTTGGTATTAAAGATCTTTGAAACATTGATTTATTTGTATACCAGAGGTGCAAGAGAACACGCGAAAGATAATATGTCCAGGGTGTTCCCTTAAAGGTGTCTTGGATCGGCATACGAAAAACTCGGAATTGACATATTTTACCATTCGTTAATACTGTCGTATTTTGTTAGGGTGTAAATCATTACGTGAAAATAACTCGACATTGGCGAAATACCTTCGCTTAAGAGAGGGTTTTAAAAGGTTTGTACGGTACGCAGCTATCATCTCGCACTGGCTTGACATCTTAAAAGAAGCACCATGTATAGGTACACACAAAATGCACATTTCTCTCTCTCAAAATTCATGTTGGTATTTTGTTCCTAAACAATGTCACCCTGTAGAGAGATACATTCAAACCTGCTTGCAATAACTATACATTAAGCTTGTCGTCAGCAATAGAATGATCGTAATATTTCACAGTTGCGCACCGGTGAACGAATCGCCCCCAGGCGTGAGATTTCAAATATGCGCTATAAGCTATGCGAACCATTTCTCACAATAGAAACTGCAGGGGAATGCTATGAAATGCCAGGCATACAAATATGCATATCATTTATTCCTGAACCTGGATTTGCTTTCAAAATCCTTCGGAAAACAAATTGAATTAAAGTACAAAAGGACATTTTGAACATGATATATACTGCGTTGGGTGCACAGCCACAGACATTTTTCAACATGTTTAACTTATTTGCATTGCAGAAAACCCGGGTCTAGATGGCGTTCTAATGGTGAAAAATAGAACAAGAAAGTTTAAAAAGCGAAAAAGACATTTGATTCCCAAGAAGATAAAATATTTATGTGAATATTTGTGTTTGATAAGCATTTACTAATTTGTAATGATAGAAATACCAAAAAATAAGTTAATTTTAATCCTCTTGAATGTGTCCAAATATTTGCTATGACATTTTCAGTGTTGAAGATACAATACACTATGCAAAATGCCCCTGGTTTATCGGAGGCCTCAGGAGCATTAAGTATTATGATCTCTTATAACCTGACAGTTTCAGTCACAGCCCATCTTTTGAGCTGCATATTTACTGTGGCAAGTCATGTTTTGTGTGGTGCCTTTATTATTCTTCATTGCTGTAGTAACTTATTTTGCATGTTTTAGTCCAATTTCAGTAATTGCAAAGACGTAACTCAGCTAAAACTGAGCTGTAAAATGATCATGATAAGGCGGTGGTTGGATATCAATTGGTCGGTTTGATATCATCTGTCAGCAAAGTTTCTAACCTTACAAGCGCACCTAGGGAAAGAGTTTTTTTCAGTTTTTTCAGGTTGTTTCATGATTCTGAAATCATTACAGTTGCAACAAATTGCCTAGACCAATTTAAAATTGTAGCGATCTTTTCTATGTTGTATTTCAATGTTAGGAAAAATAGGGCACTAAGTATTCATAACAAAAATAGTGTTCACTATTTATCCCAATTTCTCTGTAGCACCTAGTCTGTTTGTTTGGGAAGCGGCCCGATTGCCTTAATCCGGGACAAGCTCCAATAGGACGCCGCAATTAATAAAACTTCCCCCCCCTTGCCCCCCACAGGATTACGTTGCCGCCTCTGTCCCGGAATTGCCCAAACTTGCCGGAAAAAACTCCACCCGGGAAATGTGAGCCCTTAAAAAGTTGTCAATAGACTGAATCGCCGTTTGGCCGTTTTGTTTGTTCAGTTTTTTAGGTTGGTTCAAGTTTAGGACAATGAACGAAGTTCTTTGTGAAACAACTGCTTACGCGTGGGTTCCTGTGCGTTTTTTTGTAAAATTTCAATTTTCAAAGATTTAACCAAAAGCCTATAAACGAATGTGGATAATATCTGAACATCATCCATCATATTTAGAATGCTTCTTCTCAGTTCTGTGTTATTCAATGATATAAGCCTCCTCAAAAGATTTCAAGAGTGGTTAACATAGTCGCACCTATGTAGATGGCCTCTATTCACCAATCCTGCTAAGTGCCATTTCTGTGCACACCAAGTTGACCTTACTTCGTCTGATGGGATGCAGCCTCGAGACGTTGATACGAGTGCGGGGGAGACTGGGGCTGGTTCTAACAAATTTCGAATTAAGCGTAATATTTTCTAAACTACTGTAGCAAGAAACATGGTTTTTTGGTACATAATGCCAAATTTAATGAGCTTTACGTAAAGTACAACAAAATGTATTTAATAATTACCATATCTGAGAAAAAATGAGTTTTGGCAAACAAGTCACTTGTAAGATCTTACCCCAGGTTTGGGGTTGTTTTTAACACCGCTGGGGAAAGTTTTAACAGCGGGGGTAAGAAATAACATGTAGTTGGGAATGGGATTTTGGTTAAGATAAACAACAAAATAATATTCAATGTTTATTAGAAACACTAATAAAATCAAATGCGGTTCCTTACCGTTCATAAAATAAACAAGAAAACTTAAATTATATTAGTTAAACTGACTCACTCAAACAGCATTACTCAAATCAAAGATAAAAAAAATTGATCCTCAATTGATCATTAACAATCCAAATAAAATGAAATTCGGCTCCTTGCCGTTTAAACATGTGTAATAAACTTAAAACTTACTAAATCTATCTTTATTAAATTAAATTAAATAAAAGAACAAAAAAATACTCCTCTAATAAATCAACATACAACTTTAGTTATAAAAATCAGTCTTACTCAACCTACTCATTAGTCAGTCTTCAAATCAGTAATAAAAATTAGTCATCGTAATCAGAATCTGAGTTGCAGTTTGTGCAAATATAAGCAACTGCATCGCCTTTTATGCAGGTTACATGCGACCATTGTTTACAGGATATACATTCAACCCAGTCCACACCAGATTTATCTTCAGAATATGATGAGCCACAGACTAAGCAAATGGTCTCATCCTCATCATCGTCTTCTTCTGAACTTTCTTGCAATAGTTTCTTTTTCACTCTGTCCTTAGGCTGTTTACTGGACTTCTTTTCTTTTTTCTCCACTTTACGTTTCTTAACCCTTTGCTTTTCCTTATCGACTTTTACATTCATAGTAGATTTCTTTTTGTTATTCTTTAGCTTAGCTTCTTCTTCTAAAGCACTCTTTTCCGGAGTGTCGGTTAAGATTGCACACTTTCGCTTACGACCTCGATTAGACTTAGAGCGAGGGGCCGCTTTTGGCAATGGCCGTACAGCTTCGGGACTAAAGAATATTGATGAATCTCTTGGACGAGACGTTACTGCTGGTTCATTTTTTGCAGTTGATGTACCAGGAACTGGACTCCTTGACATTTCCTCAATAACTGCACCCAGGCTGATATCAAGATTAGGCATGCTTCTTTCGATTTCTGGTATCAAGGACGGTTCCAGACCTAATGTTAGGCTAAGATTCTCTGGTGTAAATTCGTCTTGTCCCTCAGTTTGCAGCAATGAAGGCAATGGGTTACCTAAAATGTCTTCCTCGTTTTGCTGAATCGGGGGAATCGTGACATTAGACTCAACGGGCGCTGCATTAGTGTTGTCATTCGGCTGGGATACAGGCATTGGCCGATCTGTTACGAAAGACGGAGCAAAGTCGTCATCGCCAAAAACAAATTCATTGCATGGCCAGATACCAGTTTTTCTAAACGAGTGAGCAATATTGTTCGGGGTGAAAGCCAATGGAAAGGCTTCTCTTACAATTCCAGGGAGGTCATAAATAGTCATCGTCTTTCCAGGATTGTTAATCATCCAATTAGTTTGTAGTCTGGCAACGTAATTCTTCAGGGGTCCATAAACTCCGACATCTAATGGTTGCAGCTTGTGCGAACAGTGTGGAGGAAATGAAAGTAGGATCACATAATTTTCCTTCGCTTTTTTTATCACCGCCACATTTACATGCGAGTGATGATTGTCCAAAAAAAGCAGTACTGGATCATCTTTAGTGGGTTTCACTTTTTTTATGAAATGATCCAAAAATATCAAAAATTCCTTCTCAGACATCCAGCCTGAACTGTTACCGGCGCCAATAGCTTCAGGCGGGCCATTTTTAATGAAAATGTCATTAAGTATATCGGATTCGTGGAAACACAAACATGCAAGGAATGTGGTTACCTAATGCATTTGCCGCGGCTGCCACAGTTACCAAGACACCCCTTTCGGCAGATGTGACTGCTCCAACTTGTTTTGAACCGCGCTGTGCGACGATCTTCTTTGGTTTCTGCACTGTTGTGACTCCCGTTTCGTCAACGTTCCAAATCCTACTTGCAGTTAGATTGTACCTCTGAAGAATTTCCTTATATTTTGTGAAAAACTGTTGCACGTTTGTTCGGTTAAACGATGTAGCTCGACTTAAACTGGTTGCTTCCGGGCTTCGCAGTGCCAAATTTGGGTTCCTCTTCAAAAATGCTGTAAACCAGTCATTACCAGCGGACTTATTTCTTATCCAACTTTCAGGAATGTTGGGAATCTCGTGATAACTGGCAATTTCATACGCCAGTTTTTTGACTTCACTAGGTAGCAATCCAAAATATATTACAGCACATTGTAGAAGATATTCTGCTAACTTAATTTCTTGTTGTGCATTAAACACTTGTCTATTTTTTTTATATCCCAGTTCAACCGGTAAGCCTTCTTTCTTCTTTTTCATAAATGTATGAAGTGTTACATGGCATATTTCGAAACTTTTAGCTGCTTCCCTCAGGCTCTTTTTATTTTCCAACACTTCCTGAGCTGCTAGTTCATAGACCTCTTCCGATGTACTTCCACGCGTGGTTTTCCTTTTATAATTCCTCATCCTAAAAAAAACAATAGAAGCTTAATAGGTCGATCCATATCGCACGCAATATTAAATAAATAAATAAATAAATGGTGGACAACATCACATACTTTGCGCCGATCCCTTAGTAATTAGCTTATGCACAAGGTACCACAACACCCAGCCCCGAGACAATGTAGAAAACTTATTTTTCTACATTGCCCCAACCAGGGATCGAACCGGGAACCTCAGAGATGGCGGCGCCTTGAAAACCGGCACGCTAACCACTCAACCACGGAGGTTATCAAACATTGTCGCCATAACCTTAATATTTTTCGAAATGGGATAGCAGTTGAGATCAAAATTGCAAACTCGTATAGAAACAGTAAGAACAATACGTTTAATTTTTATCCACTGTTAAAACCTGCCCCGTGTGCGGGGCAAATATTAACGCGTTAGAAACTACCCCGTGCATTTTGTTAAAACCAACCCCACAACCTCATTTTGCACAAAATTATTGTTTTTCTTTTACCGGTTATAATCTCAATTAAAACTTTAACATTAATGAAAAATACAATAAATACGGATTTATGCAAGACCAAAGCCAATTTTCTACGATACATATTTAAAGAGTAATGCAAAAAAAATTACACGGAAAAAAGTTCATTTACCTGTGAAATTGGAGGCGTCTGACACAACCTGCTCCCGTGACGCTCAGCCGGCAACTGACAGGTCGAGACACGTTCGCGCTTATTCGTAGGCACAAAGTGCGTTGGAATTGGCGTGGTAAGTCGAATAGGTTCTATGTTATTACGCTGTTAGTATTTACCCCTGTTAAAACCAGCCCCAGTCTCCCTATAGACTTTCATGAACACGGTGTAATTGTCGAGAGGTCGGCTACTACACCAAAGGTGGTTTTTCTTTTGTAAATACATACTTAATATACATAGGAAACACCCAGCCTCATACAAACAGAGATGTTCATGCACATAAATATTTGTACTTTGCGGGTACCGAACCCGCGATCCCTGGTGTAGCCTTATTCTTAACACTTTTACCAAGCAGGGCAGCATAGTTTTATTCGGTTCTTTGAGTTTCTTCTCGGTTCTTCTCAGTAAAGAAACAACTTTCCAATCCCATGGTAGAGTCATTTAGGTACATGTTAGTCCATTTGAATACAGGTATTTTTAATTCTGGTTTCGACTTCCCTCTATAGCCCGTTGCGTGACCTCGAGCAATGTTTGTTTGTATCTTAAGAGATCATGGAAAATGTTAATAGAATTTCAGCGTTCCTACTTAATCCCTCTTTATTTGATGTGCGAAGAATGTAGATGACGGCACATTGTTAATATGTGCTCGTGTTATGATGTGAACTCCGTGTTATGAAAATAGTTGAGCCGTTATGTCTACGCCAGTGGAGCATACTTCCTAATAATTTCATACTAGACTCAAAATTGTTGATGAAATGTTGTCTAGTCTAGTAAGGCAGGCAATGCCGTAGGCATAACTGTAATATACTTAAGTAGGTATTGATCAATGAACGAAGTCAACACGCACAACCCCAAATGTTTTTGATGAGACAGATAAGACAGGGTCTGGGTGTTTTTGCGGTACCTTCATTGTTTTTGTAACTCGGGAAACCCTACCTTGTGACCAGAGCAATGTATGTCATGTTGTTTCAAATTTACTTAATTTACGATATGTATGTATGTACCTTTAATCTTTTAATTTTAACAATATCAATCAACTAACAATGAATATTCCAATCCCGTCTAAATCTCAGTTACAAAGAATTACAGACTTATTAAACAAGTTCGCGTACTTTTCAGCTGACTTACAAGTCTAAAAACAAAATCGTGTACGTTATTAGAAAGTTCGGAGCGCGCCTTTGTGGTGGACCAGTCGATAAAGATCCCTCGTAACAAAAAGAAGGTGTTTTGCTCCAACCCCAAGCGTGGAACATAAAAAAGACGATTTATACTCAATATTTTATTGCATAGCACATGTTAGACACCGGAACAGCTGTACACGATGTTAAATCTAGCACGAACACCCTAAGAACGCACTAGGGTTTGGTCCAATTTTACAACTTCCTTTATGTTGCATATCTTTTGGTAAGAAGCTTTCTTACTTTAAGCACATGCTATAGTTATACCCATGGTGACTTGACTGGAGCTTCTAACACATGGGTGTCAGGGAGTGAAAGGCATTCTTAGATAATGTTTAAAAAATACTTTGATAGTATCAGCTACCTAGAATTTTGGGTATTTGAATGTTTGTCCTAGGGATTGAACCCATGACACGACCTGTAACTGATCAGGTAAGTATAACTGCTGGTCATAGGCCCCCCCCAGTGATCTCCAGAGAGCCTGGTGGTAGGCGACAAGACCTGCATCCACCGAAATCCTGCTAAGTACTTTCATCTTTTATTTTTTTATATTTCATGTCCCACGCCGCGGGTACCAATCAAATGGTCTTCAATCAACATTTTTTTAAAGCTTATCTGTTAATATAAAAATATAGGTGGAGTGTTTTTCAGCATTGAAAAGATGCTCAGTCATATTAGCAATATTTTATCCCTCACTCGCGTACGGACTATGTTATTAGAAAATTAGGACCGTGTGGCGGGTAATCCATTAAAGATCCATAGTCGCAGATAGGTGTTTTTCCAAATCCATCTCGGCGGCAGATGTCCGACCATGATTGAGGCGCCCCGCCCCGAGCGCGTCAGTGCCTGCTCGCGACTCGGCCGTTTCGAACGCACCGGCCGGCATTGGCATCGCGCCGCGCGGCTACAAAGTTATCGCACGAGTTTTAAAAAAAAACTTCCCGCCAATTTCTTAAAACGATTGACAGATTGCTAATTTATTTCAAGAAGTTTAGATTAATGGTTACTAAAACAATTATTAAAGTTGATTAAGCAAAAAATAAACAATCAAGTGTGCATGAATTGAAATGCGTTGATTTTGTAGATCTAGCCATTATCTGAGTCTGTTTTTGTAACTTAAAAAAATTATAATTGCCAAACACTACTTTGGAGGTAAAAGTGTCGCGGACGTGACGGTGTTATTAATTGGTAGTTAAAAAGTCGTTTTTGGGTTGGATAGCCACCCACTTATAGGTAGGTATTTAAAAAATGGGAATATCGTATTTTTATATTTAATTAAATATTAATCGGGTCGGAATTGCGTTATTCTGGTATGTATAAGTAGAAAAATATCAAGTGACCAATTTGAATATTCTTAAAAGGTAGAAATATTTAAACCATCTTAACACCAAGTCCAGCATTGGATACAGAATGGGTTGATGATGATGAAAATCTAACCACCGCAAAGGAGCATTACTTCCTGAATACTCAACCATTTATTCATCTGCGGATACAAAAGCACTCAATAACAATGAATGTATATTAACATGTAAAAAGCTCGACGTTAAATTCTCTGATCTGAAAACAAAAGTAACAAAACAGGGGTTTGCGCGATTCGGATTAAAAGCATCCAAACGGTAAGAGATCAAAAACAAATCTGTATACGAATGGAAACTCGTTCCACAAACGAGGACCCAGCCACACCGGTCCTTGTTTTGCTTTCATTAGTTTACTTCAACTTTTAGATTAAATATTGTTGCAAAAATTGCGTTTGCAATCCTTAAGAACGGTGTATTCCAATCTAAAGTTTTTCTAACTTTATCTAAAGTTAAGTAACCTGGACAACTGTATCGCTGGACAGCTTGAAATTGAAGGCATCTACTTAAACTTATTTATGGTCTGCTTAAAAAAACCCAGAAGACAGCAGTAGACAGAAGACTGACACTAGGAGCTGTAAATTCTAAAATCTCATCTACAGCTGATAGGGTGGTAACTCACTATTCTACAATCTGTTGAAACAATGTTACAAACCGCTGTTTATAATCGAAAAATTCACGTTTTACCGATGTTTGAAAATCTCTAAAGCTCTTGTCACATCTTGCAAAGGAGATGCTTCAGTATCTATCCGAAGAAAATACTCCCTACGCGCTTTCGATCATAACGCCTAATGGCATAATGTGGTTTTGATTTGAACATCTAACTGGCCAGTTTCTTTGGATAGCCATATCGTTGGTCTCAGTTAGCCAGTAACCCTGCTTTATGGACCGCTGTCGACTTTAATGACATAGAGCTGGCAAACAGTCAAACCCGTAGCACTGTTAGAAGCCTCGAGGTGTCTTCAATTATTGCACTGATTTTAAACGATGTTAACGATGATAGCAGAAGCAGTTTAAATCTGGGTTTTACTCGTATACTGCAAACATTTTAAACCTGCTAGCGGGATTATTTCTTTTGTTTTTGTGTCCGCACATTGTGTGACACTTGGCAGATTAAGAACAAAAATGGGAATACTCGTACACGATATCGTCCTTTTATGGCTAC
The DNA here is from genome assembly GCA_950022985.1 of Udea ferrugalis. Classification (NCBI taxonomy): domain Eukaryota; kingdom Metazoa; phylum Arthropoda; class Insecta; order Lepidoptera; family Crambidae; genus Udea; species Udea ferrugalis. Next base: position 15,428,713 of record OX465525.1, read on the forward strand.
ATTTACTTAAGGATAACTGTGTACACTTTCATAAGAATCTATTCCGTTGTTACTCAAGAGGTTCTGAATCATAAAAACAGAAGACCACTATTCGAAAAACGTTTCATTTTTATCTAATCTAAACCAGCCATGAGGATCCCACTGCTGGGCGAAGGCCTCTCTTCCCCTCATTCATTATATTCATTATTTTCATATATGTCTATATGATGTCTAGGCTAATAAGAATGCTATGCTACGAGTATATATATAGACTTCGGCCTGAGTTCTCTACTTTTACTGGCCCAAGGGCCACTTGACCTGCTTGGACCAGCACACAGAATAATGTTAAGGCTAAAGATGTTCGTTAGTTTATTCACTAACATATATGTTTTTTTCCTATGTAGAGATGCTGGAGTATTTAACTTTCTGCTAAGAACAACAGACCAGTAGCCGTTCCGTTGTAAAAAACATTTATCCACCATGAATAAGGTATGACCATACCCAAACCTATGAAAATAAATCATGAAATATTATATTTTGAAACATAAATAAAAGTAAAATACAAGTTCAAAATTGAAAAGTGTCAGGTCAACTTTTTTATTCATCTTTTAGTAAAAAAAGCAAATAACAGTTACATTTAAGTCATTCAGAGCTTTAAGGTTCAAATATCTATGTTTTCATTAGTGGAATGTCATACTTGAAGAAAGTGAGTAAGTAATTGTTTTCTTTTGTTACCGTCAGAATTAGACATAATAAAATGATGTTTGTGGAAAAAGTGCTACATTTCCTGTTTCAAATCATTGTTATTTTCTGTGTGCCCAGTCGAATCAAAGAGGATAATGAGATTTTCCGAAATAATTCTCTGGTGTAAATTATCCGCCGTCAAACATTATGAGATCATCAATCAAGGAATCAACGATGGATCTATTTCACCCAAAACCTGCTCATGCCAGGCGAACGTCATCTCAATTTGACCCTATGCCATTAAAGTTCTCACATACATATTATTCTCAAACATGTACGTTAGGGTTATACCCGCCGAAGCAGGCACCTGCTTGTTTTGAGGTAATTTTCTGCGTGGACGAACTCAGTAGCGAGAATCTTTAATCGTGATGTCAACCCTTGTCAACATCTTATGTATTTCGAAGGATACGTCCGGCTTCGGTGTTGTGTTGTGATATTGTGTTTTTATAGATTGAGCTTTGAGTGACAGTGGATTTTGCATTTTTGGGTCTATTCTTATTTTTTTGTTAAACCATCAATGGACCCTCGACCCGGAGGTCGTTGAGCCGTTGGTTCGAATCCCGCGTGGACCAACAACATGTTTATATTTCTTCTGTGTTTTGCGCTTCCACTTGTACGCTAATATACCTCGTTGCGATTAGCTGCTGTGGTCGAAGTCAACCAGAAGCTATTGATATTTTAAGTTTAATTGGATAAACTACTTAAAAGTTAGTTTACTGATGTCCCTCTGTGTGTGTCTGTGGTTAGTTAGTCTAGACAAAAGAATGTTCTGGCATGCGATTAGTGTATATGCGATTAATCTACTCTGGTCTCCACTGAAGTTGTCTACATATTATTTCTTAATTAATTATTTGTTTAAACTAAATCCGGTCGAAAGTTACAACGGAAACAGTGAACGGACACTGTAAAGTCACACCGGGAGAGAAGGGACTCGCTTTATTAACATGGACTGATACGAGTTTTGTTTCACTAGAAGCTCTTCACTGAAGCCTTATTATTCAAAGCTCATTTTGTCTGCTCCCACAGCGCCTGTGGAATCCAAGTTAAGTCCACAAACGACTGTTCCGCTTTTTAGACATGCATCGAAACTCCAGTTTTGTATGAAACAAACTCATTTATGTGGAGTTCTGGCAGTTATAGTAGGGGAGCGCACGGTGCAAAATCTTGATTCACTCGGGCGCTCTTGAGACCTGGTGGATTTTGAAAATTAGATGGCAGATGGGAAAAAAGGTAATGTCGAGCGATCACATACTTTCAAAATTATAAAAAGTGGAGATATGAACCTACTCGTGATATTTCAAAGGGCTGTTAATTGTACCCCAACAAAGCCCTCTCCCAAAAACTGACGGATCGGATAAGACGCAAGCTCGTGGCGGTTTTTTAAAGTGCAAAAAATACTGTCATTTTGAAATACTCGAATGTGGCAGATGGTTGAGTTTGTCGTACTGGCCCTGGTTATTAAACGGGGTTTTTAGTACAATTTTTGGCTTTACTACTTTTAGCTACTTTGCGTTTACTTTCGCGTTGCTGTGACTTTATCAGAGTGGCGACTAGAATATGGATGCCGCTGTTTTGTATGAACCTGGAAAATGTAAAATTTGCTGCAAGTTATAATACGAGCGAGAAACTGGAACTTTTTTGTTTGCATGCGCATGATTTAGTATCCGCTGGTTCAGTATCTGAAAGCCAACAGACGGAAGCCTGTTTTTGTTAGGCGTGCAACTTGTTTACTGCTTTTCTGTAAAAGTTTCATTGGAAATTGTTTCATAAGTAAAACGATATAGCGATTTTAATGAACTAATGTTTGATCAGCAGGAAATCTATCAGAAAACATACAGACATAGTGAGTAGGTGTGCAATTATAACAACCCTTTGACCAAATGCCTCTGTTTATTTGTTTGTTGATCATGTTTTATACCTCCAAACCACTCAGACTGTCCTTATGAAAAACATTATTATTTCATTGTTCCTATTTACTTTCATCGAATCAATCTGCTGGCATTCTGCAATTTAAAAGTCAAGGTTAGCATCCTTGACTTTCGAATGTAATAAATTAATTGAAATCTACGTTACAGACTTATAATGTAACGTTTCATGATTAAAATAGCTCTAGGCAACTGCCGAATGTCCACAAAGTTTATCAACTTTGATTCGTATGTCTACATCTTTTAATGAACGAGTCCGAAAAAGTAAATTGTAATTACCATTGTCTGCAGGAGTTAAAACAACTTTGTTTTCCACTTGTGGTTTTATATCAGCATGAATTAGTGTTTATAAATAAAACACGTTTGTTTTATATACATTGGTGAAGATAAACGGAATGTTCTATTAATGAAAACAGTGAGGTAGGTATTTTAGTTTTGGGATGCGAATAGATATGCGTACGGGTTGATTAGTGTGGCCGGTATTCCGAACAAATACTTTTAATGCTTGTTACTAAGAGAAAAAGGCCGGGTTTGAAAAAATGTTTATTGAAAATCTTTGAAATGCTTAATTTTTAGTGAATGTATTTTAATTATTTCTGAGTTGAAAAAAACAAAAGATGGAAGTCTTCCATCTAGTCTAATTAAATAAATGAGGGAAAGTACGAGAATTATGCTCATATTACATTACATGTTACAGGAGTATTGCGGATTTGAAGCCAGGTGAAATAAATACAATATAACGTTATCATTGGTATAAAACGTTTCTGAAGTCAATGCAAAATTATCAGAGTTTTGTTAACATAGCCTAGATGTATTCTTTAATGTCACATAGATGTTTATCTATAGTGGAAATCGAATCCACGGCCACCGGCGCAAAAGCCATGGTCTCAAACTACTACAGCTAGTCACTGTGATCATGACGAATAAGCTGGCAATAGTTAGTATTTATTAAAACGGACAATTAATAGCAATAGTTAATGAAACAGACGATCAAGTGCTATCGTCGTTTCTTTCTTCCCTCAGTTAATGAGTCCTGGGCGCCGGCTGAGCCTTCTCAAGGGTCCTCGACGTCATTGTCCACGTTGCAATGTTTCATTCATTTCTCCTCTCCAATCGTGTCCTACTGAAGATAATCGGGCGATCGATAAGTAAGGTTGAATTCAAGTCGGGTTTTTGTGTCTTCATTTGTTTTCTTTCCGAGAAGGATGGTGGTCTATTAATCTCGTGATGGTTAGCAGTCCAGTTTGAACTACTTATTTGCGTTCAGTGGTTGGCAGCTAACTCAAACTGTAAAAAACAATAATCTCTATATTTCAAAATGAATTGCTGTTCATTAGTCTGACTAAAACTCGGGAACGTCTGGACCGAGTTGGCTAATTCTCGTTTTTAGAATATTTGGGAAGGTTTGAAAGGTGAGTGAAAATGCAAGGAATATGGTGACAAACAACAATTTAATTTCCTTAGCTACCTGTCAATGATTGACAACCGAACAACGTCTGTCGGGACAGCTAGTTAAATATACAGTGTGTCTGGTCACCAGTGTCGGACCCGTTAAGGTTCAGGAATATAGTCAATTTTATCGACAAGACTACTATTTTTTTCATCTTTTATAAGACTGTATTTTTGCAATTTAAATTCTACGTTTCAAGTGTTTTTTAAGAGTTTTAATAGGAGCTATTGTTTTTTATTGTTTTTTTTAAATCTACTTTTTGTCTACTCTTTCAGCTGTAGATCAAACCCTTTTTTATGCTTGTAGGTTCAGCAGATCGGTAGATATTGCTAAATAAATGAAACGTCCCAGCCTCGGCAAAAGAAAAAAAAATGGCCGCCATTTTTTTTTTAAACATTGGATTTGTTGATAAAATTCATTATATTAATGAACCTTAACGGGTCCGACATCGGTGACCAGACACACTGTATATAAATATCTTGTACATCGCACACCAAGATCATTTGACCCCAACCCGATCTTAACCAAAGCAAGCTCTTCTCCTACCTCGTTGAGTTGGTTTCAAATAAGGTCGGTGAAGTGTGGATTCCCAAGAGCTCCGTTCATGCCGGCATCAGTAAGCTTGACTTTGACTGCCTCCCCTTTTGTAACATACTCTTAACATCCCCTTTTGGGATATAACGAGTGGTCAGCGTTTTGTTATATAAAACTCTGTTTCAGACAAACCATTAGTTATGCTTCTTCTTGATAGTAGGTATCCTACGACTCTCTCTGTTTAACCACTGACTCGACTCTCTTTCATGAATTTGACGAATCATACATTCAAAGTACTCGTTATGAATGAGGGATACTTATGTATTTATTAATATAAATATATAGGTATACCTATATATTTATTAATATAAATATATAGGTATCCCTCATTGTCTGGAAGAGATCGCTCTCTAGCGATAAGACCGCCTAAATTGAACATTGTTCTCTGTAATTTGAGTGTAATGAAATGTTTTTGTACAATAAAGAATATCTATATTTATGGAAGTATGTTTGTAAATTCGCCTTCGGTTTTTTTCCATTATCTTGCACCATTGCATCTGTTTAATCTTGTTTCTCTAATGGAGGTTGAGATCGCTGATAGCGATAAGGCTGCCTAAATTGTACCAAGCATAAGAGTTCTTGTGCATTAAAGTATATCTATCTTATACTTAAATGCTAACTAAAAGATAGTTTTGAAATATGTTTATCCGTTGTCTAGTATCCCATAGATCTATGGTTTGCGTAGTTTCGGTCTTGACGCTTCAAAGTAGAAATGTCCCATGATGTTTAATGTAATTAGGCGATGTTGCCTCATTTTATTTTTGAGCATACAAGTGTTATAAATGAGTGGGTTAGTTTGGGGAATGACGTGTTGAAGCTGTTAAGTAAATTGAATTAGCACTAATAATGGAAACATACACTAATGGAACATTAGGTTCTGTTGTAGGAGTGCTGAATTGTATTGTCTCTAGATCTGTGAAGGCCTTTGTGACATAACAACAGCCGCTTGTAAAATGTTTTTAATCAACATTACAAATTGTGTTGTACCTATAAGATCTGAATTTAGTAGACAAACATTTGTGTTTGTGTATGTTTCGACGACCGTTCTGATGTAATGGTTGAAAATTGTATTCGTGTGCATGATAAGCCTGTTTGTTTTGGCATGGGTGTTTCATATGTATGATAAGTTTTTAATTTTGTTTTGTTTTGTAATATTACCTTTTGTTCCCAAGCGCGGCGCTGCAGTGCGGCCACGCTTGGAATCACTTTCATAGAGATTCATAGAAACCGACAAGCGACACTTATTGCAGTTTCCGGTCTCGGTCCGTCTTGGATTTGGAATTGTCCCGTGAATTTAATGTAAATAATATATATTTATGTATGTTTATCCGTTGTCTAGTTCCTGAAGTACAAACTTTGCTTAGTTCGGGCTAGACTGCGCTATCCACTTGCATCCAGCTCCTGTCAGCCATCCTGCCCAAATCATTACTCCACTTTGCCTGAGGGCGTAATACGAATTGCGTAACGATGGGTGATCACCCAAACTGAAAGCCAAGTTAAGCTGTTGGCCTTAACTGATGTCACTAGATGTCAGTAGTATAGCCAGGTAGCGTCTTGAAAATATTAAGCCTATATCTAGCTTTCAACATAATTTCCTGATGTCTGATGAGCGTTATTTGCTGCATAACATAACATAACATAACATACCCTCACGACCATATCCCTAATGGGTTAGTCAGAGGCACACTGACTGTTGCCGTCATGGTGAACGGAACATTCAGGAGCCCACATTTCGCCGAGGGAATTTGAACCCAACGTGGCAAGGGGCGAGCCTACCGCCGTTATCCGGGTTGCTTGGGTTTTATATCGGTGTTTTCCATCACCGGAGAGTTAGCCGCAAATTTTACAATGAACACAAAGTAGGTGTGTTCCGGCCGGATTCGATCTCGGGACCATCGGGTTCCGAGTCGGAGTGTTTAACCACTAGGCCACGACGCTCTCATTTGCTGCATAGTTACCCTAATAAGGCTCAGAGGCCATACAGCCCAATTATGGCACCGCTTAATCTCGTTTAGTTAATGTAGAGAACCGCCAACAGACTCCCGACCCAAATGAGTCGGCCGTGGAATGATTATGTAAGCTAAATTTGGAATATTGATAGAGATTCGGCGTTTAAAATGCTGGTTCTCCATACTGCTAATGTTTTTTTCGACCTCTTTTGTTAAACATAACAGAAACGTAGAGATCGTCTAACCTGAAATGACGTGCCCCTCCTCTGCATCTTCGCATACAAGCAAGTACTTTTGTACGCGTTTGCGGTGAAGAGGCGCGTCATTTCAGCTTAGACGATCTCTCCTTTTGAAAACATCTGCTTGTACCACCAAATACTCAACTGAAATATCTTTGGGACTTTTTAGGCATTGATTATATATATTTGCCTGATGATAGGTTAGGGTGGTAGCCACTAGGTGAATACTCACTCAGGTTCAGCTCAAGACTCAGGTTAGGCTCGGTGGTTGGGAATTGAGAGGTGGTTGCCCAAGGCAATCACAATAAGTCGCAGACGATCCAATGTAGCGATGTCGTTTTGTTCTAGATACATTTTTTGTAATGAAAACAATAAGACTTTGGAGAAATATACGGCTTATATCTTCGATGCGTCGCTAGACGCCAGGACTTATAATCCCGACAAGTTAAAGATGTCTGCCAGGGTCTACTGCTTAATGTGCCTTGCCATAGGAAGCACGGAGATGCACGAAATGACTGACAATAACAAATAAGAACGCTCGTACTGGTTGGGGGTCTACCATACGTTTAGAACTATGCCAAACGGGGTAGTCGGAGGCACACTGATTGATGCCAGCATGGTGAACGAAACATTTAGAAACCCACTTTTTGGCGAATGAATTTGAATCCAAAGTGTTGAGGCCTATCCGGCTAACCCACCGCTATACGGGTTGTTTTGCCGCGAATTCTTTAGAGAACACAAAGGATGGAATTCGTCGGTTTTGAACTCGGAACCCAGCCAGAGTGTTAACCACAGGGTCACGACGCTCTTAACGGGTCTAACATCTGGGTGCTCTACAGCTAATGAAGACGTCTTCAAGTTAACCAATTTGTTGAAGCGCTTTCCTAATAAGGCCCAGAGGCCATACTAGCCAATAATAGCACCACTTAATCTTGTTAGCTAATGTTCGGAAGCACACGCTCCCGACCTAATTCTTGATCAATCGATACTTCCCTTTCGAATACCTCTAATGTGGGTATTAGTGAATAACTGTTTTATGTTTTTAATCATGGATAACAATTTTCCTTTTATTTTTCATATTATCAAAGTCGTATCCGACGGATAGCATCATCTTGTTAAAAGGTAACTCTTGTCGACTCTTCTGAATGTGGTTTTATCTTGAATAAATATTTTTTGTACTTAAGCTTCAAAAACCACTTTATTTTCTTTTGTTGAATAACTAAAATTAACTCATGCGGCTTAAATTCGCTGAAAGTTAATACTTAAGCATGTGATTTATTATTGATGCTAAATATTGAAAACCTATTATTGAATTATTAATTTAAAAGCTTGCGGTCAGCAGCCATTTTGTATTTGACCTTCTGTATGTTTAATTTTGTCACCGGACTATTTAGCGCCGACGTTGAAATATATTTAACTACTGATTTCCAAGTTTGGGAGTTTATGAACAAAAATGATAAGCGAAATGTTCACATGTATGTTTTATGCTAAATTCTTGAATTTTGTCCTGTTTTGGCACTGTGTTGTGTTTCAGCAGCGCGCCTCAAAGATATTTTCCATGCAAAGGATCAAAAAGGGCAAAAATACTTTACAGTCTTTTAAGCTTCCTCGAATACCAAAGCGGGTATCTTGAGCTTTTATATCATTCATATGTTTCGTTGAGTACATAGATGTATATGTATGTCACAGCCACATCATGTACTATATAGATTTTACTGTCTAATTAAAACGTAAACCAATCTGTTCAAGTTATTCAGGACATTTTAGTAGACTTATTGCCGCACTCAGAGACGTCAATTAACGTTAATGGTTCATAAGTGTCGAAATTTTCTATTCTTAAAAGTTCTTTATTCAATTTGTTGTAAAGTCTCTTTTGAAAAATGGAATTTTGACTCTAATGCACCATTAACATTAATTGACGTCTCTGAGTGCGGCAATTAGATTAGAACATTTATTTTTCTCATGTTCTCAAGTTCGAAAAGTTGCTTAGATATAATATCCTATTGAGGAATTTGGAGACGGTGTGTAAATAAAAAGGTATAAAAAACACAAAATTAATTCCAAAACAAAGAGAAGAGATCTTTAGGTAGGTCGGGTACACACGTAATCCGACAAACATAGTGACGCAACAGCGCATTATCATACAGCTATTTACACTATGGCATGAGAGGTCGGCATTTAACGACGATATTACAGAGATGGGAGTGAGATCAGAATATTACCATTCTCTCTTATTATGCGCAAAGCAGTAGCATGTGTGTGGTACTTTTAGACTTGTACTAATCAATAAGATATTTTTTTATAAATAAGATAAGAGAAAATGTATGACAGCATTTAAACTAGAGAAGAAGATAGCAGAGTAAGATAAGCAGTAAGATGGGAATTGAAGAACTAATAGCAGAAATAGCTTTACAAGCAGTAAACAATCGACAAGACCAACAAGCTGCAAGCTGTGAATATACCTCAGAATTACCAGTTTTCTAGGAGCTATCTTAAGAACGCCTTTGTTCGTCCTGTCTGCAACTCATATGACTCTGTCTAGCCTTGGATAGACCTTGACAATTCACACTATCAGCCACACATCATCAACAGTCAAATTCATGGGCAATGGGCGGTCAAAATTGAGTACTTAGCAGTTTACTAAGTATGAACTTTTTTTAACTTTCATGCTCACTAACACTTAAATCGTAAAATACAATATATTTTTTAAGTTGTTGAGGAGTACTTAGCTGACAGTTGAATATGGCATAGCAAAGATGCTTCTACCTTTTTATTCAAAGACTAATCGAGTCTCTTTTGTAACTTCTCCGGCCTTTCGTCACTATGAGAATAACAGCGAGAGAGTGGCGCCACATAGATAACACCTGAGTTACAGCTTCCCATCCCCTAAAATGGGTTACATAAATTTGGGCACGTGTTAACCGAAGGGTGCCTGTCTGGGCCCATCCGCCGGATTGGGTCAATATTGCCTTACTGCCACTTGCTTTAGAGCTAGGGCATTACCCTACTAAATACGGTCATGATTGAATCATTTAAGGATTATATTTGAATAAATAAATTGGACAGTGGATATTTTATCACACAGCACCGTCCTGAGTTAAGGCAAGCTAGACAACAGATAAACATACTTAAAGACTTATAATAAATCTGTAGACAGGCCAATTCTGTACATGAAATATATTTAAAAAATAACTATCAAGGGGTAATTAGGGATCGCTACTGATGCCAAAAATGCAATCAGTAAATTTTTTGTCTGTCTGTCTGTCTGCTGTATGTTCGTTATAGAAACAAAAACTACTTGACGGATTTTAACGAAATTTGGCACAATTATTCTTCATACTCTATAGTATTTATTACGTTTAAGTACGATCTTTTTATTACGTTACGATCAGTAGGAGCAGAGCAGTGAAGGGTAATGTTGAGAAAACGGGATAAGTTACTCCATTTTTTACACATAAGAACTACTAGATGGATTTAAATGAAACTCTACAGTAATATAGTTAATGCATCTGAATAAGACATTACAATTACAATTTATAAAGATATATCAATTTTTTTTAAACTCATGTCCACGCGGACGAAGTCGCGGGCGGCCGCTAGTAAAAAATAAGTGTGTGTAATTTTTCATTTAGGTAGTTTCATTTTATTAAATAGTCTTTTAAACTGTCCTGATGCCAGCTCAATGCTCCTATCAGCAAACAACTTTCACCATAAACTTACTCTAACCAATTCGGCTCTATCTAACCTACAAGACAACCACATCAAAAATGTCTCATTAAAAATAACATCACATCTCTGAAGAGTAATACCTATATAAGTGAAATCCTCATGATACGCCATAGAGAGGAGAACGGGTAAATGAGTCCTAAGCCGGCCGCTGAGTAGGTCGCTGTAAGAGGATCCGGTGTAAGACGATTATAATATCACGATGAAAGGCAAATGTGTGCCTATTTCGAGCATTAAGTCTTTTCTATATTTAGATATTCTCTCTGTCTAGATCAAGGAAGGATTATTTTGTACCCAGAGGTAACACCTGGTTTCTAAATTATTATTTTCATGGAATTTTGTTAGTTAGTTCCACTAATAAAAAATAATTCACTTAGGTAGATGCTGACGAAAGATCATGATAGAGTCTGGTCAGCATACTAACCACCAAATTCACAAACACAAATAAACGTCCCTTTTAGTTCTATTGTCATTTTACGGGACAGCACGAGCATGAGCGTGAGCGCGTGCTTGGCGTTGATTGACGTTTGTGAATTCGGGGGTTCGAAAAAGACTTCGGGCAATAGTAAAAAGTTTATTCTGAAATTCGGTTTAACGTAGTTCGGTATAATGACACTTATGTCAAAAGATACTTCGACGAGTTGAAAATATGTATGTCAAACAAAACATCTGGCAAATGAAATGTTGGTCAATAGTTTTCAGTCAAATGAAATTCGGAGTAGTAAATTTCGGACAAGTGACGGGTTCCCCTTTCCGGACTATGTTTAGTGCTAGTCTACGAAATCATCTATCGAGTATAGAAAAGTTTAGAATCACTTACTTGAACCAATTTCAACCAATTTCAAGTAAGTGATTCTAAACTTTTGCTCGCGAGTGTGGTTAAGTAATCTACGTAGAAAATAAGAAATAGCTAGAAATAGATGAAATCAACAACGTTTTATCGCGTAGCCGCACTTGTAAAATAAACTGAAATGAATAATTCAGGGGCTGAAAGCATATTACATGATTTTGATACGATTCAGATGAAAGAAAAACATCTTATAGTCGGTATTTCATGAGTAAAGGCTTATTTGTAAAACATGTCTAGAATTTCAAGCATTTTACTCTAACTTTTGCAAGCGTTCAGCTAATTTAAAAAACTAATGTGTCGATATTTATCTATTCGTACAAAATTGAATTGGTATGTCAGCGAATTTTAAATTTGTTAAAATGATGTCTCTAGAGTGATTTTGAACCTCAATGGCAACAATTGGTTCTGATAGCTGAAATTACTACACAGTCAGCGGCTTATAAGCTCACCCAATTCCGCTCTCTTTGCTCATGACAACTCTTCGCAGTGATCCAAAGAAGAAGGATAACTTGTCGTGAATGGTTGATCGTGCATTGAAACTTTTGATCCAAATAAGAGTCATAAAAATTGGTCATGTAGGCCCAATGACTTGTTACTAGGAACCAGATCCCAAACCAGAGTAACGTCGGGCAAAGCCTAAAATACAATAAACCACTAGATCGGAAGGCATATCTATGCTAATGGTTTCCTTAATTCGCCTGTTTTCCTCTTTCAGTTGTAAATCTATGGCAAACGGCGACGATTTACAATCGAATCGGAATTCCAAAGAGGGGCTATCCGACCGGAAATTCTTAGCCACCGTTCGATGAGTCTGCATCTGCTTGACCTTGTTTTTGTCTAGCCTGCGATCTTTAGATCGTTGTTTTTTGTTATTTTTAGAAACAAGGTTAGCCGCCGACGTTTTCATAATTTTCTGACCGTGTTATGATCGGGGTTTCTTTACTTTTCTTCAATGTAGAAAACGTCTTTGCGTAGTTATAGGCTCTTGAAAGTGACTTATTGGGATGCGGTATGTAAGTGTCTTGTATTATTAGTATGCATGATGTCTTAGCCCTTAACAATTACTATCGAAAATTGTTGACCATTGCAGCTAGGAAACGGACATTTAGAAATCACGAGTTACGATTTCAATTGAGTCAAGATATTATTGAAAATCATCGTGTCTGGGGACAGTGAAAATTGTTAAAAAAATGGGTCATCACAAACAATAATAAAAATCAGTATTAACACAGAACCGCAAACGTTCTGTCTGAAATTGGAAGCCCTCAGCTGTAAACGAGTGCAATCTCTGATGACTTACCTACTACTGTTTTAAATTTTTGGAATTTCTCGACCGAAAATGAAAGTTAAGTAGAAAGTAAGGCTAACTATGCGTGTGTGCTTGCTTAGTTAAGAGTGCGTATAAACCCAGCAAATTATTAAAATTCACCCGCGCCCCCTTCTCTGCGAACACTATCGCCCGCCGAACCACAATACATCTCTCTCGCTCGCTCAACGCGTAGCTTCCGTAGTATACGTAAAACAATCAGATAACACAGTGGGCATTATTTTTGTGAATACATTACCTACATTTTAATGTGTGTAATTTTACTTTGTACATAAGTTGAATGTTATGTTGTAGATAGTAGTCTCATCTTTTAAATTATTTTTAAGGATCGGTATGCAAAAGGTAAAAACAGGATCCTACTACAAAGACTACACTGTCTATCTGTCACCAGTTGATTTTTTCACAATAAATACTAAATACTAGCAGCCGCCCGCGACTTCGTCCGCGTGGACTTAACTGTATGTGAAAAAAGATTTTCCCGCTTTTCTGTAGAAATTTTCCTGATTTTTCTTTGCTATAAACCTCACGGAGCCCGAGACCATTCCAACAAATGAAAAACCATGGAAATCGGTTAGTGCGTTCTGGAGTTATAGCGTCAGGAAGGAAAACACGACTTATTTTTATATACTAAAAATATAAATAAAATATTTTAAAGTAAATACACAAGCGGGTTTTTTTTGCGTTCTTTGTTCTATATTGGTGACGGTAATAGGTGGACGTTTTTGTATATTTATAAAAAAAAGCTCCCCGGTGTCATGATTTGACCCGCCTTTTTTTTCGTGGGGAAATCTTCATGCATACCTCGCCGCCCGGGGAGACAACGAAGTTATGTTGGACTCCTACCGACTAAAACCCCGCGGCCGCTACCACGCGCCTCAAGGCGCTTGCAGGCCGCACTGGCCCCGTAACCCCACGTGTCGCCCTTACGGGCCTCAGCGAGTGGGTGGCTAGTCCACCACACTGCCACTCCTGAGTTCTATTCGCTTCCCGGCGGTTGGACCCTACCACCGGTACTAAGCCCCCTCGCAACGCCAAGGTGAGAACTCATGAGGGGGTGGTTTGACTCTCCTCCACCAACTGAAGACGAATTAAAGGGTCGCATCCCGCCTGGCGCGATTGTCAGCGATTATAATAATAGATTTACAATTGTATCTAGTTTATAGGGCGTTGAAAGGTGAATGAAAAATGAAAATGAATGCCAAAAACATCATCTTTATTTCAAGTATGTACATAAAATACGAGGGTCATTCAATAAATACTTACTTAGCCTACAAAAAGTGAAGGAAAATTTTGGAAAATGGCAATTTATTTTTCAACATAGTCTCCATTCAGTTCGATACACTTAGCACAGCGATGCTCAAACTTTTTTAACCCGTCCGAAAAACAGTTTTTGTCAAACTCTGCAAAATAGGCCTCCGTGGCGGCAATGACCTCCTCATTTGATCCATATCTATTCCCGGGGAGTGTTTTTTTTCAGATTAGGAAACAGAAAGAAGTCTCAAGGGGCCAACTCTGGAGAATATGGTGGATGGGGCAGCAATTTGTAGCGCAATTCGACCAATTTGACCATGGCAACGGCAGACGTGTGAACCGGTGCGCTGTCGTGGTGAAACAGCACGTTTTTCTTCGCCAGGTGGGGTCGGTTTTTCTTTAATTCGGCGTCGAATCAGCCCAATAAATCGGCATAGTAAAGCCCTGTTATAGTTTTACCCTTCTCGAGGTAATCGATGTAGATCAAACCTTGTGAATCCCAGAAAACGGTGGCCATAACTTTTCCGGCCGATTTTACAGTTTTCGCCTTCTTTCCAGCATGTTCCCCGGTCTGAACCCTTTGTTTTGATTGCTTCTCGGTCTCTGGTGTGTACCAGTGGATCCAGGTTTCATCGACGGTCACAAAACGACTCAAAAACTCCGCGGGATTCCGCCTAAACAGCGCCAAACACGTCTCCGATGTGGTCCCACGGTTGCGCTTGTTGTTGGTTGCTTGTTTTTTCTACATTTGGTGCGTCATTGTGGGAAGATTCATGGCTACACTCAATTCTTGAAATTGTTCTAAGCCAATGCCTACACTAGTAATCCCAGTGACAGCGGCTGTGTTTATGTCTAGGTTCTGGGTTGGTTGTGGATCTGACGTGTTCAGTATGAATTCATTTGGCTTTGCCAAATGAATACACATATTACACGAAAGTTTCAGTTTGAATAAAAACCCACTTTACCCACGTTTCTCCTGTGATGTTTAAGTTAGATAGAGTGCAACCGAATTGAGGAGCATGATTCGATACCATTTTTATTTTTTCAAAAAAGTACAAGCTGCCTATTATCACTCTCTCTGCTGCATCGTACAAATTTTCAGCTTGATCTTCATTCTGAGCTTGTGGCCGACTACTTAGAGTGCGTCGTCGCTTCAATGAACTGTAATGAAAAAGTTCAGCTATTTCCAAAAAAAACCATGCAGAAATGACACAGTAGAAAAAAATTAATGCGGAAGCCATATTTTACGGAATTTATGTTAAAAAAAGGCACAAATTACCCACTATTAGGAAAGTCATTTGCAATTGAGCATTGAAGTACTCGTAGCAAGTGGCGTTCTGAGTCAAAATATCGCTTGGCTCATGCGTTTTGTGGTTGCAGTTCCAACCACCCCACCCAAATCCACCCTTTTCCGTTCAACTGATCGGATTTATTATATATTTACAGGAGAGTGCAAAGCAGCGGCCAGGCAAAAAAGTAGGCGGGAAATGGTTAATTTCGGCGTCTGTTTGCGCTTAGTTACTTTAATTTAAGAAAGGATGGTTTGGAAAGTGATAACTTTATCAGAAATTATCTAACGTTATTTCTCAAATGACTATATCCCATTCGTTATTTTTCTAATGACAGGTCTCCACTAGTTTAAATGTTATCGATTGTACTATAAGAATTTAGGCGGATACTTCTCTGGAGTATTCTCTTCATTCCTCGAGTAATCATTACGGTAAGTATTTTTTTCTGGCTGACAATAGTCTGTAGATATAGGCTGTCTATTAGGGTCTACATTTTCCAAATTCAATGTTGTTCTGTAAAATAAACACAGTACTTAGTATATTTACTCAACTTTATAAAAAAAAAAACCCAAGATGGAAAAGCGAGTATGGATACTATTTTTAAAGAAAACTACATAGTCGACGACGCGCATGCCTCCACAACTTCATTTTGATCACATCTGTCAGATTGTAAAATATTTTGAGATACAGCAATTCTGAAAATTAAATATTATTTGAAAACAATTAACTTACAATAAATACCTGGTGGATTGAAACAAATTCCTTCGAAATCAACCTATTATTTGAAGAGACCAACTAAAGTCATGTGATTACTTAGCATATACTTTACACCATCTGTTTACGTCATCTTACTAGATCGACTCAAATGAATTTATTTCTCTTAAAATACAATACAACATACCTTCGACAATTAGCCATCCTTTCAGTTTGTAACTTTTTTAGCTCTCGTTTACTAAGTCTTTTTAAAGTCCTTTTCTTTTTCCCCATTTCACTATTTATTTTGAAACTCGGAGCAGCTAAGAATTTGAGCGTAGTCTTCTCGTCTCAACGGAGCGATCGGTACTGATGTGTGAAATAGAAATATGTGTCAAGCTTCACAAACGTGCGACGGGAGATGGCTTTTTCCGCGGAATCAAAACGTATTAAGTGCCAAAAGTGTTTAATCGTTATAAATCCAAAACTAAAAGGAATTTTAAAAAATTACTAGACATAGCCCTTACTTATTTTTCAATATAGTTATTTATAAACAAATTGTCATCATAGTAATTGCCATGTACAGTATAAAACGAAAAAAAGGGAAAATCAGACGTAACTTCGTGATTTTTTTTATCGAGATAATTTAATTATTTTATGTTTTTGATCAAACACAACCCTTGAAAATATCATGTAGCGTAACATTTAATAAATTCATAAAATTTCATCTAGTATTTATCACGTACAATCAAGAAAAAGATTGGTAGTTTTGCTTTATGCGCACTCTTAACGTCCATTTGATATTTTGCTAGTGCCTAGAGATATTCATTGGAAATATAATTCTAAATAGTATTAGATAGTTTCAAGATAAGCCTTTATTAATTAAAAACGGAGTGAGTGTGTAAATAGAAGAAGTGTTTTATTTTTGTAGGATTCAAACTTGGAATAGACATTACAAAGTGTTGATTTTTTAATGTTCCCTTGACCATACTGGCAGCAATCAGCATATTTTATATCTTGAGGTGAAGGTGGGAGCGTATGTAGAAATAAGCGTTATTTTGAAATATCTAACTAAGTACGCATGCGTACGTACGTACGTATGCGTAAAGCTAGAGTAGAATTGGTCGTTTGTTGTTATGATAACCAGTAGGAAAGTTTTTGTAGGGTGACATTGCCTATTATCCTAATTGAAATTCAGATATGCAAACAAGACGCGACGACTGACTGCTGAGCGAGTTTGCCGTGCGACAAAATTAGCGTACACGCGAACGAGCTGAGTTCTGGCAACTCTATTATCAGGGTTATCGCCTGTGTTGGGATTAAATGAATGAATTTCCTTAATTCATTCTTTATCTTCCCAAATAAAAGCAAAACTGACGGCCTTAATATCAACGCACAGACCTAACTACTGTTCCTAGAAACTTTAAATTTTGGTACGAGAGTTCCTTTCATGACGTAAGTGAGCACTTAAAAAAGGGTTTCATTTTAGAAATTCAACGAATAAGATGGGACAGCCCAAGCGGACAGAGTCATGGGTGGCCGCTAGTTGTAGAATAAAAAAGTGATTGTACAATTGGTGGCTAACTCTTCGTTGATGAAAAACACTGATAAAACCCATGCAACCCGGATAACGGCTATCGAGTCGACGGTGAAATATGGGCTTCTGAATGTTCCGTTGACAAAGACGGCTACTACTTTTTAGTGTGCCTCTGACTACCCCCATTGGGAATAAAGTCGTGAGGCTATGTTATGTAAAAAAGTAAAGTGAGCTGTGAAATACACCATTAAATGGTAATTTTTTAATAAGGCTACTAAACAGTCAGTGAGCAGTGGGTTTCATAATCAGCCCTTCAGATTAATCTCGCAAGAAGAATGAACGTCGAAGAACTGTTTTCGAGTAACATTTTTCAACTCTCGATATAATTGGAGCTGCGAATACAGAATAGCCGTCGGGCCGAATTGGAATATGCCTCTTGCATTTTAATGTCGAGACGGCAGTCATTATGAGACCTGTAACAATTATTTTTGTGTCGCTCTAACCGTTAATTGAAAATGTTGAAAGCTCGTTGTTGTATTCCAACTCTGGATGCGAATATCAATTTGATTTATAAAACGTTGATACCGAAATACAGATTTAGCGTAGATATGAGAAAAATACCTAAACAGGGTCGGTAAATTACCTTTTTGTCGCAAACTAGCTTAGACTGGGACTCGAAACATAACTATTCACGAAAGACTATTTATGTTTCTACCTTGATAAGTTATCTTGACTAGTTTGAGAAATATCGTAATTTATGTAAATTGCAACAATTTTTGCTTGACAGTGTATTTTAAAGTGGTTCATAAGATAACACACTAGACTGGCAAACCATCGGAAGACTGACTTGTCAAGCTCAAATAAATTGAATAGTGAGTGCCTTAGTGCAAAATGACAATCTCAAACAAATAATAAGTGTCAAAAACCTAAATTCAAAATTCGAATACGTTTCGAGATTCGCTATTGCCCGAGTACCGTGCGCGTGAGTTTCCGCGGAGTGTGCCGGCGGCAGGATAAGCGCGCGAGTGGTCGGGGCGACGCAGACCGCCGCGTGCGCCGCGCGGGGCGCCGCCAAGCTGGGCGAGCACGCGGCGATGCTCGCTGTCGCCATATGTTGCATACTGGTGCTGCTGCTGGTCTTCATCATACTGATCATCGTCGTCGGACAGAACGTAGAGCCAAAGATTGGCTCCTAGCGGCGGAGAGGTAACTAGCATATAAGACTGAATGTTTTGTATCGATGTGTTTGAAGGTTATATCTGAAGCACCTGTTTCTGGAGGTTACCAACAACAAACTTTAATAAAACTTGTTTACATGTACCCTGAATGAAAAAAAGATATAATGGAAATAAGGAGGTACGAGTTATTTGGTAAAACTCAAAGTATAGAAAAAAATCAATATAGTCATGGTCATAGTTAGGTGCGGTCCTACTTTGCTTTCTACTCACCCAATATACTAATGTCGCAGCGAGCCTACGATAAACCACCAGACAGATACCTACCCCACACTTTCTCAGTTAGTAGAGCATTCTTTTAAAAATAGGTTTATAGACAAAATCGATGATATGACGTCAATTCTTTTCAGACAAAAATCTGAAAGAAACACAAGATATCCAAGAAAACATTTTCAAAGCTCAACCCAATGCGTATTATCTACCAACTTAAGCCACTAACGAGCCAGGTGAAGGTCAAACACCTCCACAAGGGCTAATTAATACGATCCCCTTAGGCGGGCTGCCCACGTCTGCATGGCGCTGGGCGGAGCGGGGCCTTTGATTTAATTGAACATGATGCTGGGCTCACCGCATTGTGTTGTTATTGCAGATTCGAATTCAATCACTTTGAGATATTGGGCATGTTCGGTAAATGAAAAAAAAATAAGTCTTGCAACATAATACTTTCATTGTAGTATTTCATTTCTCTGTAAGCATTTTTAGGTAATTGTTTTCTTTGTGCAAGTGCAAGCAGTGTATCTTATCTTACTTTTTTCAATATGGTAAGATATTTTAAATATCTATTTACCTGTAATAATTGCCTTGGGTTCACAAGAGATTTCACTACTGACTAAACTGAGTGTCCAAAACTTCGTCAGATATTTTGACTTAATATCAGTCATAATGGACACTCTCCTACTACTTTGATTGGCGTGTTTAGCTTCACAGCGGTGATTGTTGTCGTCTCGTCATACGTATTCAATGGGATTTCAACTCAAAAGTTAGTTATTTTTGACCACTGATTAGTTTTAATTTAAAATAGTTAATACTCGTTTTAGCTGTGTTGAATATGTAAAGCTGCTGTGCTCGCATATGTGATCATTGAGGTAGTCAAATAATTACGGTCCTTGTGACAATAAACGTGACCATGTTATTCTAAACACAAAGGTTTAATGTACAATACGTGCAAGTCCCCCCTCATCAAAGACTTAAGTATGTGCAGTTTATTTTAGTTGAATAAAATTAGAATTGTTTTATTTTACTAGTGGAGTACTTTTGTATAGTCAACGGCACATCAGGCTACCCATTTTCGTTTTTTATCCTGCTCTTGCCAAATGTCTTTGCAATAGACCAAGGAGGACTGACCAGAATGGGTAGTGTGATGTGCCGTTGACCGTACATTCTTAGTGAGACCAGCGCTGAAGCTGCAGAAGAGTTTAGGCCGATTGCATTTATTTTTACATAGTTAATTGTTCAAAAAGTCATGAAATGAACTGGATCATAATCCTTAATGACTTAATGACTTTCATGACTGAAGTTTCGTTTTTAATCCACCCAAAGCAGAATTTTTTGTCAAAAATATCATATCAGGATAGAATTGCTTTGTTATGTATTTAATTTTGCAATACAGCATGGACCAGGATCTAACATTTAATTTATTATAATGGCAGAACTAATCAGTTTCGCGCGTAGTGAATCCGCTGTATTTCTAAACTCTTATTATAGCCAGCAAAACATAATTCCATTCGAAAGACCAGCTGGGCACTGTCACGTTATATAGCTACTGTACCGCTCTTTTCACAAAGCAAATACAAACTCAGCTATAACTCCCGAAGCGGTACAATCTACGACGCCCACGTGCCTTTATCGAAGGCTTTTACAAACACGGATATTTAGTATTTGTCGGCGTCCCCTCGCCCCAGCCTCCCTTTGTTACATCCTGAACACACCGCGTTCGGTACACGCACGTGCTGCGTACGACTTGTACCTCTATATGAATACTTTATAGCCGTTGTTTAGGCTAGTGTTGTTGACTTGTCGATAATACGGCTCAAAGTCATGTTTTTTGAATAAAGGGTTGTTGTAGTAAATATCTCTCGGACTGTAAATATCTTATAGGCATTGTGCTTCATTTTCTTAATTATTTACTATCGGGTTCACCTCTCATTAGTCTTAGGTCTATCTTACCTAGATACAAAGATGTTTTTTAATAACTAGCCAAATTATCTTCAAGGAAGGAAAAATATTTTGTACTCGAGATTTTCAACCTATCTTCTAAAAAAAATTAAATTATATGAAGACATATAACGCTTTGTGTCCAACTTTCTTCCTGAAAAAAAAACAATGACAATGTTCGTCTTGAAATGTTTGACCTAGGTGAAGATCAAACCAACGACCCACGTCTTCATAGGCATATAAGTTATTAATGGGTAGTAACAGAGTTATAACGGAAGTTAAGGAGTTAAATTTACAACCATTGATTGAATCGATACCATCAACGCTTAACAACCTTTACCAGTTCTATACAATAGGTATCATGTGTTGAAAATTATGTGTTAGTGTATTAACAAGGATTTACTTGATACTTAATTGTATCGATTCTATGACTATTTTTAGAGGGTGCCACGCCCTTTGTAATTTGGGATTTCCGGTAGAGTTGATTTATTTTCACAACACGCTAGGTAATCTTCGTTATTGAATGAGTGTCCTAGTATAATAGATTTAGCTGTCAAGCAAATACTATGGATTTTACTTATTCAGAACAAGTATTTACTTTTAAGCCAAAGTGTTTCATCATTAACAACAAGTCACAAGTGAGCTACATAGCTTTTATAGATGAGATGGATGGCTGGATAATACAATACATGGGCACATTTTGTTTCAATGTCAGACAAAAGGAAAAAAACTTACTATGTTTATTATCTATTCTCCATAGAAACAACTTCTGTACCGGTGACATTAAGAGTTTCTTACATATTTTTGTAGTGTAAATTATTTTACTGACTTTTAATGAACAGAGAAAGAAAGCAAGAAACTTTATTCGAACACTTGTAAAAGATTACATGAAATTAATACTTTTCGTTTTCATTTTAAGCGATATCTTTCGGACAAGCCTCGAAGGTTATGTGGATAAGTGTAAGATAGCTTTCTCAATGAAATGCAAATTAAAATACTAAAAAGTTATTTCAAAACAGACAATCCTGAATTATTTCAATACACAACTCATTTAAACAAAATCTTGTTAATCTCATTATAGATAAGTGTCGTTCCTAAACACTACTTTAGTACTTATCTATGCAGTGTTGCATCAGATCTATAAAGACCTTGATAGATCCGACAAAGCTGATGCAACAAAATCTGATTGAAAATCTATTTTTATCAAACCTAAGATAAGTAACGGAGTCAGTCCCAACTTCTTGATCTAAGTTTGTCTCGCAAATATTTAATAAGCTTGGAACTGTTTTGAGAGTAACTTGATGATTCATAAGTTGATTAACGGGAAGTTTGCTATTGAATCTAACATAATAATGCCTGTATTTTATGTATTTGATGGCTTTTTAAAACTAATTGTGTTAAAACGGTTCTTTTTTGCTGAATTAAGACCCGGGGTGACCATTTTGAGTAATCGCGCAGCCCAGTCTTGTAGGGTTGTGTTTGTAGAGTCGCGACATCGATATATCTACACATATCGATGGCTGTCTGTGGGCTGAAACGTCTCAATGGCCTCGAGAACCTTTGACGAATGTGGCAGTACAGCCGATTGCTCGTTAGCAACACGCTCGAGCTGCTTTCTATCCAGTCTGTCTATTGGTAACATTATCTGAATAGAACACCTATGTAAATGTAAATTTCTGAATGATTTAACATAACATTATTGACATGTTAAACATATACATCACTATATTGCAGATTAGCGAACAAGGTGCGGGCCGCTGATAGTTATATAATAGGCATGATGACTGTATTTTTTTTTTGTTTATTATCGAAAGACCTTACATTTATGTAAACAATCCTCAAAGAATCACTTCATCTGGATCAATACCACCAGAGATATCACAATTTGAAATGCACATTTTTGGACTTGCCCAAAAACGCTCCATACAAAAGTGACAGCGACAGTGACGTCACTGTCGCTGTTTTTGTAAGGAGCGCGTAATAACTTTGTTCGACAGCTATATTCAATATTGCGTTTATGATAATGGTCTCCTAACATAATTCCTTCATAATAGTTTGGGTTACAAAAAAGTGATATTGTTTTACAAAAATTTAACACATATGAAATGGACTTGCCCACCCAAGTTTGCAGGCCTATTGTAGCCTCATTTTGAAACGAATTTCGATTGTGGTTTTACAATAACATTTGTAATCAATTATTATTTTTGGGGAACATAAAAAAACATGCAAAATCACTCATAGTCATCTACCCTATTATGTTTACATAGGAAACATCATAACCATCACTTAGGCTATGCTGACCCTGTTAAAACGTTCTCAAAGTGTCTTTAATAATCAAGTTCAATCTCATGTTTCTTAATCATTTAGAAGAGATACTATCTTAGAAACTAGTCCATGACAGTAAGCGGTGCTATGATAGAAAGTTACATAATTGATGTACATGAAAATGTTTCGCTAAATGTGTTGATAATCGCAAAACACGAGTTCGGTGGAATTGATTTTCCTGATTTATTTTTGTTGTGCTTGGTGAAGTCTGAGAAAGTTTCTTAAGCACAGAAAAACGAGGGAAATAGTAAAAATGTTGTACCTGCCAAATGGGACGGTAAGTGCATTCGTAGTTGGCTGTCAAATACCTATCGTTTTTGTTGAAATGTCGCAGTCCCATAGTAATATTTGACAGAACGATGTCTGTCGGGATAGTCAATTTTAAACAAATGTACACAAAAACCATAGCTACATTACTTATAAAAATAAGAAATAGATTAGCTTATCGCAGATCTCACTGGCACTCTGAAAAGGACCTTTTTCGAACTGTTTTTCGAAGTCTGGAATTCCTTTGTGCTCAAAAGTAAGTTTTGGAGTTAGAATCCAAAAACAATTATTCAATTGAAAAAGGATCGCGACGCTATTGAAAACATTTCTCAAGTTCCTTGCTCTGGGCTTTGAATACTAATGCTTTTTTAAAAGCGAAAACATAGACTGAAATAATTCAAGTCAGTTACATTCTTAGAACAAAAATCAGAAAAATATTGCTGTTAGCTACAATTATTCTTGGGGCACCTTTTCTTGAGCGCTTCGTTGTTTTTTTTGAATTTTTATCGTTTTGTTACTTCAGAAACTAGATAATTGCATAACACGACAGTGAAAAACGCCTCCGTGACTATGCAACTAAACGAAACCACTCATTTTGATTGAAATATACAAGTAGTGTACTTATGTGAAGTTAGGGTGTGTTGATATTCAGGAGCTTTGTTCTACGAAATATCTGATATCTTTAATTATTTGAAAAGATCATAATTTGCTTTCATTTTAAATATGAATCAGTCCTACCATAACTAGTAAATAATGTGTATAATTGTAGTAGCTATTGTTTTTATTAGGAATTTGCATTTAATGAACATAATGGAGTATCCTAACAGGCAATAGTGAACTAATTATGGCCATCTTACAAAGGACCATGCGGTAACCTTACCGTGAAACGTCCTTTGAGGCGTTATAAAAGTAGCGCATTCTTTTGTTGAACATCTTGCAAGTTCATTACGTAGTTCTGGGGCGAACCGTGCCATAAGGGCGAAGTTTGGTGCAATAAGTCTCCGTTGGTCACCCTCGTCACGCCCTACTGACGGCTCTTGTAGGGCCTCGCTAAAGTATCTAATAAGTACTTTAGTTCGCATTTTTGGACGTGAAATAAATCATTGTTTCGTTTTTCTTACGATTTTTCGCCTAGGCCGGCTCTGCATGAAATATCTAAAGCAACCAACTCAATCTAAACCAAAAGTTAAATATGAATCAAAGTTTTAAATTGGTTTTGAAATATCTTGCTGTTAAATAGCTGAACTGTGCCAATGAGAGCAACATTTTGACAAATGTTTTATCGAAGTGTAAACGATCCTAGTAAGTAGGTATAGCAAAATGATGTTTTTTATCTCCTAAAGATTGAGAACAGAGATTAGACCGCCTAAAGTGCTGGCTCAGTGCGCATTGATGGAAGGTTGTTTGTAAGACTTTACCTTCGGAAACCTTACCTTCATCATCACAGTATAATCTTACAGTAAGCTATCTACATACAAACGTGTCATTCTCGGTTTGAATGTGTGCGTGCGCGTCGCGCGCGCCGTGTCGCGATATCACACGCACACGCTAGCATAAAATAGGGAGGCATAGGGAGGCGGCAGTACGGACGGGCTGTGCCGCGTGTCTGTGTGCACGCTAGGCTAATAACTCGGCGGGCGGCCTTAGATAGCCTACTGTATGGTTTATACTGTGCCTTCATCTTCAGAAAATCCTTACCATAGGATGTTACCAATCCACCATAAGAACTCTACCTCGGGTAGCTTGACTTAGGTGATCAAAATACAGACAAAAAAAATTATAAATACTGTCAATTGAATTAAAAAATCAATATTCTTTGAAAACAGTTCTCCTAAAACATAAGATAATACCATTTTATTTTATTTGTTGAGAACAAATTTACAGCACTCATTAAAAAGTAATTCAGTTTATAAATACAGTTTTTTAATTTGAATCTTAATTTTATGAGCCTGACTTATTACATTCTAACGTCTTAGGCCCAGATTGTAATTCTATTAAGAGGTGATTTTTTATTTAATAAACGATAAATATTATGCTCATCGGTCTATGATGGGCTCAATATCAAGTCTAAGATGCTTACTCTAACAGAAAACGATACGCCAAGCCATTGGAACGTTAAAACGTTGTATATTTGGAGCGTACAATTTGTCAACGTCGATAGGCTTTCGCGTTCCTTCCATCAGCTTGTGTTCGTCCCCATGCTGACATCTCGAGGCAGCCCTGCCGTCCGGAGTACCCTCATTTGCTTGCCGGAAATGGAGCGGGACGTCGTGCCGGATTGCTGCTACATTGCCTCGCTTCCGCTCAACTTTGGGGCCATCTTTTGTCTAGCTAGCGAGTCGTGGCTGTCTCCTATCATACGTGTAGCTGTCAAAATATATAACACGTTTGATAGCGGCTTTAGAGCTTGGGATATCGAATTTAGGTTAAGCTTTGCAATGAGGGGGAATGTAGTGTAGAGCTGGGTATTAGGGTGGATTAGGGAACCTAGCGTGCTAAAGAGGACTCAATGGCTTTAAAGCACTTTGTTTCAAAAATGACATAGATGTTATCAGTATATGTTTTGTTTGTAAGTGGTGATCGTTTTGTTGGAATGCTGTGTGGTGTTTGACGACCAATTCAGTGAAAGTATTGGTTAAGAAGTTGGCCAACACCAGAAGTCACCCACACAGTGCAAACAATCGTGGTCATAACTATTTGTATTGGTCTGGGTGCTTTATTTGTGTTTTAATTATGTATTTAAAAAAAAGTTTTTTTTTATGCCGTTGCTTATCTCTTTGCTGTTGTTTAAACCAATCAATCAAATCAATTTTAATCCTAAAATTAAACACGGGCCTAATGACGTTCCAGTAAAGTAATGTGAAAAGACTAGTGCCATTTACAAATCTAACCTCGGCTTTTGTTGATAGCTGCTACATGAAAGTGAAGGAAATGACTACGTAATCGCTCATAAATTTTAAAAACTCTTCTATACGTTATAATGTTCAAAAGATATCCGTGTGAAATATATTCATAAGGTGGATAAGCGGCTTTGCGCAGAGCTCTGGCACAGAGCGGCTCAATGGGAGAGATTCAGACTATCGAGGACGGACTTATTGGTGCGTGAGGAGGTGTTTATTTTTCAATAAGTATTCTGAGTCCAAAACCTCGCAATAAAATAGACTGGGATTGAAGGCGTTAATTCAGTAACCAAAATTGCTAGGGTTTTTTTTATACTTCCGCTCATCCTATAGCCTACGCTCTGCCCTTTCACTGCTGGCCAGCTTGTTTCTATGACTTTTTTTTCTTCTTTATTCTATATTGTTTTTTTTTGTTGTAAGTTTGACACCCCTGAAATATTTATTATAATAACAACAATTTAAAATGAAGTAAACAACATAACACTTAGACGAATTAATTCTATGCATTCAAGACACGTTTAATCGATTGTATCAGACGATAGTAATATTAGTCTACTAGTTAGTGATTAGGGTAGATCTGCAAAAGCTAGTGCAGCCAAACTAACCTCTTTCATAATCTTTTTTTTTTTTTTTTTTTTTTTAAAGTAGGGGAAATGCCTTACGCATACCCGTCCATCGAGGGACGGACGGGTTATGTCGGACTCTCCACTGGAAAGGTGGTATACCAGTGGCTCTACCGACTAAAACCCCTACTACTCCCTCTAATCGTCCGTAGTGGGGGAACACGGTGAGTAGCGCGAGGCCTGTTACGCGTTCCCCCGGACGAAGCCCGCGTGGGCGGGCCGGAAGCGACCCCCCCTTCGTGTGGGGAGGCCAGAAGGGACAGCCGAGGATGTCAAGCCGTCCCTACCAGGCAGCGGTGAAGCCCGTGCAATGCCGGCGACGGCACCCCCGTACCGCACGCCAGCTGGCCACCGTACGCAGACCCTACTGGGCCCGCAACCACGAGCCACCCAAAGGGCGGCTCCGCTGCCGTAACCGGCGGTACGGCCCCGCCGGGCCGCGACGCACAGGGGGGATCAGCCTCGGGTTACTGGCCCCCACCAACCGGTTGTGCGCCGCGGCCCCAACTACGCGCCTCAAGGCACCTGCAGGCCCCACTGGCCCCGCATCCCCACGTCGCCCTTACGGGCCGCAGCGACCCTACTGGGCCCGCAACCACGAGCCACTCAAAGGGTGGCTCCGCTGCCGTAACCGGCGGTACGGCCCCGCCGGGCCGCGACGCACAGGGGGGATCAGCCTCGGATCACTGGCCCCCACCAACCGGTTGTGCGCCGCGGCCCCAACCACGCGCCTCAAAGGCGCCTGCAGGCCCCACTGGCCCCGCAGCCCCACGCCGCCCTTACGGGCCGCAGCGGGTGGGTGTCCAGTCCACCACGCTGCCCGCCTGGGTTCTCTTCGCTTCCCGGTGGTGCCCCTACCACCGGTACTAGGCCCCCTCGCCACGCCGAGGCGAGAACCCATGAGGGGGACCTCTTTCATAATCTGCTGATCTGCCAAATATTCATATCGCATTTAAACTAAACACGTTTGTAGAGAATTCCATTTCAATTAGGCAACACTCGTGTTTGTCGTTTGTTAAACAAGATCCTAAATGAAGTTTGTTAGATTTTTCAAGCCCCAAATATACAATTTCTAACTCTTAAAATATTTCGCTTGTGTATGCTGCAAAACATATTGTTGATGGTCTGCGAAGGCTCTCTTCTACTCACTTCATGTACCCGAGATTTATTCCTAGACCACTTGTGAGACAATTTCTTCATTTTTTTAACACGCCGTCGATGTTGTAGAGTAGCACTAGACTATGAAGGCGAGACCTAGATTTGGAACGGGTCCAATTTAAGAATAGACCGCCGGATAGCCAGCCTATAACTTTGTGAGCGGTAGCCATATATGTGCTCTCAGTGGTCACTAAGCTACGTAGTCATTGATGTTACAGTAGCTAGATATACTAACTAGGTGTTCAAGTGCTGATAATAATGTATTCGCATGATCTGACCCTAAATTAAACATGCTCGTAACTCATATCATGTCAGACCATTGAGTGAACACCCAGTCCTAGTATTAACTTGGAAAATCTTGTTATATAATCGTTCCCGAGTACTTAATTGTGAAAATTACTCATGACAAACCATTGTGTTAACAAAAGTGAATACAATTGTCTTATATGGAACTTCTTTCGTGTCCATAACAACTATTTAAAAACATTTGGATTCATCCCCTATCTCCGGGCAGCGATGAGTGAAACTACTTAACGAGACCACAAAATAATCCGGTGTAACTTTGGTCTTCCATGGAACACTTACCACCACCATATCCACCTTTCTATCTCTCCCTATCTGTCTTAAAAAGTAGTCGTGAGAGTGTATTTTTGTGTAGGTAAAGTTGTTTATGATACAGGTGGTCGCATGAGAACATAACATTGTCCTTTGACAAGCTATAATGCGGCGCGACGCTTTCTTCGTCTACAGGTGTTTGCGTGATTTAGAAACATAATGCCAAACTGAGGCGTAGCAAGCATATTTACTTAATAAATTCACGAGGTTTAGTTAGGATCCTAACCCATATGAAAATAGCTTAATGTATTGAAAATCAGATATCGTAGTTGATATGGCTAACTGCACCTACGAACGTACTTGCACTGTAAACGGGCTAAGCGTTTCAGTCTATAGTCCGTTCGCGTTAAGAATGCAGTGATTCGACCTAGCACGCCCCCTAACCATTTCTTATCGTTCCTAATCAGAAAGCCCAAAGTTCACAGTGCCCAGTTGAATGCATTATTTTAAACGACCTTTGCGTACCTGAATTTATCGGAATTAAATTGAGAAATTACTGCATTCTTAACGCGAACATACAGAGGTATGTTGAATAGGCGTACACGTGGAAACGAATTTCAAGGAGTTGCTGCTAGTAAAGACGATGCATTACAATGTTTGCGTAGTTGGTTACTCGTACAGAAGAACGCTCAGTCCGTACAAGGCGTAAAGCAAGCCTGGTAACAAAAACACTGATTAGGAACCTGCACATCTTTTTTTTCTTCCTTTTGCGATAGAATCAATGTGTTCCATTTGCCTGTCTGCTATGTAACTGAATGACGAATACCACTTTATGCGAATTGTTAATATTTATCCACGAGTACTTCGCCTGTTCACTTGAACAGATTGTAGACGGATTCAGTTTTAGACTAAACCAGTTCATGAGTCTTAATTTAATTTCCTGGACATTTAGCTACTGTTACTCATAACTTCACAAGTATATCCGTAACTCTTACTTCTACTTCCCTACATGTTAGGTGAGAGCTTTTACGTAATAGTTGAGAATTCATAGTTTATGGTCATAGTTAAAATAAGTCGAAAGGTTAAGCCGAAATCTCTAAGCCATGACAGTTTTGTTTGCATTATGTAACTAACAAGATTTATGATACAATTACAAACAAAGATAGAGCAAGGTATACAAAATTGACTGCACAAAATAGGTCATTGCAACAAGTAGACAAACATGAAACTTAAGCTAAGCTGTTAGTTAAGGTAACTCAGTTTCCAGGATATTAATTTCTAATTAAATAATGTTATGCTGCGATGTTTTCCATACAATAAACAATATCTATCTATATAAATAAACATCTAAGACATCTTTGCAACAAGGGGGTCTAAAACGGCAACATTTTAGGTGTTTCATATATGAATCATCTAAGTGACGTTTCATCTGGTGAATTGCTAAAAACGGTAAAACGGCGACATGAAAAGTGAAACACCTACCTGACGTTTCATCTCTTAGACATATTTTTCTTTTTTAAATTTATTTCATGGCTTGGACTCTTAGACATAGGTAGTTTGATGACCAAAAAAAGTAGTGTCGCGCCTAATAATTGTAAACTTAACGGTTTTCATTAAACAAATATTTTCATCATTACAACTAATAATTTAAGGCTTAAAAAGTAGCTTATTATTGAATTTGTGTGATTTCTTATCACTAATAATTGTAAAATGTTTTTAATTTACAATTTTTATGTCTGGCAATTAGGACCGTGACAGGTGGCCTAAGAACAATAATGTCACAGCTGTCAATCGAGATTGGAAATAATGTTCGTGAAAACTTGTGATAAAAATCATTTTCCGACCGGAAACGATGAATGAAGACAAGAAATTGGTGCTAGCTAGGCATGTTCTTGAGATTGAAGATATTTGCAAGGAGACATGACTCTGTAACAACAAAGCCCGAGTGATTTGCCAAACTTCTGCCTCGGCAATGGCGTACAAGACGACTTTATTTGGGAGCAGATTTTTAGGTTTTAATGCCGCACATTTTTTAAATAATACACATTATAATAACAAAAACGTTTTTTATTTACTCGATAATATTGGAATATTCACCAGAAGACAGCTAGTTAACGTAAATGTGATGAACTAAGTTCTCAGGAATTTCATTCAAAATGTGATAAACCTTCAGTGTCGTTTCCACCACGGTCTTGGAAATTGATTCAATTTATTGTCACTATTATGTATTCTTGGTGTCATTGTAATACTTCACAGTAACACATTTTACTAGGAATAATTAAATTTATCCTAAAAACGATTAAATAATGTTTACTGCTATGTGAATTTGACAGCTCAGCGCTGTCACCTAGTAGGGTAATTTCGTCTGTTCGCGTCCATTTAGTGCAGTTGCTAAATTTAACAGTGAATCAAAAAATGCTCCAGCACTGATTTATATATAAAATATATTTAATGTATCCATTACATTCTAGTTTATTTTAGGATCAACTTAAAGTTTTTTTCGAAACATTGCATTTTTTTAATGGATGAATTACAGAATTACTTAGGTGTTTTTCCAAAAATGACAATTAGCGTCCACTGTAGACCATTTCGCGGGAATAATTTATCAGCTGCTTTACTGCCAGCATTAACTCTTGGCAGGGGACCCTTGCACATCCAACTTCCGCTTTGCCAGCTAGTCTCCCTAGCGCTGATTTGCATTCCTTGACAATCGCTGGTTGTTGAATGCTTGCAGTGCTACTCTTACCTTGCTGTCGCTGTAGACCGTCACTTTTGTGACATCATTGTGACGCTTGCCTGCTATGAAAGCGCAAACCAGAATGCATAAATTTTGGTTTCAAGAACGCTGGCCAGCCTGCCCAAGCGTACTGATCTCTTTATCGCCGAGCCGTCATCACATAGTGCGTCTGTGCACGCCAGCAACCAAGAGTTTGATTGATTATTTCCTGAGTCCGTCTGTGTAGCATATAAGACCACCTGTGTCTGTTCTCCAGTGGTCTGTCTATGAATGAATAAACAGTAATCAGGTCTCTTCATTTCGCATTTCATTTTACGCTTTCTTTAAATGGTCTTCAGTGTATGTTCTCTCTTCATCATTATTTCTTGTCACCGAAGACCTAATAAATGTCTTGACTAATAAAAATAATGAAAGGAATTACTTATTTCATTTAAAAATATAATTATTAGCCGTAGTCTTAGTTAAATATGTATCATAATTATGAACAATACATTTGAAATTATTTTTACAAGCAAGTTAATTTTATTGCATTCAAGAAAGTAGTGGACGCAATTTGGTTGATGATTATCTCCTGTAGGTAAAGTTTGCGGCCATAGCGGACGCAAACGCTAAGTTCTAAATAAGATGTATTTAATTCGCGTCTACCTCATTTTATTCGTTAAAAATTTATCTTTAAATTCACATAAATCAATAAAAAACATCCGATGCGCAGCTGCACACTATTTGTCCTAATGTGCGTGTGTCTTTGAACTTAACTTTGAAGTATTAGCATTAGTGACGTATTTTTAATTGTTGTATTGGTTTACTTAGGGTAAGTTGCACCATAGTAAAAGTTAAAGTTTTTGTCAAATTTGACAATTTGACGTCATTTTTGCTTACCTGACCGGTACTTTAACTGAAATGTTGATGTTTGTTATTGTTAAAGTCAGATGGTGCAACCCAAACTTAATTTCGAGGATTTTCCGTAAAATGGACGCGAACGGGGTGGTGGACGCGAACAGGTGAACTGACCCTAAACATCTATCATTCCTCCAATTTGACGTTTAAAAGTGCACCATTTTACGAATTCCCATACAAAACTGTCAAATTGTATGAAAAACAAATATGAAACATATTATGTTCATAATATGATTCACCTAATAAGTTGCCATTTTAGGATTTCAAAAAGTGATTCATATTATGTTTCAGATATGAAACGTCTAATGTCGCCATTTTAGCCCCCAAGGTCATTCAAGATTGTACATTAGTGTCAGAGACAAATATCATTCTTTTATTTGTGAATAGTCACTCACACAATAGTTAAGGTAATTAAAAACGCAGAACAAATATAAAATATGAGTCACAGCAATGTCATCTTGGGTCGGGATCGAAATCACGACCTTCGAGTTCTCGTATCAATATCGTTTACTGCCTTAAAATTTGCTTCCATACGTCTTTAAAGCCTCTCAGTGAGAATCTGTTGTTGTTTTGCGCTTGGTTCAACTAAACGTGATTGCAATCAGAGCTGGTGTTGACTGAGCGTCACGTGCGTGCTCTCTCCAATGGCTGGCTTGCATTCCCATTGTTGAGTTTACTAGTAAACAGTGGAGAGGAAAACACAAATCTTAGAGTCCGCAACGTACATTTTCATTGGTGATGCTAGAGATTTTATCAAGAGAAAAACATTTCTGCAAATAAATAACTTTTATGGAATTAAAATTCAAGAAGAAAAGCATGCGTTTGGAATTAAATGAATACTATTTTTTTTAAATATTCAATTTCTTGTCGTTACTTCGTAGCAGTAGCAATTTACGTAGTTGTGCCAGAAAAATGTAGCTCGTAGCACAACGCCGCGCCTATCGCGTAGCGCGTAGCAGTTGGCACTCGTAGTAGTTCGTAGATCCAAGAAATGTTTTGAACATATTTAACAGATTTTTGATGTAATTAATGTTTATTCATTAAAACTTTTGATAATTTATGACTAACACAAAATATTACTTTACTTCGTCCGAATTCTTACTTCATTACTTTCAGAATTAAATATAATGAATTTAGAAAAAGTAATTGTCCTTTCATCTTTGAAATTAGGTATCAGTATCTTAAACGAAAATTTTCTCTCCGTAAGCAATTGATGGTAAGGGGGTGATGAACACAATCATGGCAACCGAGTTCGATAACAGGGTGCGTGCAACGGAATACCAATAAGGATGCTAATTTCAATTAACGATATGGTTTGAACCCGCAGGTTCCGTTGTACGTAGTCAATTGGAAAGTCCAACATGGCTGCTCTAGATTGCCCCGTTTAACAAATGTTTGATGAAACAACATATTATTACGAAACAATATTTTGCGTGCTTTCGGTTCTCTTAATGAAATTAGGACTACATTTATTTATGTTAACTGAATCCTTTTACTATCAAAGTTACGGTGGCCTGCACATCACGCTACCCATTTCCGGTCAGGGCTCCTTGCTCTATTGCAAAGAAATGTCATTCGGCAAGAGCGAGAGAGAAAACGGAAATGGGGTAACCTGATGTGCTGTTGACTGTACCTACTACCAGCGCGCTACCTTACCCATAACTGGTTATTTTTCTCCTCTAAAAGAGATTGCTCTAAGCAGAGGCTTAGATTTTTGTCTAACTCTGGGTCTAAAAGGTTGCCTGGAAGAAATAGCTTTGCAGCGCTCAGACTGCCAGTTTTGTACTGGTATTATGTTTTTACGTTACTTGTTCTATGTATTATCTTATCCTAATAAGTACATATTTTATTATTCGATTTCGTCGCTCTAAACGTGAAATAAAAGCAAATTTGTATTTCCAAAGGCTACTTCAGTCTCTCAAACAGCTCTCACCAGCTGCATCCTGTTCGCTGATAGCTCACAAGTGAGCTAGTTGCATCTTGTTCAGTCGGTAAACAAGCCAAAGTTGTTCTAGCTAGCGAAGTTGCTTGGAACACGGAATCCATAAAACGGAGTTGGTTGCTAGCTACCGCGATACTCGAATGTAAACCGTGTTAGTTCGATGGTAGAACTTATAGCTAATAATTTTATAACTTCTAGCGATTGTAAATAAAGGGCAAGCAACAACATGAACTGTTTGAGTAGTTCATTTTTATTTAAATTCGAATTCAACCCATTCTGTCCCAATCATAAAATAAACTGATGGCTGTTGTAGCAGAATTCAATATTTCGACCATTCATTGGCCTACAAATTGTAAGATGCCCATTATCTAGTTAAATATCTTCATCACGTTAAAAAGTTAGGAGGATAGTTGGTGGTACAGAATTACAAATATTATGGATTCAATTGTTCAAAAGAAGACTTACGAGTAACATGCTTCGAATGATGATGACCGCTTATGTCATTAACCGCCGAATTCACAAACGCAAATCAAGATTAAGCATCCTTAAGAAGTGAAAAAAGTAGAAGTGAAAGACAATATTTCAATGTGTGGGGATCGCAACCATTAGGGTAGTAGTCAACTTCTGAACCATTTACACTAAATCGGTTGTCACCAATGATATTACAATAAAAAAGACTTAGATAGGTTATGTCAGTACTGACGCGAAGTCAAAAAGTGTCCACGGGCACGAAATAGTTAATTAGACCGTCTTATAATATGTGAACAAGATAGTACGATTATTTACTAGAGCATAAACGAGGCAGATACATGTTGCGAAGTGTCGTCTCAGACTGTCAACACAGTCAATGCTTTGCTACCTCAGCAAAGCATTGACTGTGACTACGTATCGTTCTGATTTCGAGTGCCACTTTTTTAGCACAAGTAACGTATTTCTATTATAAAATCATTGGTTGTCACCGCCGATCGTGAGCATCAATGCCATATCGTTGTCGTCTTTCGCTAACAAAATGATCATTGGTTTCAACAGCCGCGACAAACATCCCAGCCACGACATTTCCGCGTCGCATTCAATTTGCCAGAATCAACAACGGCGCTTCTTTATAGCGCCAAGTTTTCGCGACAAAAGTTGTTTGAAGACCCAAATAAATAAATAATAAATGTAGGCGTTTTGATGTAAGTACCTGAAATATAAAGAAAGAAAGAAACTTTATTCGACTATTATACATAAATTGTAGAAGAAATAAAACACAGAGAAAATAAAAACGAATAAACAAATTAACTTAATTATACTTACAACTAATAACAAAAATACTTTGTAATTAAAAATTTAACAGCCGAATGGGCTGGCTAGCTCAGCAGAATGCTACAGCCTGTGCTGAAGCGCTGGTTTTCGGCTAGAGGTTTTATAAAATGCACTTATTAGTTCACTTAGTATTTCACATTATCAGAAGCATATTATGTAACTACAGTGCTTCTATTTTTCACATCTCTCATGTGATCTATGTAAAATAAGGCTACAACGTCCACCTCAGGAACTATGAGTGAGAAATTATGTTTACTAACATTGGCACATAACTAAACTCAATTAATTGAATATTTTAGGCGGTACATAATTCTCAACTAGAAGTAGAACATTTAAATCGTAAAATACGGGATAGCTACCATGTTCCGACGCCTTTGCGGTTAAATTACCCATCTCAATGGCGACATCTAGTGTAATGCTTTTTTCGTAGTTCTATCATGCTTTCCTTGTACGTGTAAATGTATGTAAGAAAAACATGTTCAAAGATGTCGCTACTGACATGGGTCATATAACTCTAACGGCGTCTGTACCTTATTTGTTTTGAGGTACATAGTAGCAATCCCGTATTTAACGGTTTAAATGTTAGTGACCATGAAAGTTTATAGCAGTAGAACACAAATTAAATAGTGTTCAAGAACTAGTACACACGGTATTAGCGGAATGGCTGTAATTTTTAGTGTAACTGCAACATTACCATGAAGGAGTAGATGCCATCTATAGAATCTGTGTCAAATATCCACCGTTAAAATTTTCGTTAGGTTCCGATACGAGTGTGGCTGCTCCTTTGACGCAAGGGCCCTCCTCGACGAGTGTTAAACAAAACTCGGGACCCCCCTTCCCGCTCAAGTTGCGCACACCGCGATTTTCACTGACCCAGTTTCTAGCGTTTTTTTTCTTGAACGAACTAAATATGGAGCGAAATTTCTAGAGCAATTAGTAGGGCGTGATTTCTACTTGCATTTAAGCCCTGCCGATTTCTTAAACGATAATGGGTAAACCCCTTAAAATTTTCCAGATTTTAACCTAGACTACGTTTTGCAAGGGTTTGAAAAACATGCTATCGACTTTTTTTCTATTATGCAAATATCTGTATCGGAAAAGGCCACCTAATATGGTCGTTTCGATAGTTTTATCCGCACAATAAAGTAGGTACCTATTGCAATTTATCAAGCAGAGCTTGTAGACATGCAACCATTAAGAGAACTCATAGACATACATATGAGGGAATATTATATTCTTTTTAATTCATTCAATAGGATTTTGCCCTGTTTATCTTCCTGTCTAAGTCAAGGAACCATGCAAGTTTGCGGGTCGGTCGGCCGGGGCGGGCCTCATAAATCATCAACAGAGGTTGTCACCAGCTCTGCCCATTCTGAATTAGCACAAGTCACTTGCAAACCTATACCGCTGGTGTTTAAGTCAAATATGATTTTACTATTATGGTATTCGGCCGTCAAGAAAGGGTTTAGGCCTACTTACTTAATGTTGTTCTGTGACAGAGACTTCTTTATACACAGCAACTGGACCTACAACTGGTTGTGGCAAACGTACTTTATTTAGTTTGTCTCAGTTTTTGAACTTGAAATTAGTTGTTTTCCCATGCTACGCAGGTATTCGATTACAAGGACAAAAATAACATTTTAACTTTTAAGTAGGTACATACTTGTATGAATAAATTCAAATGTACTGAATTGAAACCCTTCTATCTTGTGCATCAGTTATCGGAGCTTGTTTGGATTCGAATTGAATGAGTTTGAATGGACTCGCTTCAACTACGTGGTGAACGTGAGTGGAGTGGAGTGCTCGTGCGCTACCACGGGAGAATTGCACATTTTAATTAATCACTCAATACTAATTGATCCTTATTATATGAGCATAGTTGTTATCGCATGTCAGTATAAAATAAAATTGCAATCTAGCAGAGATCTTGCAGGCTTAAAGTAATTTTAAAGACTCTGCATCTATCTCCCCGGCCTACAAGCATGGTATCTTAGTTGGCGCATATTTATAAAAAAGACTGTTAATAAAATACGATTCAGGATTTATCACATCAACACATTCATTTATAAAACCAGCCTTAGCATAGAGTTCTCTAAAGGGATTCAAAAAAGGTCCTTCAGGGTCAGAAATGCTCTAGCTAGTCATGAGCCTGGTGTAACACGTATCCATAGACTGCATAACCACTTACCATCTAGCGGCCTGTGTGGTGGCGTTTGCTAACCACTGTGTGAAAAAAAAGTGAGTGTAAGCGAAACAAATCCGAGAACCATTCGAGTTGGGACTGTAGTGAGGTGAGGTTGTGGGCCCGCGATGAGTGGCACGCGTCGAGTGCACGGTAATCATCCGGCCGAGTCCCGGCATCGAACGGTTTGCCGACTTCCATTCGTGCGCACTCGGGAAATGAGCGTTAGATGTTTTGTACTCAGATCTCATCTCCACATTGAAAAGGGTATCTAATTACCAGATCTAGGTTACCTGACTCATTTTTTACAATAACCTATTATACACGCTACAGGTTCTTAAAATAGGCGATCACCGCCAACGGTCTAGCACGCCACAAGTGAAATGTTTCACTTAACAGGTGGAGGCTACCCTAAAATACAGGGTGGCCCAAACGGTGAGGATAAAATTTTTTTTTTGGATTCCTGACATATAGGGGTACCCGAAAATACCCCATGTATGTTTGCCGATTTTTTGTAGTTTTCGAGTTATGATTTTTTTAAAGTAAATTTAAGAATTATCGATCTGACCTCCTAAAAAAATTTTTTTTTCGGAAAGTGTGCATTTTTTATTAATTTATTTTTTTGTAATACAGACCTCATTAGTTTTACTTTTACCCATAAAATTACCAGCTTCATGCCATTAATATAAGGTACAAATATATTGACGAAAATAAAAAAAACTGGGGTGAAAGCGAGTCACAGTAAAATTTTCAAAGTTAAATTAAAAATTTAAAAAGAAGTTCCATTACTTTTAAGTAATTTCAGTCACAGTAAAATTCAAACTTTTAATAAAATTTTGAATTTTACTGTGACTCGCTTTCACCCCAGTTTTTTTTATTTTCGTCAATATATTTGTACCTTATATTAATGGCATGAAACTGGTAATTTTATGGGTAAAAGTGCAACTAATGAGGTTTATATAACAAAAAAAAAATTAATAAAAAATGCATACTTTCCGAAAAAAAAATTTTTTTAGGAAGTTAGATCGATGATTCTTAAATTTACTTTAAAAAAATCATAACTCGAAAACTACAAAAAATCGGCAAACATACATGGGGTTTTTTGGGTACCCCTATATGTCAGGAATCCAAAAAAAAATTTTTATCCTCACCGTTTGGGCCACCCTGTATAGGTAGATACAAAATTGTCAATTGCCGAACATACAAGTACCTACACATAGTTTTCTGAAGCAATCGGTTGTAGAGGATCTCTATCCACGGAAAACCTGCGGCAGTTCAAAATTGATCTTTAAAAATGTTCTACCTCTACGGTCATCAGTTCAGTTTTTAGCGTGTCCCGCCTACTGTTGCTATGATTTGGTTAGTCACCCGCTTGGCCACACGTTGTATTCAATTCTTCTACGAATTTTCTCGTTTTAGTTTCGAACTCGTAGCAAAATGCCGAGCATCACCTCTCTCTCGCACTCCCGTAAGGCATCAAAAAATTCAGTATTTATTATATTTACTTGTCGCCGTTAGACTCCAAAAAGTTCTCTAATATGCTCGCGATTGTTCTACGACAATAAAACCCTACTTGCACATGTTTTTATTCGTTTCAGTTAACATGAGTGAATATTCAAATGAATGCTGCTGCACGTTGCAGTGGTATTTTAAGACATATTTCTTTTATGAAAAAACTAGAACGTTCTCCCAAGGGAATATTGCTGACAATAATTATGAACTCACCGAAGCCCCGGTGCTTAACGTAGCGTATTTCCGAGCTCATTTCGCTGTGCAGTTGATTAATCTCACTTTAAGTTGCAGTTCAAAATACATTTAGTAGCAATTTATTTTTTATTGTTATAGCGATGAGTACTTAGGTACTATATGTGAAACATCAAGTTGTAGACTTAAAATCTAAAAAGCTGCTGCTAACTTAACTGCTGGCCACAGGTTCTCTCAACCATGAGGTGGCGCGAGTCAGACTTCAACACGTGGGGCTCATTGCGTTTTGACACATTGGATAAACGTATGTAAACCTTACAATAAGAGGCTATAAACGCCCTAAGCTTTAACTCTTACCGTTCTGGCTGATATTGCCAGAAAATCAGCCGAAAACAAGGAAGCAAGGCTCTCCTCCCAAGTGGGCCTCTGCCCAAAAATTACAATTTCAAATTTCACTCCATAACCTTGTGTGCAAATCTTCACTTTAGTGATTCTGGTCCAGCACTTGGACTTAAAAGACAATGTTTAATACCCTGCTATACCTAATATATTGTTTGAAGTGGTATATCAGCAAATCTCCGGAACATAACAGAGCAAAATTCTAAGATCCGCGAATTAGTACTTATTTATTTAATTGCTATTGGAAAGCGAAAAGTGTAATGGGGTTAACACAGTGGTGATAAATCTCACAAACTTAGTTACGCGATCATTAGCCGAATGGAATCCAGTTCGGGTAATGAGGCCGCAAATTAGATTTCGGAGTTGTACGAGTACCATTCGAATCCTAACCGATTTAACGTATGTACGAGTACTCCATGCATTAATGTGTTGTGGTATTGTTAAGGAAATAGCCAGTGGTGGCTCGTGAATGAGAGATCGTGAAGGAAAATATAAAATTGTTTGTGATTGGCTAGTACTTAAAGCTACCAATGACTCTTGGCTGCTAGGACGACATGATGCTTTTCCAATCATACTCGTAGTGAACAGAGTGAGACGATTCTTCACGCCTGAGCAGCTCTGTCTTTTGTATAAGACACAAGTTCGCTCGTGTGTAGAATATTGTTCTCATCTCTGGGACGGTTCCGCCAAGTATTTGCTAGAAGCTCTCGACAGGTTGCAGCGACGCGCTATCCGCATTATTGGTAGCCCAGAGGCAACTATGGCTCTGGAGCCTCTCCAACTGCGTAGAGACATTGCCAGGTTGAGTGTCCTCTACCGCCTTTACAACGGCGAATGCTCTGAAGAGTTGTTCCAACTGATCCCGTCCTCACCCTTCCACTCCCGCACCACACGCGCTGGTCTGCGTCAACATCCACACACGATCCAGCGACAGTCGGCCCGCACCAAAAGGTTCGGTGATTCGTTCCTGTGTCGTACTATCCAGACGTGGAACGCTCTTCCAGCGCATGTGTTTCCTTCTTCCTACAATCCCGGGTTTTTTAAGCGGGGCGTGAAAAGGCATTTATGCAGGCCTTCAAAATGAGATTGACCAGCAAAGTAGTTCTCAATTACTGTGCTTGTCAACCCCATATCTGGACCTCACGACTGCTTCCCATCAGGTGGAGTGAGGACATCTTGAAGAGCAATATATAAAAAAAAAAAGTTATTTTGCTATTGCAGCGCTTACATCACTCCACACACTGTATTTTTTTTATTTATTAAAAATCTTGCTTTTCTCTGTTATTGAATAATCGATGAAGTGATTAGGTGATTTTCATCTATTTATCTAAGCTTCCTGTAAGTACTTGTCTACAGGATGAAAAAAAAACATTTCAATAAAAAAAAACAGATTAACGTGACAAACACAACAAAAAAGGATTAACTAATTTGGTGCAGTCGCTCTGGAGTTTTGCACATGAATCCGACCCTTGTGCTGAAGACTTACGTTTCGTTCTACGTGACCGAACAGCGTGATTACAGACGGGCAACTCGTGCAGTCGAGGCTTTACTTGCTCAGGAGATCAAAAGCTCTCTATCAGCACTCGCAGCGCACCTGCACAGCGCTGCAGCGCTTGAGCCGAGGCCGCATCTATTGTTGACCGCTTTTGTTCCAGCGCGGTCGTCGCTTGTAGGTCAGCCGGACTTGCGAACGGTTAACTGCTATGCTGTTACACGGCAATCAACTTTTACTGGGTTACCTTATTGTATCTTTTTTTAATAATATACTAATATACACTCAACTTTTACTGGGTTACCTTATAGCCAGTGGGGGCGCGTGAATGAGAGATCATGAAGGAAAATATGAAACTGTTTGTGATTGGCTAGCACTTGAAACTACTAATGACACTTGGCTACTAGGACGACATGATAATTTTCCTATCATACTCGTACTTATTTTGCTATTGCAGCGCACACATCACTCCACTCACTGTACTTTTATTTTATTTATTATAAATCTTTCTTTTCCAATTCTTAGCTTTTCTCTGTTATAATTCCTAATGGTTCTGTCTCGATTTTCATCCATTTATCTAAGTTTTCTAAGTTTGTAGTATTTGTCTACAGACCTAAATAAAACCCTTTTATTTTGAAAAAAAATCAATCTGTTTGACAAACACAACAAAAAAAGGATTAACTAATTTGGTGCAGTCGTTTTGCGCATGGTGTATCCCACCCTTGTGCTGAAGACTTACGTTTCGTTCTACGTGACCGAACAGCGTGATTACAGACGGGCAACTCGTGCAGTCGAGGCTTTACTTGCTCAGGAGATCAAAAGCTCTCTATCAGCACTCGCAGCGCACCTGCACAGCGCTGCAGCGCTCGAGCCGAGGCCGCGTCTATTGTTGACCGCTTTTGTTCCAGCGCGGTCGTCGCTTGTAGGTCAGCCGGACTTGCGAACGGTTAACTGCTATGCTGTTACACGGCACTCAACTTTTACTGGGTTACCTCATTGTATCTTTTGGTTTAGAACATACGTATTGCAAAATACGTGTGTTCCCAATGATTCTTTTTCATCATTACAAAATTGCCAGAATGTAACTTAAACCAGCCATTATTCATTTTAATATTATTCATTACGTAGCATTAGAACTCAATCAAACACAAATCATAAAGATATCAAAGAAAGACAGTTATCTCTATTATAATCTTTGATTTTCATTTGTAACTCTGCTAATTTTATTTTGTTTCTCTTTCCAGGTAAGCTTCCCGAGGGAAAGTTGGTAACTCTTATGTTTTAAATTTTGGTATTTCCTAGATTAATTTTACTTTGAATTCAGTTTAAATAATACATGAATCCTAACATTAATTTTTAACTATACATTCCAAATATTACATACAAATCATTAAAAACAATAACTAAACTAAACTAAATCTCTATCAAATAATGAAAGTTTATTACTCGCAAGGGTATAAGGGTAGCAAGGGTATAAAGTCTTCTGGAACAAATCTTCAAGCATATACAACGTTTTGGGGCGACCGAAAAATATACACGATTTAATTGTTTTAATAGTTCAGGCAGAGCCCGGCAGAAGTCGGGTGAGTGGCGTCGCAATTAGTGAGGCGGTAATGAGTGCACCGCCATCTTGATTCACACCTCACCACAACATGGCTGCCGTTAAATGCATTCTTTTTTGTACCCTTTAAGAATTCACATGTTTTTGTTTCGAAAACTCTTCTTTACATCCTTTAGCTAAGTTAAATCGTTTGATTCTTGTACCTGACAAGAGTATTTTTGTAAAGAGTATTCCATATACCTAA
The DNA here is from genome assembly GCA_950022985.1 of Udea ferrugalis. Lineage (NCBI taxonomy): Eukaryota > Metazoa > Arthropoda > Insecta > Lepidoptera > Crambidae > Udea > Udea ferrugalis. Next base: position 15,471,946 of record OX465525.1, read on the forward strand.
CATATAAAAGGAGGAAAGACTCACAGTTTACCAATCTATTTTACTTCATAAGCCCAATTAGTTAAATGATTATGTAAAGGTAACTAAAGGGTTTACAATGAGAACTCTCTTATTATTTCCCTCTCATTCTCAACTCTCTTGTCATCTCTTGACCACCTGTTGTCTGGCGTATAAGTTAGAACTATCGCAATTTTGCCTAAATTGTACGTTAAATTTACATGTTGTCAAAACCACCACATTATAATGAATATTTTGAATAAATAAGGTAAGCCAGCGTTATGAATGACTGAAATTCCAGTGAAAATGAACTCTCTTTTGAAATTCGTTGGGGTTTTAAAACAACATTCTATAGTGAGTTTGTTTCACGAAGTGCGTTAGCGGTGCAAATTTAATAATTTGCCCTCCCCTGTGGAAATAAGTAATGAGCTCAGGTGCTGGAAGACAAAGTGCGTTGCTCGTTTAGTGACGATATGCGAGGGTTATTCGCTGACACAGAAAGAGCCTAAATTAAAAATGCTTAATGTAAGTACTGTCGACTTAAGCTAGAGTGTAACATTGCTTTAATATCTTCTCATCTATATAATAAATACATTGATCTAGATTTATGTCCAAAAATCTAAATGTAAATAAAGAACATTAAGAAAGTCGTAAAACAAATGGAAGAAAAACCAATTAATTTTTAGGTTCATAAAGAATAGATTAACGATTCTAGCGAGTTTACTAAATCATTTTAACTTCAATTAAATCAGGTTAAAATGCAAGATACGATTAGTTTTATTCTTATTCATAATCGACATTCGACACACATATCCTATCAAACTAAGATTAAAGAGATATGCCTTTTTTATTTCAATCAAAAAATTATAATTCATTTATTCACTAGTAGGTTATGTATGGTTCTGTTGTGTAGGTCCGGCCTATTAACTATTATCTTTACAAAAAATATCCCCTTAGCTAAAAGCATGAAATTAGCGACTGTCCTGCGGTCTTCTAAGTATTTAAAAAGTTATAATCTGCTTTAAAATAAAAGGACTATTCTGGAAGTTATCTAAGAAAAAAGTACTAATATAAAGAGTCAGTAAAAGGTACTTTCACCTTCCGCTGGCAGGCCTGGCGGGCAGCTGCGTGGGTCGCTCCGCCCCTTTAACAAAAGAAGCTCAAAATTAAACTTCCCTCAAATGTTTTAGCAGCGCCATTGTCCGAACACTGAAGGGTAATGGTGATCTTTGCATTCGACCCCAAATTATCTCGGTTCAATGGTTTTAGATAAAGGTGAAGCCATTAAAGATCCTTTTCAAGATTCCCGCCGCCATTTAGACACTTGGATTTACCTGAATATCATTTGTTTACTTTTTTAACTCGTTCAATGGATTATTCCCCTAGAATTCAACGATTGAACTAGTTCAACTACTACTAGAACTAGTTCTAGAATAGTGACAGCATAGTGAATATGTTAATATTATTTAACAACCGTTGACTACCATAAATAAAGTAATTGATTATAAAACAAAATAAGTGTAACAAACAGTGTTTAACTGCCGTACTGGGAGACGTCAATTAACGTTAATGGTTCATTAGAGTCAAAATTTGACATTCTGAAAAGTTCTTTACTCAATTTGATATAAAGTATCTTTTGAAAAAATGTAATTTTGACTTTAATGAAGCATTAACGTTAATTGACGTCTCTGAGTGCGGCAGTTAGTGTTATTTGGTGCAAAAGTTGAAACATTTAGGTACCTGTTACCCCTACATTCTACTAATTGGATAATCTGAAGCATATTTTGGCTCTCCCTTTCAAGAGATAAAAAAAGAGTTTTCATAAATCTTAATTAAGCCTTAACCAAATCTGCCATTAGCAGTTACTATTTCATCCAGCTGAGCCGGGCGCAATTAAAAGGCTGTGAAAGAAACACCCAGTGGAAACGATAAGAATCACTTGACTAACTTTTTACCTCACGTCGAAGATGGCGATCTCGGTCATATTTCACGATTTCACTTTTTCGCTATAAATTACGTTATCTCGAGAGGTCAAAGCAGTTCAAGTGCCACCCACGTCTTTATCGGAGAGGTTCCTTAAAGACCGTCAAAAATATCAGTCACTTTTCACAAGAAAACGCGGCGGATAAAACTGCTTGTCTTCGAAAAATTTGAGCCTTTGCAAGTTACGTCTGTAAGCTTCACCGTAATTTTCTTTAAGGTGATAAAATAAATTTTGGATTGCTTCATCAAAACTGGATGTAGTTTTCCAAACCTGGCACAATTCACAGGAATTATTTTTAAATAGAGCTAGAATCAAACCAAAAATGGCTGAATCTTCCGAAAATCTTCAGCTAAATGTTTTGCTAGCGTAATTCTGAATGTCTTTTGAAACTGCAGATTTTCATTATTACTTAGAGTTTAATGAGTGTAAACCCAAAGATACCCTCATACATAATACATACAGAGTGGGCCAGCGACAGTGGTCAAAAAGTCACAGTCGACAAAATTAAAAAAAAACAATTGCCTTAGGATAAACTCAAAACTCGCACATATTACGGTTTCTACAGGACTATTGTACTTCCATACTAATTTGAAATGACTCAGTGCGATAGTTTCCAAACAAGAGTGAATTATGTGATTGGATTTCTCAACAAATTTCGTAAGAAACTTGAAAAAATCATAACTTCTTAAGTATTGATTTTCGCGGAACTAATATTTTTTAAATGAGTTGATGATGCCCTCTACCTATAAAAATTTTTGGGAACACTTTCGCTGGACCACCCTATATAACACGTTAAATTTGACTTAAAAGGTGACCCGTGACCCTGCGTATTTCAATAATATCATCGGTGTTTAGGCAAATCGAGTAGCCGCGCGCCAATCTAATAAATTATGATGGATCAAATGCGAACCGGGGCGTTATGGCTGAAGCGGTATTGAGTTACTGATTGCATTCCGACCCCCAATGCGATATCCCTGCCAAAATGAATGTTAAATAAGAGGCCTGGGATACACTTTTCAATGTTAAACTCCGTTGCATAAATTAGTAGTTGTAGAGTAGTGTATGAGTATGATAAGAAAAGATTTCTTCCTTATTCTCACACAAAAAATACAAACTTACAGCTATTAAGTAAACACTTTCACTACACACTATTGAAATACTTGTTAAAAAGTAATTCTGTATTCCCAGTTTAAAATCTTTAAAACTTGAATGTAAAGTGAAGTAAAGAAAAACAATTCTCCCATACGAGATGATGTCCTCGTTTTCATCTGCAAGAAACCAATCGTGTTAATTTAATTACTGAATAACTACTAATAAATATGTTGAAATTATCTTTTTTTTTAGAAGACATCTCATTTCATATGGATTAGTAAATGAAGCTTTATTCTTAATTTCAGTTTTCTGGACACAGTAGCCTATGACAGTAACCTGATATACTTAATCAGGACAAATAAATAAGAACAATTCTTAACGTTATATCTATGAATAAAAAATCAAATTTTGAAGTAACTACGTTTTCTGGAGCAGTCAAAACGAGTCGCACTTGTAGTGATATAGAGTCGTGGTTGCCCTGATAATGTTTGTCCCAAATTATCGTGTGCTTAAAAAGAACGGTTATATTTTATAACCCGCACAAATTCCTTTTGATGACAGGCGTTAAGCTTAATTAATGACGACATCGGAGGCCCTAACCTGCAGTTATTTTATAAAAGTGGTACAGGAAAGGGCATAAGCGGATATATTATTGTGTGTTTAGGGTTCTGTGCATTTTTTTTATCAATTAAGGGTTAAAGTACCTAGTAATTATGTAGCCACTTTTATGTTACATCAGTTTCGCTACATTTACAGTGACTTAATTTAAGTCTCTTTAAAATTGAATTCACATAGAAAATGTATCACATTTTTCATCCATGCCCAGTGGTACGTATACCGCAGGGCAGTAGGGCATTTTTCCTGAGTGGCCTTTGTGCTGTATATGAATGTACTGACCATTTTATTTGAAATCAAAGCATGAAAATTTTTACTAGGTAACCTATATTATATCAATTGTTCTGTGTTAATTACTCGTACATTTTTGACGAGAGAGCGAACGAATGGAAATTATTGCCGTCACACTGGCATCCGTGTACCTAACGTCACAAAAACGGAGCGGCTTTTGAATGCATTGTACTTAGACTTTATTTGACTCTGATTGCTGAAAGAAAAAGCTGGACTAAGTTTACAGTGTGTCAGTCCGTTCTTCGCCAAGCTAAGCGAAACGAAGATGTGGGTTCTGTGTTCTAAGCAACCAATCAAAAACCTTATTTTCACTACGCGCATGTCAGGTGTCAAAGTCTTGATTCATGTTCAAATTTCCGCTCCACTGCACTCTTGTGAAAGGGGGCCCCACAGTCGTCTTAAAGGACCAAGTCCTGGAGTACGCCACTGACCGTCGACCATAGCACATATCGTCGTTTAAGTTCTAACACCACGTACCTATGTCATTTTTAGCAATTTTTCAGGAGAGACAAAATACTGAACTGACTTACCTACGTGCTGTTTCCATTGGATAGTGGCTATCGTGCTGTCTTTTCGAAATTTTGAAGGATTTTATTGGTCGTACCTGGATTCGGATTGGACTAAACGACGCGTCTCTAGATGCTTTAGCGAATGGCATCAAAATGTCAAAACCGCCAAAAAATTACTTACGTGCTGTTAGAACTTAAACGACGTGAAAAAAATCTTGTTGACCCAAACACTTGCCGATGTAATCATTATATTAAAAAAGGTTTACTGTATGTGACGCGTCGGCGCTGAAGTATCGGGGGGCATTACCGTGGCCCGCATCACGCAGCGCTCGCATTTGATCCCGCCATTTATCACGCTAATGGCCGCGTGAATCCGAGACCACACGTCCGTCTTACGTAAAGTCCAATTATTTTTAATTATTTCTTTTTGTTCGTAGCATCAACGACAGTCCTTGAACAAAGTGTGACCTGAAAAGCGATTTAGAACCTCTTTGTTCAATGATGTGATAAATTTCTTCCAATTCTTCATTGACGATCGACACTAAAGAAATTGAACGAATGTATAAATTGTGCTAATTTGTCTGCTTGTCAGCAGAAGGTGAATTATTAAAATATGGTGATTGGAATTTCAAAATTGTTCTTGAGTTTCACGTCAAAAATAATTCCGCTACTACGTCGTGCTCAGGCAAATGAAAGTACGTACTAAAAACCGGGTTTTCTACAACATTTGAACCCGTGTAGTTCAAATGTTGTAGAAAACCCAGTTTTTAGTGTTTATATAGTGAAAAATGCAACAAGACAGTTTAAAAACCAAATGAAAGTAGGCTCAAGATGCAATGGGTCAAACAAAAATTAAAACCGTTACCTAAGCGTTGCTTTGTTTGCTAATAGATACTCGTAGCTATAAGCCCATAATATATGGAAAGAGAAACATGAAAAGAGGTAGAATTTATTACGAAATAGGTCGTTTTTTGTTAAATAAAATAAAGAGATCACATAACCTCTCCTAATCTCTTGCAAACTGTCCATATTTCTTCAGTCATCTTTTGACAAATTTTGAATTACTTTTTGTTTCAGACATTGCAAGACTAGGGTATATTTCAGGTCAGGCTAATAGTGTTTCAGAATTTTCAGAACAAACTTAGTTAGTGATCGCGACCACGTAAGCACAGTGGTTGACTCATAGTCAAAAAATGGAAACTCCTTCGTCCAGAAGAACGGCCATAAGCCAAGCACAATGGGAAGAGGCACTGCCTTGGTCGTGGTATTCAATCCTCGCCTAGGATTAGTGACTAGATTAGACTACTCCCTAGTGTTAGATGTTTTAGGTACAGTATGCATTTACTAGCTTTCCGCTCGCGCCGTTATTATCACCCCTCGTGGTGAACTTATTGCAACCATTTGAAACCTATAGGTATTTCGCCATAAAAATCCTATGTGTTTTCCCAAAGTCCACTCTCAGTAGTCCAAGCGAGAAAACATTACAGATACACAGAGCTACTTAAGCATGTATTATATTAATATGAATTAACGCCGCCCAATCTCCATATTTTTCAATTTAAGCTACTGTCGAGATAGGTAGGTTTATTACCATAGCTAATAAACAGAATGTTTTCCATCTTGAGAATCGCAAGGGGATAATAGATCCTTTGTGACGTCATCCCTACTAACGACCTCTGCCGGGGCGTAATTGAACCGTTTTGTTTCCCTTCAAAATTACAAGTGTTTATTTTTGTTTGTTTCTATTCGCATCGCGTTGGGAGCCGAGAGCCTAACTGATGGATTAAAAGGATCAGACATTGTATATCTTTCTACTTAAATTCTATTTTCAGATTGTATTTGAAGCATTTTCATTAGCTTGAAAGACGATTATTGCGTTAAGAGATACCAGAAGACAGTGCAAGGATATCTAAAGCAGGTAAAGTCGCTAAGAGAATGGATAGCTCACAGACAGACAGCTAGTGATCTTATGGGGGATCCTATTTTCCATTTTAGTTACTTACTGAGAGTCTAGTAATAAAATGTCGGTAGCAAGAACCGACGAGGTCACATCAAACTTTTCAAGATCATCGCAAAATGGGTCTTATGTCAGTTTTTTTTTAGTATTGGGTAAAAGTAATGTAAAGATAAAGCTATTTGTGAACGCGTCTGTACAACAAAACCAAAAAGTGACGTTCTTGTCACATGCAATACATTAAGTACTTTCTTTCTTTCTTCATTATACTTACAAACATTGTAATGTTTTTACAAATTCAGCGCTACGGATTAAAAAAGTAGCAGGTGCATTAAAATGAAAAACGACGCGGGAACATCTGTGCGGCAGTAAAACGAAGTGCTCTAAGTGGTCCGATACTGAATATTATTAAGTAGAAAATTATTTTTTGCTCATCGTGCTAGTTAAATCTAGTGTTAAGAGTATTTTATCTGTGGTCCAGTTATTCGTTAGTTATTCGTTAGCATTTTAAAGCTTTACTTAATCCGAGTTTTCATACAATTTTGTATAGTATGCAAATAGACTTGACTTGACAAAGATAGCCAAAATGTTGCAACAAAACAATGAAGACCGTTTAATGGTAAATTGTTAACCACGAGTTGAAAGTAACCTATTACAAAACTAATCTCAAATAGCAATATTGAAACAAACTTGTTCATACAAACACGATACATTTGAGACGGTTTTTTGAGACAGCTGTGTGAGTAAAAGTAACATAGAGTTGACCATACAGGGATAAAATTTAATAAGGAAATATTACAGAAAACATGGCGATGAATGACAGCAGAGGTGTTTTATACGTAGGTAGTGTAAACAAGTAGGGTAATATCTCGCCAATTACACTGCGAGAAGCATCTCCGATATCCGTAGACAATCAAGATGGCTGAACTTCCGCCGCCGCCGCCATGATGCTTCATGCCGGATGTGGCTCGACAGGACACAACATCTAGATTGGTGTACCTACAACAAAATCATAACTTACATGACATAACATACCCTCACGACCATATCCCTAATGGGTTAGTCAGAGGCGCACTGATTGTTGCCGTCATGGTGAACGGAACATTCAGGAGCCCACATTTCGCCGAGGGAATTTGAACCCAACGTGGCAAGGGGCGAGCCTACCGCCGTTATCCGGGTTGCTGGGGTTTTATATCGGTGTTTTCCATCACCGGAGAGTTAGCCGCAAATTTTACAATGAACACAAAGTAGGTGTGTTCCGGCCGGATTTGATCTCGGGACCATCGGGTTCCGAGCCAGAGTGTTTAACCACTAGGCCAAGACGCTCTCCGAAATCATATCCTAACTATCATAAAAGCGGAAAATATTAAAATTATGAAGTAATTTTCAAAACGATAGACAGATAGAATCTAGATATTCTTTATTGTACGAAAATCATTTCAATTGTATGGAACTACAAAGGGCGAATTGTACCTTATTGGTACAATTCAGGCGGTCGCTAGGGAGCGATCTCTTCCGGACAAACGATTCGTCCGATTTAAAAAAACTTATATTCATACCAAAGGCTATGGCTACGGCCCATACTAATTCAATCGTCCGATTTCAAAAATTCTTATAGTCTTACCAATGGCTATGGCTATGACTACAGGCCACACTATTTCAAAGTGAACATAACGTAGTCAGGGCCTACCCACACACAGACATACCCAGCTGTATTTTTTGGTTTTTAATACAAGTGATTTTAAAAACTAAAGGGAGCAAAAAAACATTTTTAAAATGGTAACATTACAATAAACAACTGCTGCTGCTCAAGCAACGATATAAACATATAAAATGTACTATATTGATCGAATCGTAAGCAAGTGGAGGCAATATCTGCGCAATTAGGTTTACAGGGAGACGCATCACCAATATCCGCGCTCAGTCAAGATGGGAACATCCGGCGCCGCCATGCTGTTATCGGCAAATTATTTTACTGTTTATTCGTTGTTAGTAAAGCTGATTATATAAAGTACTGTTACCATGAGTTCGATGAGGGTTCGTTCCCCTGGTAGATTTATATGAGCAGTATTTGGCGGCCGGATAAACGTTGGTGAAGGATTATGAAATCTGGTTTTTATTTTCGGTAAAGCCACGTGTATTACCAATGGGCTATAGTGTTTATAGTCAAAAGTTGGCATTACCGATTGATGTCAAAATTTGTTATTAAATAACCGCGGGCGCCGAAAAAGGTTGCTATAAATTGTTGAATCGAGCATGCTGCAGTGGCAAATAACGTTGTTTGGAAAACTTTGATTTGACGCCCGCACGGTAAAACTAACTTTGACAGCTGGATTTCACACACCACGGTCCCAACTTTCGAGCACAAATACGGTCGCCCCCATTAGAACATGACGTAGGGAAAACAAAGAAGTAAAATCAATGCAAAAAGGTTTTGCTGTCGTAGACAGTAAATAAACAACATCAACCAAAGGCCCCACATTTGTGCGCGAACTGGGCCGCGTCGACCGCAAGCTGACACGTCGTCCAAACAAAAATATGTCACCACAAATTGCTGGAAAGCGCTGGAGCTGTTGGCTCACGGCCTGCTGTCACTCGATACGCTGAAAACCTTGCCCGTTATAAATTCTGACCCGTGTTTTTATAATGAAGGTGAGCGATGGACATGGAAGGGTTCAGTATGCAACAAAGATTAATCCGGTGGGTTTTTCATTTTTGATCGCTCGCAAGGGCAGACTAGCAATGAAACAGGTTACCTTTTATGATTACTTTAAAAAAACATTATAATCTGACAAGACCATACTTACGTGTTTTGTCTACGGACAAATCCTCATGACCAATCGTAGCCGCGTGGAGAACCGCTAGGATGGCAATCGAAAATACTGCTCGACATTGTCAGAACTTCCAGATAAAAGTAATACCTACCTTTTTTATTGCATGATAATATATACACACATCAAAAGTGTCTAGGGATATCTCAAGCATTTTCATACAAAGTATAGCTATTGGGGAGGCTGTAAAAATTAAAATATTTATACCAACGTAGAAATTTTTAGGACACAGAAACTGCTATATCTGCCCTTTCAGATTGTATAAAGAAATTCATTGTGGTAGCATTATTGTACAATCGTAAGGACGTTAAAAAAAAGACAGATTTTTCTTTTAAAAGGTTTCAAAATTTTAGCAAAATCAAAGATATTAGATAATGCTCAGCATTATCTTAGAATAACTCGAGGAAACAGGCATAAAATAAAGGTTAAGAATATTACAAAAAAAACGTTTGATTTTGCTAAAATTTTGAAACCTTTTAAAAGAAAAATCTGTCTTTTTTTTAACGTCCTTACGATTGTACAATAATGCTACCACAATGAATTTCTTTATACAATCTGAAAGGGCAGATATAGCAGTTTCTGTGTCCTAAAAATTTCTACGTTGGTATCAATATTTTAATTTTTACAGCCTCCCCAATAGCTATACTTTGTATGAAAATGCTTGAGATATCCCTAGACACTTTTGATGTGTGTAGGTTGAATTAAAAAAAATATATATATTTCTCCCAGATGAATACGTAGGTACTTATTTGACTAGCTTAACAAGGCCACATACCAATCTAATTACTACTTCCTAAAACTTAAAACATGGGTGATGGCTTCTCATAGCCCTGAAGTAGTTAGGAGCACCCCGCCGTAGCTAACGTTCTATCTTATTAAAATTAACCTTGCCCGAAATAAGTGGCTGTAAATTATCTAAGTAAGGTAAGTGTTCCTTAGTGATGATGATAGCTTGAAACACTTCAAGAAATGTAAATAATTTGGATATTTAAAAAATGGGTATATCACCACGTTCATAATGTAATATATGTTGGAGTCAAGGCGAATAAATGACCTAAAACACTTTTAACTACAAAAATCATTTAAATCCATCTAGTAACGACGTTAAAACTAGTCTTTTAATTTATAACAGAGCGTTTTTAAATAGTTGAAAACAGTTCCAACTGAAAACTTGGCCAAAACCACTATCGATTTTTAGAATATTGGATAGTAATAGTTAAAGCTATTATGTTAACCATCTTCGAAGATGAAGCTATTCGAGATTGGTTGTTTTTGTCACTTGACAGCAGCAGCATACTCAGAAACATTCTTGCATTGGCATAAATAATATCACAATCTATTCATACATAAAGAACGGTTTTTGGTTTTGTCGCAGGGAAGAGTGCTACCTAATTAACGTTTTTACTTAAAATCTTATATAATTTAACTATATCTTTCACTATATGTGGTTAGGTGATCCATCAAATTAGCTTGATTATGTATGACAATGCTTCCATTATGCGTTAAACTACATAATGCCTCTCTGTGTATCTATTGTCTTCGGCTGTTAGTTATTGAACTAAATAGCGTGAATGACACAACGCAGGTAGGCAGATTACCTAAACATTTTCTACAGAATTAGTGTTCTTACCAAGTCTATTTACATATTTTTATAGGTAGCTAAGTATCAATACTCGTTGTGTTGTGATGATTTGCTTTAGCTTTGCTTTTTAACGGAATATGGTTTTATCGCCCTATGGTCTGGGGTGTAAGAATACAGCCAAGGTCTCCCCCCGCGTGTCGTAAAAGGCGGGGGAAAGGGGGGCCCGGGGTCGCTAGGAGTGCACACGGTGGGGGCTGTGTGCCTCCAATGCACTAGCGACCTCGAGGAGACTGGCAGTGCTAGTGGCCTCGCATTGCCGTGAACACCGGTGGGTGTAAGAGGGGAGGCACCACTCCCCTCGAGGAATGCCGGCGCAGCGCACCAGGGTTTCGCCGGTAGAGTGCCTCCTCTGGAGAGTTCTCGGGAAACTCTTACGGGGAAACGGTGTTTTATTGGGTATTCCCACCCCCATCTGGGGTGGAGGAGTCCCACAGTCCTCCGCTGCCTTCCCCCGAGCAGAGGGAAGTGCGTAAATGTATTTCACCGGGTAAAAAAAAGGTTTGCTTTTTAACGGAACTACCTAAGTGTAGTTTAAACACCGCCAATTTGGAACATGATACTTATGTAAGAGTTGGTAAACTGAAAATAAAGCCCTTTTAGTTTGTTGTTCATCAGATTGTTTCTTGCTGTAAAGGTTTTTAGCGATTTATATTCATACCCGAGGTGCGGTCCATTATTGGTGCTATAAGGTTACTCAATACATATTTGTTACAATTTTTTGACGGACGAAAATTACAAGCAGGCGTGGCTAGTCCATAATAATGTGTATCAAATTGGCTCATTGGCTAAATGATTAGTGTTCCTGTTTACTGCACCGTCCTGGTTTCGATTCCCATCCCTTCCAAACAGACATATGACGAGCATTCTTGTTCATTTTGTGTCTAGATGCTATCATCTGTTTAAGTCGTTCTTTATTAAAAGCGTGTGTACCTAAACCTAGTTTGCGCTTAGATGAGGTTAGTGCAAATGTCCTGGCTAACTACCTATTTTTAAAACCGCACTGGCTACTTTCATAATGCTCAAGCCTTAATTATCCTTTTTTTCTTTCCCTCCTTGTTCATAATAGCCACTAAAGAGGAAGAAAGAACCACTACGGAGGAAACGCTCAGGTTGTAGTGGTCTTTGTTGTTCACAACTAATCTTGAGCGCGATTTCCCTATTATGACTGCGGTCGTCCATTGTATTGAAGCTGGGCTCGTATTGATTTTATGCTCTTATGAACACTAGAATACTCTTATGCGCTTTGTAGGATGTAAAAGAGAATACAGCGTATCTGTACACAGCCATTTCTTTGGAATAGCTTTGGTATTCTATTAAATTTTTGAATTGGATTTTCATCAATTTTTAACACAGTAAAATTGTTCTGTATTCTTCGACAACAATGGTATAAAGTATGTAGGTATATTTTTCATCCTTTAAAATATGTTTAACATAATAACATAGGTAATTCGACAGATTTTTGGATGAAATGACAGATTCTCTGAGAAATAACCTACCATTTACTGCACCTAATTAAAATTAATAATTTAGTTAATTAATTTATCAATTTTTGTTAGTTTTAAGTCTCTTGTATAACTCTTTTCCTTTTTGTATTTCATTTACTTTTGTTTTGTATGGGCCAAATAAACGTCCTCCATTCTATTCTAAAAGTAAATGTTGACTGGATAACGTTAAGAAAACCTTATCTGGAATTCTAAGATGTGCAATGATCTCCTGATAATTATCTAAATATATTTGGAGGGTCTCTACGTAGAGTCAAGTCATTCCCTAAGTCTGATCAAAACATCTACGGAACATGTCCAACTGTCCTAAACTGTAACACGCCGTCCGGCGAATCGCGAGTGGTAAATTGACCTTGCGTCTTATTACGACACATTCCTAATTTCAACCATACGCCCTCGGTATTAAGTCCATTTGAGTAGCGGCCGAACGGCAGGTGAGACTGGAAGCACCCAACTTTATGACGAATGACTTCTTCTATTATTAAAGGCGAAACTTTACTCGAACCGTTATTAATAATCACTAAGTCTTCTCCCTTCCCAAAGTTCTTCCGCTGTGTTACAGCTGGACTAAAGCTGAGCGAGTCAAGGTTGAACGCCATTTTAGTAATTCATATTAAAGGTATCTAAGCCCAAAGCGCTGGCCCAAACAAACAACAGCCTCCTTCCCACTGCTGAGAATACGCCACATCTCATCTATGAAGTGGCACGAGCCATACTCCAACTCGCGGGCTCAGTGAGGATTGTAAGTGTGTAGGGATAATGATAACTTGCTGTCAGATGTTATGAGGCGATGCAAATCGACTGTCATCTAATAACGTCAGCCGGGACCAACAACTTAACGTGCCTTCAAGCATAGAGATGCCCGAAAAATACATCACTAAATTCTGGTCCAGTTTGGTCACTCATCCATCCATTAACAGTATTATCTACTTTTTAATGGCCTTTTTTAGTGCTTGCGGCTTTTTTTTGCCGAATTATCGCTGCGAGATCGCGGCGTGTAACTTCTATTTCACTGTAAATAAAAATTCACAAGACGTCGAAGTAGTTTCATAAGCAATTGCAGGTCAAAGCTAAAGAAATAAGTTTATTTGTTCCTGTTATTTAAAACTCGTGTACAAGAGTAATAGAGACGCGGAATTAACTTTGTTTATGTTCTTCTTATTTTCAACTCTACTTTGGTTTCGATGGCTTCGAGTTGAAGGAATTTTGCTCATCAAGGGTTTCTAGACGCAATGAATCTTCAATTGCAGACAAGGTAGTTGGGTAGGTACGTGGTTTTTGTTGTTACCTCACTTTTATTACAATACTAGCTGTTTTGCCTTCCGTTCTGCATAATTCCTAGCATTTTTTCATGTTTACTCACCTTTCCGACCCTCCCTGAAGTTCCACAAACATTTTAAAACCAAAATTAGCCATGTCGGTCATGCCGTTCTCGAGTTCCATCCAGACTAACGATTCTTATTGAATACGATGTTCATCATTTATATAAAATTTTGGTATCTTGTCTAAAATTTTAATCAGTGAATTTTTCTTTAATTGAGGAATTTTTTAAAAACTTTATTATTAAAATTTCCTGTCACTAGTTCGCTTAGGAATGAAAGACACAAAGCAATTTAGTAGTTAAAGTCCTTCAGTAGGCCTTTTTTAGTTTTTACTACACTACGACGATTCCAAAAAGGGTTATGATTCTGATCTGTATGTTTATTGGAAGTGGTTAGATTCTTAAATACCTAATTAGAAAATTTGTTGACAGTTAAACCCCACATTACTAAATACCTACAGCATGTAGCATATCATTTAACTTAATAAAAGTGAACACATTAGACGTTACATTTCATATTTACCAGACATAATCAAGAGAGAATCAATTTGAGAATACAAGAAGACCGTATCTTCTGTATTCCAAGGTAAATATGGCACTGGCAAGAACGATTAAGTTACAATTCAAGTAGCGTTTGAACACATATTGCAGTTTTCCAGAAATCTTTCGTAATAAAACTCGTATTTCTTAATCTCATAAATCCTAGTGTCCACTGGCCGGCGAGAGTGCTCGAGTGGTTGCAACTTGCAATCAAATTCACTTTAGGTATAACTTGTATCTAAAGGATTAAGATCTAGTTCAATTCAGTATTACCGGGTGCGGCAATTGAACTGTCCATATTAAAAAATTAAATATTTTTATTTACTTTGAATATTTATTAATATATTTTTTACATATGAAAATAAAAGGTCCAAAATTATATTCTTATTCATTCTAATGGAATACAACCGCCTTTAGCCTTCACTACAAGCTTGAGTCTCTTTCTGAATGAAGCGCAGGCTGCTCGAATAAAGTCGTCATTTAAACGGTTCCATTCTCGTGTAACGAGTAGTTTTGAGCGCCTCCACTGATGTGTGTTTTTTAGCACAGGCCTTCGCCTGTAAAACACCACAAATACAAAAGTCTGTAGGGTTTAAGGCTCGATACCAGGAAAACGGCTCTCGGGAAAACTAAAGTTTTATATAGAAAATATGAAGTGTGAGGCACGAAAAAAATCGTCATAGTAGTCAAAGAGTTGCACAATCAGCTCAAACTTCCAGTATATGGATCAACTTACTAGATTAATGTGAAAAAAAATCAGAATATCGCTAAAAACGTGCAAAACGCACTCCCGTATTTCAAAAGTTTAGGCATCATATAAACTAACAACTTACGTGTTTTAAATAACGTGTAAAGATCAGATATCAAAGAAGCATTGCCAATCAGTTGTTTTTCATTGCTTTATTTCAGTTTTGTGCAAAAAATTCCCAAACATTCCGAATTTTTCGCTTGAAATCTCCATACAAATTACTATGGAGTGAGTGAAGTTTCTTTGATAGCTGTCCGCGCACCGTCACAGCTCACTCCCCCCCATGTCCCCAAGGTGAGCGCACGTCGCTTTTGACGAAAATGACATTTATAATTACGCGGATAATTTACACGAAATAGGCGCACATAGGGTCTTTTGTTGAAAATAGTACAACTTTTTTTTTTTTTCCTCCGTACTGTTTGTTCATATGCATTATGCATAATTTATCAAACGTATGATTTTATCATGATTCACCATGAGAGTAATATGGCAAGTTTATATTTATAAGTACACTTGATTAAAAGCTCTCTTGGGTTTGACAATTTCGTACTAGTTGCCATTTCATTTTCCTATTCTTTACGCAGTGACGTGCACTCACCCGGCGTCATGTGGAAGACTGACTTGCGGGACTGCGCAGACGGCTGTCAAAGAAACTTCACTCGTTCCATAGTAATTAGGATGGAGATCTCGAGCAAAAAAATGAAAGTTTGCGTTTGCTTATACGAAACAGAAATAGTTATTGCAATAGAACATAATGACAAGTTATTCGAAATGAAAACACCGGAACAGCTTTTACAATTGTACCAAGCACAAATTCGGTTGTGTATGGAGTACTTCTGCCACCTCTGGGATGGCTCTGCCAAGTATCAGCTGGATGCACTGGACTCAGTAGACCGAAGAGCCAGGAGACTGATAGGTGACGAGACGCTCGTTGGAACCAAACTCGAGTTTGGAGCATCGGCGTAGAGTTGCCTGTCTATCGGTTTTTTATAAGGTGTATTTCGGAGAGTGTGCGCGAGAACTTCATGACCTGATACCACCCTCTACTTTCTACTACCGGACCACAAGTCGCCGTGAGGGTTTTCACCTCCATGTGGTCGACTTTCCAGCGGTCCGAACTAAGCGGTTTGGTGCTTCCTTTCTGGTCCGCACCGCTAAGGAGTGGAACGCCCTCCCTGCGTCTGTATTTCCGGATACATACAACCTTGGTGTCTTCAAGGCAAGAGTGAATAGGCATTTTTTGGGTAAGCGTGGCTGGCAAGACTGAGGTCAAACGCAAACCCATTTTAAATTAAAAAAAAATGGATCAGATAGAACTTTGATATAAATATGAATTATCATATTTACGTCAGCCATGGAAAAATGGTAGTGCAAGCATTTTTATCTCTAACTGGCTATTTGCACACAGCTTTTCTCTGTAGAGTCTGGCTAACGAAAGCGTGACCTGAGAAAACGCGGCAAATTCAAAAAATCTTCATCTGGTATTACTGACTAAAGTAGGAGAAAAAAAATTGATACTTGAGTAAATTTAATTTTCTTGTATATTTACGACTCTCAATTTTGTTTACGGAACTTTATTCTTTAAGGGCTCCTTTTGATGTGTCGGAGCCTTGACTGACATGGATGTAAGTAAAAAACGAGTGTGTATATAGATTTGTTTATTAGAATATACTTAAATGTGTTATTTATTTAATTAAATTCTTGTAGTCCACGGGCTGATGCTGGTGTTTAATTTTGTTTAATCATCATACTCAAAATCTGAGTCTAAAAATTCAACCTCTAAGGATTCTTCGGTATCAGTAGAGTCATCATCACCTACACTTATAATGAATTTTTCCAAGACTTCTTCTGTTATGTGATCTCTTTGTTTGTATTTATTTTCCACATTTATTACATGGTCTGTCATTTTTTTCCAATCTTCTGTAGTTATTCGGCCAAATGAGGTTTTAATTAGATTTTCTGTTTCTTTTGCAGACAGATTAATGTTTTTTTTTGCCACCATACGCTTAACTGAGCTCCATATCAGCTCTATCGGGTTGAGATCGCAGTGGTAAGGTGGCAGTCTCACTACCTCATGGCCGTATTGTTTCAACAGTTCGTCAGCAACGTACAGGGGATCAGGTTTATGTTTGTTAACTAAACATAACAATTCGGGTTTTGTATGGTAATTTTCGTAATTTATACCGTTGGAATCAAGCCACTTTTGTATTTCAGCTTTTGTCGTTTGTGTCGTAGGTACTTTATTCTGTCGTACAGTGTGGTAGCTAGCATTATCCATCACGATGACACTGGGTTCATTCAAATTAGGTATTAATTTTTCTTTTAACCATTTTTCAAAGTTTGCGGCATTCATATCATGGTGATAGTCCGCCAACCTTGATTTCGTACTAAAAACTAATAGTCCATTAGGTACAAACCCTGATTCAGAGCCAGCATGTACTATAATAAATCTTTTCCCTGAAGAGATATGTTCCAGTGGGCTTGGTTGCGGGGCACCACTCGATGATGGTCCTTGCCATGACATTTTAGGCTTGTAATTTTTGTGAACATATGTTTCATCTAAATAGATGATTGGTTTTCCTTCCGCTCGTTTAGCAGCAATTTCTCGTAGATACCTATGTCTCCAAGCAGCAATATCAAAACGCTCGACAAGAACCATGCGTTCTTCTTTATTTTTCTTGAACTCATACCCATTGGCAATTAATATTTTACGCAGAGTTTCTCTGCATCCACTAAAGCCAATGCTAGAACGTAATTCTTCTAGCAATGTGCGCAATGTTGGGACCTCCTTTCTCGCAACATAAAATTCGTTAATTTTATTTCTTATTGCATCAATGTCAAAACTGTCTAAATTCGACACTGAGCTTTTGTGGGGGCGTTTTTTTCCTGGAGTGTTCCACATCCCTTCATTTACAGATCCTTCCTTTTTAATTTCTTTTAGTGTTGTGACACCAACATCTGCAAAGCAAAGTGTAAAATGAATATTTAATATAAAATTTATCCAAATAGTTTGATGACATCAAATAACACATTTTTGTGAAATGTAACAAACGAATAAGAGTAGACATTAAAAGGCGGGTTCCCGGTGCAGAGATACCAATATGGGTAAGTACCAATCCGTACAGGTAAACTATCCCAATGTTATACAGTCAAAATCTGTTATTACGACATTGAAGGGACTAATCATATTAGACATAACAAATGGTAATGCTTTTAAAGTAGAAATTCATCTATACATAAGTCCATAGATATAATTAAGAATAATAGGGTAGAGGAACCAAAAGATGAACAACCCCCAATAGATGAACGATCGATATAAATAATGCGATAAAAAATAATTGCACCTTTCTTTTGTGAAATATTTATATATATGTAATAAAGTGCCCCTTTTTCTTCTTAACACCTTCAAAATATTGACACAAATGTCACGGACGCGCTTACAATCGGCTGTTTCGCAAGCTGTTCCTGGCAAAAAACAGTTAACGACAATTATTTTAGTATGAAACCGTTCATTGTTCAACTTTTGAATTGATACCCCAAAACTTGAACCACATGAATGAGGTTTGAATTTCAGACAAAAAACAGTTAACGACAATTATTTTAGTATGAAACCGTTTATTGTTCAACTTTTGAATTGATACCCCAAAACTTGAACCACATGAAGTTATTCAGACGTATAACTTTCCTAAATTCGATCGTTGTTTATTGATATCTAAGAAACCAACACACAATTAGAGTGGGAAGGCCTAAAAATAATTATTTTTATAATGATATACGTGATTTTTAAATAAAGAGGTAAATAAATTCTTTAAAGTACTCCAGTAACACCAAATAAACTTGATTTAGAAGTGCAAAATTTTCGCGTCAATGTGTTTACATGATGATATACAGGGTGTCCCGAAACGTGACGTCAAGCGGGCACGGGATGATAGGCTAGGTCATACCGGCTCTGGGAAAAATAAGGAAAAAAATCTATGTCACTTGGTTTAGTAATAATAATAATAATTTTGATTTTTTTGGAAATCGACACCCTTGACTAAGTTTTCATGTACTGTACTCAGAAATGACCAAATTTCGCAGCGTTTTATTTTTTTATTTTATCCTAGAAAACTATGCTTTCGATTATAGCCACTTTTATGATGATCAATTTTGGACATTTAGTAAAAAAAAATAAAGTTCGACTAAGTCATGGTTAAGAATTTTTATGTCAGCTAACTTCACCCCTCATTTTCTTTAAAAAACATTACTATAGCATCCTTGGCAAGTTGTCCAGAAAAATAGCACATTTAATCAAGATTTCAAAAAGGTACAATACTAAGCATTTCCTCGGCTTATGTTTCCATGAAAAATATTATGAACCATAATGGATCGTTCAAAACTTGAACTAGGTGAAGTCTACAGTATGCCTTGCTTGGATGGTAAAAGAAAAAATGACCGTAGGTTAGTGGCAGCGGCAAAAATGAATCGTTTACTGTTGCTAAGCATTCCATGGTTGGTCGGTTATTGTGATGGGTAGTAGGGGGATGGGTGACCACTCCAAAAAAAAAAAAAAACTTTTATAGCTTCTCCGTCCTTCGAAAGCACGTTAAGCGGTGGGTCCCGGAAGACGTTGCGTGTGCCCAGTGTTGAGCATAAGTGTCACCAGTTGAGGTCAGAATTATGCTCAACGGTCACGCTTGCTCAACGAAACTATCCTGTATTGCTACAATGTCATACTCTAACACGTCTGCACAGTGAGCTAAGTGTGGATTGTGGTACAGTCACCGGCATCTCAGCCTATTTCCGTTTTTTATCTCGCTCTTGCTGAATGACATTTCTTTGCAATAGAGCAAGGAAGACTAGTAGTGTATTTTTCCAACATCTCCGTGCTTCGGAAGGCACGTTAAGCAGTTCGTCCCGGTTGGCATCGTTAGATGTTAGTCATAATGCTTAGTCGAGGGCCTTAGGGCGGCTTGATGACATCTGAGTTTTTTTTTATATCACTGAATTTAAACTCCTGCAACAATCCGCACTGAGCCGGCGTGTTAGAGTATGGCTAGCGCCCACCCTTATAGTTGAGGTGGGGCCTGTGCCCAGCTGTGGGACGGATACTTATAGGCCGTTTATGTATGTATGTAAGGAGGACTGAACGAAAATGGTAAGGGTGATGTGGCATTTACCGTAAAAGTAAGATACCAGAGCTACTATTGAGCCATGTAGTTAGAAGATATTAAGGCGCCCTAAGCCCTCTGAATAAGTTTCGCGGCTGACTTCTGCTAGCACCTTCAGCTGGGGACAACAACTGCTTAATGTCATGTGTACGGAGATACTATGAAAAAAAAAACGGACTGGTCCCCATCACATTAACCGACCAATCATGGAATGCTTAGCAACAGTAAACGATTCATTTTTGCCGCTGCCACTAACCTACGGCCATTTTTTCTTTTACCATCCAAGTAAGGCATACTAATAGACTTCACCTAGTTCAAGTTTTGAACGACCCATTTTGGTTCATAATATTTTTCATGGAAACATTAGACAAGGAAATGGTAAGTATTTTACCTTTTTGAAATCTTGATTAAATGTGCTATTTTTCTGGACAACTTGCCAAGGATGCTATAGTAATGTTTTTTAAAGAAAATGAGGGATGAAGTTAGCTGACATAAAAATTCTTAACCATGACTTAGTCGAACTTTTTTTTTTTTACTAAATGTCCAAAATTGATCATCATAAAAGTGGCTATATTCGAAAGCATAGTTTTCTAGGATGAAATAAAAAAATAAAACGCTGCGAAATTTGGTCATTTCTGAGTACAGTACATGAAAACTTAGTCAAGGGTGTCGATTACCAAAAAAATCAAAAATATTATTATTATTACTAAACCAAGTGACATAGATTTTTTTCCTTATTTTTCCCAGAGCCAGTATGACCTAGCCTATCATCCCGTGCCCGCTTGACGTCACGTTTCGGGACACCCTGTATAATATATAAAAAACTACTTATTCATAAGATCTTCTTTAGTTTATTGCTTATTAAAGAATCCAATAACATTTACCCCAATAGTTATAACCGTTAAAATGGTAGTTCATCTATTGGGTTCAAAACGTTCATAATTAGGGCACAGTGTTCATCTTTAGGGCAAAAAGCAAAAGTTTTATAGAAAACATTTTTTCATGAATAACTGGTAGATTTTAGGCATTATTTTCTTAAACTAATAGAATATTGAGTATATACCGAAAACATAAAAAATAACAGCAAGTGCAAACGGCTAGAAAAGGGTGAGAAAAAAATACTCAAAATTACAAAGAACGCTTAATCGTTCATTTAATGGTTCCTCTACCCTACTTGAGTTTTGTGTACTGATAAATAACAAACTAAATGGAGAGATATAAGACAAAGCGAGCTTTGATTTGACCACACATTTTTTTTTTCTAAGAATTACAATAGACCCTACACTCGACACTTTTTCTTACATTTACGATCATAATAGACTTTGACCATTATACTGTGCCAGATGTGGCTGTGTTACCTACCTACTAAAATTGCTCAAAACATAGTTGGTTGTTTTGATGGATATGATATTACAAAATATATGTAAAAACCGACCCACAACGACAATAATAGGGACCTACAAATCCACTGTATGTCTTCACACTTATCGAAGCAATAAAACGATGCAGGTACATACCAGTTAGTGAAGATATTTCTTCTAAGAACTTAGTCTGCGTTTCTATTAAAGATTTCTTTTCCAATTCTCTGAATCTTTCCACAGTGTTTTTAATTTCACAGAGGCCTTCAATATCTTCTAAATTCTCTATAAACATAAGAAAAACTAGTATAATATCGTAATTATATATAATAATCAGCCAACAAAGACCAAGATTACAAAGTCGTACTAACCTAAAAAATCCGAGATTGCATCTAAACATTGTTGTTTTTCTTGAAAAACAGCTTTCTTTTCTTCTTGTTTTTGTTTAAACTTGCTGATCATAGTATGTAGCAGCTTTCGCACGTTACTTTTTATTGTTTTACCCATATTAAAGCAATTATAAATGAGAAAATATACGTCTTTTACGAAATACTGACAATTGCTATGACAGACTTTGACGTGCCTTTGACAGCTTCATAATGTTGCCATAAAAATTTTTTTAAGAAAAGTGCAGGTCACGCTTTCATTAGCCAGACTCTAGTAATTGAATGAACTATACAGACAAACGTTCTAGAAAATATAATTAGCATCAACTATCATTTAGATAGTGAAAGCTTATGTAAAAACAGACAGAAAAACGCGGAGGGTGACTTCCTTTTATACTATGCTCTACTCGTAGATCAATTCCAGTAAGATGAAGATCACGGTGGATTCTGTATTAAATTCAGCGTAAAAAGCCTGAAATACGATGGCCTCTACAGGAGACTAAAGGTATTACTCAAGTGTTATTATCTAAAATAAATTATCCACTAAAAGTGTCTCAACTGTTGACAACTGTTAAATTCCTCGTTTTAGTTAGTAACAAGATAGCTCCGTTTAATGCTTCTTGCAGCTTTTCATTACAAGTAAGACCAATTAATTAGTGGGTTCTTCTGCATGTTACTAGAAATGGCTCCGTGTATTGCTATATCATATGCATTGGATGTAAGAAATATTTTGTGTTGATGATGATCGAACGGATAAACCAAGTTACAACTAAATCTCGATGGAATCGTCAAGTACCAGATATAACATTGCGCAAATAACGTGGTCACGAGAATAGATTGCAAATAATTGGCAAAACCGCTTGTTAGTATGTTTAATAAAATAAAATTTTTGGTTAGTTTCTTTTGTTTACCCTATATCCTGAAATATATTGGGTGGCGAAATAAAAATATCTTTGGTGAACGCATCAAATGATTATCATGCCGCGATTTAGAATAATAATAAATAAATAAATATCCCTGGACATTATTCCACACAGCGCCATCTAGCCCCAAGTGAGTTAATTATACTCCGTTTTTATGGGATACTAGACAACGGATAAACATACTCAAATACTTCTTCTTTTGTAAATACATACTTATTATACATAGGAAACACCCAGACCAATACAAACAGACATGTTCATGCACATAAATGTTTGTACTGTGCGGGGATCGAACCCGCGACCTTTGGTGTAGTAGCCGACTTCTTAACAATTACACCAAGACGGTCGTCCGGATTTATGCATTGCATTTATGCACGGATTGCACGGCCCAACCACTGTGTGACCATAGCTGTCACGATCGCTTTCAAATTTGACAGATTTTCTCTCCGGCCGACCCTAGTAGCGAACCTTAAGTCGGGCGAAGACGACGGCCACATATCTCGGTCGATCAGCACAGGAACGTTCGCTTTCAACCAATTCTGCGTCCCATTTGCTCTGTGCGATGGCGCTGAGTCTTGCTGGAACGTCCAACGCTCCAAACCAAATGTCTTGCGTGCCCACGGTATCAATCCTGTTTTAAAGACTTCATTTTGATAGATTTGTTGAATTATTTTGGCTTGGTTGCGACCCATTGGTAGAAAAACAAGCGGAGAACGTCCTTTTTCGGACACCGCCGCCCATACCATGATTTGGTCGGCTCCTTGTCGTGGAGTGACTCTCAGTTCATCTGAATGATCGCTGACACGTTCTTTCAACCACACACGGTCATTTTGTTTGTTGAGAAACTGCTCAACACAGAAAGTTTTCTCATCTGAAAATACCAAGTTGGGAAGCTCGCCAGTGTCGAGCAAGCGCATCAGCTCCTTTGATCGTGCCAGCTGTTTGCTCTTTTGCAAAGCAGTGAGTTCTTGCGAAAAGTTTTTTTTTTAATGGTTTAACCTTAAGCTTTTCCTTTAATATACGACGAACGCTGCGGTCGCTCACCTTAAGATCCTGGGCGAGCTGATTTGCTGAGCGCTCTGGATTTCTGCGTAAACGATGTCGCACCTTTTCGACAACTGGTGACGCCGTTGCAGTACAGCGTCGACCGCCCCCGTAGCCTTTCTTAACACTCCCAGTCTCGTTAAATCTTTGGATAGAACGACGCACAAATTTTTCGTTCAAATGAAGATTTGGAAGCGCTCGACGAATGTCGATGTTCGATTTTCCCTCCAAATAAAGAGCAATCACTGAATTGCGTTTTAAATACAATATTTTAAAATTGAAACGTTTCTTCTCACGACCGAATATTTTTGAAGTAACATAGATAATGTGTCACAGATTATATTTTTAAATTTTTGCCGCGAATTTTAAAATAGTTACAAAGAGACGGACAGTTCAATTGCCGCACCCGGTAGTTCACAGTTGCACACACGAAAACCTTCCCACATTCATTCCCTTCTATTTTTTAAGAGGAGTGCATAATGTGCAAAGAGCAACTGAATGATCAGTGATGCTTGGCCTGGGGGTCTAAAAAGGCGATTGTATGCTTCATATCTGATTCAAGATTATTCTGTTATCTTCTCATAGTTGATTATTTAAGGGTATTTGGATGATGTATGTAAATTTGATAATAGCATTAAATTTACATACATCATCTAGCCTCTTCCTAGAAAAAAAACACAGCTATTTTTGCAAAACGCCGTGCACTGATAAAAAAATACCATGTCGCTTACTCTAAAAATCCTGAATATGGGATCGATTTACGTTGTTGTCAACATAATATAACAGACGCTCCAACTATATCCCCAACGGAGTAGTCAGAGTCACACTGAGTTGCCATCATGGTTCACTTTTTACCGCATTTTGTTCCTGGACATGATCTACATAACATCCAGAAGCCCAAGCAACATCGAGCGATTAAGACGTCCAACGTCTTAAGAGTCTACCGCCATGCTTGGAGTTTCTTGGGTTTTTCATTGGTGTTTTCAATCCCAACTTAGCCACAACTCGTCTTTAACGAAAGCAGAGAAGTGTTCCAGCCAGATTTCAACCACTATGCCACGACGTTGTTAGGCACTGTGAATGGCTCCTTGTGAGGGTTTCATAACAAGCATCACTTCAAAGATAGCTGAATAAAAAATATTTGTCTGCGCCGAACATAATACGCTTGGAATATTGTGAGCGAATCCTCAAGTTCCAACTATGTCGGCATAATTGGACATGCTGAGATACTGTACCTATACATCGTGGAGACGCCTCCTTTGTCGAGAGGCGTCTCTTCCCTTAAGGTGCGATACCAGGAAAACGGCTCTCGGGAAAACTAAAGTTTTATATAGAAAATATGAAGTATGAGGCACGAAAATCATCGTCATGGTAGTCAAAGAGTTGCACAATCAGCTCAAACTTTCAATAAATGGATAAACTCACTAGATTAATGTCAAAAAAAATATGAATATCGCTAAAAACGTGCAAAACGCACTCCCGTATTTCAAAAGTTTAGGCATCATATAAACTAACAACTTACGTGTTTTAAATAACGTGTAAAGATCAGATATCAAAGAAGCATTGCCAATCAGTTGTTTTTCATTGCTTTATTTCAGTTTTGTGCAAAAAATTCCCAAATATTCCGAATTTTTCGCTTGAAATCTCCATACAAATTACTATGGAGTGAGTGAAGTTTCTTTGATAGCTGTCCGCGCACCGTCGCAGCTCACTCCCCCCCATGTCCCCAAGGTGAACGCACGTCGCTTTTGACGAAAATGACATTTATAATTACGCGGATAATTTACACGAAATAGGCGCACATAGGGTCTTTTGTTGAAAATAGTACAACTTTGTTTTTTTTCCTCCGTATTGTTTGTTCATATGCATTATGCATAATTTATCAAAAGGAATGATTTTATCATGATTCACCATGAGAGTAATATGGCAGGTTTATATTTATAAGTACACTTGATTAAAAGCTCACTTGGGTTTAACAATTTGGTACTAGTTGCCATTTCATTTTCCTATTTTTTCTTGTAAATTTTTACTATTTGTAACTTATACTGAAAGTTTTTACCTATTGGTATTTGAAAAACAATCTATGTATTTACTTTTAGCATGGTGTCAATCTGCAGCATCACTGGTTAATGCCAATACGGGATCTGCCTAAAATATTCAAGCAAAACAAGGGAACGAAGTAAGAACGCAAATAGCTTTGATTGCTTTCAAATCGAATTGATTAAAACTATGTTATTTGTGTGGTCTAAGCTACTATGTTATCTGATCATGAAAGCTTGATTAAGGTGTCTGAATAGATTAAAGGTTCTTTTTTGAACAATATTTTTTACTAAATTAATTTTGGAGGCCTCTATCATAACTGAAATTGTTTGACAAAGAAATTTGACGAAACATAAAGATACAAAGTTATAGAGCAGAAATCAAAGTTAATACTTACGTTAAGTTAAGTCTTTGAAAAAATGCGAACAGAAAACTAGGCATCGAGTTCGTGTACTTACACACGCCGTATTTTTATGCTTGTTTGTATTCTTCACGCAGTGACGTGCACTCACCCGGCGTCATGTGGAAGACTGAGTTGCGGGACTGCGCAGACGGCTGTCAAAGAAACTTCACTCGTTCCATAGTAATTAGCATGGAGATCTCGAGCAAAGAAAAATGAAAGTTTGCGTTTGCTTATACGAAACAGAAATAGTTATTGCAATAGAACATAATGACAAGTTATTCGAAATGAAAACACCGGAACAGCTTTTACAATTGTACCAAGCACAAATTCGGTTGTGTATGGAGTACTTCTGCCACCACTGGGATGGCTCTGCCAAGTATCAGCTGGATGCACTGGACTCAGTAGACCGAAGAGCCAGGAGACTGATAGGTGACGAGACGCTCGTTGGAACCAAACTCGAGTTTGGAGCATCGGCGTAGAGTTGACTGTCTATCGGTTTTTTATAAGGTGTATTTCGGAGAGTGTGCGCAAGAACTTCATGACCTGATACCACCCTCTACTTTCTACCACCGGACCACAAGTCGCCGTGAGGGCTTTCACCTCCATGTGGTCGACTTTTCAGCGGTCCGAACTAAGCGGTTTGGTGCTTCCTTTCTGGTCCGCACCGCTAAGGAGTGGAACGCCCTCCCTGCGTCTGTGTTTCCGGATACATACAACCTTGGTGTCTTCAAAGCAAGAGTGAATAAGCATTTTTTGGGTAAGCGTGGCTGGCGAGACTGAGGTCAAATGCAAACCCATTTTAAATTAAAAAAAAATGGATCAGATAGAACTTTGATATAAATATGAATTATCATATTTACGTCAGCCATGGAAAAATGGCAGTGCAAGCATTTTTATCTCTAACTGGCTATTTGCACACAGCTTTTCCCTGTAGTAATTTGAATGAACTATACAGACAAACGTTCTAGAAAATATAATTAGCATCAACTATCATTTAGATAGTGAAAGCTTATGTAAAAACAGACAGAAAAACGCGGAGGGTGACTTCCTTCCATACTATGCTCTACTCGTAGATCAATTCCAGTAAGATGAAGATCACGGTGTATTCTGTATTAAATTCAGCGTAAAAAGCCTGAAATACGATGGCCTCTACAGGAGACTAAAGGTATTATACTCAAGTGTTATTATCTAAAATAAATTATCCACTAAAAGTGTCTCAACTGTTGACAACTGTTAAATTCCTCGTTTTAGTTAGTAACAAGATAGCTCCCTTTAATGCTTCTTGCAGCTTTTCATTACAAGTAAAACCAATTTATTAGTGGGTTCTTCTGCATGTTACTAGAAATGGCTCCGTGTATTGCTATATCATATGCATTGGATGTAAGACATATTTTGTGTTGATGATGATCGAATGGATAAACCAAGTTACAACTAAATCTCGGTGGAATCGTCAAGTACCAGATATAACATTGTGCAAATAACGTGGTCACGAGAATATATTGCAAATAACAGTGTAAAAAAATAATTGGCAAAACCGCTTGTTAGTATGTTTAATAAAATAAAATTTTTGGTTAGTTTCTTTTGTTTGCCCTATATCCTGAAATATTTTGGGTGGCGAAATAAAAATATCTTTGGTGAACGCATCAAATGATTATCATGCCGCGATTTATAATAATAATAAATAAATAAATATCCCGTGACATTATTCCACACAGCGCCATCTAGCCCCAAGTGAGCTAATTATACTCCGTTTTTATGGGATACTAGACAACGGATAAACATACTTAAATACTTTTTCTTTTGTAAATACATACTAATTATACATAGGAAACACCCAGACCAATACAAACAGACATGTTCATGCACACAAATGTTTGTACTGTGCGGGGATCGAACCCGCGACCTTTGGTGTAGTAGCCGACTTCTAAACAATTACACCAAGACGGTCGTCCGGATTTATGCATTGCATTTATGCACGGATTGCACGGCCCAACCTCTGTGTGACTATAGCTGTCACGATCGCTTTCAAATTTGACAGATTTTCTCTCCGGCCGACCTTAGTATAGACCCTTAAGACGTGAAGTTCCAACAGGCGAGTCAAGTTTATTTTATTCCCCTTCAGAACATTAATCCACTAAAGTTTACACAGTGGATTCTTCTGGAAGTTGTGTTGCCTACAAATAAATGAAACGACTGCCGTTACAGATCTTAGTTTGTATAGAACGGCCACATGAACAGAACAAAGATTTATCCCTCCTAAGACATTCGTTTCCAAAGTTTCCAACATAAGTGTTAATTGGGTGACTATCCCAACAATAGTAAATTTCGGTAGAATAACTGTAAGAACATTACAATTTACAGTATTTTATGGCCGATCTAGAAACTTAAGCTCATATTATCTCCGTTAGGAAGTCCTTCACATCCGACAATTAAAGTTTACGTAGTGGATTCTTCACGAAGTTGTGCGGATATATGGAAGACAGTATGGCGCTTCGCATTAATTATAAACGTGGAACGAACGCGATGAAGACAGTTTGCGAAGTTGAAGTTTTATTACTGACTTCCTAGTTTAGTTCTCCAAGACTTTATAGATACGCTGTTGTCCTATAGTTACTTAAATAATTGTTGAGGGGAGTTAGGTATTAGTGTTTTTCGAAGCCACAAAAGAGATAAGGTTAGGTAGTAGGTTATGATATGTATGTCCTACTCTGAAGAAATGGGGTATAATTAAAAAAGATTTGCAAGGTTGGGTATAGCCGGTACGTTCACAGGTAGCAAAGTACGGAAAATCATGACGGACGGAACAATACGGATATAACATAAGTTAGTTAGAAGTGCTTGTGGTGGTGGTGTCGGTTCATGAATGCTTTCTTCCGTGATAATGTAAAACTTCCGCAATACCTACGTTCTAAATTAAACTTTCTCATAATAACATACATTTGTCTGCTTTAATTGTTGGAAAAAAAAATCTTACAATATTCATCATTATGCCATTTATTTTGTCATTATCTATTATTTGGCATGAAGTAAAGGTATTAGCCAAATTTCTCGAACCTATGTTACCGATCAATAGATCGTCGAATAATTGCACCTTTTGCAGGATTCATAGACAATGAATAAAATGTACTCTCTAAAACTACAACTACAAGGGCTTAGACTTCTCCCTCAACAAATAATACACTTCTAGACCACTTGTCTGAGTAAAACAACAAATGCGGTCGGTAACTCGTTGTTATTTCTGTGCAGTGCGCGCGGGAGAGGCCACGGAGCCCTCACGAGGGGCTACACTCGCCGAAACCTCGCCAACTAAACTTCCAAGTACGTCCACACTTCTGTCTACACGTAAACGCTTCAGTAAGATCTCGCAATCTGCTTTCAAACCTTACTAAAACGTGATTGTGATCTCGTTTCAAACGTGTGACTAGGGTCTTCTATTCACACATTAGTCATAGAGAAGTACCTAAGTGTAGTTAGCGACTTTTTGTTATTATTTAATGTAAATTGATAACCTCAATCTGAAATAATGTTGTTTTGGATTGGTTCATGAAAAATATACTACTCTCACCATTTTTGTGGAAATATTTTTCCATGACAATACTAAATTATATGATATGGTTTCTAAGTAAATATTTTATATTGAAAGTAGGTAACTAATTTTCTTTTATTCAGTACCTAGATTGTTTGAATGTATTCTTACTTCGTGATATAGGTGCACAATAATTTTCAATAATAAGAAAACGTTCGTATTGATCGTCGAGTAACTTACGTACACTACTTGATTCAGACTGACAGAGATCTTATTCTAGCGTGAGTAGATAAATATATTTTCTTTGACGTAAAACTGCACTATAATAATATATTATGCTCAGCACTACCCCGTTGCCTCGTACAAACACTTGAAATCGAGCGAGCACATTTTCAGACCGATACTGAAATTACCTTCAGCAAAAAACACAAAGGTTCGCACATTAAAATTGATATGCCCACGCAACGTGTGGCCGCTCGGTAAATGTAAACCGTTATTTGGCGTATTCCCAATATGTAACAACCTGGCACAAAATAGATCCTTATCACTGCCATTCCATTCGATGAGAGTGTTTTCCCGCGTTTATTTATCTAGATTGGTAATAATGTTTTATTGTGATATTGAAATTGGTGGCGTTGGATGATTTTTCGCTTTTCGTAGCTCCAAACAAGCATGCACATTTACTGTAGTTCGATGTTAGTAGTGTTTACAGATTAGTAGATGGTGTTTTTTAAATTGCTATAGCTCCAACATAATGAAGTTCTAAATCGAGTTGGAAGCACCGGCAAAGCCTCAGTCATCTAGGGAAAGTTTTAATGGGCCCTCTTAATGGTCTCCACCGAATAGCCACCTGAAATGATTCGTGCTTTAACTCCTAAGCTGCATGTACAGACACGATCGAAGAGTGTCCGGCCTCGTCTCGTTACTTCAGTGAGGCTTATTATGTTTTATATCCAGAAAACAAAGTACATTTTGTCAGGCATCTGTTACAAAAATAATAATTTTCTCGTATTTTTGCTACAACTGCATTCTTACTTTGAAAAATATGGAGTTGTATGTTCTAACATTATCATATTAATTTTGATACAAAATTCACAGTTTCCATTGCATACAAAGGACCACGCCAAAATTCGTCCCTGCCTGCCAAGAGATTCAGAATTTGTATAGAAACTACAAGATAGATTAGACACTCTATCAAAGGCTTTTGCAAAGTCCAAAAAGATTGTCTGACGAAGGCAAGAACAGAATGTTTTGTTAATATGATTTGAATTAATATTCTTCTCTTCGGTTTTCAGGGTATCTAAACGTAATACCATGTCATATACCTTGCATTATGTATTATTTATTTTTACAGTCATCTTCCTTTTTATTCTATGTGTAGCAGAGTTCGCGACAGTAGAATTTGAATTAGAATACAATTTTATACTATGTTATGAATAACAGTCCATTTAAAACGTTCCATAAATCATTCTTGCTATTTATTAAATGCAAACAAACTAAATCAAATAAGCCACTAAACAAAAGCAATTTGATATTCGTCTGTCGCGACGCGACGCGTCGTCTGACGCCTACCGAACTTCGTGAAACTGATAATCTAGTTAATTCTGTGTAGCATGTTATGACATCCGAGACACTTTTTTGTTTCTACAATAACAAAGTAACGACTTTAAAACTAGATGCTAGTCTAACAAAAAACTGTGGTTAACACAGATGTGCACTTAGTATCTAGGTTGTACCTAATCTTCAAGGATAACAATCACAGATAAGTAGGTATAGGTAATTTAAACAAGGTCAAATTCTGCGACAAGGGGTTTTTGTAAAGAATGCTTGTACCGGAACAACGAAATTGACTAAGATTTCGTCTGTGTTTTATACAAGGATAACCTAATTAGGTACTATACGTTTGAAAATGGGCAATTCAATTAAGTACTTGTTGAAATATTGTAGAGCCATTGCTGTTTGATATGCGATGGTTTTCGTTGATAATTCAGATTTTTACATTTTCTTAGACTGTTTACTGACTATTAATGTTAGTAAATAGCTACTAATAGATAAATAGTTCACTAAACATATTTTTAAATAATAGTATAATATCATGACAGCGTTAGTTTCATAGCTGGTCATAATTCTAAAGTATGCAGCATTTTATGTAAATTCTGAATAGGTTCTTTCAAAAGAGGAAAATGGTCTTATAAACTGTGAATAGGAGGCATGATGCATGTCACCTTGGTCGCCTTCAGCCATCTATAATATCCGCTGCTTTTGAATTTGCTGCTGTCACTCGACTCGCGTCTGAAACACCTAAGGCACATTTGCCTTTCAAAGAAACTATTTTTAGGACAACATATTTTAGTGACTACTCTTATTTTCAGAACAAACCATTAGAATGTTCAAAAACGTTTTTCTGGTCGAGATCGGTACAGAGATGAAAACTATTGAACTCTTGCTATTAAATATGCTATCGACACAACAAACTAGTGAACAAGAGAAATTAAAGTTTTATTCGTACCCTTTCGTATAACGTTTCGGTCCGGTCAGTCAGTAGTAAAATAAAATAATTATTGTCAAATCGTTAACCGGTTCTATTGATTGACAGTATTTAATTCTTATTTATCCTTCAGACCTTCAACTTGAAAGAAACAAAACAGCTATGGGACATTCTAAACCGGCGGAGTCCACATAAAATACTCGTTGAATAAAATTTGATTGTTCATATCACTGTATTTTTTATGTGGCGAGGGAAAGCGCTGCTGAAAAATTTACGTAAAGCAGCCAAAATAAACAGCTTAACCGCCGAAGCGGCCCACGTCATGTTTATCGCAATTTTTCAGCGAAATTAAAATATGAATGAAGGGATTTGAATGGGCCGGATTGTGGAGTGTGAAGGAGCAGCCCTTCGTATTCGACGTAAGCATCAGTAAAGGTTGATTATTATTCTTGCAATATTCCGTTGGAGATTCCGTTCCGTTGTATTCAACAAAACTATAAATTTAAATGGTTCAGCTTCCAAAATTGGTGCCGCAAGTGACTAACGTGGTGATTGTGCCAATTGTTATCAATGGCCTGGTTTCAGAGATCTTCCTAGCAATGGGACTGTACAAAACCTTACCTACTTCAAATGAGCACAAAGTTAAAAACATACTTAATTAACATTTTGTCTCAACTAATTATGGTTTTTATAAATGTTAACTCAATAATGAACAGTAAAACAGTAAGTAACGCTAGTAATAATGTTAACAATTGTTGAAGATTGCATTTTCTTTAATTCATGATTCTACAACTTCTACTTTTATTCTATTTAAAAATCTAAAAACGTAACACTAAAATGTGAAATCTGCATTAAATACCGCATTAATTTAATAGTATTTTTTCACAATTTTACTAGCTTGCGTGTCTTGTGTGAATGTTTGTGAATGCTGAATTAGCACAAACTAGATAGGGAACAGGTTCAGACGGGTAACTTCCGTAGCAAAAAACTCGCCTTAGGATCCATAGAGATTTCCGCATGTAAAGATTTTGACAGCTTTTTTTGTTTTAATTGTTTTTTTCATAATGTGGCAACGATGTTAACGTTATAAATCCACAAATATATACAAAAAGGTTTAACAAAAAAAAACCTTTTTGTATATATTTGTTGATTTATAACGGTACGGTATATTATAGGTAGGTACCTACCTAAATTCTGCTTGTTTTCTTTGGAAATATAAATTGGGTATAAATTAAACAATTTTCACTTAGTATGCCTTTTATTTCTTAATTTTGTTTAATATTTAGTAAATGCTTTACGCTGCATACAGGGCAAAATCGTCTTTTCCAATCTACAAACACCCGTACCTTGAGATTTTTGTTTATAATGTTGCACCAATTGAACACAGTTAATCGCAGAGTTAAATCAAAACAGCTTTTCGCAACTACACTTTTGTGTTGCTTACAACCCAAAGAATCATATGAATGCACGGACGTAAAAGAAAGACTCTTTCTTTTACGTCCGTGTATGAATGCTGATGAATGCTTGGACTGAATTTGATGTTTCAACTCTTTTATTAAACCCTGTTGATGTGGGCTATTTTCCAAAACTTGATTGTCTTCTACAATTATGTTTCCAAACAATCTTACCGCATTTTCTGATGGGTAGGTAAGTTTATTTTCTTTTAAGCATTTATATTTTCTGAAAAAAATATAATTGTTGCACAATGAAATAAAAACCAACCTGACAATACTTGACACAAATGACAATCAACAAAAGCGTAACCTAGGTTACAAACCAAAGACAATCCTTAGTCTAGAAACCTCATCATCCGCGGGAGGAGGGGAAGCTGCCATTTTCTATAAAAGCATAGACAAGCTTAACCTTAATGCTATTATTTTTTAAAGGAAGAAAACCGGCCGTGTGAATTAGATATTTCAGCAAAACAAAAGAGCGCAATGTAGAAAATATCCTTCGTTTTATTTAAGAGGCGCCTGGAGTGGAAGCTTTAATAGCCAGTAATGTCCTCTTACGTCACCGCCACGAAATCTATGGTTGGATTGCTATGGATGCGTATTTAAATTTTACTTGTTTTTATGGTTATTTACGATCCTTGCTAGTGACACGGTATTTATACGTGGTGTTCATGAAGCTTGGTGGTCGAAAGCCACCACTTTCATTGCATTTTAAGTATCTAAGTGAAAATTCTTCATTGTAGGTACAATAAACAAAACAACAACAATAGCTTAGGCAAGAATGACATGAATTGGTATGTTAACAAGCCGGATTTATTTCCTAAACGCGATCTTCCATGCAACCCACAGGTAGCGGAAAGTTATCGACAGGTGCACAAATTAGTAAAAAGGAAGCTTGCTCTAGGGGGACTCTGCAAAGGAAGGAGAAAATAGGCATTGAACTGTGAAAGAGAGCCTTCTGCCTAGCGATGGGATGAAAACAGCTTAATAGTACATTGTTACCCCAGGGGTGAAAGTAACTTATTTAGTCCCGAGACGGGGTTTGGCGCCCGGAACGAAGTGAGGGCGCCAATAGTTCGAGGGACTAAATAAGTCTTTCACCCGAGGTAAACACTGTGCTTTTCATTACAAATACGAGGAAAGTAAAAATAAAAACATGAATTAGCTAAAGAAAAAATGACAAAAATAAATGAAGATCGAATTGCCGCTTTCCCGCCTATTTTGTTTGTTTTTTTTTTCTGTGGCCGGCCCGCTATTCAGCCATTATTTTTTATTTTCATCATTGGAAAAATGGTAAATATTTTGCTCAAAGCTGTATTATTTTAAAGAAATTGTTGAAACTAAATTAAATTAAGTTATTTAAAAAATATGTATTCTCTAATCAATACTTAACTTTAAGCTATTTCAATTTTACATCGTGGATTTATGGAAAGATGGAACATTTTTCAATAGATATGTGAAAAAGAACTAAGTAGTTTTTTTTTATTATTTGACAGCTGTCAGTTGAAAGTGATTCTCCCTAGGGATGAAAAGTATTACTTTCAGCCCGCTTCTCAGGTCAGTAATGACCTACTTTCAGAGTATGAGTAATGAAATAGTACATTGTTACCCTAGGGGTGAAAGTAACTTATTTAGTCCCGAGACGGGGTTTGGCGCCCGGAACGAAGTGAGGGCGCCAATAGTTCGAGGGACTAAATAAGTCTTTAACCCGAGGTAAACACTGTGCTTTTCATTACGAATACAAGGAAAGTAAAAATAAAAACATGAATTAACTGAAGAAAAATGAGAAAAATAAATGAAGATCGAATTTCCGCCTTCCCGCCTATTTTGTTTGTTTTTTTTCCTGTGGCCGGCCCGCTATTCAGCCATTATTTTTTATTTTCTTCATTGGAAAAATGGTAAATATTTTCGTCAAAGCTAAGTTATTTTAAAGAAATTGTTGAAACTGAATTATAATAAAGTTATTTTAAAAATATATATTCTCTAATCAATACTTAACTTTAAGTTATTTCAATTTTACATCGTGGCTGTATAGAAAGTTGGAACATGGTTCAATTGATATGTGAAAAATAACTAGTTTTACTTCTTAATAATTTGACAGCTGTCAGTTGAAAGTGATTCTCCCTAGGGATGAAAAGTATTACTTTCAGCCCGCTTCTCAGGTCAGTAATGACCTATTTTCAGAGTATGAGTAATGAAAAATAATCATAAATACGTCAACGTCCCACATATACTCGTACATACCCTACCAAAAAATATCCAACGCCTGTTAAAAAACATAAAAATGTAACTGGCCGAAAGTTTCTTAATTAAAAAAGTTTGAATGTTTCCAGAGTGCGACCGCACGTTCGTGAGCCGTGTGGGCGCGAACAACGGGACCTTCCACGCGCCGGAGCTGTTCAACCCGAACAACCACAGCCGGCAGTGCCTGTACACGTTCCTCGCGGCGCCAGGCCAGCGCGTGCTCGTCGAGCTACGCACCTTCGACTTGCGAGGAAAACCGCCAGAGTATGTAGCATATAAGCTAAGATAAGATATACTTAAGTTTTGGACTAAGAAAACAACTAAATCATAAGTTAACAGAGACATAAGACATTACTTTCTTACAACATTGAAACGTTGCCCCTCATTCATTGAAACTAAGGCAACGCTACAGCAGTGGTTTCGCGATTGACGAGTCTTGTTGCTTCCATGCAAATGTTGGCAGACAAAATAATGAAGACTTTGTTGGATTTTTGGAATAAATCTTCAGCCTTTATATACCGTGGCAAACCATATACCGTGTTCACTTATGAATCAATTAGCGCATTTTGATTTACGAGAATCAATCTGCAGGTAGTACAAACAAGCTAATTAATTACTTCTTCTTGTACTTTGCACCTTCTATGGGAAGCCAATGTGCTTATGCAAAATGCTCCTACTTACTACGTTGCCTGACACCTAGATTTGTTTTTCGACTTGCGTTGTCTGATTGCAAGGCCCAAGACTTAATCACCATCGCAGTTAAAACGCCGAAAATACTACAGTAAATATGAAATTCCAATTAAGTTCCAATTTCACAATGCAATGCAATCATTCTGAACATGGAACTCTGGTACTGGGTTGTTACGTCCAACATTGAAACATTTCTCGTTAATAATATATTCCGTAATAAGTCATGCATAACCAGGGGTGATTACCGAAATGGATCTTTCATGGGAGCCATTATGTTTCTGCCATATACTTAACTAAATATTTGTTGTTTTTCCAGTGGAGCCGCAGTGGGGGAGCTACCAGCGTGAGTTTCCTTTATCCTTATCTGTCTTTATCGACACATCTACCTTTTTCACTTTTATCAGTACTGCTACAATAAGTTATGCGACGCAAACATGTTTTCTTTCCGCAAGAATTATTATTGTTTGTATAGACACGAGAATTTAGGTCAAACTTCCCGGGAAGCCTTGACTCAATGTTTTGATTTATATTTTGTTTATTGAATTAAGAAAAAAGGCGATAACATCATTAAACAGATGGAAAATAAAGGCCTCAGGTCAAATCATATTAGTGTGTGTTATAAAATATACTATTTCGCATTGCTTAGAGGCATAAGGAAGTGGCTCAGCCAGTGCCCATTTCTAGTCACAGTTCACACACACCCTACTTCTACTGAAGCTATACGGAAACAAAAAGTACTCTCTGTGTCCTGAACAATAAATTGGATGGGTGAATAATGTTGAGAAAGTTCATTTTCCCCGTTACTTGCTTGTATTATGTAAATTTGATTTCCAAAAAATCCCCGACAGATGCATGCACGAATACATGGACATCTATTCGGAGATGGCATCGCTGGAGCCGGGCGAGCTGGTCAACTCGGCGTTCGGCGGCCGCTACTGCGGGCCCATTCCACCCCGCCGCCGCGTCTCCCTGCACCGCGCCGTCGCTCTCTCTTTCTTCTCCGACAAGAACTTCGTGCCGGCAACGCTCTTTACAGGCACCTACCGCTTCATCAATGCATGTGAGTACCTCTCCAACCATCACTATGTACTGTGTAAAAATTACCATTTAGGTGAACCAATTTCACGCTACAACAAAAAGAGCAGTGTAGAGTTTATCAGATAAAGAACAGCTACAAATTCGAGTGAACGTTTTCGGTAGCCGTACTACGCCTGCATCCACCACACGATCCAGCAACTGTTACCCGCACTAAGAGCTTCGGTACTCAAATAAGCACGATGACCATATATGCCGTTAGATACAGAAAAAATATCAATGCCTATAATGAAACAATAAAATGGGACGATACTTACAGTATCAGTATTCTTTGTGATAAGGGCGGGAGGGTAGGAACCAAACGCTAGCGTGAAGTCACAGCCTGTGACACTGTTTTCAAGTATGCACAACATCTCTGCTCTAAGAAGGCCTATGTATCTGGCTGCTGTACTAGTCAAATTCCTACACACGACATGTCAAATCGGATTTGCGATATTTTTTACTCTTATCTATTGAGTAAGTTGCAAGCATGTTCCAAATTACCCTGTTGGCTAGAATGGCTTCTGTTAAAGCTATCAAGTTCCAAAGTCGTAATTATAACAACATATGAAACTTGATCGATGAGATGGGACATTAAATAAGTTTGACTATATAATAAGGTCATGTCGTCCGTCCTCGTAGTTTGTGAGGACCTGCCGCATATACCCACGTATATGTTATAATCGTTATACTTAACCGGTAAATTCTACCTCTGAGAGGAAGAGGTTTAGAGGTTAAAATGGATAACGTATATTTTTTATAAATGCACCTTGCGCACCTTGGCCCACGGAGATTTATTACGGAGATATTTGTTCTTACCTTTTGTTGGGAAGATAGTACTCGGCAGGAATTTCTTAAACTCATATTTCTTGTGCATGGCAATCTAATTGAAATTGCATATTTGCAGCGGAGTTCGACGTGGGTACCCCCGTGCCGAACACCTTGTGTTCCTTCGTGATCGACGCGACCAAGCGCAAGACCGGCCTGCTGCTATCCCCAACGTACCCCGGCATCTATCCCAAAGACATCACCTGCAACTACCTCTTCAGCGGTCAACCAGGACAGAGAATCCGCCTCGAGTTCAGGGATTTCGATCTTTTCTTCGGCGGACCGCAGTAAGTGTCTCTACTCTCGTCTTTCGGTTGACCGCTATGTGTGAGGCTTGAGGATATTTTTCTTTTGTGCAGTTGCCCATTCGATTGGGTGCGCG
Organism: Udea ferrugalis; assembly: GCA_950022985.1. NCBI lineage: Eukaryota > Metazoa > Arthropoda > Insecta > Lepidoptera > Crambidae > Udea > Udea ferrugalis. Next base: position 15,510,962 of record OX465525.1, read on the forward strand.
TGTACGACGGGCCCGACAACTCATCGGCGGTGATCGGCACGTACTGCGGCCAGCAGCGCAACCTCGTCCTCTACTCCAGCGACGAGCGACTCCTCGTCACCTTCTACTCGCTGCCGCGCTCCGCCAGCACGCAGAATCGCGGCTTTAAGGGTATCTTCGAGTTTTCAGAGAGTTTTGTTAAGTTAGGTAAGTACACGAGAAGTATAATATTAAGGATGTTGCCTAAACATAAAATTGGTAGTATTGCAAGTGGTTTGACCTCAAAGTACATAACAAAGTCCAAGAGCTTATTAAAAAGTTGCTCCTGGACTCTATAAAATGTAATTCTGTATCTTAATGGATATTTATTGACCGTCCTTCGATTTTTTTTCAGATTTTATAAGCAAACACGATGCAGAGCACATTAGGGGCTCAGAGTGCGACCAGAAGATCCTTAGTAAAAAGGAGTCCTCGGGATACGTGTATCATCCAAATTATCCATTCCCTTATATACAAAAAGTTGTTTGTAGGTTAGTACAGCATTAGGTATATCAACAAAATGTGAATTTAGATGAATTTCAGTGTTTAACTGATGGTATTTCGTCTTCCAGATATTTTATATATGGTATGCAAGACTCGCAAAACTTAGAAAGGGTGCGTTTAGAATTTCAAAACTTTTCTATACCGAAAGGATACAACCCGAAACCCGAGTAAGTATTTTGTTTTATCGTTAGTAATTCCGAAGGAACTTCTCTTTGCCTTTAAGCGAGCTTTGTAAACTTTTAACTGAAAATAAAAGCGGTGCTTGTTTAGCTTTGAACTTTTACCTTTAAAGGAATATAGGTCTTTTTAAAAATCTTATCTTTTTCATTATTGACATCATCAAATCTCGAAATCATAAATTAAAAAATTGTCAGCCGATGGCTTATTCACGATCGTTTAATTTACAGTTTTTGAATGTGGTGTCAAGCGCTAATAAAAAGGTTTTTTCCAGCTCATGCCCAGACGGCTACTTGAAGGTGTACCTCCGTGGGCAGGAGGCGACGGACTCCTATGACAAACACGACGCAGAGCTTTGCGGAGAGGGGACGAGCGGACCACCCGCCTTCCCCCCTCCACTGCTCTCCGACGGACCAAGGCTCGTGATGGTCTTCAGCTCCGGCGAGCTGCAGGGCCGAGGGTTTAAGGCCAAATATACTTTTGAGACTGGTGAGTAGGCACTAGTAGTCGTTTGGTCATTGTGGACGTTTTTCTATAGCCCCAAGGTCTAGTTCTAGAATCTATTAAGACACCACCAGTATTTCGAAATGTTTGTACGCATCCTATTTTCATTTTTAGAATATCGAGTGCCAGGGACTGCGGCGCCAGGCGGCGAGTGCGCCTTTACGTACCGGTCGGAGGCGAAGAAGCGAGGCGAATTCAACTCCCCGCGCTACCCCTCCAACTACCCCTCGCGCACCAACTGCACGTACACGCTCGACGCCACGCCTAATGAACAAGTCACGGTGGTCTTTGACCACTTCAAAGTCCGGGCTGATGCTTGGAACGCCACTGCTGGCTTATACGGGTGAGTTGTTCACTTGATCGTGTTAAGAACGTGGCCTTTGGCAATAGGCACTTGCATATTAGTCGTTCGTACAAAGGTGGATTTAGTTTACTTATGCGTAGCTTTCTATTTGCAGTGGCGCAACGTGCAGCGAAGACTGGGTGGAGGCATGGTGGACGGGTCGGGAGGGATCACGCGTTCCCCTTGGGCGCTGGTGCGGGCTCGCAACGCCCGGGCCGCTGCAGTCACCACGCGGAGCGCTCGGCCTGCTCATTGCGCTGCACACAGACCTAGACAGCGTTGCTTCGGGGTTCAAGGCGCGGTACGTCTTCGAGGTGAGTCTCATTATCACTATTAGTAATAACATAACTCTAGTCGGTGAAGTTATCACAATTGATTTATTGGCTTTGTCAGCATCTTCGATTCTTTTAATTTTCCATTTACTATAAATTCTCAGCTATCTTCCTCTCGTTCCTGCTATTTTAGTCTCTATTTTTTTAAAGGAAAGATATTTAATCTTTTGATCATCATTTCCGTTGATTGCCTCCTCATCACATATCCCAACGACTGTTAAGCTAATAAGCTTTTCTCGGTATCTAAACAGTATTAGATAAGATGTTTCCGAACCTTGGTTTTCAATGACCAATTTGGCTTAATATTTTCCAGCCGGCGAAGTCCATATTCGGTGACTGCGGCGGCAACATGTCAGGTGCCGAGTGGGGCGTGATCACGTCCCCGCGGTACCCGCTCTCGTACGAGCAGCCGTCGCGCGGTGCGGCGTCGCGCGTCTGCAACTGGTTTGTGACCGCGCGGCCCGGCAAGAGGCTGTTGCTCAACTTCGAATCATTCGCTGTGGAGGGCCATCTCACTGGTAAGTTCTTTCATCTGTACTTTCTAAACTATATCTGTGGTGGGTTAGTGACTAGCGCTACAAGCAAATACCTAATATAATCATTTTTTTCGAATCTTACTGGAGGGTAGAACCGCACTACTATACTGACTACTGGTTTTGCTAAAGTCAAAAGATGCTTTGAAAATAATTATATTTATTGATTAACTCATATATTTTTTATGTAGAACGTGGATGTCCCGCGGCGGTGCTACGACTGTGGTACGAGAGCCCGGGGCCGCCCCTGGAGCTGTGCGGCGAGAAAGCGCCCACCGATCGCTGGCAGTACCTCTCGACCTCTAACTCCATCAGACTTTCGTAAGCATAATATCATTTATCGTGTAGCTGTCTATTATTTAAGACTTTTCTTCTTAACTGTTTCTATTCTTAAGGTGAAGTGAATGAAAAAAGGAGTTCTTTTTTATTTTGAATAGTTTTTAAAAAATGGAACCCTAAGCCATTACTGCGCTCATCCTCACTGCTACTGGTGACTGGTAAAACAGGAATTTTGAGTTAACTCATGAAGCCGGCTCTAAGGCTATTTAAAATTTAGTTTGAATAGTGGAAATTGGACTTTGCAACTCGTTAATTCATTCAAATGTATGCCTAATTATCGGTGTACAAATGGCCGGTCGCTTATTACTTGTTACAAGCGAAATCCCAGAAGGGAATAAGCGTGTTAAGTTTAAATGTATTTTGAACACCATCAAGGTCAACAAGACACAGAAATCATGACATGAAATCAGTGAGTATCATTGATAATAATATTGAATAAGATAGAACCCAAATTTGATCCTTGAGGTACACCAGAGAATGAAACTGACTAGACATACTAGAATCCATTAAGCATTAGTATGGGTTTACGGTTACCAAGACGTGACTTAAACTAATTACCGGCGGTTCCAAACGAATCTAACTTTCGGAGGAATAAAATGTGAAATTCACTCTATCAAAAGCCTAACTGAAATCAGTATACACAACATCGACATCCTCCCAATCATCTTTCTTTCAATTCTTTCAGAGATTCGCAAAGATTATGTACAGGCAACAGTACATCAGGTTACCCCATTTCCGTCTTTCTTCTCGCTCTTGCCAAATGTCATTCCTTTGCAATAGAGCAAGGAGGAATGACTGGAAATGGGTAGAGTGATGTGCCGTCCACCGTACAAAATAAAGCAACGGAAGGAATTTACCTTCAGTTAATGATAAGTCCATCAATTGTCATAGGTTCATAATAGCGGACAAGTCAGTAGGCGCGGCGGGCTGGCGTGCCGTTTGGACGGAGGTGACGGTGCCGGAGGCGGGCGAGGCGTGCGCGGGCGGCGAGGCGCTGCCGGCGGCGGCGGACTGCTCGGGCGCGTGCGTGCCCGCCGGCGCCGCCTGCTCCGGCCTGCAGCACTGCGCGGTCATGCCCGCGGCGCCCACACACTGTTAGTATGCACGCTTCATGCACTACTTTGAGAAGGTCATATCGTGGTTGCAGTTTTTTGACAAGCCTATTATTTTATCATTTTGGTAAAATTAGTTGTGAAGTATTTAAAGGGTTGATAATTGTCTCGTTTGCATTATTGATTTTCTAGGTAGAGATTAGCGAGGGAAGCTTTAACAACAAGGAATATCAAATTGTTATATTCATTTGTTTTAACATTATATATATAACTAATATCCGACACTAACACTTTCATTTTACAGCAGTTTACAGCATTTTCTTCCTCAATTCAAAGATATGAAATGTCAGAATATCAAAATTGCATGTTGAATTATTGAGGTCCACAAAAAACTACAATCACGATATGATCCCTTCGACAACTCATTTCTGATTTGTGATACTTTGAGAAAAAACGTCATCGAATGGAATGCTGAGGTATCATTACAATTGTTACATCATCCGCCAGAGCAAGAAATGATATGAGCGTAGGTAGAGTATTGGGTTTATCAAAAAGGGGAAAGCTCTTTCGAAGCATGGACTTCAAATACTTAAGGAAAAGGTTGGAATTCGCAGGCGGTCAATCAGTCAACACTCTAGTATAGTTGTTTAACTAATACTAAGTAAATGTTCAATAGAGTAAAACGTAGAAATTTTCTTCAGGAAATAATTCTTGAAACTGTCGGTATTATCTTTGAACTCTTTCTATAAATATGACTAGCTGACCTTCCTATCCATATTGGTGTAATACTATGCACGATTCCTAAAAATATTGTTGAAAAGTATAATAACATTTCTAAACTTGTACTCGTACGTATCTCACTCTTAAATCGAGAGGTAGATTCTTGCTAATATAACGATTTTACGTAGAGTTTATCAAAAGTTAGAGATATTTGTGAGAAGTTATATTTTTACTAGTATACGTCTAATGGAACTAATGAATTAAATAACTACGGTTAGATAAAGATTGACATTTCTGATGCCACAGTATTTTTCGTTTCGTGTGTGTTTAAGTTTCAAATAAGTTTTTATATCAGTAGTTTTAAGTAGGTATTTCGAGATGCGCTTAATGATGTAAGCGAGGTTAGGTTTTTCCAAATTTATTAGTACTGAAAACTTCACTGTATTATATACGATTGGCACTGCACTTGCATTTCACTTAATGATTGTATCTACACATTGCATTTGATCGTCGCATCATAGGGTTATAAAAACGGCATCTCTAATAACATTGCAAATAACAATGTAGCTTGTTGATGAATAAAATATATGGAGTAAGCAGTATACTGTTCTATGGTATATATCAATTTTTGTATGCTTATATAGGGTATTTGACTATCTTTTTTGATGTTTTAGATTTTTAGATCTCGCATTTAAAGTTGTGCCATATAATAGGGGTTTATTTTACCCTTTGGTATTTTGGTAAGAAAAAAAGTCATAATAATTCCCACACGATTTTAATAAAAAATCAAAGACAGTCAATTGAACTTCTGGAATAACGGAAAACGTGCTTGATATAACGCTTTGCTCCCAACCACATGGCCGTTCCCAAATTGTATAGGTATTACACAAGGAGTGGGCATGGGCTACATGTAAGGAGCTCTAACTGCGGTATTCATATCCCTTCTACATCACTGAAACTTTATAATCTGTTTTCTACATATTTCAATATTTAGTTAAAATAAAATATAGACAGATACCCTATTAGCACAGTAGTACCCTAATGCCAAGATGATGTCGTAGACGAGTAAAAATGTCGATTATGCTCGAGTATCGCAAAAAGTATTTTCTTTCAAGTTTTTTTAAAAATTGGTTTTAGAAAGATTTAATTTATTAATAAAAGTATCAGTATCATTCGACTATCCATGCCGTTCAGTGATAATTAAGAATAATCGGATTTGCAAAAATACTATGAGAATACTTGGTGATGGGTTGAATTTAAAGCTAACATTAGCGCTACATAGCATTTAGGTAATAAACTTATTTGATGCATAACTGAGTGTATTATAACTCTTAGTTAATTTTCAGTCAGGGTATTACTGTGCAAAATCTTCTTTGAGCGACGAACGCTTCCCGAATCATACGAGCTGCTGCTTACTCTTGCTTTATCTTCTGTATTGTTGTAAAATATTGTACTTTAAACACGGTAGCTCTGTTAACTAATAATCTTTAAAATTAACAATAATATTATGTTCACTATACTTTCAATTTACCTACTATTGATGGTTCAATGCAATCTTTGTCTCAAACAAATAGACGTTATGTAATATTGTTAGGAGATAGTTTAAGGGTTTAAAATTACATATTATTGTTGGTGAATTAGCAGAATATATCTACTATGTTGCAAAGATTACCGATCTTTTTATTTACGTTATATCCTTTTGAATACATTTTTTTAAATATCTCAATGTTCTCATGTAAAATCATTCTTACATATCCATATATTCCGCTAAGATATTTTCTCCAATTTTACTTTTTATCTTAGTGTTTTTACAATACTGTGATGACTCAGGAGAGTTAAAAAACTTTCGTTTGGAGACTAAATTTTGCTGACGTGGTTTCTTTATTGAATGGCTTTGGAAATGATAAATTCGTAGTTCGAATATGTTTTGACCTAACGGACGAAGCTTGCATTGAGTCATCGCACTATGGGGCCCGGGGTATCGAATCGACTTTCCTCGTATCCTAAGATAGCGTGATTATACTTTCTGATTTGTCGCCTTCTAAATAGTGAGCTAACTAAATAATGACTGAACGGGCATGTCTAAATGATGAAAACTTAAAAATATGCGGATTGAGTATGTACGACTAGGATCACTCAACATTTCTGCACTACAGTACAAGTCTACACTCGACTGTCACTCAAGTTAAGCATAAAATCAACATTTCACTTCTTACAATGCACAAGATACTGATGCACAAGGTCACGGTCGCACGTACGCAGCCACAAACAAATCAGAAAGTATGCGATATGTTGGTTTGTTTCATATTAATCCCGCTTAATTGTTCCTCATTATGGAATGAAGACAACTGACTTAAAGTTCAATCGAATAACGAAGGCTAGGGAAGAAAAAATGTCCTGAGGTCATCGTTATGATCAAATCATGAGTGAAAACTTTGAAATTGGATCATATCATAGTAGCATGCTGGTGACAATTAAACGTCGCCACATGTTATTATTACTCAAGGGAGTGGGATCACATGTCAAATATTGCAGTACCTATCCATAGTTACGAAAATGAGAAACGTTGTCTATAATTCATTTGAGAATAAGAAAGTGGGTTCTGAGGAACTTGCCGGTATCGATTCGATTCCCCGGGGCTGCTGACGCGGCGGTGTGCGCAGGCGGCGCGACGGGCCGCGTGTCGGCGCGCGGCGCGCTCGTCGTGCTCTCGCTTGTGCTCGCCGCCCCGCACTGACCGGGCGCTGCACACGTGAGTCTATATATACCACCCGCCCCGCCCGAGCCCATCCCCACCTCTTTCCGCTAACCACTTACCACCACTCCGCCAACGCACGCTCTTCCCGTTTCGCTTTTCATTCTCGCTCTTCTTCCATGTTTTGCTCTTGTGACTTGGTGTACTAAACATTCTCTTATAATATAGATAGGTACTTGTACCATATCAAAACCATTGACCTAGCTTAAAAAGGATAAATGGTCTTAGATTTTGGATTTTTAGCAAGGATGGACATAACCGTTTTGTCAATTTTGCAATTTAGCTTAATCATGTCGTTTAAATATTCCACTTACCAGTGGGTGTCACAACTAAGGATTCTTTAGATCTTATGCATTTTGCAGTCACGAGAGCAAAACGCTGAACGAAGCTCAAACATGTCTTCGCGCTTGGTTACTACTATTTTTCAAGTCACGTTGTTTGTGCAGTTATTTTTAGTTTGCAAACAGTACTCTTCGATATTTTGTAAAATACCAAACGTATTTTACCGATAACTTCTAACAATAGCTTTATATAGCTTCATATAATGAAAGTGCTATAAGTTATTCATCATGTTACTGACTTCTAGTTGCCTTATGACACCAAGTATTCAAATTAATAAGCGTAACGGAAAAGTTATTAAAACATAGGGCAACTGAAGTAGTGTACGTTGGAGATCATCAGTTCATCGTCATCCATTGCATTTAGCTTCCTAAAACAAACTCTATAAAACCTATGTGTTGCATGTTGTAAAAAGTGAATAAACATAAAATCATAATAAATCATAAAAAAGAATAAACACAGATAAAAGTATGCTTTACAATATTCAATTCTAGTGATTGATGAAATATCAAATCCTATCAAATAATCTTGTACACTGAATGAAAAATGATTGTATAATTTGACAATGAATTTGGAAAAGTAAGTTTAAAAGTGCTATTATATCATAAAGAGTGCATTTAGTATGGCATTTTGAGAGTAGTGCAAGATATTCTAATTCCTAATCATTGAATATTGGAAAGCGATGAAAGACAAGCAAGTGTTAAATTCAGAATTCCCAATATGATAAGTCGTCAGGCAATTTTGGTCAGCTAGAGAAAACTGTCTTTTTATCAGTTAAGGTTCAGTTCTTGGATAACATTTAGATATAAATAGACTTACCGTTGAAGACTTCCAAAATTTTGCAGCCGCAGCCGGAATAATTTCATGTTTCTTGGTTTTTTTTTCTGTGAATCAAAAGTGAAACCATAAATCTCTACTAAACAATATTCAAGATCAAAATAATGCAAAAAAGCACAAACTTACATTTTGACCTTTCAAATGCGTTGTTCATTTTTCCTAAATTCTGGAGGACCAAAATTGCCCTATGACTTTTTCCTATCTGGGTAGCAACGAAAGGTGTTCAGTGGCTTCGAGCATTGCGAGTAGGGCACAAAGATTTTCTAACATCCAACCCAACTTAGTTTTCAACGAATGTTTAGTTCGTGGAATTAAGACTGTGCTGAGGCGTAGACAGAGTCATAAGAACTTCAGAGCTACAAAACACCGAACTCTTCCCCTTCTTTGATTAAGCCTAAATGGCTCTTTTTAGTTAAGTTTTCTACTAAAGCCGAGCGGAACGGAGCTGGGTTCGTTATAACCACTACTATGCTCAAGTCAGAAGTCTACAACTTCACACATCTCCACTCTGCTTAGCAAAACCGGCCTCAACTGTATTTTCAAAAGCTCAAAATGTACCCTCAAAAAAACAACTGCCATGTTGTAGTAACAGTAGTGTCACACTCGTAATGTTCGCCGCCACGGAGCGCTCGTCGCTTCCCGGTTAGGATACAGGGTCGCATGGGGTGCACAGGCGGGTCCCCTGCAAGCGGCGCGGAGTACGGCGGCGCGGGCGCGGCGGCGTGGGCGTGGTCGGGCGCGGCGGCAACGGGCGCGACCTGCGTGCTGGGCGTGTGGTGCCGCCGCCGCCGCCGCCGGCCTCGCCGCCCGCCGCCGCCCCCGCGCCCGCCCCCACGCGCCTGCGCCGCTCGCCTCGCACACCACCCGCCGCTACAGGACACCGTATGACGAAGCGCCGACGGCGAAGCACCAGACGCTCTCGCCGCAATGCACCTCCTCCTCAAATACATCACTTTATCGTACTTGGCAGTTTTTATTGTAACTTGTAACCTTTCCTAATCGCTACACTTACTTATCCTTAGAGAGTTTTTACTATTTTTTTAATCATTGGCCTATATGATATGGTCAAACAAATTCATATGTACCTACCTAAAAACCCAGGCAACTCACAATATTCAACCAATCGACAGTTATGTATCTACCCTAATGACACTTGACAACATCGACAAGGAAAGTTATAGTTAGGTATTACAGTAATTAACACAATTAACGCGTATTTGTAGACTTAATTTGAATACGGCCTACTAGGTCAGTGCAATGCAGTGTAGGCAATCCTTCAAACGATTTCACAGCGACCACTTCAACTCCTCACTGTATGGTGTTGCACGTTGCTCAAAGCGCCCTTACGTTACGTGGCTAAATATGCAACCTTGTTAGTGCATAAACGGCCTAAATTCGTCCCCCTGCTGGGCACAGGCCTCGCCGCAACTATGAGGTGGAACGAGCCATACTCCAACACGCGGGCTCAGTGCGGATTGTTGGAGGGGTGGAAGGTTAGTAAGCAACTTTAGTCAGATGTTATCAAGCCACCCTAAGGCCTCTGACAAGGCTTAACGACTGACACTTTGCGACGTCAACCAGCAGGACCAACTGCTTAAGCAGTGGTTGGCCTTGTTAGTAAATGCCTCTAATTCCCGCTGCCAGCTAGGTCGAGTTCGACGTGATCTACATCTGTCAATGTGTTTGATGTGACCGGCGTCTGTCAACGTGAGTTATGAGTGATCTGCGTCTGTCAATATGAGTTTCGAGTGATCTGCGTCTGTCAATGTGAGTTATGAGTTATCGGAGTCTCTCAATGTGAGTTTTGAGTGATCTGTGTCTGTCAATGTGAGTTTTGAGTGATCGGTGTCTGTCAATGTGAGTTTTGAGTGATCTGTGTCTGTCAATGTGAGTTTTGAGTGATCTGCGTCCGTCAATGTGAGTTATGAGTGATCTGAGTCTGTCAATGTGAGTTTTGAGTGATCTGTGTCTGTCAATGTGAGTTTTGAGTGATCTGTGTCTGTCAATTTGAGTTTTGAGCGATCTGTGTCTGTTAATGTGAGTTTTGAGTGATCTGAGTCTGTCAATGTGAGTTTTGAGTGATCTGCGTCTGTCAATGTGAGTTTTGAGTGATCTGCGTCTGTCAATGTGAGTTTTGAGTGATCTGCGTCTGTCAATGTGAGTTTGGAGTGGAACGTAAGACGTGGAGTACGTAAGAAATAGTTTGGGTGATTTACTGCTTGTACAGTCGCCATCATATATATTATAGCAGACAAGGTGATCAAATACTACTAGTTTAACAATCAATATTTATGGTAACTTACCATAAATATCTAAAGATCCTATTACTTCATTAATATCTGAACAGATGTGATGTGATGAATGGTTAGATATTTATGGTGAAGGTGTATGGAACTAATTGATCGCATTTGGTTACGTTGTCTGCTTCAAAATATCTGATGGCGACTGTTCACTCCTACCTAACCAATTTACATAAAAAGGATTTAGGAAGTAACAATAGTAAGAAAAAGAGAAAAAAAAGAAAACAAGTTGATAATAAGGCAAACACAGTTTTGCAAATTTATTCCACATATTATTAAACTGATACAAGATTGATACAAGTCAGAGCTCTAACAGTATGGACATGCTATGTGGTTGAAATACAAAAAAGTTTAGTAGAGCAATAATAAACATTACAGAAATCCTGAACTTTACAATACTACTTCCTCACACTAATGTATTTTATGGGAAATGTAATAAAATAAAGCAAAAAACTAAAGCAGGAACACAGTCGGGAAATGTTGTCGATTACAGATAAAGACATGGGTGGTTCTATTTTAGCCGTAATTGAGTTCATAGTTCAATTCATTCCATTAAATTCATCGTCCTCGTGTAACCTAAGTTGTAAGTATGTCAAAAAACAACAGTCAAACTCCTTATAATATAATAATTACTGCTAAAATACACATCACATCGCAAAATGCGTTCGCAGGAATAAAATATATTGAATAACATGTATTAAAAAAACAGTCGACGGGTCCGCGACCCGAGCGCGCGGCCGCAAACAGGCAACCGCGGCCTCGCGCCCCTCACAAATATAAAGTATATATTAAATAATATATACGGCTAATACGACAGTGAAAAACATAAGCATAACGGGAAACTTACATTCGAAACATTTCATAACTTCCTACTTTAAGATTTTTACGGAATCAATGCGATACAAAATCGAAAACTTGAAAATCAAATAAAAAACACATATATAGAAAAAAAGTGCGGTCCCCTCGTTACAGAGCGGGGACCTTGCGTAAACGTAACCGTGAGCCGCTTGTCGCGCCGGCCGAGTTGCCCCTGCTGCGTTTGTAGTGTCTCCGAGGCAGGGGCGGCAGGCGCGCGGGCGCATGGGTCTGGGGGGAGGGGGCTGGCGCTGGTGGTGCTGGTGAGTGGAGGGAGCGGCGCTTCAGCTGGCGCGCGCGGCGGACGCGGGGGGCGGCGGGGACGCGCCCATCGCGCCCAGGCCCCAGCCGCACGCCGCCGCCGCCGCCGCGCCCAGCCGCCGCTTTGTCTCGCCCCCTTGGTACTGGTGACCCCCGTCATATTTACGTTTACCTGCAACATCACAGGCACTGTCACTATCTGTCATAGTGAGAGCTACAATTCTCCAACAGGGCCTGGCCATGAGACATCTCCACTTGGATCTAGTTAACTGACACGAGCTATTCGGCCACGTTGCAGAACGATTCTGTAATTTCACTGCCAACTAGCTCCAGCAATATTGTTTTTAATAATAGTGGTTGATTTCAGATATTAAACAAAAATTTACAACTTAAGATCATAAAATAGGACATCTTTTGTATTTTAAGATCTTTACCGAATAATTTATAACGGAAAATATCTTATTTTATGAACCTAATTGGACAGTTGTGTTTAAAAATCTTAAATTAACCACAATTAATAAAAAACGATTGGTGGCGCTAGTGGGCAGTGAACTGCCTCTTAAAGCAAAGGGGCTCATGTTTCAATAAATAGTAAAATGTATTAATAGTAAATGGAGTTATCTCGCTGGTACGCACGGTATGTAGAAGATTCAACCTGCTAAGTAGCGTTGTCGTAGTTTCTAGACTATGATAAAATCACAGGATCCCTGACAACCAACTAGCTTGGCCAGTCAATGACGTAAGCTGAGAAGACGGCGACAATTTTTTTTTAATGATTTAAATACAACTACTAGTAATTTAGATCATTAGGCCTAGCACGAACGGCTAACGTACAAAAACAGGTAATTAGTATCGAAAAGTAAACAATACTCTTTTTTTCAGTTAAAAAAGCAACGTTTACTTTTCGATTACCAGAACGTTAGCGGTTCATGCTGGACCTACTGATTAAATCGAATACCAAACTACCATACCTAGCTGATTTAAATATCAACGAACACTACCTACGTATTGAAATGAAACAAACTACGGATTATATTCGCTGTTTATTAGTTGTTACACGTGATCACGAATGCCAGAGCAATCAAAATTGACATATACAGGGTGAAGCAACTGAGAAATACCCCTATTTAGACGCCAAGTGGCGCCTGAATTTGTTAATTTTACATAACCTCCTAAGCAACTACACGTTCCAGTTTTAAAGAAATACAAGTCAAGTGGGAAACTCAAGCGGCGTCAAGAATCCGTAAGGTGTTTCATTACAATGACTAACTACGTCGTACAGGTTGGCACAATGACGTGACAACTCAGGAACTAAGGTCTCCCACAAACTTCGACCCACTCCGTCAACAACAGTGGACTCTGCTCGGTCAAGAGCCGGTTTGTCTGTACCTAGACTGAGTGGTGACCATGACCGGCAGATAATTTTTACATAATTCGCTTTGTAGGTATTGATCTACCGAATATAATATTTGTATTTCGTTGTTTTATTTGTTCGTACACAAAATAATAATTGTACCACAATCTTATTAAAACAATGAAAGTGCAGGTAATATCTTGTCACTCGGTTTTTAAATCCAGAATTAGTTAATTGCTTGACTTAAGATACATCGATGGTGCATTTATCTTTATGTTCTTATATTTTAGTAGTCCTGAGACAAATTTTGTGTTCATAAAGTACCATACAAAACATAAATGAGAGAAATTACGTACTTATTACATACAAGGTGTCCGGGAATTAATAGACCAACCGTTGACCCTAGGGTCATATATCCGTGAATCAAATGACCCCTCTGGGGTTAACGGTTGGACAATTAATTAAGGGACATCCTGTATATTATGGCAGCACTGAACTAATCATCAAAAGGATTCAATATCCCACTCGTAAGGTTCAGACACGTTTCGGTTGGTGGCAAAGTTTGTGGCAGCCCTGAGGTAAGGAAGGGAAGAATGGGGGTAGTTACCGATATAGGCTCAATATTCCAGATTACACGCAAACCATCAAACATGCTGAAATAAATAAAAGAAACTTCAGAACTTTATCGTTGGATTCAACCGAGAAAAGAGTCCAATGTTACTGCGGAAATTTTGAATTTTGTACTTGAAAATTAAATCAAGTTTTTATAAAATATACCTCTTGAATATTTCTGGAATAGCCACAATTGACTATAAGAGAAAATCTTTTATTCACGGCATAGGTAAATTTGGTCACCTAGTGAATTGAATAAGAACTTTCATAATATGTGAATGTTTGCAGTCAGCAAAAAATAACAACAGTACCTATCTTGTCATATCAACTTCATGAAGCTGATTTATAAATACAAAGAATAACATCCACGCTCAGTTAATTTTTGGTCTAAATGTGATAGTTCCGACCAAAGGCAAAAATGTTATAACCGGGTAGAACTCTTGATAGAAGTCTGAGCATTAATTACTATGAGCCATGGCACTAAAACTGTAAAACCGATTTTTTTGGTTTTATAAAACCAAAGGAAGTGGTTCTACCGCTGTTTTGGTGGCATTATAGCTAGTACCATTCAAAAGCTCAGGCAAAGTTCTATCCGGATGAGTATTTTTGTCTTTTGGTCGGCACCTTCACAGTTTGGACTCTCACAAAACGGATCTTTCTTTCTGTTTTGGTGCGGGAACGGTTCTTTTCGTTTTGGTGCAGTGCTACCTTACAAAGGAGGATACAGGATTAAATTAATCAAAGGTTTGATAGCCAATGCTGTTTTTTTAACACAAAATAAAACTTCAATACGCTTATCTCCTCATATAAAATTTAAGTGTGGGTAATTCTTGATTGAAAACCAAAGGAAACTATCCAAGCAGGTTAATTCTTAAATAAGGCTTATAGACAGACACTAAACTAGTTTTTCAAAGATAACATGCAAGCCAGCTATGGCTTCATAAACCTATTAGGCCTTGTTGGCACTCCAGTGGTACAATGACACACATCCAAAACAATGCGCTTGTCAGGTAGAGATGTCTTATAAGATTCCAGAAAGAATAATAATAGGTACCTAGTCAAGTTTTAAAACTATTGATTTGCCAAATAATATAAAACATTTTTGTAATTTAGTCGTTTCTGCGGTTGTCACCAAACACGTTGCAATCCCCGGTGGAAAAAAAGTATTGTGCCGGATTTATGGAGTCACAAACCAAGAGACATTAATTCTGTGACCGACAACTAAAAGTGAAATTTTAATTTTAAAAAAAACTAATCACATGATAAATTGCCTGACTTTATACCTAGGCTAAGAAGGAACGTTCTTGATGAAATAAATAACTTTTCCAGTACCTAAATTAAATTTTATCAAAACCTTTACATCCGTTTGGAAGTAACGACGTCACAGATAGATTTGTGTTGTGTGTGACGTAAACAAAGGTATTACAACCCTAACGGTTTAGGCGTAATACGTAAGATTATTTGGTTCAGTGCACGAAAAGATTCAATCCGTCAAAATGTCCACTTAGCAAAACGTCAAGATCCGAAATATCCCGATCAAAAAAATGACCAGAAATACACACAACAAAAGTGTTTAGGGATATCTCAAGCATTTTCATACAAAGTATAGCTATTGGGGAGGCTGTAAAAATTAAAATATTGATACCAACGTAGAAATTTTTAGGACACAGAAACTGCTATATCTGCCCTTTCAGATTGTATAAAGAAATTCATTGTGGTAGCATTATTGTACAATCGTAAAGACGTTAAAAAAAAGACAGATTTTTCTTTTAAAAGGTTTCAAAATTTTAGCAAAATCAAAGATATTAGATAATGCTCAGCATTATCTTAGAATAACTCGAGGAAACAGGCATAAGATAAAGGTTAAGAATATTACAAAAAAAACGTTTGATTTTGCTAAAATTTTGAAACCTTTTAAAAGAAAAATCTGTCTTTTTTTTAACGTCCTTACGATTGTACAATAATGCTACCACAATGAATTTCTTTATACAATCTGAAAGGGCAGATATAGCAGTTTCTGTGTCCTAAAAATTTCTACGTTGGTATCAATATTTTAATTTTTACAGCCTCCCCAATAGCTATACTTTGTATGAAAATGCTTGAGATATCCCTAGACACTTTTGATGTGTGTATTACTTGCAAAATGAGCTATTTTTAAAAATGACTTCTGCTTCTTGCCTTTTTATCTGTGTACAAAACTTCATAAAAAATAATTATGTTTGCATTCAATAATATCACCTGCCTAAACAAAAAAAGCCAATAAAAAAAGGCAACTTACCTGGTAAACTTGGCTTGGCGCGCGGGTGGCCACGCATGGCGCTGGGCGTGCGGCGGCCACGCGCGACGCGCCGCGCACCACCACGGGCCCCAGCCGCGCCCGGCGCCCCCGCCGCCCCCGCCCCGCGCCGCGCCCATCGCGCGCCCGTCCCACATGACCCAGCCCCCTGCGCACACCCATGTTACACGTCAGCATATTGGATACTAGAGCCGTCAGTGCCGGGGGGACGCAAGAGTGGATATCAGATTCAGAATGATGATACATGGAGTATAACCTCCTTATATGTTCTGTCAATGAAATCGATTGTAAAGAGCGGATTATAAATCCCTTTAGTTAATGGTTGTTTTTATTTGTAAATGAAAAATATACTGGCTAACCTTCCTGCAACTGGAATTTAGAAGGTAATATAAATTGAATAGCCCGTATTTCCTGATGTTGAAATCCTAAATCCACCCTTGCATTGTTGCATTTGCGTTTTTATGCCATACATAAGGATGACCTACTTTACATACATCTCTACACAAGTTTTGCATAATTTCGTGCACATTACAGATCGCGTACAATATTTGCATGCAAAATGTATTCCATGCTTGTACCATAAATAACCTAATTAGGTACCTACTTAACTGGGTAGGTAGCTTTACACGAAATAATGATCTAATAATATAACTTACAGTGTTCACTTACTTGAAAGGCTTTCTTAATTCTGACCTAACATTATTAGTTATTACTTATAAGTTTAACAAAGTTACTCAAGAACATCGCAAATGCAACTCAAATTTCAATTTTGTGAGAGTATATAGAACTGCCACAAAAACAGAATCTACCCCGGCACTTCCGTTATGAGTGCATGTAAAATACGCCACCACCAACCATCCAGCTTATATCTCCATGTCAACACGCCCACTAACTTAAAATCAACATCACTCTGCTACATTACTTGTCAGGCAATGTCTTGCTTATCATAACTACTTCACGGACGAGCAGTGTAACAAAAAGTGATGTAAAGAGCGTGCCGCTCCACTATAGAGTCCCTCGTGATGTTTAAATGCGATAAGGTCCCACCTATCACGAGCAACGCTTGGACTAGTTTGAATTATTTGGTAACCAATGGCGTTCAAGCCTTCCATTTAATATGACCGAAAAAAGTTACGAGACTTAGTTTTGGGTTTTATCAGTGGGCATAAATACAAACGAGATGATATCTTGTTGGTTGGAAAGGGCGGCGCAAAATACACACACATATTATAGGACACACTAAATACTTAGAAATTAAATATTACAAGTCAGCCCTAATTATATCTAAATGGGCGCTCATACAAAATGTCATGTTAGTCCAAACACGCTAAAATAGTATTTAAAAAGCACCGACTTAGATCATTTACGCGCAAAAAAGTACATAAGTGAGATTTAAAATTATTTTGTAATGAACAGAGTTAAAGTAAAAAAACACGAACGATCTATGATAATTTAACAATTCATGATAGATTGATCGCTTTGTAAAGCTTGGAGATATCATTGTGAAATCGCTGTCGATTCACACTAAAGCTTCTCCAGTGTGGAATTCTCATGCTCAACATAAACGAACACATGGCATTACTTTGTACATAGTATGTATTGCTACTGAACATGGCTGAAGTGTTGTGCTCCAGAGCAAAAGCTGAGCATGGCAAGATTTCAAAAGTTTTTGCAAAATCGTTAAACAAATAGAACCTTATTTATTTATTTATTATCTTTAAACGACCGCTTTTGCAAAGGAAGCACGTAAGTAATAACATATTTAACTAACTATAATTGTATAAATAGTTGTTAAGGGCTCATTTTTCAATAGTCAGATATCATTTACCATAGCAATAAAATACAACTCTGCAAATTTTAAAATTTGTTTTATGAAATTTCGTAAGTAATAAGACATTATTACAAATTTTGCTATTTTAAAATCTGCCGAGTTGTAATTAATTTTAAACTTTATTTGACTATTGAAAAGTTAGCCCTTAGTTAAAAAAAGGTAATTCGAAACAATCAGGTACCTACAAAGCTTTACTTCATTTCAACAACTGGTCTAGGAGATATAATATCGCATTCTAGGAAAAGGCTACGGGTTACTGTCATTCGTTTTCGTTTAAATAATATCTACATCTAATACTTATAAGGGTTGTATATTCAAATCTAAACTCGTTTTCATCTAATTACGAATCGGTAATCGAAGAGTGGATTCGGGTACCTGAATGCCTCCGGTTAGATCGTAGAAAAGCGAGTTGGGCGCGAGGCCGAGCTCATCGTCCTGGGTGAGGCATTTACCAAGCGGGTCAGTAAGTCTTCTTAACATATTTTCTATCTCGCACGGCAACGAGAAATATAACAACGTTACACGAGCGTCCCGGGCTTAGGACAACATTCCACATCTAAGTGTGCGAGGTTGGCGAAGCTCCAAGCGTGTTATCGGGTTAGTAACATAGCAAAGCGAAGCGCTACATGATGGGTGACAAGCGCCGGGATGGCCTCAAGCGGTACTAATGTCAAATGGCAACTGAAAACAACAGGTACAAAGGTCACGTCATCCGATCTGACTCGCTCATTGCGTTACTTTTGAATATAATGATGATGATGAAATCTAGGTGGCAGTGAGTTGTCAAGTCGGACGGCGCGGCCCGGTCAACACGGGCATGTTAGTCGGAGTGGCCTCAGCCATATAGACCTGATGGTGAGATCGGCCGACCAGCCACCCCGCGCCCTCGCCACTCGTCCCGGCTGCGGAGCCAGCCCCGGAGAAGGTGCGGCGCGGCGGCCCGCACGCCCGTGACGTCACACGCAGTCGAGCGCCGCCGTGTGACGTCACGCGGCGTGCGGACCGCAACGCCCGCCCGCCGCTTCACAATCACCACCGTCAGGCCTACACACTACCGTCTTTACCGAGTCACTAACTCCGTTCGAGGATGGGATTAACAAAAATAAAAAACAAGATGAAAAAAATTTGGCAACTCAAAAAATCGAAACGATGATGAGTACAGCGACTAGTGACTAGTAAATAAAGAGTGATAACATTAGTGAGTGTGTGTGGGACCCACCGGTTGCGCTCTGTTGGGAGGCTGGCGGACGGCGGACGGTTGCGGTGGCCCCGCGTAATCAAAATAGAACTCATCGTACCGGTAAAATGGCTCATTGTAGCCACCTCGGTAATCACCGTACCCGTAATAGTCGTAATCATAATCTATAAACACACAACACAGGCCTTTTAGAGGCTAAGCTAAACTAACGCTAACTTACAATCTACCGTTTCGGCTGGCGGTTTGCGAGCCTCCACGACACTCGTACCGGGAAAGGTTAACGATTAAACGCATGCTGATGTCACTTAACTCTGGGCAAGAACACTCGGTTACGCCGACACCTCCGCTCCAAGCGAACCACAGCTTGTGCGAACAACTGAAGCATCGACAGTCACACACGGAAACAACATGCGAGTTCGACTCGTCTCGTCGGCTGGTTCTTGTCCATTAAGCATGCCGTCTCATTTTAACGTCTCGCTGCTTCTCATCCCACCACCAGTTCCTACTCTAAGCATGAAATCTCGACGCCAGAACAAGCTGACGCCAATCGTAATGTAAGATGACTTTCTGTATGTCTGAAGCATGCACTGGAATTGTTAATGTGTTATTACATTACGACGATGTGTAGCCCTGTAGAATAATTTAACAATCTGAAGATCTTTCCTGTACCATGCACTGGTCCTATTCCTAGCTCTTATTATTTCTAGCTCAGGAAGTAGCGTTAATGAAACATGTTATGAGGCCTATACTATACACTGTCTCGCTGGTATTGTTAAATTCAAGCGGCAATATGTGAGGGGGATGGTATTAGTGTATAGTAGCGGCCATCTTGTTAGTAGGGGAAGTAGCAAAATGTGCGAGTGTGCGCGTGGAGACCACACCGTGTTCATATCGTTCAACGTGTGGAGGGATCCGAGGCAACAGAGGGAAACTCATCAATAGACTCGCTGTACATACAAGATCCAATGATAAAGGTTAAGAAAAAGGGTCCAGTTTAGATTGAATTACCTAACTAGATGCACCGCTACTATAGTACCGCGCCTGATTATGAAAGATTGAATCTTATTTGCAACCATCGTTTCCCTCAATCGACCTCGAGGTGCCGAAGTGCTGTGTTCAATTTATTGGTTTTGTCTGCAGACGACAGTTCGGAGATTATATCAATAATTATAGTAATATTTTTTGTTTGTACTGGCTTTAACTGTAAATGAAGATAATGAATTGACTTAATCTTAGAGCCGACGTCCACAATCACGTAGTGTCGATAGTATCTGGTCAATGTGTTTTCATACCATAGTGCAACATTGAACTAGTGTCAACTTAACTGATGGATTGGAATTGGCATTAATTGATTAGTCCTACTTTTTGTGAAACCAACGATAACTAACTAAAAGTTTCAAACCCGTTAAACAGTATCCAAAGACAAGTTGCTTTCACACTTCTAAATAATTATTGAGTCAAATATTTTTTCGAATATTGCATTTACTCTATTAAATATATTTATCTATTATTTTTTTCTATAAAACAGAGAAATACATCGGGCACCTATTTGGCGAAGAACAAAAGGTATTTTTTAATTTAAGCTAGTAATATAATAGTCCACACTGAAAAAGACAGTCATCTCCAAGCATTTAAGTTGTCACTTCCAATATTGCGCTACGTCTCGTTCCCTAGCGTAGTATCGTGTATAGTGTGTTGTAGCGTGTAGCGTGTGATACTGACCGTAGTCGCCTCTGGCCGCGGGGGGGCGCTGCTGCGGCTGCGGCGTGCGCCCGCGCATGGCGCCGTGCACCGGCGAGCAGCTGCACCAATCAAATCTGACATTAAGGGGGGTAGGCAGTCAGCGAAATTCGCCTGAGGTAAGGGGGAGGTGCCCGTGGCGCAGTTGTGACAGTGATCGGTTGACGTCGCTAGATGTCAGTCGCTAAGCCTAGTCAGAGGCCTTAGGGCGGCTTGATAACATCTGACAATAAGGTTGCTCACTAACCTTACACCCCTCCAACAACCCGCACTGAGCCCGCGTGTTGGAGTATGGCTTGTTCCACCTCATAGTTGAGGTGAGGCCTGTGCCCCGCAGTGGGACGTATATAGGCCGATTATACAGTGTGTTTGGGAACCGGTGTCCGACACGTTAAGGTGAAGTAATATGATCTATTTTATGAATAAATCCACCATAATTAAGCACTTTTAATTAATTTTTTTTTAATTTATTTCAGGTAAATTTTACCTGCGTTTCAAAGGGTCTCTGATGACAGGGTGATATTCAATTTGTCACAACTTCTAAACTATTTTACTTGGAACTTTGATTTTTGCTTCAGTGTTTAGGTGATGTCTTTGGGTATCCAAAAAGTTAAAAATAAATGTATGTTGACAGTTTAGTTTTTCTGAAAAAAAAAAAAATGTAAAAAAAACTAACAAATTCTATCACAATTTTCAAGTTCAAACATTTTTTTAAGGTATTTTAAGGGAGTTATGAAAAAATGCTTTTTTTTCAGCTTATTGCCTACTTTTGTAGCTGTCCAACGATACCACTTTTGTGACTGTAGGACCTCTAAATCGGCAGATATTGCAAACTAAAATAACCCACCCGTACTCCCGAAAAAAAAAATTAAAATGGCGGCCATTTTAAAACAACTGGGGCAAAGTGCTTAAATATGGTGGATTTATTCATAAAATAGATCATATTACTTCACCTTAACGGGTCGGACACCGGTACCCAAACACACTGTATAAGGGGGTGGGGGAGGCGGTGAGCGTCCGCGCTTAGTATGGAATCAACGTGCTCGAAACTAAAAATCGTAAGCGCCATTCACATTTTTATCAAAATGTGAATGAAAATATTTGGTATTTTCTAAATCTAAAACAAAATCACGAAATTGAGAAGGTAAATACCTATGTACTTGTGATTTTATACGAATTATTATCGTACAATGCGGTTGCAATGAGCATTTATATGATATTTTAGAGGTAACTTCAGGATTTTTTTCTATCGAGCAAAGTTTTTCCAATCGTGTTTTTGAATCAGTCATCCCATAACACATACGTTCTGTAATATATATTAGAAATTTCAGTGCGAAAAACATTCAATATTTTCAATTATAGCTCATAGATAACAGTCCATTTTGGCGTTTTCACCTACTAAGGCCCCTTAATAGCCACAAGTTAACGCGGCGCCACCGTGACCGAGGCGTGACCAAACATACGTCCGACCTCACAATCAAGCACGAGTCCTCGGGAAGCGCTAATTGATTTAAGGCAAATAAGAAAAGGAAAAGAAGAGTAGAAATAAAGCTTTAGGTGGTAAAATAAAATGATAGAAGAATTCTCGATTCAGCAGTAGTACTCTGTCAACACACAAAAATTGTTATGAATATTTGAGTTCATAACAAGGCAGCAAAAATAACACAATTTTGATAAATATTTTTGATGATAACACATGATCCAATAAATTACAACCTGGACAATCTTCACTAAAGGGAGCCCCACTAGAAGGCTTACCGTAATGTAAAATAAGAAATGTTTCCAAAATCTAAAAAAGTAAAAGTTATCTAGTTTTCATACATGTAGATGTCCGATAGATTCGCAGGTTTCTCCTAGTGTCCGCAACTTTAATGTAATAAGTAGGTAAAATCAATGCACGACAACTTACCCTCCTCGGCCGTGTATCATCTGCATCATTCGTCGTTCCCGGGCTCGCAAGATTTCTTCCTTCTTCTTCTTGTCGGACGGCGGTTTTGCTAACGAAACTTCCAATCGCGCGCTGCCAATTTCCTTGCCATCTAGCTCTTGCATTGCCTGGTGAACAATGTACTATTTGATCAATCTTTCCAACAAGAGCCATTGCAGTATTAAATTTAGAGTGAAGTTAGTATCTGCTATAATCAGTCTTTCAGTGAATTTGCTAATGTAAACTGCCAAGTGATATTATTGTATGAAATATTTTTATATTTTGTGTGTATGCCATGTTAACGTTACTAAAAGGACCAACAGAGAGGTAACAAGCATGATTACAGCTCAAATAGTCATGGTACTAAAACGAAGTATTAAAACATACATTTGAATTGCGATCGCGATACGTCAGACTAAAATTGAACTGCGGTAATTGCGGAAAACCTTGTTAGCGTCAGTATCTCGGGCAAAACTATAAAAAGAGATGTGTACTGACTCTCGGGTTATTTCTCGATTACATGACATCTTCCAACTATTTATTCAATTCCCCAGGATGTGAGGGTGCAGTAATTCGAGTGCCATCAACAATAAAGGGACTTTAAGCAGTATACGCACTTTTACTGCACAGTCCCGGTCGTCGAAGTGGACGAACGCGTAGTCTTTGATCTTCTTGACGCGCTCCACGGTGCCGAAGCGTTCGAATTCTTCTTTCAGTGCCTCTTCGGATATTTCTTGCGTTAGGTTCCTCACGTACAGTACCTTCACCTGCCACCAAACATAAGTGATTAAGTAGTGTTTGTATTTGCGTAAAATGAATCAACAAATAAGCTTGGTAATGTGCCACTTTTTGAAATCAGCCGGGATTAGTGGCGAAGACTGATACACGCTCGGAACAGGTGGTGATTGAAAGCCTATACGCCTCGCTGGCAAACCTCTCCTCCTGTTTCCAGTGACATAGCAAATCTTAGTAATAATTTTAATTAAATTCTATATTATACAATCAAAGTTATCAATACTTAATACACTTACTTTACTCATAGTTTGCTCGTCGGGCTCCTCTTGTGGGTCGGCCCAATCCACTATAATATCACAGCCCCATACCTAGACGAAGTAAGAAAAGTTGAAATATAAAAAAGACAAGCAAACCGCGTTTTGGCCCTTCTGGTGCAGAATGTCCAAGATGCAAAATGTCTTAAGTTGATGTCCAATTTGCAAGATGCAAAATGCCCACGCCACTAATGAATTTGCAAAATGACAAAGTAGCAAAATTGTTAAAAAAAGACCTTCCAGAAACTGGACCTTATGAGGAGGCGAAACGTTACGGGACTGCTAAGGTGGCTGATCTGTGGTTGACTATAAATTAAAAATTCAGCATCTAAAACGTTTCATAAAAGTTAAGGCCATCGTTCGTTGAACTTTTTTGTTTCTGGCAAAATCGCCTCTGAAAACTGTCCTAAACCTAAGTTATTGGTAAAATATCTTGATACGTTTCCCCCACATATATTGTAAAAACTTTTAATTAGGCGGGTAGGCCCTACTTCTAGTGTAACCATTCAACTGAGTATATGCAGTTACTAAGACATCTCTAAATAAAAGAAGGGTTGACGTACCTTTATTCTACCAGTGCCCAGTCTACGTTTAGCTAACGACGCCGCTTTGTGAGACTCGTATTCCAAAAAACAAAATCCTCTATTTTTCTTCTTGTCATCGGGCGAACTATATATTATAACTTCCACGAGTCCCGCTGCAATCACACCAATTGGTTATAGCACTAGAAGGCGTACACAAGCGAACTATAATTAAATAAAGCTTCCCACGGCCCCAACGCGCAAGAACATTCCTTTTAGGCTACAAAATATGAAGCAAATCAAACGATATTCCAGGAGAACATATACGGTACTGAAAAAAGTTCTATTCTAGAGAACAACAGCAAGATTCTCCAGTCATTACCAGTGTGCATTCTCAATGCTGCCAATGTTTGGGTTAAGTCTCGATCGCAACTACGCATTAGACGACGGGGCGGCACCGCGCGAAACTCGGACGGCTTTTCCGGTCTCATTCTCCCTCCCAGTGGGAGCATAGGCAATTTCTCAGTTCATTATGTTTCCTTCATAAGCCAAGAACAGTAATTTGCTATTTCATGCAGAATACGGGCAGATATAAAAATAAAAGAAGATCATAAAAACAGTCGGAAAGAAAATAAACTCAAAAGATCTCTATGTTCTCACTGGGAGCAAGAAAGTAGAACCAAAATTAAACAACCCGCCGCCTAGCCTCGCGCGGCCCCGCACCGCCCACTACCAACCGAATAGCACTTATTATGAATTCGACAAGGACTTACGTGCGTGCCTAGTAAACTCCTCAAACAAATCGTCCCGATCTCGATTCTTAGGGATATTCCCCACGAATAACCGGTGATTGTTAAAGGAAACGGTAACGCCAATCTTTTTCCCCTTTCGAATTTCATAATCATTCAGCTGCAAGAACAATTCGTAGGAGAATAGCCAACGGGCGGGGCCGGGTCGCGCGCGCGGCCGCGTCCGGCCCAATGACTGGAGAGGGCGCGGGCGCAGCGGCGGGACTCGGACGCGGGACGGCGGACAGCGGACGCAAGGGACACGGGACGGGACAAGGGACGGAACACAAGCGGGACGCAAGCGGGGCACCCTCAGCGGTCCACACCAAGCCCCACGCACAACCCACCAACTCTATTAACTCTTTAATTCATTCGAGTGACACTTTACCTGTTAATTTACCAAACTCTTCCAGTATCTCCTCTTTGCCTTTAGACTTGGGAATGTTGCCGACGAAAAGTCGCAGATTCGGTACGCTAATCTTAATTCTCAGAGTCTTCCCTGGTTTTATTTCGTGATTATCGAGCTGTGGGAAAAATAACAAGGGAAAAATTTTGAAAACGATATCGATTCGGAACCGGAGGGCCGAGTCGTCGTCGATCGGTGCCGGGAGGAGGGCGATGAATTTTGAGACGGTCAATGAATTTGGAAGGTTACGATGGACGGCGCGCGGGCCGGCAGCTCGACAGAGACGGTTAGAGCCAATCGAGATGAGTTAACTGTCTGATGATAAGCCAAAGTGTTGTTCGGAGCAAAGAGGAGAGCCTGAGATAATTAAATTCTCAGCTGGAGAACTTTAGAAGCCAATTAAGTTAACCCTGTAAGTGGACCGTTTGATGAAGTGAAAATAAAAAGAAGCGAGTACAAGTGTGATGGTAACAAAAAATAATTAAAGCAAATAAAAATTTAACGAGGTGCAACAGTAAAGAACGGGATGATGTCTCAGGACAAGCGAGGCTAGATCAGTTTACAGGTGTTATGATTGCACATTTACACAAATTCAGTGATTACATACTTGCGAGAACGGCTGCACGCATACAATTATTTACAATATACTACATTATAATATCTGTCTCATATTTGCACAAAATTGGATGAACCATTTTTTTACCACTATTACCTACACAAAAATGTCTAGTATTTACATGCAGCCGCTATCAGGTGGGATATTAATGACATGCTTTTTAAATGATAGAAGAAGCTTAAATCTAAATCTCCCAAGTGTGACTGTGAATATATTCGACAGGCAAATGATTGGGACTTGCAAAAATACTGGATGAGCACGAGTAGTCTTGCAAGTGACACCTTAGTTTGAGGACTTCAGCGCCGGAGAAAATCATCAAAAACTATAACCGCATATTTACAACGGAGCTCAACATTATATTCAAGCTTTTAAAAACTATCATTGAAGCTATTTCTCAACAAAAGCATGAGCGAAAAATATCTTCTCGGCATCGCTGCGATACTGTAATCGCAGCTATTTCGTTATGCTATATTCAACTCAAGCTTATATTCTAAAACATCACTCATGAATTACTCAGGAAAGATTAAAGCCTGTGTTGGACTAAATACTGAAATTTAACCAATCACAAGCTTGAATCTATGCTTGAGTATGAATTAAGTTTTGAGCTACGTTTCGGAATACGGGTCGAAAACACCTTAATGATAGTATTGAGAACTTTGATGATTCCATCGGAGATAAAATAGGAATGAAGTCTCCAAACTAACGGCAGCTGAGTGCTGTGATCAGTTAATCTTTCAAGGGATTATACTTAAAACATTCGGCGAGTCACCTGGAAAGTAGATGTCAAATTAGAATAAATTTTGTCTCAAATTAATACACCAATTATACAATTAAATTCATAAGAAAATATTTCATTTTATACAAGCTTTAGTCTGACACAATTTAGTTGTTACCAATTACAACTGACTGATAATAAACAATTGCATCTTTATTTAGTCTTGCGATAACAGTGTGCTGTATAAGTCGACTATTGGTACTGATGTGCTGATAACATCCATAACGCAAACTGGTGCCTCCTATCGCTCGCGTTTTTGGGTCAAACATTTGCCAATCTTCAAGGTCGCGAGCAGATTTAGCGCGAGTGCGACGACCGATGGCACCAATTTCAGAATAAAATACTCCTTAACTACAACATGTATCGTACAATTTGCGACAGAGCTGTAAAATTTAATTTCACAGGGACGTTACACAAACCGATAAGACTACAATCGATGTTTTTTTTAAATCGATAGTTAATTGTTCGATAACAAAGTACTCAATTGAATTGAGATAAATTCAGGACCAATTCAGGTCTTCCGTCAATGAATTTACCGCTCTGTGCAGGTTTTACAAGAGTACGAACTTTGTCGTCTGCTGCGACCTTTAGAAGCACATAGTACACCTAAAGCACAAATAGGTACATAGCAGAGATTTAGATATAGGGATATATCTCGACTTGTATGATGATGCAGTGACAGAGAAGAACATCAATAAGGTGTCCGTTATGCTGGACACATCTAGATACATCGTCTAAGCAGCCGGCAACAAAATTGGTACACAACTAGTATGTGGCAACATCGAGAGGGCAGTCGCTATGGGGTGTGGTCTCACCTCTTGCACGGCGCGCTGCGTGGCGTCCCTCGTGGTGAAGGTGACGAAGGCGTAGCCGCGGTTGGTGCCGGTCATGGGGTCCATCATGAGGCGCAGGTCCCAGATGGAGCCGCAGCGCTCGAACAGAGGGATCAGCTCGTCCTCGTACATATCCTTGGGGATCTTGCCGCAGAACACCTCGCAGCCGGCGCCGGGCGTGCCGCCTTCCCACCCCGGCGGCGGCCCACCATACTTGCGTTGACCTGGAACATGTAAGGAACGTGTTACAACAACTTACACTTGATGTTGGCTAGATTTACCCTGACACTAAGGAGTCAACAAATCGCAAACTACCATTATCAATGAATTCATCTGGTGGATACCAGCGCGGATTCTCTTTGTAAGCGTGGTGGTGGATCACCAAACTAAACCAGTTATGCCCATGACAGTTTAGGAAGCACTTCTACGCTTCAGTGTCAAATAGAAATGGAAAAAGATTTTTTGTCAAACACTTACTTTGACACTTTAAAATGACAGGGTGTTCCAGTTAGAATCTGTTTGAAAATTAACGCACTTGCCATCTGTCTATTCCAATAAGTTAAACAAGACCCAGAAATCCTACTAGAATACGCGTGTGATTGTCGTACTTTCGCTGACCTAATTTACGGTAAAGAAGCACATGATGTCGCCAGAGTTAGCTTTTCGCCTTGAATAGCTATAAGGCTTTGACAAATCAAAATCTATTGGAGAAATTCCCTAAATGACCAATAAAGCCAAGAAATACATAAAGCATTAATGAAAGAGGAATATGGAGTGGCACACATACCTGTGGTTACGTCTAACGTATACCCGGTCCTGGCCAGGATCTGTTTAATTTTATCCTCATCTGGCCCTTTGACCTGGACAGCGGCTGACAGCGCGGGAGCGCCCTGCGCGCCCGCTCTGCTTTTCTGTCTGGAACGGTAAGCATACATTTGAGTGGTGCTTATGAAATAACCGCGTAAATTGACAAATGAAAGGGGGCCTGGAAATAACTTGCTTGCAAGCGCCCATTTCGCCAATAACCTAATTCGCAAAGTTATGTTCAAAACGTCCATTGCGCAAAAAAACTTATTCGTAAATCTTCCGAATTTTACAAATATTTCATTTTACTTTTTTGTGCTGTCAATTTCTCGAACACTGCGAATCGGATGCTTTGGTTCTAGGCCCTGCAGTAGGTCCCTTGAAAATAACGAAAAGAATAGCACAATACTATGTGCCTAAGTGTGATCATAATGTAGGATCGGTCGCACTAATTCTGTAGTGTTTTTCATACAACAAAGAATTTCTATCTATTGTAGGTATGGTGCCATTGTGCCTACTTGTCTTTTACAAATGTAGGCTTTACATAAAACCACATCAAAATCTACTATTTCTGGTAAGACCCTTGCTGAACAGAGCTGTTCTTTGAAAACACTCCTCACAACACACTCTTCGAACTCTAGGTATTTTTTTTATACTCCTATTGGTACAGTGTACGTGAATACTGATGTTGGTGTTTTACACTAAATCTAAGCATCCGGCACGTGATTTTAGTGGAATTGCGTCTTTATGATAGATTTTATATTAAATATCTGAAAGAACTGTAATTGGTTTGCAGAAGCAGTCTTAAAATATCTGAGCATAAACAGTGTGACCTTGCTGCAAAGCCAGAAACAGTAAAGTTCAAGACCGGACATTGGGACCGGACATTGAGCAAGTTTAAAAAGATCACATGTCCGGAAGTCAACTAGAGGATAATTCTGCAAAATGAGCAAGCCATAAATGATCTATGCTGTACGTAGCATTGACGTTAACCAGTGTTAGGCTAGATCCAAAAGTAGTTCAGCCACCGGACGTACGTCAACTAGATTTTCGGCCACTCAATCATGCCCTGGAATGCCACTCGCGTGATCATACAATTGATGCTAGTGCTGTCACTAATTCGCGACCCCCTCATTACGCACCAGTTAGCAACCATGTATACGCACATCGAGTGCGCGCCAGTCTTGAATGGTTACACTTACACCAAGTGCTTGTCATGAAGTGAAAAGACGCTCATTAAGTTAGTATTACCATATCCAGTTGTAAATTCCATTGCTAATTTCAGCTAGCTAGTAACGGCTATTGTAAGGGCAAGGCGGTGCGGCCTCTAAGCGGGCAAGGTCTGTGGTCTCATGTAAACGCCCATTTGCATCTTATAAATCATGCAAACGGGTTTTGCATCAAGTCATGACTTTGCAGAGGCTAATGACCATCCGTAATCTAATCTGGCAGCGGTGATACAAACACTTGCTTGCTTTCCAACAACACAAGCGTCCATTCTGATGACGGTATCAGTTATTTTTTCTTGTGTGCACAATGCACTATATGTTGCGTTCGCCGGATGAAGCGAACAAGTTTTCAACCGAAAATAAATATCAAGCCTATAAACTAATAATAATTTGCGATTTTAATTTCACACGATACTATATTTTTATAGCTACCTACATACCAATTTACCGCGAATCTATACCTGGCAAATGAGATTTTCTCACACCTATCGTGCCACATATTGTAAACGATCATGAACCATTGAATTACAAAATTCTCAGGCATTATTCACAGGTCCACACGTATGCAATCCTTGTCATAAAGACAAGACTTCTCTTGTAAAACATGACAACAGATGGCACCAACTGCGGCGTCGCCATGTGTAGCTTTAGCGAGCTCGCGGATGTTGCATCGCATAGTAATTACTTTACATTAACTTGACTTTTGTTTTATACAACACATTGCGGGCTCAGTCACGACGGCATATCCGTTGTCTGTGTGCAACGTCCACATCTTGCCTCTGAGCGCTGCAGCTCAAATCAATTTTTCGAGATTGCGACCCAGTTACAGGCCGGTCGTTTGGCAATCATCCAATATTTTGATCGAATTATAAGTGAAAAAGTATCAGCACAACTTACCTATAGGTCTTCATGACTCCACATAAATAAGCACTTTTATTAGATACATGCTCGAGATTTGAATCTAAAAATTGTCCAAGAACACTTAAAGCACCGTCGGATGGAAATTCTTTTAAGGCATCTAACGCACGCTCGTCCAGTTCGGCGTGCGCTAGCTTTCCAGTCTTATAAATATCGTCCAGCTTGGCTGCTACCTGAAAACGAGAAGGTCCTCTTATAATACACATAAACACTTATGAACTTAACTAAAAGGATGAAGTAACTTTCGGTGAAGGAAACATTTGCGAGAAGACCAAAGCATTATTGTAGCTTAGGGCATTCGCGAGTGCCTTACATAAGAGGAAACTTCTAAGCACCAATCAAGGTTTTCCAGCTTTTTTCCTTGCGTGCCAGTTTCCTTTTAGACATACCTACTAAACGTATCACCATCGTCCTAACAGTCTTTAAGAATGTACTATGCACGGTAACCTTCACTATAATTATTGTAAGAAACGAGCGCCAGCATTAAGATGCAATTTTTCATACGTAAGGTTGTCCGGGAAAATTAAAGAAGATACATGTGAAAATACATGTGTATGTTATAAAAGATGTACCTACTTATAGAAGAGAACAGAGACACATCGTGTGATGGTAACGCGGAAAAGGAGATTCTATGTGGAGTTCATCATGATAATACTTAATGAAAACCTTTTCTAACAAACACAAACATGACTGTACAGGACACAGAAGCAGGTAGACCTCAGAGAAAGTAGATTTAATGTGGTGCAGATAATTTCCCTTCATTGGGTACCTAATATAGAAACCTCAAGAGGAGCAACCGGAGAGATTTCAATTGCAAAAGTTACGTCGGAACGTCTTCTTTTCTTCACTTTTCTTTAATTTGGACTAGTAGGATTCCACCTCAAACCAACAGCAACATTTTACAGCAGTGAGAGTGTACCATATTCTTTGCTATTGTCGCGAACCCGCATTGCCTGATATGGGCATGCAATGCCGACGTGTGGTCTGCGCACTGTCATAAGATTTCTGTCCACGACTAGGTACCGCAAAAAGTCACCCTTCGTCATTTCATATTTATTTGCGGGTTGGACTGAATATAAGCATTCATATTCAATTCAATTCAATTTTTTTATTGGGTATATCAGACTATTGGGTTCAGATCTCATTTCCGATATGCAGTAACATGGGCTTAACTCCTTTAAGGCATATGCAGGCTGTGTCTGGATTGTTCGATACAAGTATTGTAAGTGATGAATCTTATGGTCAGATGTTTTCAAGCGTTTCACGTTACTTAGGGGGCCCGACAACTTCATCGATAAACTTTGGTCGGAGTCATCGTGGGGGGATATCGGTAATGATTGCCGATGCATTGTCGCCTCCAAGCAATGGCAACGCGTCATTATGAAACCTAAATAATATTTATTCAGTTCTGTCTTGGTGTTCTCGCTGTCTCGTTCGCCGAGTCACGAGCGAGAGGCAAGTGATAAACTTTGGTCGGAGTCATCGTGGGGGGATATCGGTAATGATTGCCGATGCATTGTCGCCTCCAAGCAATGGCAACGCGTCATTATGAAACCTAAATAATATTTATTCAGTTCTGTCTTGGTGTTCTCGCTGTCTCGTTCGCCGAGTCACGAGCGAGAGGCAAGTGCTGCGGTCAGGTGGGGCCGAGCGAGATAGAGAAACAGTAAGACACAGAAGCGGGACAGACCGACCTTCCATTTAAACTCTCGCTGTTATTGCAAGGATGATGATGAAAATGAAGTTTCCCTATCCTTTGGTTTTACTCGTATGACGTGAGAAAGACAATGATTATATTCGTTTGCCCATGCGCCGTGCCAGAATGTCCCTTAGGAGCCAGTAAAACACGATTGTAAATTCACCACTTCTGCACAAGGAAAACAAAAGAGCACATGTTGTAATAAGCTCAACTAATTGTAATTCAAATAGGCTAAGAAAGATAATGTTTAATTCATCAAAATGAGTCAAGGACGAACATTTCAAATTCTGATTAAATGAATCATGTCTGATCAACATGACACTCAACAATGCACAAAAGATATGAATGATCTAAATAAAAAAGGGTTCACTCTATTTGAGAATTGAAACATTTAACTAGTGGGGCTAGACTGCATACAAATAACTTCATCAATATGCCTCCTCAAGCCATCAGGTAGGGTACCTACCTACCTTCCTACAAGGGAAATAACTTGACCTTTCGAACAAATAGTTACATAACCACCCACTAAGTTAAGCATCAGAAGTAATGTACATATTGTCTAAGCTGAAATGACGCGCACCTCACCCACATTTACGCCAAAAGAGTGCTTGCTTAAATGCGTGCAGTGGAGGGGCGCGTCATTTCAGCTTAGACGATCTCTACCTACCTATCTAGTAAAATGTGAATTTTAAAATTAACATGGAGGAAGAATACCTACCTACAAATCAAGGGCGTACCCAGGTAGGGGCAGGGGGGGGCAGCTGCCCCCCCCCCTAGAAGTCAATTTTCCTTACAATTGGGAATTAAAAACGTGTTTCCTACTTTCTCTACGAAAAACGAAACAGGTATGAGCTGCCCCCTCCTAGCTGAAATCCTGGGTATGCTACAAATGACGCCAATTTTTGTTACAAATAAACAAAATTAATAGTGGATGCATACATTCGCAAGCTAATGCCCCAGAAAGTTAGGTAAGCAAAATACCTACTTAATCATCTACAAAAAAAATCTTAGGCAAAATAACAGAAATCAAGAATCAGTTCTCTGGTTTTTAAAATGGTAATTCTTCCAAGGTCAAGGGGTGTTTAGGTATAAACAAAAGATTCATAGCAACAGTGATATTTCCAAAACATGCAGGTAAACAGATAAATTATGGCAAAGGTCAGAATAATAATGCACTATCAGAGAGAAAGTGCATGATGGAGGCATGCATGGAGCTGTGTGTGTGAGTATACTGGTTAGTCAGGTTATCTTTAGTGCTCTAGGAGCATTTCAGGTGTGCTAGTGTGTGCAAAACCTTATAGCACAGCACATACAAACTTCTGAATCATATTTCTCAACTGATATGAATGATCATATAAGACATGCAATTTCCAACTTTAATGTATCAGTGGGTGTGGTTCCATTTGTCATTCAATTCCAATTTAAGTAAAAAAAGGTATCCTTTAATATTTCAATCTTTATGTTGGTAGGATCTACCTGGCCCTAAGTCCATAAAAATGTTAAAAATCTTATTAGGATGCAATATGTTTGTTACAAGAAGCACATAAAAAAATCTATTAAGATTCTAACTAGAAAAAAAATAAAATTAATTTGTATTTTCTTGTATTAATATTCAATGCACTGTGAGTGCTGCAAACACTGGTATTATTTTTCAAATAAAGACTCTGTATGTGTACAAAGAATCATATTTGATAACATTTAATTTTGCTGCAGTTACCACTTTGAATTCATAATATTAAATTTAAATGTATTATTGTAAAGTCTTTTTATTAAATTAAATTGTATATTCATACTATAGTTACAAAAGTAGAACCAGGGAGCTTTACCACGACTTTGTTAGAAAAAACAAAACAGGTAAAATATAAGAGCTTGGTCATCAATTCTCTAAAAGTTAAAAACAATACTATTCTTGTAAAACATGGTTGTTTATAAATATTCAGTATGGGTTCATAATGGCTTAGTATTACGATTCCAGTATAGTGAAAATAAATATAAACCTCACCTTTGAATCCAAGCCATAATCAATGAGTTTGCGGTAATCCGGTGTGCGGCCAACATCGGAGTCCTTGCCAGGTACCTCTTCAATGGAAATTTCTCCATTGCCCTCCGCCATTCTGTACAAATGTTTATACATATACACACACTGCACTGTTTGCTGCTACTTCACAAGAAAAGTTTAAACTTATGATGTGACCGCTGGTCAACGAGCAAAGGATTGTTTTGGGCTGACCAAGAGATGATGTCATACAATACAATTTCAAGAAAGCCACGCGTTGTCGCTAACGACCTATACACTACCTATGTATTATAAACTTTAAAAACATATCTTTATATTATATACTTGATTCAATAATATTTACCTTTAGTTTGTAATTTTTGTAATTTTGGAAGAAAATGATAACTCTGTAATCGTCCGAAAAACAAAAAAACAAATGATGTTCAAACATATGAAACTGTGAAACAATGGGAAAGAGACAGTGCACTCCTCATTCCATCCGGGCGAAGGTAAAATTTTAAAAAGGGAATACGCGGGTCATTGAATCCTTTTAGTGAAGTGACACGTTTTTGAGCCTAAAAACCAAAATCGAGATTTAATGTCAAAAAAACCAACACGACACTAACATAAAGGAGATGTGAATTCCGGCGGTCAATGACCGAAATAACACTGTAGAGTAACCGTGACAGCTCTTTACAAACTATTACACAAATCACTTTTTGCAAATAAACACTTTAAAACACTTTTACAGTCCTTTCGAAACAAGATACAAACACCAGAAACTTTCTGCGCATGAAACTTTACTAAATGCAAAACTGCAATAAGTTGAGAGTGCAACTGCATTGCACCCGATAAGAACCGGCCGGCGCGAGGCTTGATTTTCCAAAAAGAATCCAATTGGAATTAACACAGAAGATGTATTATGATCAAAAACACTTTGACACTCAAACACTGACGGAAATAAAAGACATAAGCACTGTACACTAAAATAATTACCTATTAATTTTGCTAGTTGGTGGCCGAGACAGATATGGCGGCACCGCGCGACGTCAACGTGACCGCCAGTACGGGGTTCTCATAACGACGCGCGCGGGACATGCAACGAGGAGTGCATTCAAAGTTTTTAAAGGCACTTAAATTGTATAGTTTTATATTTCTCTCTGTTTTAAGACTGATTGCGACCGCATTGAAAAACGAAATATATTTTTTTATTGCACAGAGAGTTTTTGCAATGGTTGCGATTTGCGAATAATTTTGAATGTGAAAGAGCGCGGCGCGTCGCGCAAGGCTGCCGGCCGCGAGGTGAGACAGGCTAGCGGCAAGACGGCGGCGAGCGAGAAGCCGAGAGCGAAGGGGGGAGGGTGTTGCAACTGGCGGTGCACGCCTGCAGCAGCGACGACGCCGCACCGAGCTCGGCTGCATACTTGCATATGCACGCACACTCGCAAATCTCATGACCTTCGTTATTCGTAATCGATTTAGTGTCAGTGTTTCGCCTTTGTTATTTCAATTAATATATTTTTACAATTTTGAATAGTTTTTTGGGTACTGGCCTGAACATTTAAAGTGTATTTTTCGTGTCGTCTAAGTAATTACAAGTTCTGACATGGAAAAAATTAAAAATAACAATTCATACTAGAAAAGTCTGCTGCTATGCACCAAATCTGGTTTTTCTTATTCTGATAAATAATACAAACATAATCCTATTAACTATGTTTTATTGAAATCTACTCCAATAAGATTCACATTATGAAAGTGCTTTAATGATAAAGCGTCCTGATAATTTTAAACAATGTAAGTCAAAATTAGGGACCATAACTAACATCACACAGTAACATCGAATGGATGTGTAAAAAATCACACGGTTGCTAATCGACAACGTCCAATAGTAGAACAAGGTTCATTACTCTTTGATATGGAAACGAAGGGATAAAAGAGTAAGTCGCAGTATCCCCTTGCTTTAAGTTCGCTTACACCTGCTGATCATCGAAGCCGTATGTATTCGCGACACATACACATATTTTAAACTGGCCTTCGTACTTCGTGTGTATGTGTAAGAAACTCGGATCTGTATCCGCCGCATTATGTGGGTAGGTAGGGCGGCTACTGCGGGTGCCTCGTTTTGTGCGGACAAAGTTCCAACACAGCCCTTTCACCGCCAATATGAATCTTACATGAGACTAGTGTCACGTCGAAAATCGCTTAGCTGGCCATCGCAGACTCTTCCTTTCTTTGCAAAGAGCTCGAGTGTAATGTGTATTGTAGCGCCACGACAGACACACTTCCTTTCTCACATTTTTTTATATCAATAGCGTTCAAAATTACTGCAGTAAAATTTACTCTCACTTAGTTTCCGGTCTTACCTATCCAAAGTATTGGGAAAGATTTTATTCCCCTGTTTCTTAACAAATTTTAAAAAACAAGTTTGTCAAGTCTTTAATTTTTTCAAACTCAAAGGACATGTAATATTCAAGTCCATATTTTGGAAAAAATATTGATTGTATGTTACTTTAAATTCACATCACTATTTTTGTTTGACACTTTGTTTTAAGTTTTTCGACTGTCAAAATCATATGTTATTTAAATTGATTCTGGCCAGTTTTGTAGCAATAAATAATAGAGCTTAAAGTTTTCAGGTTTACATGAATAGGTTGACCTCTTTTTACTGTAGTGAAATAATAGAGCACCTAGACATAAGCTTAGAATTATTCTAAGGACTTTGAGAAGTTGCAACGACTGCAAGACGTGATCAAAAGTTAGTAAAGTTCAAATAATATTTTTTTAATGTTTTTCTGAGCAAGAATATTTTATAAACTTTGGCTTGGACCATAAAATACAGGAAGCTGATTGTTTGGAGTCAATACCTGTATTTGTTTTGACCAGTTATAAGTGCATGTTAGTACTCACCCATTCTCAGACCTTAGGAAATGGCACGAATCATCCGTCACGGACACTCACGTCTATAAATAACCATTTTGCAAACATACATAGCAAGCCGCTCGTCTCACCGCGCACTACATTCGCGCGATAAGGTAGGTACTTTGTGCGTATTTTAAATACGTCAACAGTTCGTTGACCCGCGCTGTTTCGCACCGTACACTGCCGAATTTATTGTGTCTGTAGATTTGTGGGTCACCGTACTAGCTGACGTCAAATTGGGGGCCCAGACGCCGATGACGTCACCTTATCAAATTGAACTAGCCGGTAATTCTAGTTCTAGCTTAGTATTGTATTCACAAAACGCGTACTATGCATTATAAATTATAATACTCGCCCTAATCTGACCTGCCTTATGAATAATAGAGTAGGTAGGTATTCGTCTATCTCGCTCATGTGTGTCGAGGTCATTGCTATTTTTTTTTTTTTGTTAATTCAAGGGCATTGATAATGTTTTGTGTAGGTTCACCATTCATAAAGGCAGCAACATACCTACGTTGAGTTGCGAATTAGCGGCATTAATAGTTTAAAATATTCAGCGATGTGTTGCGCGGCGGCGAGAATCTCTGCTATTGTGGTGGAGGTTCTCGACCTTAGGCTGAGTGCGCGCCGTCGCATATTCAATAGATAGACCAGAAATTGTTTTTTTATAGGCGAGCCTCAGCCGCCATTGTGGAGTGCTATAGATGGCTAATGTCAGTCATGGGTCAGATGTAAGTAAACTATTCAGAGATAACAAATTGTCCTTTCATGTACGGTCGACGGCATGACAGGCATTTGACAGGCAGGCATTTCTGGTCAGTCCCCCTTGCTCTAATGCAAAGAAATATCATTTGGTAAGAGCTAGATAAAAAATGGAAATGGGTAGCCTGGTGTGTCGTTGACTGTACCTACTTAATATGTACTTAGTCACTAAAAAAATGTATAACACGGACATCATTTTGGTAATTTTAATAAAGATGGGTGCTGTGTACAATCATGTGTATAAATATGCATTCAGATAAACGTTCCGTTAAAGTTTAATAGATAGGTTTCAGTGTAACAGACTAAAAAACACGTTCCGTAAAAAAGAAATTATTTATAACATAATGAATTGGTGAGTAAGGTATTGTGTCAGTTCTCTGATCCTGGTAGAGAAAGTAGAGCCTCTTCTTTCGTGTATTCAAACATCGAACCTCGGAACCCTGTCTATTAGTTTCAAGACTTGATGCAAAATGGTACTTACCTATTCGCGGGTAGGACGTTGGTCGTAAAGCAACGGAACCAGACCAAACATGACATGCCGCACAGACGCCTAGGTCTTATCGCTTCTCTATGGCTGCTTTAGGCAATTCACTGAAATTATGGTTATGGGCCTTCTTCTACGCTGAAACCAACAGCTAAACAGCAGTAATACTCGTATCAGCGGAACGGACAAACTTATTCTTAAGTACTTCCCCATCTTTCATAATATTCGTTTAAATGCGCGAAAGTTATCTACCAATAGTCCAGTGAGGCTGCCTGAAATTACTTGTTAGCCAGAATTGAAATCCCTTGGTTGGCTGGTGTGGCCATTTGGAAATATTGGATTAATTCATTTAACTTTTTATGGGGATCCTATCGTAAGTCCAAGGCACAGCTACAGGCTAAAAAAGGTCAAAAAACACAAGATAAACAACTGAGTAATACCGACGATTAAAGTGTGAGTGATAAAAGATTGATGAAAGAGAGCGAAGCAAAGGATGTGTCAGGTAAGATCGTAGCATATGGAAGGATGTGGTCGCCGCCTACCCAGTGCCTTGATGATACATGGGTACTGAGAATAATTACAGTTGCTAAGTTATTTCGCTGGTCAGTAGACTTTCACCATTTTGATCTAATATTAGAATTAAGACAGGCTGATTTTCAAAGAATTACTCGTTGAATTTCTGATCTCTTAGAAACATTTGCACTGCCGTTGCCTCTATCGATACTCAAACCACAAGTCCAACCTGAAGGGTATTGTGTAGAGCTATCAGATTACCTACAGAGATATTCATATACGCAGTGCCTCTTTGTAACACTACAGGGCAAAGGCCCTGACGTCTTGCTACCGTTTTTGGTTCAAGGTTTGTGCGCGTATCCATTAAAATAAATTGGATTCCAACGCATCCTGCAAGATAGCTGATTCACTCTGTCGCATGAGTTTCCATTTAGCATCCACTGATGCGTTTTTTAAAACTTACCTGTCTAGCAGATTCAGATTAGAATACCCAAAAGCAGGAGCAATGACTATCACACAAACGAGTAACAGTACATCTCCCTCTGAACAGATTTTTGAATGGTATCAGGAGTTGTAAAGCCCATACACCATCCGAGCAGAACGACTGCACGAAATAAGATATTTTTGTCGTGTTTGTTTTATATTGAAAAAACATAAGAGAATTGCACAGGAAATTAGGACAGTATCTGACGAGTTGGCTAGTTTTCACTAAAACTACACCATATTTACTTATATCTTTTGGTTCATTTACTTTACTGATAGTTTATAGTTATTTTCAAATAACTGTTCGAATGTCATTTTATCATCCATTTGAATTCAATACAAAATGCATGGCAACATTTCTAGTTAGGTCCTCATTCACTAAATTCACGATTGGATCAGCTGGACAGCTACCATCCGAGCCAGTTAACGTCATTCGTGACTAGGCTTTGCCCTATGTGAAATTACCGCCAAGTATTAGTGGATACTTTAAGCATATGACTTAGTTAAACACTCACTAGGAAAACGGATCACAGCAAACGCCTACATCTATTGGTCAAACTCCCCAGTGATTAAAGAGCAGAATCGCGTGCAAAAATGACAAGTTTTACCTGAGAATCGGCTAATAACAACGCAGTATAATATTGCCACAGGTAGTACACGAACGCAGCTAACGACACTGACCGACCTTGTGTCTCAGACAGACAACTGATCTTTTTATAAGAATCCTGTATCATGAATGATTAACGAATAGCTAATCCAATAAGAAACTACGTAGGTATACTTAGTTATTTGTTAATTTCTTCAAATTAATTGTGTAATTCTCAAAGTCTTCAATTGTAAAACTGTGGGCTAAACAAAAGAGTGGGCTAACTCGATCAACGAATAAATTCGACTCGGGCAATAAAACTAACTGTCAAAAATATATTTCTAACTCTGTAATTATAATGCACCTTCACCCCGACGTCACAATAAGGTCCTTTTCAAATTAAAAGTGAGCAAATGATTGAGTGAAACAAAATTTACAATTCAAAATTATGATCGGATCGCCGAATAGTGGTGACCCTATTTAACCCTAACAAACGGGGTCTTTTTGCGGAAAATAAAGGAGCGGGAATTGTCGTCGTCTGTAAAAGATTACTCTCACCTATCACAATTTCTTCACCATTGTCCGGACATCCATTAAATATTTTTTATACTCGTCGAACAGCAACGGGTTTATCTGCCCTCTGCAGACAAAAAACAGAATGGAAGAAAAGGCGCACTGTTAAATTATACATACATTCACAGACAGGTCAGGTTATCTGTGAATAAGTGTGGAATATGTATGGAAAATTGGAAAGGAGGGTGATTCAAAGAAAGATCACAGAACATCATGGCTCAGTGCCTAGCGCTCGCCTAGGACACAAAAGATCATTCAGCTCTCGACAAAAGCGATGCTACTGATAGCTATCTTGTTTTTGAATGAGCTATTGTTGTAGGTATAGTGTCTGCAAAAATACAAAGATCCGTGCTCTCAAGAAAAAAACCAGACGATTAAACTGTCAAGTTTGAGTATTTCACCCGCTTCAATAACTCTCAAGGTCTTATTTGAACTGTATATTAAAAAACACAACGCGAATGCAACTCAATTTATTTTGCCAAATGAAAAAACCATCGTCTTGATCAATGACACAAAATTAAAAAAAAACCAGCAAATGATGTCAGTTTATTAAACCCCATAAAACAAGAGAGATAACGATCAGAGCGAGATCCCAATCGCGACCGCAACACTGCTCCCATGAAAGCTAGTCTTAGAAATAAAAGCTAATAAGTCCAAACACACGTTTGAAAGGCCTATTCAGTTCTATAAGCGTACTACCACCCTACCATTAAGAAAAATCCAGTTGGTCCGCAGCCCGCAAAGTTGGCATGGGAATGTTCGGGGGGTCAACGTCATTCGTTTCGCGTACTTGTCCCGAGTAAGGAGTGCGTATTATTATTTCGATAGATGTTTTTATTTTAGGGTCTCAGATCCGGTCTGCGCGCCCCCTCGCGGCTGGTGGCCGGCTGGCGGACGCGCGGGTTGCGCTCGTTTCGGTCATCTGACTGTCGCAGCGCAGCATCCATTCAATATTTTTAGCGAAATTGCTTGTGATACAATATAATTATAAACTTACTTATGTTTTTTACATACCTAAGCCAATCCTACAAATTGATTTTGTATGGTACTTCTTTTTCACACTATCTCCTTGTTTCATTAATTCTGAGGCTTGTCATCTTGAAGCTGAGTTTTTGCGCGGTTTGTATTATGTCTACCGGCTATCTTTCTTTTCAGTTAGTCAGTTAGGGATGTCTGAATTTGTTCAAACAGCACACAAGGTAACATAATCATAAGCATAATCATTTCTAGGTTGTCTAATAAGATGATATTAACTTATGGTAGAGTCATCCTGTCATCAGCGATCTATGGATCAGTTTTTTTATGGCAAATCCTTTTCCAGCACACCAGCTGTAATTCCACGAGTTCACTTCTCCGACTAGTTCAGCTGAGCCATCGCACTCTTCGCCATGCCATCTCGTTTTCACACACCAAGGACGCCATTGATCACAAATATCAAAGTGTGTAAACTAACAAATTATTGAACTTAAAAATTACTCTACCAATAACATACGTGCGTCAAACTTGTCGGTGAAAAAACTAGGTACAAACTATAAAGTGAAGCTGAAAAGCTACAAGACGTGCTCTGGTAAAACATCGATAGGACTGGAAGTGGTTTATCTGAGTTACGGCGAACGAAGTTACTGATATTTCTCATAGTAAAAACATCAACGGAATACCAAATAAGATGTCTAATTTTTTTGTGTTCTGACGAACTCAAGTAAATCAGAAATATCATGTGATCTTCTTCGTTTATACCACAATTATTTTTGGATTTTGAAAGTCAAATTATCTTATTAATTATATTATTAATTATTTAAAAGGCAAATTATCATAATCATTACAATAAATGGTAAAAAAATAAATTAGTCAAGAGCGGCTTTTTTGTTTTGTTTCGTCAATGAATGAACTCAAATAAGAATATTTTCGTTTTTTTTTCATTTTTTATATATTTTTTTACTTTCTGTGGCACTGCTTCAATGCTGTAGCAAATTTATGCTTAAAAAGTGCTAAAAATATAGTACAAATATAAATACAAAAAAAAACATTCATTTAGTTTGAATGCAGAACGGATTTTATCATCATACCTAAAACTGATTTAAACGTACCCGCTAAAACTATTTTTCACGTATGTGTGTAAAGTATACATACATAAATGTAATTGCATCAAATAATAAAATTAAAGTATAAAATACGCAACGTTCCCCACTGCGCAGACACGCAGCGGGAGCCATACCCTGCATAACCGGTTCGCTCGATCAATCTGAACCATTGAAAACGCGAAAGCGATGGACGGTGCGAATTTCACACCAGTCTAGTCTAGACTTCGATGTGTCGCAATAGGCTGACTGGGTTAGAGCAGCGCTGTCCCACTAGACTCGTGGGTTGTCCCTGTGGCTTTGTCCCAGACAGTAGGTCAGCCGTCTCGGTTTAGAAGTTGAAAACTTGTTTCAATCTAAACGCGCGGTTTTTGAAACTTTGTCAAAGTTATGCTTAGCGTAAAATAAGAACTCTAGATTTGGAGTGTAAACTAAAGAAGTATAATCACCTTCCTGTTTCTTTTTTGCACCATGCGTTGCCATATGGTCGCGCCTTTGACAAGTGCCCTTTGCGTTTGACAAGGTGTAAATGGGGTAGCCATTGTAAGACTAATAAATATTTCGCTTCTAAATAATTTAATGGTAGGTTCATACTGCTTAGCTTAACTACATGCTTAATTCAACCCGTAAAAAGTAATGCTTCAGACAAGTGAAATATACTTTGCGGATTTGATATTATGGTTCTTACAAGAAAAATAAGAAATAAAAAAACTTCATGAATATGTTGTGCGTTTCTTTATCCTCAACATGGTTTGTTCTTATCATAAAATGTAGCCTTTAACACTCCTATAGTCCCTGTTTTACTCGTATTAGTGTAAGAAGAAGTATTGTCAGGAACGCTACGTTCCATAGTGCATGGCTCTATAGCAAATGATTCGTCGCTACTGTATGCCCAATATAAAGCTTGGGTAATGCCTTTGCAAACAAAAAAATCTACTCAGTAACTGTTCGCACAATGAAAGAGTTAGCAAAACGTCTCGCGCCGCGTCCCACTTGTCCCAGCTTTATAGCAAGAACAGCCCTAAAGCAGCCCTAGGCTAGGCCTGCGTTGCCTAGCTGTGAGAACAAATAACGGCAACGCGTCGCATGATTGAATTCGCACGTTTCATAATCTAGTTTATAATACTATAGCCATTACTGTCTACGTACAAACTAGTCTATAGGTCTTTGTGTTGCACTATAGACGCATACTAGGCCTTTTGTAGTGATACTGCAAAGGCAATGCTTATCGCAGAGGTGAGGGGTGGAGTTCGCGTC
Organism: Udea ferrugalis; assembly: GCA_950022985.1. Classification (NCBI taxonomy): domain Eukaryota; kingdom Metazoa; phylum Arthropoda; class Insecta; order Lepidoptera; family Crambidae; genus Udea; species Udea ferrugalis. The sequence goes on from OX465525.1 coordinate 15,555,078, forward strand.
TTTGTACGATTGTTCAAGTCTTTACGAGTACCTAGCTAGTACGTGAAGTGTTTTTGAGATTTCGTTACGTTTGTAATACAGGGCTTTTAATTGTCATTAAATGTTCTAATGTAATACATCCTGCACTAAGGTGTTAGGGTGTTAGTTATCAAAAAATTATATGATTTGCTGTACACAACTAGCAAACAAGAATTTTTACTCACTATTTAGCCCTTAATGCGCTTCGCAGGCGACGGGGCGGGACGGTCTTTCGGCCCGCGAAGTGATAAAGACCGCGCCTGCCCGTCGATCGCCGCGACTGCCCCTCACCCCAAACACAAAGCTTTTAAGTGTCCGGCAGGCACCTGCAGGGCGGACTTTTTGTCCTTCGTGTGTTGGTAGTATAGGATTCCGTTTGCTATCGTTTGCAGTCAAATTGCCCGGCCCTGCTCGCCCTGTTGTCTGCAAAGCGCCTAAATGAATGATATTTTATGCTACCTACTGATTTGAATGATCTTAAAACAAATGTATAAAGATCCTACATATATGTATAATTGAACATTTTCCTGCATACACACACACAACACAATTATAAATAGAGTAAACAGAGCAATGCATCGACTCTACAATCGCGTTAGGAAAACTCTCAGAAGAAAAACATTTTGATTAGATTTAAAAGTCATGTTCGACAACAACGAAAATTATGTAGGTACCTATATGATTCAAAACAACGTGATTAGTAATACATCTAATTTAATACTTCCTCTATTTCCATGACAGTCTTCTCGATAGAATAAACGGGTCAACCAGTGGTAATTACTGGTAGTCTTATTTATTATACGAGTATTCAAGTATTTATTTGTGTGAAGTGTTTCACCTTTTTGTATAATACTAGCTGTCCTTTAACGCCAAACAAAGTCTTCGTTCTGTTGTTAAGCATTCAGTGTCACGTGGCAGGTAGAAACGGTTGCTAAGATAAAACTAAATTGCGGTTTTACCTATATTCTTAGCATTTTCTAATGTTTACTCACCTTTTAAACCTTCCCTGGACAAATATTTAAAAACCAAAATTAGTCAAATTGGTCCAGCCGTTCCCGAGTTTTAGCGAGACTAACGAACATCAATCCATTTTCATATACATATAGAGATATAACAGATTATTAAAGTTCAAATATTTACCGCCGTACTCAGAGACGTCAATTAACGTTAATGGTTCATTAGAGTCAAAATTTTACATTCTTAAAAGTTTTTTATTCTATTAATTACAAATTTTGTTATAAAGTCTCTTTTTGACTTTAATGAACCATTAACGTTAATTGACGTCTCTGAGTGCGGCAGTTAGTCTTGTACCAGCTTGAATGACTGTAAAGAGTTTGCAGTATGTACTAAGATATTTGTAGAGTGCTTAGGTAGGTACCTAAATCATGTGCTAATAAGTAATTAAAACTACTATTAACGCCGATTTCGGCTACTGCTGAGCTGAGTCCGTCTGCTCAGCTGTAGTGTCTCGCTCGCTACCCAGCACGGCCCCGTGAGATAATCATGTGTGTGTTTGAGGTGCCCGTGGCGCAGTTGTGACAGTGATGATCGCTGTTGTAAAGCAACACACGCCGGGTCGGTAATGGGATGGGTGACCACTCCGACCGAAATTTTAGTGATGGGTACTTCGGGCATCTCCGTGCTTCGGAAGGCACCTTAAGCAGTTGGTCCGTTAAGCCTAGTTAAGCCTAGTCGGAGGCCTTAGGGCGGTTTGATAACATCTGACATTAAGGTTGCTCACTAACCTTACACCCCTCCCACAACCCGCACTGAGCCCGCGTATGGCTCAATCCATCTCATAGTGGATTTGAGGCCTGTGCCCAGCAGTATGACGTATACAGGCCGGTTATGCGTGTTTAGAACTTATTTACATCACTAACTCTGGTAATCAATTCAAAACTAGCTTAGCTTCGTTTCAGACCTAAAACCACTTTTCTAATTATAACTGAACAAAACAACAGAAGAAATAACTAGGTCTTCTGCTGTTCTAGTTTGCAACCCGCATTGCGATTTTAGCGTTGTGTCCCGTCTTGTACTCCTATCTGCAAGTAAAATGTGGTAGCCATAGACTTGAAACAGTTGAACTACTCTTGAAGACCATCTTGCCATGACTTCTATGTTTCTTGCCGGTTCTTCTCAGGACCAGCTTGCCAAAACCGGCGGTAGAGTCATATTATGTTTGTATACTGTTTGTATTTGATTAGTATTTCAGCGGTAGATTTTGCTTGATCGATAAATCCTCACTATGCGGACATTACCTACCGAAGAGAAAAAGTGATGCACCTAAAGTGTGAAAAATTTTTTGAACAACATACCTCTTTAAAAACCGGTAACATACATTTCTATGCACAATATTTTAATCTGTTATTTATCAAAATGTAATATTTAACTGTGAATAAAGTTCAACGTTCCGAAGTGCCGTCGAATCCAGAAAATCAGATTTTTCCCATTTTAAAATGTTCTCCGTACTTACATCTTTAAGATTCTGAATGTATGGTGCGAAATCTTCACCTCGTTGCGGGTAGCGACAGCGCAATGAGTGCAGCGGTGCATGCCCCATGCGTTGCGCGCCCAGACATGTGGCCATTCCTATGGCTTCCATTTTGTGCGAGCGGTGTCTATGAAACGAGTTATTGATTAGAATCGATGAAGAGCGTGTCACTCACGTACGTTATTTTACACGTGTAGCATAACATATTTTTATGTTCATCGGAACATATTTATGGACAAAACGAATATTTTTGAATACATGGCCATTACTAACCCATGAAGTGCCAATGAAGGTGGCACCTGTTCACAAGTTGACGTGTGAACCAGCTATCATCCCACTCAACCATAACGGCTGTAACAATCAGGGGTCCAAATGCTTGTTTCCCATCAAAAACCATGATAGGCAGGTAATCAGCAGCACTAGATAAAAGTGATGTAACAAAGGCGATTTTATTTTATTGTATCAGATTTTAAGCTTCTGCTTTCAGTATCTAGTAAAATTAGACAGTCTTCTTCATTTCAGCCGCCAACTTTAGTTTTTTTTATGGAACTATCACTGGCATAATGCTGGCATTGTTACTTAAACTTCGGTTAGTGCGTTCCCTGTTTTTATTATTTTCAAGCTTTTTAACTATCGTTTGTCGTTCCGTTCCGATCCCTTCCCAGCCTTCATAGGTTGTTCTGTAGGTAGGTGTAATATCAATGAAAGTATATTACCTCACTCCACCTGATGGGAAGCAGTCCTGACCTGAGGCCCAGATATGGGCTTGACAAGCACTCTAATGAAGTCATTCACATTTTGAAGGCATGCAGATGCATTTTCACCAGCCGCTTAAAAAACCCGGGATTGTAGGAAGAAGGAAAAACTAAGTTAGTCTTAGTTTTAGCGTGTGTTTTTAACAAACAGTTAAGGATTATTTATTTTTACGCATAGCCGTCGTGCCTTAAGCCCATAACGTTGCCATAACATGTCTTATGGTCGTTAGGACTCGTTCAACGATAAACCACGTGTAAGTTGTGCTAAAAAAAATTGTAATAGTTTACATAATTTAGAACTAGTGTTTTGTGAAGCTTTGATACATATACTTCAATAGGTACACTGGCAACTAAGATAATAGCGAATATCTGTATGATGTCGTTTGTTCTGTTTATGTTGTTGTTTTTGAATAGATATTTCAACTACTTAGTAACTCTTATATCTATTAAAGCTTGTAAAAGCGCCGTCTAGTCCTGAACTAAAGCAAAGCCAGTACCTTCTATAAGATATAAGACAGTGGTTTCAGACAGTGTATATTGAACACCCAGATAATCACAAACAAACATGTTGTTTATACTGTGCGCGTATCGAATCCGCCACTTCCGGCTACTCGCAATTTTAACCATTACACCAAGTGGGTCGTCAAATTAAACTATTAAATGGTCAATAAACAATTCATCATGTCATTAAACGACTCTTCGGGCTGTACTAAGTTTCCGTTCAAACACCCGCAAAAAGCTCACGGAGCGAAGTTGTAGAGCTATTTTCGTAAGACCTAAGCAGGATGATTATAAATACTTTTAAAAGATGCTTCAAGGTTATAATGACTAGATATACTTAGGCCGGCTCGATGCACCGCGCCGCGCTAACGGCCGGTCAAACCACTTTACTCGTACTTGCATTGCACTAAGGGTAGAATGCACACTACACTATACATACAAGTAGATGTGTAGTGGTATGTTGCTTGGCATCCATTAAATGCAAGCCGTCTAGAGCATGCTGGCCATTTTGTATTCGAATGATAATATTGGTACGATAGATTTAGGGAATGGTTAAGCAGTTGGTTCCTACACCAGAGATAATCACAAAAAGCAATACAAACATGTACGTTTAAGAACATGTCTGTTTGTATTGCTGTTTCCTATGTATACTAAGTATTAAAAAAATTGACTTAGGTATTGTTATCCGTTGAGTTTCAGTATCCTATAGCTCAGTCTTTCCCAAAGTGGGCGATAACGCCCCCTTGTGGGCGCTGCAGGTCTCAAGGGGGGCGGTAAGAGACCCAGAAAGAAAATGGGGGCGTTGTGTAGAGGCGGTAGGTGAAAAAATGGGGGCTCTAAAAAAAATTTTATCCTCGAAGTGGGCAGTAGACGAAATAAGTTTGGGAACCACTGCTATAGCTCATCGATGTGATATTTTTCGTTCAAAAAATAGGCTAATAATATAAGGCTTCTGCTGTTGAACGTAATTCTACCTAACTACGTTGCCCATAGATTTCCAGAGAAACTGAAGGCAGCCGGCATCCACCACCCTTGGATGAGAGTCGCGTAATTTTTGTACTGTTGATGTGCGAAATAAATAAATTGCATAATAGATAGGTAGTTTAAAAAATACCAATCCAAGATTGCACATTGAGCATTACGTTACAACTAGTGCTCATTGATGTCAATGTGTCACGTCACGGCTCACGGATGCTGAAACTAATTACTCTAGTGTTCCCGGCGAACGCTCCCGGTGTGGGAGCGTCTTCAAATGTGCCACCTTTGTGGCCTAGCGGCAGGAACGGTCGGCCCTAGGACAAGGGTTTAATGCCCAGATTGGACAAAGTGAGATTTTTTGGCATTTTTCCCTCTGTGATAATCCTAACTTGCGTGAAGTAGAACTGTTTTGAAGGAGTACAACGTCAAACAACGGCTGGCCGCCGTATGTCTGAATCTGAACGAAGTAATCCTGTACTTCAGACATATTTCAAGAAAACCAGCAAGCACCAGAGTATCTGCTGGTTTTCTGGGAAAATTCATTGTGCACGATGATGGTTTGGAGGTACTTAGTCAGCAATCCAACTGTAGCGTTGATTTGTTTTTAATGATGGTGGTCCTTTACCCAGGTTCTTACAGGCAGGGCAACGCGCAAGTGATACCCCTGTACTACTTACAGTAAAAAACGCCTAATAAATTGGGCGCCTAAAAAATCCTATTACATTGGAAGTCGTCAGATTGTTAGATCTAAACCTACATTACTTACAAAGTTTCTGACTTAGAAACTTATTTTCCCGTAGCCCCCCTGGTGCTATACTTGACGATGTGGTGCGGTATCTCCTTATAAGGTGATTCGCATGCTGTTTGTCACGTTCGTTGTGAATAGTGTGAGTCCGCATAATCTGCGCACATTAAAACTTTGCTTCATTTTGTCAAAGAAAAAATCCGTATAACTTTTTAAAAAACAAAATGCCTTCATCCGATTTCTTTAATACGATTTATGACCAGCAGTGTGCGCGTTAGGGTGATGATGTGCCCTGTGGTATGGGGCATTAGAATATTGCCAAGGTTCCCCCCCGCCTGTCGTAAAAGGCGACTAAAGGAGGGCCCCGGGGTCGCTAGGAGAGCACACGGTGGGGACCGTGCGCCTCCATTGCATAGGCGACTCCGTGGAGAGCGGCGGTGCGGGGGGCCTCGCACTGCCGTTAACACCGGTGGGTGTAATAGTGGAGATATAACTCCCCTCGAGCAGAGCCGGGAAGCCGGCATAGCGCGCCAGGGGTCCGCCGGTAGAGTCCCTCGCGGTGGTACTCGGGGACCTTTGGTAACGCGCGGAAGATGGCCTCCGCGGAGTTTAGTGGGTAGTCCCGTCCCCATTGGGGTGGGCGAGTCCCACACTCCCTCGCTCTCCTACCCAGGGAGCTGGATAGTGGGTAAATGCATTCTCCGCGTCAAAAAAAAAAGGCTGATATGATGATGATGATGAAATACGGTTTTATTGGTCCTTATCGACGTCTTATTAGTTTCATTCATTGATATTAATTTACATCCCTTAGTTTAAAGTGTAACGTTTTATTTATTCACAGAAGCGAGCGAACATACTCAAAACTACCCGATTTTTTCTAACGGTTTTTTGAAACATCAGCATAACATCCCTATCTAAATATGTTTAGATAATGCTTATTAATACTGTATATAAAAAGTGGGACAGTATATAGGCTAATTGCTTTGCTCCACAGTCATAGATCGATGTTGACTTGTTTGCCTTGGCTGGCAGCACGTCTGACCAACTGCAAAATAAAAAAAAACTCATCGTAGTTATGCATTCTTACTGTTGTCGCAGTACCACTAAGCTAATGTAACATGGCGGGTTTTGTTAAATCAAATAAGTCTGAAGGAGAGCGACTTTTTCCAACTTTTTGTACTTTACACTGTTTTAAAGTGCCTGTTCAACTATTTATAGACTGGTACTGCAGGGTCTGCAGGGCCTGTTTAATGGCTTTTACGGTCTACTTTTGTGATTAGCCACGAAGGTCAACCTGCTGAGTAAATTCTGTAAACATCTAAGAACGCCTACTGTGGGATTCAGAAATTAAATAATGACGTTATGAGTTGTAGATGACATAATTATGGTGTATACTGACAGGCAGGTAAATTCAATTTTGATTATGAAAATAAAATACTACAAAGTTTGTGTTTACAATCAATTACCGAAGTACGAGCTTCTATAACCACGAAATAGACATAATATAATTCATAAGTGTGACTCTATCACTTTTTGGATCTTAAGCATTATTATTATCAACTCTTTACGTTACGGGGTAAAATAAAACTTTTTCTACACGGGCAAAACCACTAACCTTTCGCCCCCGAGGTATTAAAGGAACGCAGTAGGCAATATTGATTAGAGCTTGAGTAAAACGATGCATGTCATGTAATCACGCTAGCGTGTAGAACAACACCGGCTTTGTGTTCATGTGACGAAACTAAAGCTTTAAAAACGTAGTTACTGCAATTTGTAGGTGCGAAGAATGAAATAGAGTTATTGTTTGGTTGGGTAGTTTACTTCATTTTAAGTCTTCACTGGGAATAGGCTGCAGTTATGAATATGTTTGCCAACAAGTCCTTTTGCACGTCCAAAGGTTGACGGGTAGACAAATTTACATTATTTTTCCCCTAAGAGGTAAAAGTGTAAACGCACAGATCTCCTCTACTCCTATTAACTATGAGGTGACGGGAGCCATACTCCAACACGCGGGCTCAGTGCGGATTGTTGGAGGGCTAAGGTGTATTTAGGGTGTAAGGTCAGTGATAAATCTTACTGCCAGATGTTATTAAGCCTTTCTACGGTGTTAACTCAGGCTTAACTTACATCTAGCGGCATCAGCCCGAACCAACTGCTTAACGTACTGAAATTACATCACTAATTTTGGTCGAGGTACCATCCTATTCCCGGCTGAGCCACAACGGGCACCTAAACCGCAAACGTTATTCCTTAATTATTGCTCTTTCTAAACCAGTAATATTCAAACTACAAAAACATAGCTTACTTATAGTACTTACCTATCTAATGCTTTGCACAAGTGTGTGGTTTCCCACTGTTATGAAGCTGAATAATTAACGTGTGAATCGATATTAAAGAACTTAAAACGGCTGCGTCCCTACGTCTAGGGTAGGTAATTGTGTTGGTATAAGTATTTAGCTTAGAAATCAATAAAAAACGGTCATGTGGACGTGTCGTGTCTTCGAGGAACTTTGTTATGAATAAGTACCTTAAACTTCATATTGACATTAATCCATGATTTGTTGGATTTGTTGCATACATACAAAGTAGCTCGTAAAAGCTTGACATTGCTCAACTTTAATTTCCATCTTTCTTAGCCATACCTAGGTATTTTTACTTTGTTGAGTAGGGTTTGCATTTTGGACATACTATCATACTATGAGCATGAACGGAGTTTAAGGAGGCTGAAAAGTATTCAAATGTTGCAGTAGCCGCTAACTGAAATTCCGGAAATGCAGTTTTTACTCTAGTTCGGGATCCTACATCCAATCCAACAGTAAATATCTTTTGTTTGAAACAGACCACATGCTCCACTAATCATTCCACTGGCGTGTCATCTAAGCGTGTCATGTACAAAGCTGATTCCTTCGGGTGGCTCGGAAGGAAGGAGGTAGATAGGTACGAGTAGGTACTTACTTACTTTATCATCCGTACGCCGTACGATCTACCTATTTGCTGTCATTGCGACTTTGACAACCAGCCCAGTGATTCTCACTAACATCACTTACACATCTCGATCTCCCTCAGGACAAAACGCCCAATTTTATCGTCTATTCGCTTCACTTTGAATTAGTATGCTTATTAAAATTATTTTCACTCAAATGAGATTTATGAAAATAATTTCAAAATAATATTATTTGGCAGGCTCGTGTGGCCTTCGAAATTGGCATTGAGAAGGCCACCACTGCCATCAAAACGCAAGGTGAGTTCCTCATTATTAAAGATCCGCCCGGGTACTTAGTTTTTTACAAATAGGAACGAGTAGGTTCCTCTTGCGAATATGAACTTAACTAACTACATAGTCTGTTATCTACGAGTAGTAGAGAGCCGTCTGACATAGCTTAGTGTTTCTGTGTTATCTAACCCGGGCTAACCTGGCTTGTTTACGTCTAGCTCCCTAACTAACTGCGGCCTAATTAATAAGACGGGCACTATCTGTCTTTTTATCAGCCTGTTACCTACGTGTACCGTAAACGGCATATCACGCTACCCATTTCCGGTCAGTCCTCCTTGCTTTCATCATCAGCCTGTTGTAGTCCACTGCTGAACATAGGCCTCTCCTTTTGCACGCCACTGTACTCGATCTTCGGCTGCTCGCATCCAGCTCCTGCCAGCCATCCTGCGCAGATCATCACTCCACCTTGCCTGAGGACGTCCTACACTACGCTTGCCGAGACGCGGTCTCCACTCAAGAACACGTTTACTCCAACGGTTGTCGGTTCTACGGCTAACATGGCCAGCCCACTGCCACTTCAGCTTGCTAATCCGTTGGGCTATGTCGATAACCTTGGTTCTCTGCCGTATCACCTCATTTCTGATTTGATCTCGCAGAGAAACGCCGAGCATAGCCCTCTCCATAGCCCGCTGAGTGACTTTAAATTTGTGGACCAGCCGTGCCGTTAGTGTCCACGTTTCGGCTCCGTATGTCATGACGGGTAGGACGCACTGATTGAAGACTTTTGTCTTTAGGCACAGTGGGATCGACGATGTGAGGACTCGACGTAGCTTCCCAAACGCTGCCCAACCCAACTGAATTCTTCTGTTCACCTCGTCCTCGAAGTTGTTTCTACCTAACTGCAATGTCTGCCCGAGGTATACATATTTTTGAACAACTTCGAGAACGGCGCCGTGTATCGCAATCGGTTCCGGTAGTACATGTTCATTGAACATGACCTTGGTTTTGTCCAAGTTCATCCGTAGACCGATGCGCACAGAAGAGTCAGCCAGGTCATTCAGCATCTGTTGTAGGTCCTGCAGCGTTTCTGCCACGATGACGATGTCGTCAGCAAATCGCAAGTGAGAGATGTACTCGCCATTGATGTTGATGCCACGTCCTTTCCAGTTCAGCGTCTTGAACATATCCTCCATTGCATTTGAGAACAATTTCGGGGAGATAACATCCCCTTGTCTCACACCTCGATGCAACGGTATAGGACTTGTTTGCTGATTCTGTATTTGGACGGACATAGTGGCTGCTTCGTAAAGGCATCTCATCACTTGGATGTATCGCCAATCTACTTGGCATCGCTGCAGGGACTCCAGAACAGACCAGATTTCAATCGAGTCAAAGGCCTTCTCATAGTCCACAAATGCTAGGCACAGGGGCTGATTATATTCTTCAGTTTTCTGTATAATCTGCCGCACTGTGTGGATGTGGTCTATGGTGCCGTATCCGCTCCGAAACCCAGCCTGTTCCGGTGGTTGGAATTCGTCGAGTCTTCGCGCAAGACGGTTCGTGATCACTCTTGAGAACAGCTTATAGACGTGGCTTAGAAGGGAAATGGGTCGATAGTTCTTCAGTAGGGTTTTGTCTCCCTTTTTGAAGAACAGGACGACCACACTCCTACTCCACGCCTCTGGAGTTCTCCCTTCAAAGAGGACAGCGTTAAAAAGCTTTTGGAGCTCCCTGAGTACGGGTCTGCCTCCTGCTTTTAACAGCTCTGTTGTAACGCCGTCCTCTCCAGGGGCTTTTCCATTTTTAAGCCGCCCAAGAGCGATCTCGATTTCGTCAATGCTGACTTCTGGCAGGTCTTCGGTGTAGTGGCGTGTTAGAGTGGCTCTAGAGTCCTCATTTCCGGGGTCAGGTCGAGATGCATGCGAAGCGTATAACCGGCCATAGAAGTTTTCTACTTCCGAAAGGACTGCCGGCTTCGAGACAACGACTTCTCCACTTTCTATGGTCAACTTCGTCAGGTGGCTTCTTCCAAGAGATTGTACGAACACTTTTGAACCCCGGTTCTGCTCAATCGCTCTCTCAATAGAGAGAGTACTGGAGCAACGGAGATCGCGTCGCACGTGCGTACTACTAATCTCTCGGTTTAGAGTCCGTTTCCCTGACGAAGTGACGGGTGGGTTTTCCCGTCGTCTCTTCATTAGCCCCAAAGTCTCTTCGGAAAGCTTCGACTTCTTGCCTTTACGCTGCATTTTACAAAATCTCGTACCTTCTTCCCTGAGGACTCGAACCACATCTTCAAGGTTCTGGTTAACGTCAGTTGTGGTTTCCACGGCAGCAAATCGGTTCTCCAGATTTGACTGGAACGCTTCAGATCCCATGATAGTTTGAAGCAGAGTTGGTCGGAGCCTGGCCTTCATCAAGCGGACTCGTTCAGCTTTGAAATCGATATTCAGAGAGCCTCGGACGAGTCGGTGATCGCTACCGGTATTAAACCTGTTGATCACGGAGACGTCTCTGAATATGTGCTTTTTGTCCGCCATGATGAAGTCGATCTCATTCTTTGTCATAGTGTCGGGGCTTTGCCACGTCCACTTCCTTTGGGGTTGCCTCCTTGCTTTATTGTAAAGAAATGTCATTTGGCAAGAGCAATGCCAAAGCTGATGCGCCGCTGACTGAACATAGAAATACATAAAGCAAGCACCGCCTTTGAAGTACCTAGTTGCATATTTCCTCCAAAGACACATAGTTGGCAGTTGATATTAATTAGGTAAGATAGATCTGCCAATCACTAGCGCACCCATCTGTAATCCGCTTATTTTTTTCGCCATCTTTTATTACCTCAGATACTTATTAGTATTTTTGTTAGCTAGTTATATCCCAAACGATGGGGTGGTCACACTCACTGATTATGATTTATCAGAACCACACCGATTGTTACCGTCATGGTGATAGCAACATACATAATCCACACTTTGCCGATCGAATTTGAACCCAAAATGCTAAGGGGTTTTATATTGGTGGCAAAACCACAAATTAAACAGTAACCTAAGTATTTAGATTAAACATCTAAATGCTTAGGTGTAGTCACACTCGAGCACCGTACCACACGGGAAACAAGGCAGAGTGTTTAACAACTGCGCCACGACCTATCTCTTACCTGCTACTAACTTCTTTTGTCATAAAGATATCTTCAAATAACATCAAAGTAGGAAGTAATATTTTCTGTAAAACCATTCCATTTATTTTACCAAAATCTAGCTGATGTTTTATCGTGCAATGAAATGCACCATTCCAGCTGCTACAACCGCGTAACTACCAATTTAGAGTTCAGTTCGAGAAATAAAAGCTGTATTGGACAACGGCAATGCAGCATCAGCGCGTCGCATGCGGAAAGTGCAGGGGCGATGCGATGCACTCGCGGCTATGTATACCTAGGTACCTTTGCGCACGCCGCGGTACCCTACGTACATGCCTATACCTATATCTAACGCGTCGCACGCTATGGCGCGGTGACCAAACGTTAATGTTGTTCTCATAATATTGAATCACAATGTCACAAAGATAATAATAGTTAATAACATAATCGAAAAAGGTAATATGAAACTCTTATTTATAAGAGTTTATTTATTTATTTTTCTCTTAAAACTATCATTACATGATTTATTCACCTAATGCGATAGTGTAACTATTCTCTACATAAAATAAAAATAAAACAACAAACAAAACCCTAACATAGTCTTATAACAACTACAATTTATAACATATTATGAGTTATTAGGCATAAGATGGTACGTAACCTAAAAACGGCATTCGCTTACAAAATTATTGCTCAGACTGCACCACGATGGGCGCCAAAGATCTGACAATCTTAAAATGGCGCCCAAACTGTTGCGTTACAGGTGTGTCTTTTGTGATTGAGTAAACAAAACGAAAAAAAAAATACGGGGGAAAATAAGAAAACCAACATTATCAAGTTTACTTGTCAATGGGGACGGGTCTCGGAACTGACATTTATTGGATGACAAATATTATTTATAACTAACAGCCGCCCGCGACTTAAGTAAATAAAAAAAGTTTTTGTATATAAATGGTAGCCTGTGTGCTATTCAGAAGCTATATTATTGTAAAGTTTCATTCAAATCTATTCAGTAGTTTTAATGTGAAAGGGCAACACGGCACATCCACGTATACAAACTTTCACATTTATAATATTAGTAGAATAAAGTGGCACAGTCCAATAGTACCTATTTGACAAAACGACGTCTGTTGGGACAGCCAGTGTCCCTTAAAAAGTAAAGTTTACCCATCGGCTGGTCACCCTAGCGTCCATTAATCGCGCGAGAGCCTGCAATGAATGCGTCGGTGAAAGCCGTCTAGCTTAAGCCTACACACAGCCTAGCTATTGCCTCGTACCTTTCAGCTTTTTACTTGTTAAATTCCTGCTGATCATTGTGTGCGTGGGATCTGGAATGAGCTGTGGTGACATTTTTATATTGGTTGAGCACATAGCTTCGGGAGGCAGAGTTAGTGGTTGGGTTGAATGTATCGCTAGGTGGCATTCATATTTTAAACAAAGCACGCCCGAGTCCTGAAATAGGTTACTCAGTAGTAATTATTAGAGGGTGTTTCATTCATGGGAACAAACTGCTCAGTTTATACCGCCACCTCGCCAGTCTAATATAAGCAATACATTTTGACAGCTGCCAGTGTTATTGGAAATTAAACTTTATTCAATGATTTACTAAGGGTTCAAGTTTTATCACACACAGCGCCACCTCGCCCCAAACTAAGCAATTAAATGCTTGTGATATAGGATATTAGACAACGGATAAACATATTTAAATACTTGTTTCTGTAAATACATACTTATTATCTTATCTATATATATGTCACCGGAAAATAACAAGAACCGTAAATTTATAAATTTCCTAGGAAATTTTATAAACTTTCGTAGGATTCTAAACGAGAGGTAAATTGTATTATTTTACGCCCACATTTCCGGAAATTTATCAATTTGCGACGACTCGTGGGAAATTTATCAACTTACGGATATCAATCCGTAAGATTCTAAACGGTTCGACTAATCACAGAAAAGCTTTTAATTTTACGTTTTTATAAATTACGGAAAATAACAGACTGCTCTCTGATTGGTCGATGTTGACAGTAGCAATGCTAGTGTTCATAGATTATGGTGCATGGGTTTTTTATCGGTGTTTATCATCGCCGGAGAGTTAGCCGCAAATTATGCAATGAACACAGAGATAAATTCTACTTATAAAACATAAAAACCGGCCTTCTGCCAAAATGAAATGGCAGAGGAGAGGAAGGAGAAGTAACACGTGACTTATTCAACCAATCAGAGCACACATGGCGTTTGGTTACTGCCCACTTATTATTTTACGCGTGCGTTCCTAAAGTTTATCAATTTCCGGAAATGAGGCCGTAAAATGATACAATTTGTCTCTCGTTTAGAATCTTACGAAAGTTTATAAATATTCTAGGAAAGTTATAAATTTACGGTTTGTGTTATTTTCCGGTGACATATATAAAAGAAAGTCGTGTTAGTTACTCCACTTATAACTCAAGAACGGCTGAACCGATTTAGCTGAAAATTGGCATGGAGGTAGTTTAGAGCCAGGAGAAGGACATAGGATACTTTCTATCCCGTTTTTTACGTTTTTTTTTTGTATTTTTTCCAATTAGAAAAAACTGCTTATTTATTGCCCTTAAGGCGGAACAAGGTTCGCCGGGTCAGCTATTATACATAAGAAACACCAAGCCCACTACAAACAGACATGTTCATGCAGACAAATGTTTGTACTGAGCGGGGATCGAACCCGCGCCCACTGGTGTAATAGCCTACTTCTGAACCATTACACCAAATCGGTCGAATATCATTGGTATTGGTACTGACATAAAGTACTTTATCCAAAATGAATGTCCAAGATAATAAACACACGTGCTCATGTAGCAAGCGTACATTGGGCAGAATCGGCGTTCGAATCAGAAACCTTGAGGTCTACCACAGAACACGATAATCGAACCTTCGTGCTCTTCCTCGTGTCTAACCCTACTCCCTTACGCATCGTTTCGACCATCGTTTGAACGAAGGAACGACCGAAACTTTTTTTGACAAGGGATGTCGTATGTTACTCTTGCGTACACGATAAATCGAGTTTGACGTTTACACAGATGTCAAATTTCCGAACTTTCTAACGATACCAGCCAAGCTATCGTGTCCATCATCGTTTCCGAATTTTTATCTCTTTACCTGTGATTTCTTCAACTATTGACTAATTTTTTGTACACCGGACTCCGTATCTTCTTTCCCGGTCGAACCTCGCTGCCTTTTGGACTAAGTGCATTGCTTAATAATTAAAATAGGTAAAACAAAACAAGATGTTTACAATAATACTTGCACGCATGGAAATTAATTCACTATTTAGGTACTTACACAACTCTTTACACCTTTATTAAAGATAACTGCACAATACTAAATTTGATTTATGATTAGCACATTTTTTTTTAAAAAAAAGTTCATCCGTTGAAACTCTTTTTTTAGTAGGCAACGAGTCCGAAAAAAAGTTTGTTTTCGTTTAACCAATTGGGGTGAAAAGGAGTGAAAACAATTGGTTCAAGGAAAACAAACTTTTTACTCAGTCATTCATTCACGATTATTGTCTATGATAACGACGGTCGTGGAGAGATACGACCACGATACGACAATGTTACGGAGTAGCTACTAGGCGAACGTATCGGGGCACTGTCGATGGATCCGCATATATCGTTATCGATTTCCGTGGTAGACTTCCTGGTTCACTCGTAAAATAATGTAGTACCTTAGTAAACTTTTGATAGTAATTAGTAATACATGTAAGCGTCCGTGGCTGCACTGCGAGCTTAGAACAATATTAAACTCTATATCGGCAGCACGGCCGTAAAAGAAAGAGTGGACTCTGTGGAGTAGAAGATGCGTCCAGCTATTATCACGCCCGTCAGGCGTATAAGCGAGCCGAGTGATAAGGAATGTGTGGTAGGTACCACGGTAAATTACCGTGGTGATAGGTACTTTTCCTTGGAAACTAGCTTCGGGAGAGGACGCTTATTGAATAATGACAAACCTACCGTTGTCAAGAAGTTCATTAACTAATTACTATGGTCGCTCGCAGCCAATCGCAGGTTGACTAAACCCAGTGCCTGGGGCTAAACCTTTAGGTATAAATATAAGGATTTGAATCCAGTTTGGTTGGTTGGACAATTGAAGTGAAACCACAAGGCCTGCAAGGCCGCTATTCTGAATTTTGATTATATACATCATCGACCTCATAGCCAATGACATCTTCTCTAGACTTGCGTGAATTGGAACGTCTTTTTCAAAGTTGCCAGATGAAAAAACAAAAATGAAAAAAAAATAGGATTGCTCAACTGTTTTGTTTCTGTTTGCAAAAGTTCATGTGTTTAGGTACATATTGTATTGTATTTTGAGATTTCACTACAGTACTGAGTGCTGCTAATGATGTTTTTTAGCAGAAGTTTTCTGAGTTTTTTATGGCAACATTTTCAATTTCAGTCATTCAAAAATGGGGCTGCTGTCAATTTATATCAAACCCAATTTTTTGGGTTTATTGAAATTATTGAACAGATTCCATTGGTTAATCGTGTTTTTCAGCTTAATTAATCTCTCAGTATGTATATACGAAGATCAAATTGGAAAATTCGACTGGTAATTCAATATTTTAGGTTATTCTATTCATGTCACTAGTGGTTCGAAGTTTGGTGAATTTTTAATGAAATTAACACTTTCAGGCGTCAAACTTACGTTGGAAGGATAAAATTTGCACAGTTCGATACCGTATCCACCGCCAAGAAGATTATTGTGGCGACTGAAGAGAATGTATTAGCGGCTTTGAATCTGAAGACTGGTATGTATTGTAATTGATTTTATTGAATGTGTCCGGTTCTAATTAAAAAAGCTACTATTCTAAGCGGCTGTTAATGTTTAGAAAATAATACTGAACAAACAAAATAGTGCTTTGTAAAACAAGACTAAATGTGGAGTAAATATTGATCTGTTTGTATTCATTCACCTCAAACTAGAATTAGAGGTAAGCAAAATGTTCCAATGACACAGCGAAAATAGTCCTGAACATTCCAAGCTCTAGGCTGTTTTGTCATGTCTTTATTTAGTGATAATTATACTGGTTGTTTTTCTAATAATTTATTGCAAGAGTAGTCACAAATAGTGTTTGTTTATATTCGCATTTTAAGGTTACTAATAGTGTAATTTTATTAAAAGTCATCAATTTCTCTAGATTAAATAATTCATATTTTTGTGTATAATTTGTTGTATTTTAGGACAAGTGGTGTGGCGCCATGTGTTTGAGAGTGCCTCTACAGGGAATATCCAGCTACTACATGTCACAGAGAAGGTAGTTACAGTAACAGGGTCCAATCCATATCTTGTGCGAGGATGGGATTCCACTTCAGGTAATTAAAACCTTCTCATAACTTTCAGCAAACTATTGGAATGAAACTATTAACAGCAATATCATTTTATGATATGTATTTCCACACTAAAATAGTCAATTCCAAATGCACTTAGCATGTTATGTTATATTTACGTTTTTCCACCTAAAAATGACACCATTGTCAAAGAACATACCTGCAGTGGAAAGTTAAGCAACATAATAGAATCAGAATCAGAAATATCTTTATTTAAATAGACCTGTTACAAGTGCTTTCAAATCGTCAAAAACTTAATCAAATAAACAAACAAACGTAACCTTGTAATTATAGGAGTCCTGTTATGGGAATGGTCCTTGATGCTGCAGAAAGATGAGCATGCAGAGTTCTCAGAATGGTGGATCCAGAATGGCCTATTGGTGCACATGCTGCCAGTCTTTGGCTCACACATAGAAGTCTCCATGTACAATTTAATGAATGGACAAAATAGGGGCTCCACTTCTAAGTTACCTGCTATTTGGACTAATGATGGGTAAGTTAGATTGATGTGTGGGCT
This sequence comes from Udea ferrugalis, assembly GCA_950022985.1. Classification (NCBI taxonomy): domain Eukaryota; kingdom Metazoa; phylum Arthropoda; class Insecta; order Lepidoptera; family Crambidae; genus Udea; species Udea ferrugalis. The sequence goes on from OX465525.1 coordinate 15,572,799, forward strand.
CAATAAATATAACTTTTTTAATTACTGACCCATTTAAGCTGAATTAAAAACAAAACAAATTGTGCTGAAAAGTTCAAATCTAGTTTAATCTTTAACATTTCAGATGTGTGGTGTCACCCCCATACTACTCCTGTATATCAGGCAGTATGGGAAGCCAACTGCTTCTGTCTCTCGATGTTACTTCAAATGCAGTTCAGATCATCAGCAAACCACTATCTCAGTACGTCCCTGATGAATATGACAGCAGTATCCGGTCTCTAGATGCGAATAGCATTCAACCAGGCTTTATCATTGGTGACAAGAAGATTGTGTTGATAAAGAACAATGACTTTGAAGTTTTGGGTGTTAGTGTCACAGACCCAACAGCCAGTGTGGCTGTGGTGGACAGTACAAATGGACCAATGGTGTTGCAGACTTGGACAGATGCTGCAAAGGTTTGTAATACGAGCCTCACATTATTTTTCATTGAATAAGCTATTGAGCAAGACTTTATATTATTAGCTATTCTTAAAATTATAGTAAGTAATTTACATTTTATAATTTCTACAGCTATTGTTAACTGGCTTTATTCGCCCTTATTGCATAAGAAGGGTACGATAGGCAAGTTAAATCCCTTTCAGCATTCTTTACCAGTCAATCTTGGACTTCACCGTGCCCTACTGCTGCAGTTACCTACAACATTTAATCATTGAAGCAGTCCTGTTATTGTCTTTGTTTGTAATTTCAGGGTTTTTCACTCATCGCTAATAGTGCAACCACAGGTCAAGAAGTAAGTGAAGTAAAGTGGTCAGACAAGTCTTTGCCAGTGCCTGAACCAGAACTGGCAGCAGTGATGTGCAACAAGACACCGCGGGAGCTGTATGCTTGCAGGATACTTGTGACTGCTGCTGATGATGCAGCACATTTGGTGCAGCAAGGAGGTAAGCCTACTTATTTTCGAATCTGGGATTTAAAAATTAAATGTCAGTATGTATTTGTTGATTTGGGTCAGCTATATTTATTCTCCTAGTCTTTGACTAGCTGACTCTCGCGAAATAAGACCACTAGAAAGGCACTAGGTTTCAATCAAGAATGCAAATTTAATTGAATTGTTCCAGGTCGCGTGATATGGTCCCGCGAGGAAGCTCTAGCTAATGTCGTGGCGGTAGAGTTTGTCGATTTACCCGTATCGGAGTTGGACGCCGCCATCGAGTCGGAGTTTGACCAAAAAGAAGGTAAGACGCCATTTGCAATTATGAGTACACATTTATAAAATACAAAGATTGTTGTTTTTTTACATCGGTGGGTGAACCGACGAACGAAAAACTGAAAACCTTAATCAAATGTTTAAGTATCACAAATAGCTTACCTTATAGCAGGACAAATAGCTTACCAATGCACAAAATCGTTTTTATAGATTTTTCAACGTTTATTTGTCCAAGATTGTTTTTATTCCATGAAAAAGAATAATTTTATTTCCTTTCTATTTTAGCTGCCAAGATGTATAGTAAGTATTGAGTAGTTTGTGTGGGTGTATGTAATCAAAGTCTCCTTCGACTGAGACATGACTGATGTTATAGTCTTAGCAGTTTAACAATATTTTATATGATAATATTATACTTCGTTATGTTGTGATCTGTCTTACCTAATATGTGAAAAGAACTAACTAAGCTATCTTCAATTTGTCATGTTTCCGGAATTGCTGCTCCTTTATTGTGATATTAACTCCGTTTGAAATCGATTGATTCTTTATGCATATGTGTGAATAACATTGACAATCAATCAATGTATGATTGTTTTTAAATAAGCACTATTATATTGCAATTTCTTTGGAATGAACTAGAATTTCAGCAGGCGTGGCATTTTGTATTGATCGCGCTCTAAATCTGAAAGGCTGTAAATAAAATTGCATCTTATTAGCCACACTTTTGAATAATACACTTCACAATTCCGAGTCACAGAATGAGATAGTAACTTTTATCCCCTAAGGTTCAATTTGGGCAGCCTTCTCCCGCCGCCTACAGACGCAATTCCACCAGTTGCTGACGCTGATACAGAACCTGCAGAACGCGGAGAGCGCGGCTCAGGAGAACTCTAACAGGCTCGTCCGGGATTACTTCAACCTGCATAAAGTTATGGTGCTCGTCACTGATGTCGGGAAGGTAAGTTGAATTTTCAGGCAGTTCCAACTGTGGCACTGACCACCCCTTCAGGGCAGATTAACGCCTTACCATATAGAGATGTCGCTATGACCAATGATATTTAAAAGAGGTATAGACACGTTATGTCAGTACTGACGCTAAGTCAAAAATTTACCTCTGGCGTACGTACCTATGATTTGATCGTGTGTACAAGATAGCATGATTATTTACTAGAGCGTAAACGAGACAGACACATGTTGCACAGTGTTGTCTCAAACTGTCAATGCTTTGCTCAGGTGGGAAAACGTCCTGCTTTCGGGTGCCACTTTTTTAGCACAAGTAAGCTATAAGATATATTATAAGATAAAGATAAGATAAAGATGTGCTAGCCAAGAGGAGGGAACTGAAGCCACAGCTGGAAGAGGAACGCAAGAAAGGGAACTTCGCAATAATTCGGTACGATAAACTAATCATAAAAGAAAACGAGCAGACAGAGAAGAGAAAGAGCTCACCCACTAACAGCCCACAAGAATCAACCCCCTCGGGAAATACACACAAAGTGCATAAGGCCAACAAAACAAACGCCTTCAACACCATAATGGGACAACGATCCAGCTCCCCCTCTACCAAAGTTACAAAATAGCAACCAAAACACAAACACCGGAACAACAAAATTAAGAATAACGCACGCACTACAAATAAAACACCAAACTTCACAGATCCCAATCCGGCTGGTCACCGTGGGACCTTAGACCACGACCCTCCAAGGAGAAATAAAAGTAAAGACTTACATATATCCACAGTAAATGTCAGATCATTGAGCACTCCAGAACGACTAACCGAACTCGAAATAGCATTGGAAAACCTAAAGTGGGATATAATAGGGGTTAGTGAAATGAGAAGAATGGGTGAAAATATTGAACAAAATAATGATTACATCCTATTCCATAAAGGTGAGACTCCAGGTCTATATGGCGTTGGCTTTTTAATCAAAAAACATCTCGCACAGGCTATAGATGAAATAATAGGTGTTTCTGAAAGAATAGCCGTCCTAAACATAACAATACTAGACAACCAAAATGAACCAGTATCTTGGACGATAATACAAGTGTACGCACCCACAGAAGCAGCTAACCAGAGCGATGAAAAGAAAGTAGAGAAATTCTATGACGACTTACAGAACACATTGCAGCATGGTCATAAGAACCTGATCTTGATGGGAGATTTCAATGCAAAAATTGGAAAGCGAAGAACTGGAGAAGAAAATATGCTAGGGAAATTCACATATGGCACTAGAAACAAAAACGGCAGCAGATTGATAAACCTGGCCGCATCAAACAAACTATACATCCTTAATAGTATGTACAAGAGGAAAGAGTCAAAAAAGTGGACGTGGATCTCACCTGACAACAACCACAAAAATGAAATAGACTTCATATTGACAAGCAGTACAAAACATTTCACAAACATTAGTGTCATCAGCCAGTCACAATTTAACTTTAATACAGACCATAGAATGGTGAGAGCGACAATCAAAACAATACATACAAAAAAACGAAGACCATTTAACAGCCCAAACAATCCACTATTATGCAAAACCGATCGGGAATCTTTAACCGAAAACCTGAGGCAAGCTTTGAAAATTAAGGACGACAAAATCACAACAGCACAAGAAAAGTACGACAAGTTTGTGGACATATTAACGACGGAAACTAAGAAGGCAAACAAAACATACAGCAAAATCTCCATACAAACAAGAGTATTAATAGAGCAACGTAAAAACCTACTACAAAAACATAAAAACGCAGAAATCAGGAAAGAAATCACAGTTATCAGCAAAAAGATTAATAAACAGATCCGTAAGGACAAAATTGAACGTAGAAATACAATAATGCAGAGGCACATAGAAAAAACTGGCGGAACCAAAAAAGCTTTCAGAGAACTTGCAAATAGCAAGACATGGATGTCAAGCCTGAAAGACCAAAAACATAAGGAGACAAGAAGCAGGCAAGGCATTGTGGATATAGCAGCCGATTATTACCGTGACCTATATAGTAACTCAAATAAAACAAACAATCAAGAGGAAGACAACAAGGACCAAGAAATCCAGAAAGAAGAACCAATACCAAAAATCTTACTTGAGGAAACCATCAGGGCCATAAAAACCCAAAAAGATGACAAGGCACCAGGGGCTGACCAAATAACGAATGAACTGCTTAAAAAAACCATTGAAGTAACAGCACCCAGCCTCACTGAAATCTTTAACAATATTCTGGAATCAGAAAATGTACCGATAGAATGGACAAAATCAACCATCATCCTCATATTTAAAAAAGGAGAGAAAAATGATATTGGAAACTACAGACCAATAAGTCTGATGTCAAACATCTACAAGGTTTTTTCAAAAATTATTCTGTCTAGGGTCAACCACACTCTCGAAGAAAACCAGCCAAGAGAACAGGCGGGTTTTAGAAGCCATTTTTCGACTCTCGACCACATACATGTTCTTAAACAAATACTACAAAAATATAAAGAAAATAATAAGACATTCTACATAGGATTTGTGGACTATAACAAAGCATTCGACTCACTCGAACACAATGCTATATGGGCAGCACTAGAAACACAAGGTGTCCACAGGAAATACGTTCGCCTTCTCAAGAATGTATACTCGGAAAGTAGTGCAGTAGTCAAGCTAGACAGAACAAGCAAAGAATTCCCAATTGAAAGAGGAGTACGTCAAGGAGACCCAGTGTCCCCAAAGATATTTTCAGCTGTCCTCGAGATGATATTTCGGAGCCTGAATTGGGAAAACTATGGCTTGTCAATAAATGGCGAGACCCTTAACCACCTTCGCTTTGCAGACGATATTGTACTGTTTTCAGAAAGCCCTTAACACTTAGAAAATATGCTACAGCAACTAGCAAATGTGAGCATACAAGTGGGGCTCTCTATGAACACAAAAAAGACAAAAATTCTAACAAACTCATCACAAGAAGACATCTTGGTAGACCAAAAACGAATAGAGTATGTAGAGGAATACATCTATTTAGGACAGGTTATATCGGCCCAGGATACCATGCAGAAAGAAATAGAAAGAAGAATAGCTAACTCATGGAAGAGATATTGGTCCCTGAGTGAAATTATGAAAAACAAAGACATGCCAGTGCGAAACAAGAGAAAGGTATTCGACACGTGTATCTTACCATGCCTCACATATGGCTGTCAAACATGGTCACTAACAGGTAAACAAAATGATAGTCTGAGGGTGTGCCAAAATTCAATGGAAAGAAGTGTCATGGGAATAAAAATAAAAGATAAAATTAAATTAACAACCATCAAAAAGCAAACTAAATTTAGAGATGTAACAAAAACTATAAAAAGGCTGAAGTGGAGATGGACTGGTCATATGATCAGAGATCCAACATACAAATGGACAAAAATCGTCACTGAGTGGTATCCAAGAGGAAATAAAAGATCAAGAGGGAGAAAAAACATAAGGTGGGAGGACGCCATAAAGAAAACGGCAGGCCCCTTTTGGATGCGCACGGCAAGAGAGAGAGAGGAATGGAGAGCCTTGGAGGAGGCCTATGTCACAGGACAAACTTTCAGCAAATATAATTAAGAAACTTATTTTCTACATTATGTAAAGTGAATGAAACTGCTACTGTAAAAATTGTTGAAAGATAATAAATGGCTTTATTATTATTATTCTCTTTATTTAATCTCAAACTTAGGTATAACATTTTTACAGTACAATTATAAAACCAAAGGATCATAACAATTAAAAAACACTTAAGAATTATAATTATAAAAATTAAATAATTACAATTATAAAATTTAAGTCAGCTATGAAACAAAGTCTACAAAAATACTATAAAAACCTTAACCTAGGATGCCACCGGCAACGGGGCGGGCAGGGCTCAAATTGCCGGTGGTTAGGGCTGCAGAGAAAGAAACCTCCTGACGATACGTGCCGTATCCAGGAGAACCGCCTTCTGTATCTGACCCTTGATCCAACCTTTTAGCGAGAGCCTCTCAAGGTGTCGGTCGAGGCTCTTCGCTATTAGGCCATTAGCCGAAACAACTATGGGAACAATGATCGTCGAATCAACATTCCACATGGCGGTCACCTCGTGAGCCAAGTCAAGGTACTTGCTGAGTTTGTCCTTCTCAGCCTTCACGAGGTTATCGTCATGCGGAATGGTGATGTCAACGAGCACTGCCCGGCGCTGGGACCGGTCTACCAGAACGATATCAGGCTTATTGGCTACAATAGTCCTGTCCGTGATGATAGAGCGGTCCCAATAGAGCAATGCACGACCATTTTCGAGAACTGGCACCGGTGCGTACTTATAGTACGGCACCTCCGACTCGACAAGGGCATATTGAAGAGCAAGTTGCTGGTGAATAATCCTGGCTACTAGGTTGTGTCTATGCAAATACTCGCCATTAGCAAGGTGAGAACAACCGGAAATAACATGGCGAATGGATTCGCCAGGACGGCGGCATGCCCGACAAATGTCGACCGTACCGTCCTTCATAATATATTTCCGGTAGTTATTCACCTTGATTATTATTATTATTATTATTATTTTAAGCTATCTTAGTATTGTTATTATAATATAATTGGCTACGTCCGATTACCGATTACAATACGTCACCTGAATAATAGTGGTTGAGAGCCTTCTTCTCACCCCATTATCCTATAAAACTGTGAAAGCCACTACTTAGGCTGACAGCTAGTTAAATAGGTAGTCAAAAACATCGTAATTTTTAGGCTATTCTGGAGGAAATAATCATATCTGAGGTTTTTATTTCTCTCTACAAATCGAGGGATATATCTAGTTCTTCAAAGCGTGGTTCAATTTAGAGTAGAGTTTGAGTGTAGTCATTGGTGGCAGATATTCGGCATGGACAACCTATCCGGCGAGATCCTGTGGCACCGCTACGAGCCCGGCCTGGACGCGTCCAACGCGCTGGTGTTCACACGCCGCTCCGCAAGGCATCCGCCACACGACGCCTACCTCACTATCGTCGCGAGACATGAGGTATGGAATCTTTTAATAAAAAACTTTGTTCAAAGTTCCCCTTCATAAAAAGCCCTTTACACGTCTACAGACACCACCACACATACAATACACATCCATAGACAACAGGAGTTGGAAGGAAATGTCGTAAAGATTAAATGCCAAAAATGTCCTAAGCTGGGCAGGAACCTCCGCACCATTCTTCTTCAGTCGGGAGCTTTGGTAGACCTGTTTGCTCATCCTGCCATCGCCACATGGGTCTGCTACGAGACCGCTTAACGTCTTGGGGCACCCAATCGGTCAACATTTTTGCCCATAGCTCGCCTGACATGCGGCAGATGTGGCCGGACTAGCCGGTTCAGGTCCTTTTCGACCGATCAGATTTTTGGGATGGTGCCAGTTTCACTCGTAGAACTGACTTCGTGTGCAAGCTGGATATTAATAATTTTTTGATAACATTTCCGACGAATCAACAATTTTATTTCAAGTTCGATTTTAAACCCATAGATAAAACTTCGTCGCTTATAAGTCCATCCGTTTCCGCAGGAGACCGGCAACGGAGTGGTCATAAGCTTGAACCCAGTCCGGGGCACACCCGTGGGCGAGCGGCGCCTAGAGCTGGACGCGCGACTGCTGCAAGTTGCAATCCTGCCGCGCGCTGACCACGAAAGGCTGCACGCGCTCGTACTGCTGGATGAGCACGAAACTGTTCAGGTGAGGACTCCCTCTTTAGTCACAACTCCTGGAACTGAAATGCAGGGTCTGTACCACTAAATTCTATTCTGTATTTCTATTGATGGAAATACTGGGATCTTTAGAGAAGAAAGGAGAAATTCAGAATACATACTGTTTTTGAATTTCTCTTTAAATCAGATCACTTTATAAACTGATTATATTCTCTTTATTATTAATATTGGCATTATTATTTCACTTCTAGCGCACCTAATGTTTGTTAAAAAAGCTATCACCATTTATAATTAAAATATGGAGACATGGATACCATAAGGACAAAAAGCTTGTCCCGCTATTTCATATTCCCGTAGAAATACATCGGGAACGTAGTTTATTACTCACTCAAAGAAAACTTATATGCTCAGCTGTGAACGTTACAAGTTGTAGAGACCGTACCAATGAGAAACCTCCAGAATCTATCCATCGCGATTACAATTTATGAAAACAACACTAAATTTATAATTTTATCTTACAGATATTCCCGTTATCAGCGGCTCCGCTAGTGGAAAATATGTTCATATACGTTGCAGACAAAAATACGGCGAAAGTGCAAGGATACGCACTAAAATATGACGGAAAGGTGATTTGTTTTATTTAATTAGAAGCATGGTCTAGATCATGCTTTGTGCTTTAGGGTGAAACTGTTTTATTTACCCAAGATTTTGAACTTAAATTTAGATTCAACGAACTGTTAAATCCATTATTTTCCGTCCAAATCTTTTTAGGGTGATCTCGTACTTCTTTCGGTTTTTTATCACCCTTCGTAACGCACTTATTTTTAACTCCATTTTAGCCAATAAAAGCTATCCTCTGTCCATTCCCGAAGTTCAGCTTATTTGCGTACCAAATGTAACTAGAATTGGCTCAGTAGTTTGCTTTCTTGGCGAAAATGGATGTTTTGAATGAATAAATCTGACTCCATAAATTAAACAAAAGGTTGTATTTGTTGATATTAATTAAATTACATTCGATTTTATACAAATAATTATAAGTTAAATTGCCTATCCGCAGCCATATTTTGAAAGTCAATTTGACAACACAAAAAAAGAAGTAAAATCATTGAGGCGACGAAAAGTCCAAAAGTTTGAAAAACATCGCGCCTCAACAGTTTAGTTGTGTAGCCGTCACTGAAAGACAGTTACTTTCGCATGTACAATACAGTAAGTCCTCATCCCCAGACGGTGGTAGCGCACAAGACGTGGTCAGTGAACCTGGGCGGCTCGGCCGGCTTCCGTTTTTATCGCTCTTCGTAACGCACTTATTTTTAACCCCATTTTAGCCAATATTTTGCGATAACAACACTATCTTATATCCATTTCCAAAGTCCAGCTTATTTTTGTACCAAATTTAATTGAAATTGGTCTACTGAACCAATTTTAGGCGTGAAACCGTCTCAGTCAGTTTCTTTGGCATGTACAATACAGTAAGTACTCATCCCCAGACGGTGGTAGCGCACAAGACGTGGTCAGTGAACCTGGGCGGGGGGGCCGGCGCCGGCCATCGCATCGTGGCGACGGCGGCCAAGCCGGCCAGCGAGCGCGTGCACTCGGCCGGCCGCGTGCTCGGGGACCGCAGCGTGCTCTACAAGTACAACAACCCCAACTTGGTCTTCTTTGTTACTGAGGGACCAGATGTTATACATAAAGGTTAGAGTGAAATTTCAATTGGTTCCAATCTATAAACTAAGTTTTGTGAAATGCTTAACCTAAAAAATCTAGGTATTACGTAATGACTTATCTTGAGTCATAATTTTAATTTTAAGTTGAAGACAGTCGCCGTGGCCGAAATCGGCCGGGATTACATCATCATCATCAATGGTTATCTTAACTGTACCAAATACATAAAGTAACAATACTAACAAAGTAGGTGATAGATGCCTTGGCTCATTAGCGAACCTCGGGGGGCAATTAGTTCCGGAGGTGAGCTTTCTTGAAAGCCATAAATCTTGAATATTGTTTTGTAGATGTTTTTTCTTTTTCATAAATATTGCTTAAGATAAATATATAATACGACCAACTTCGTGTAATATTTGAAAATAGATGAATATGACAGATATCAATGGTTCTATCCTCGCAGAGGGATTTCATCTGTCTGTTTGTATTGATCTGGATATATTCTAAGTACGTATTTCTACGAAAAAGTATTAAAGTAGGACCCACTGTACAAGCTTTGTTTATCTTGGGACTAGATGGCGCTGTGTGGAATAATTTTCTATATTACGAGTATGTATGTTTTCTTTCCACTGAACCAGACATAGTGGTGGCGACGTGCCTAGACGCAGTATCGGGCGCGGTGGTGGCGTCGGCGGCCACGCGGCGTGCGCGCGCGCTGCCTCTCGCGGTGCACAGCGACAACTTCCTCGCATACATCTACTATAGTGATAAACATCGACGGACGGAGATCGGTGAGGAACTAACCTATATGTATCACTAGCGGCCTATGTGTCATTCAGATGTATAAGCTATATTATTGGAAAGTTTTATTCGAATCGATTCGGTAGCTTTTACGTGAAAGAGCAACGCAACAAATTGATCCGCATATACGAACTTTTACATTTATAATAGTAGTAGAATATACACCAACAGGTTCGATTCCCGGCTAAGAAAAAAGGTTTTTGTGAAATCTGAAATGCAGTCATAGTTTTTTGCAAAATCTTCCTCAAGACTCCTTTCAGCATTTTCCATATTCCACTCCACTTGAAAATACTCACCCTGTAAACAAAATAACCTAAATGATGTGAATTCAAAATAGATTTATTGCCGGCCATTTTGAAAATATTTTAAGTTGTGATTTTTCAAGTAAATTGCAACATTTCATCCTGATTGACGATCTGTAGAGCTCCTATATCGGCTCACAGACCAGCGGCCAAAAGCTAGTTTTTAAATAAAGAAGATTCAACATTTTTTTATGGGCTCTGGCATACCTACTATCTGCCATTTTGAAAAAAACAAGTTTTGGCGGTAAGTCATGAAACGCATGTGAATCAAAAAATAAATAAATAAAATAAAATCGAGAGAGGACCTGATTATAAACAAAAAATGTAAGGGCACCATATATCTAAGTGCGGTTTTTGAGATATTTGAGTCCAAAAACTGAAAATATAGTAACAAAAATATATTTGTCTACTAGATGCCACCAGTTCCATGCAGTTTGGTTTGGAGCCAAACAAGTAGGATGCTTTTTAATTTTGGATCGTCACAATACTTTCAAAAATTTGTGATCCATTTGCCAATCTCCCATCAATAATTAAGCGCGTGATCGTAAAACCACCCACTGTAATGTTTTGACACCTTGGCTGCTGTAATCGCGCCTAGCATGTATTTTGATGCTATTCGTTCACTTGTTGATCGCACGCCAGGCGTGTGAAGAATTTGCCTTTCCTCCTGCCTGGTTACAGCGCGAGACGAGGGGGCGCCTCGATAGTGCGGGTTTACATGTGATAACAGTCAAGGTGTTAAAGATTATATCATGTAATTGACCATCAATATGTTCTCGTCCAGGCACCCTAGAGCTGTACGAGGGTCCAACCCGCTGGCTGGAAGCGGGCGCGGAGTTCAGCTCCCTACGAGACACCCGCGCGTGTGACGTCACGCGCGCCGCCTACGTGCTCCCCGCCGCGCCCCGCGCCGCCGCCGTCACCTCCACCGAGCGGTCACTCACCGACAAGCACGTGCTCCGTGAGTACACTCGACACACATCACGTACAGCTCCCTCCGCGACACCCGCGCCTGTGACGTCACCTCCACCGAGCGGTCACTCACCGACAAGCACGTGCTCCGTGAGTACACTCGACACACATCACGTACAGCTCCCTCCGCGACACCCGCGCCTGTGACGTCACCTCCACCGAGCGGTCACTCACCGACAAGCACGTGCTCCGTGAGTACACTCGACACACATCACGTACAGCTCCCTCCGCGACACCCGCGCCTGTGACGTCACCTCCACCGAGCGGTCACTCACCGACAAGCACGTGCTCCGTGAGTACACTCGACACACATCACGTACAGCTCCCTCCGCGACACCCGCGCCTGTGACGTCACCTCCACCGAGCGGTCACTCACCGACAAGCACGTGCTCCGTGAGTACACTCGACACACATCACGTACAGCTCCCTCCGCGACACCCGCGCCTGTGACGTCACCTCCACCGAGCGGTCACTCACCGACAAGCACGTGCTCCGTGAGTACACTCGACACACATCACGTACAGCTCCCTCCGCGACACCCGCGCCTGTGACGTCACCTCCACCGAGCGGTCACTCACCGACAAGCACGTGCTCCGTGAGTACACTCGACACACATCACGTACAGCTCCCTCCGCGACACCCGCGCCTGTGACGTCACCTCCACCGAGCGGGCACTCACCGACAAGCACGTGCTCCGTGAGTACACTCGACACACATCACGTACAGCTCCCTCCGCGACACCCGCGCCTGTGACGTCACCTCCACCGAGCGGGCACTCACCGACAAGCACGTGCTCCGTGAGTACACTCGACACACATCACGTACAGCTCCCTCCGCGACACCCGCGCCTGTGACGTCACCTCCACCGAGCGGGCACTCACCGACAAGCACGTGCTCCGTGAGTACACTCGACACACATCACGTACAGCTCCCTCCGCGACACCCGCGCCTGTGACGTCACCTCCACCGAGCGATCCCTCACAGATAAGCACGTGCTCTGTGAGTAAACACACTTCTTCTTAGTCGGACACTCTTGGCAGAGTGGTCGTGGCTGATGATGAACAGGGTAGCGGTTCATCGCTGCCGCTGGCAGCCGCACGTCGCGCGATGTCTCTCCACTTTTGTCGACTTTGTGCGTTGCGAGTACACTGTACTGCGGTCGACTGTGTTGACTTCCTAATAAGGTCGATCCAGCGAGTAGGAGATCGGCCTCGCGAGTAAACACAACGACACATCATATTGAGAAGTCGACTACTAGACCAAAAATCGCGGGTTCAATCCCCGCACAGTGCAAACATTTGTGTGCATGCACATGCCTATTTGTATTGGTCTGGGAGTTTCCTGTGTATAATAAGTATGTATTTACAAAAGAAAAAGTATTTAAATATGTTTATCCGTTGTCTAGGATACCATAAAAACGGGCTTAAATTAGCTCACTTGGGGCTAGATGGCATTATGTCCAGGGATATCTATATCTGTCTATCTGTAATACGATTCAAACTTAAGGCGGCTATAAACATCGCGCGAGTCGATGCGCAGAACACAAATTGAGGTGTCAGCGGGTTGCGAGGTGAGGCCAATCTTGCGCACTCGGCGTTCGCAGCTAATTTCCGAGCCGCCATTAAGTTTGAATCGTATCATACCCATTTACGTGTTTCACTCTGCTCCTGCCAAATGACATTTCTTTGCAATAGAGATAGGAAGACTGACTGGAAACGGGTGGTGCGATTATATTTCTTAGTAGTAATTTCTGAACGCGTATTTAATTTGTGAAATAAGCTAATGATGGACGAAACGTACAAAAAATACACATTCAGCCAAACTGAGAGCTGAAAACCCAACCAGATCGAGTCTGTTGGTGTTATTCGGGTTAGTAAGGTATTTAATCGTGTCTTTTTTCCTTCACCGGAAAGTTAACCGCTAATTGTACAATGAAGAAAAAGAAGTCAAAAAACCATAGTAGGCTTTTGGCGCAATACGAATAACCTACGCTGCATAATTCATATTTAAGTCTTACGATAATATTTTTCCCCAGTGGCTTTATCAACGGGCGCAATCATAGACCTCCCCTGGGCCTACCTCGAGCCGCGCCGCCCCGTGACCCCGACCCCAGAACAACGCGAGGAGGGTCTGATCCCGTACGCGCCGGAGCTCCCTCTGCCGGCGGAGTGCGTGCTCAACTACAACATGACGCTGCAGCGGCTCGCTCGGCTGCACACCGCGCCCGCTGGACTCGAGTCTACGAGTCTGGTGCTCGCTACTGGACTGGGTGAGTCACCAGTAGGCCTAGCACGAACCACTAACGTTTTTGTAAGAAGCAACAGAGGAAGGAATTACCTACCACTGTTTGCCTTTCTACTTAGATTTGCTACACGTGGCAAAGGACCGTTGTTTGCAGCAGTGGAGGGAATACTTTGATGAGAGATCACTTTCCAAGGGTATCTGGTATAGAACTATACAGCCGACCCTGTGCAGATGCCCTTGGTTTGATGGTGTTGGTATGAGCAGGAGCGATATAACTACAGCTCTAAGACTTCGCTCTGGACACATCCCCCTTAACAAATTTGGTTTCCTAATGAAGAAAGTAGAATCCCCTAACTGTAGTGAGTGCAATGTGTTGGAAGACGTGTATCATATAATGATGGAATGTGCTAGAAACGAGTCTGAGAGAATGCAGTTTATGCAAATGATAGATTTTAGTTGTGAGGTGGGTTTCGTCAATAGCATACTTTCGATGCCTAGCTCAAAAAACGCTAGAAAGCTCTATAAACTTGTCCAAATAGGCTGTAAACGTAGGTAGTTATACAATTTGTATTGAAAGAATTTTGTTAGCTCTATGAGAGTGATATTTTCTTGTAGAAAAAACTCTCCTAATAAATAAATTAAAAAAAAAAAAAAAAAAAACCTTTTTGTAATCTAAAAGTAAACGACACTTTTTTTTCTTTTTCCTTACATTCAAGGCTTAGTCTTTACCCCCCAACAATCCGCGCTGAGCCCGCGTGTTGGAGTATGGCTCGTTCCACCTCATAGTTGAGGTGAGGCCTGTGCCCCGCAGTGGGATGTGTATAGGCCGTTTATGTTATGTTATGTGTATGTCTTTATAATAAAAGTAACGTTACTTTTCAATTACGAAAACGTTAGCGGTTCGTGGTCCTTTTGGACAAAATGTAGTTCTGTCAAATGTATCGAGAAAGTTAAGGATTCATATTCGAAAACCGGTTCTGTCTAAAATTAATGCACGCATGCAGTCCGCGTTAACTTTCTCGATGTGTTCGATCGTGGAAACTCGCACCAGCTACTCTGTTATTCGCGATGGTGGGAGACGCCTTAAAATTAATGATTGACTTGGTTAAGTGAGAAGATCTCCCACATGGAGCAGCTTTTCCTCCTGGGTACTTCAAGATTAGAATAAAACTCAAATTATTTACTCAATTTTTGAACTGTCACTGGAATTAAACGGAGAGCATAGGATTCATCCTTTATAGAATTAATCGACAACGGAATTATTTTACTGTTTCCGTACAAAAGTATAAGTAGATCGCTGTGTAACTGTTTTCTATGTGCAATAAAGTAGGCCTTATATCTTATCTTATCTGTGGTCGCCCTCAGATCTATTCTACACGCGAGTAGCGCCGTCAAAGACGTTCGACCTCCTCAAAGACGACTTCGACTACTTCCTGATCGTGGTGGTGCTGACGGCGCTGGTGGTGGCCTCCTACAGCACCAAGTACTTCGCCTCAAGGAAGATGCTCAAGACTGCGTGGAAGTGATCGGCGCAAGCGCAGCCGGGACGAGGACTGTGTGGAGGGTAGGCAGGACTGTAGTTTTGTTTTTGATTACGGTTTTTATACCTGTTGGGTGTCAGCTGAAATTTAGAATTACACCTTGGCAGATCTATAAAATATGGTTACATTTAAAGTTTTAGTCTGCTGAGTTGCAAATAATTCGGGACATCCATCTTAATTGAAAAGATAATCTTCAACAAACCAAACTAAAGCTCGTATTCTGAAACTACGCTCAAAACTAGTGTCAAACTCAAGCATCGATTTGACCCTGCGAATGGGAGCATTTCAATATTTAGACCAATTACAGGCTTAATTTCATTTTCAAGTTCGAGTGTTCAATTTTTCATTGAGTGTAGTTTTAAAAAACAAACTTTAGTGACTCACACAAGAACCATTGATATTGTAACTGTCAATTTTAGGACTACACACTTAGGCGGATAATACAGACTGACAGACTAGCCGCCGAACTCACTATCGCATATCAAAGTTGAGTAACTCTTACAAGTATAGCTGTCATTTTCAGTTCTTTTGATTATGGGACGGCATAGGGTTGAAGGCGTGCTCAACTTTCATTGACGTTTGTGAAGTGAATTTGGGGGTAGGACTTTTTTGTTTTCTGTGTGTGCTTGGTCAAGACTATCCTGAAGTATCTGTGTGTGTGGTGAATTCTTTCCAACTGTGAATAACCGTAAAAGTTGTTATAGTGGATGAATTTTATTGTTAATACAGACGTGGAAATTTTCAAATAATCTTAATATTGTGCCACAACCAGTATTTTTATTCTAGTTAATTGCTTTGCTTATGCAGTAAGTAAAGTAAAAAGTAACCAGCGTAATTTTTAAGAGAGGTTTAGAGTCTCAAATTCAATTTACAGTTACTGTAAATTAGATCGAAAAAAAACACAACATTATGTGGACACTTATGTACTGTTTGTTAGATATATTGATACCTCTTACCCACGGACGTAAAAGAAAGACGGACGGAACATCACACTAAAAAAATGTGAAGCTAGCAAGGTCATACAACTTCGTCAGTTGCACACGACCTAACGCTCACACAAACTTACTAGGTGCTACAATCTAACGCCATTTTACCCCGTGTGACAGCGCGAATGACACGCGTGTTGCTTATGACAATATTTATTTTAAAATGCCGTCTTGTGTGGTGAAATCATGTAAAAACTACATGAGTAAACTTAAAAAGTCACAAGGAATCACCTATCACAGGTAAATTATGATTATTCGTTATATTTTCTCCTAATTAAATTTATAAATTGTGATGACAATTTAAAAGACAAAACACAACAGTGTTGCCACTTTTTTGACGGTAAAATTTCCCTAATTGAGGGGAAATCTGTATTTGTCGTATTGGCTCGACTTTAGTATCATAACGGGTAGCTAGGAGCTTAATTTTTTTTTTGGTAATAGATGTTAATAAAACATGTAATCCTGTGAAGTTTCATTTTGCGAAAGTGAATACTGTTCGAGAAAAAAAATCCTAAAGTTTACGATAACATCGGGAAATGTTAGGTTTTTTTCCGCCATTTTAACGATTTGTTGCATCAGACCAAGGTTTATTTCTGAAATTAAATTTAGAAAACCATATTATTATTGCTATTCTCTTTAAATTATGTTTTTAATGAAAAAAAAATAAGGTTAGTAGCATTTAACCCTTTAACCGGTAGTGGCTGAATAGTTGCCATCTTATTTTGAAACTTATTGGATTGGAATAGGATCCAAAACCAACGAAAAATGGCAACATGTTCTATCGGTTAAAGGGTTAAGGGCTTCAATGACGAAAAAATAAAAGTTTAAAGGTTTTGTTTTTTGGAATCGTGATGAACAAAACGCAATCCGCCATTTTGTGCTGTCAGTGGCTGGCTGTTGACCTGTCATTCGTTGTTGTGTAGGTACCTACCTCCTCGCGTCTTTTAATTTTTTCACTGCCTTAAGCTAGAATCGGGGCACAACCGACTGGTTAGGGTTAGGTCAGGTTGGAAGGCTAAAGGCCGGAGCGTGATCGAAAATAAGAAATAATGATATTGTATATAAATAATCTTCAGACTAAAGGTATCGTTAGGTTAGGTTAGAACTGTGACCAAAACCGCGCGAGCTGAGCGAGCAAAGCGAGCACGCGATACAATTAATATAAAATAACACTTGCGTTATTTTTAATAAGTTTCCTAGTAGTAAAAATCGACGATATGACTGGGTTTCAATTATTCGAAACTGCAGAGGAGAAAATATTTGGAACCCCTCATTTGTCAGTACCGTGTGCAGTGCACATTTTGATGATGTTGATTTTGTGACTACAGCTAAGGGGCTACGTTGTTTGATTCCGCATGCCATTCCTAAAAGTGTAACAACAACAACAACAAACAACAACAACATTATGATTCTTAAGCTCCCGGCTCCGATATTTCAGAAATTTAAACATTTTTTGTTGCACAAATTTAAACAACTGGGCACAGGCCTCACCTCAACTATGAGGTGGCTCGAGCCATACTCCAACACGCGGGCTCAGTGCGAATAGTTAGAGGGGTGTAAGGTTAATGATAAACCTTCTGTCAGATGTATAAAATAATTAAAATCATAATCGGACTTAAGTTAATAAACCCGGTTAAAATAAAAAGTAAACTTTGGGGAAATTTATGATTTATATGGCATCCCTCAAATTACGCACACACCATAGACTGGCAGCTGCCAGTATCCTTCACTCATGATTCGACGAAGTGGCGTCCGTCTTTCTTTTACGTCCGTGCCTCTTACCATCAATGCCTATACTATTAGATATTTTAGCTGGTTGTGTGTACAGTACTTTATTTACCAATGCAGTTGGCCTATTAGATGCGACTTGTAAAATAAAGTAATAATATAGCTTTAAATTCACAGTACTATTGTTAGCCTGTTTATAGCTTTATGAAAATACTGTAGATAAATAATTTTCAATATATTCGATTTCAAACCGAACGGATTTGTCCACTGCCAACTTTACTGCACAGTCCAAATTCCCTAACATGAATAAATATAGTATATTTATTAAATAAATTAAATAATAATATAAAAATATAGCGTCGTGATTCGTGCATAGTGAGTGTTCACGTAAGTAAATAAATACATACACCATTGATACATAAAACATTATAGCATGATCAAACGGAAATATTCGTACATGCATACTGAAAGTTTTGTATCGATGTCACTTGATGTGAATTGATATCTTTACCACACTGGACGATATAGCCAGACAAGATATAATTTCCCACATTCTGAACAAAAATATGCTATATCGCGTGCTATCTAGCAATAAGCATGTTGTCATTAGCAACAATTTTATTGTGCCACTCTAACGACTGAATTTTGAAACTATCTGAAAAAAACTGACACTTTTAGACATGTTGCAGGATAGCAACAGTTTGAAGAGTGCTCAACTACGAGTTACGTTCCAGAATTCGGTGTGTTTGGTGGTTTTGGCCCCGTAAAGTGTTTATCAAACTGAAAGGGACGGCATGACTGTAAAATTGGGGCTAAGACAACCGCGTGTTCTCAGGGCGTCTTACAATGTAACTTTTGCATAGGAATAATGTGAACAAAAATAAACTTGTCAATGGCGAGATCATGTTGCTAAAGATTTTATGGTTTATGTAAAAATAGCTAGTGCAATGTAGTTGTATTATTATTTATTTAAGAGTGATGTGTATTTGTTATGAAATGAAGCCATTCCAGGATTTAATAATACCCTTAACCAATGAAAACATACTAATCAATTGCCTGGATCAAGGCCGTCGCATACTGAATGCCTGTTATTATTTGACTTTGAAGTTATCCGCAGTAAAAAAAGTCTCTTCTTTTTCATCTTTTTTTTTTTAAAAAAAAAGATGTATGTATTAAGTAGTAAATTATTGGTGGCGTAAGTGTAAGATTCTACGTGTAGCAATGCTTGATAATTTAGTATGCGACGGCCTTCACGTATATTTTAAGGCGGACGAAAGTAATGTTATAAAAATATAATGTTTCAAATAATATGCGTTTTGATGTCATGCATAAAAATAAACCATATTATTAGCTGAATTCATAAACGGTATAACTAAAGTCGTACTGCATTTATAAAATACAATAATTATTCCTATATAGCACATACACATTGTTCCTTTAGTCATTAAATTACGGAAAGTAATTGAGACCAACAATGTTCAATGTTTGTAAAAAATAAAATACACAAGAACGTTTTTAATTTACGTTAGGTAGATTTTGTACATTGACCACTCAAGGGTGGTCAAAATAGATAACATCAATGTATTTATGAGTTGATTACCAATGTGTATGATACTTATTGTATTTGTTAACTATACTTTATTATATTACTCGTTTTATCATGAAAATGTATCAACTGCACTTTATTCTTTAGGACTCAATACATATGAATGAATTTTTAACTTTGTAAGATTTTGGGGATCATATAATTGTATGGTTTTTGTTCGTGTATTGCTCACAAAAGTTTGTTATTTAGCAGTTAAGGTTTAAAGTATTTCGATCTTTTTTGTTTAACATGTTATTTAATTTATGGACTTTTCTCAAATTTCGTTTCGAATAACTCTATGATTATAATAACAATTCCAACATGAGCACTTGCAATGTTCGCCTGTCAAAATAACTTTTTACTGTAAACATATGTTAGGGGCCGCTTTTGAAACTGGTCGAATACCTGCCAAATCGAATCTGCCAGTTGCATGTTGAATTTAGTACTAACGAACGTTAATATCTTGTGCCTTTTTTGTACAGCCAAGTCATGCAAAACAGCTTAGTTATTTGTTCATGTATCAATTGCACGTACATTATTTAACTGTTCACTTCCAAGTCGACTTACAATAAAACTGCTATACATGGTTTAACAAATATTCAACCAATTTTGATAAATACATCTTGTTTTTGTTATAATTATCACTGATGTTTTATATATGACCTCTCATGGTTGTATGTGCTTTGCTCGGCTACTCTGATAAACTACACGTATAACGAGCCATTTCTGAGCAGAATTGAAACTAAGACACTCAAAGAGCTCTGGCGCCTCCGTCTGATTAGTAAAAAGATGCGTTGTTATAATCAGTGCATTTGTTGATGTTAATGCTACATTTTTACCGATCTGCTAATCCTCTGCCTATAACCCTCAATATACAATTTGAAAGCGATTAGGCAGTTCATTGCCACCAAAAATATAGACAACACAATAATAATCAGTGTTGTTGTCAAGATCTACATATTATCAACCACAACGCTGATTCTAGTTGACTATGCATGGACCAACCAGATTGAAAGACTTAGCGTCTGGCACACGCGGCGTTTTGTTTTTCACAATCGAACTACACACATCAAAACTGTCTAGGGATATCATTTTTCAAATATTTCATAAAGTTAAGTTTGTTTACAAGTTGAGCATTATCTTAGAATAACGCGAGGACAGAGGCATAAGATAAAGGTTAAGAATATTACAAAAAAACGATTGATTTTGCTAAAATTTTGACACCTTTTAAAAGAAAAAAAAATTCTACGTTGGTATCAATATTTTAATTTTTACAGCCTCCCAAATAGCTATACTTTGTATGAAAATGCTTGAGATATCCCTAGACACTTTTGATGTGTGTATATTGGTGTGTGACAGGTGGCCGCGTTTCGTGGCGGCGTTTTGTGGCCCGTGTGTTAGGACGCCAAAAACGGCAAGTTTCTTAAGCTGTCACCTAAAGTTGGATCTCCTCTAGAATGCATTTTTTGTATGAGAAGTAATAAAATCTTTGTTTCTTTCACTAAGAACTAGCTTACATCAGCACAGAACACTCAACACTGCCGTCTTATTGTTGTCCAGATAAAACCAAGTGTTAGCTTAGCGATAAAAGGTTACCATTGCACTTCTTTATTATAAGGAACAATAGAATTTATTTGAATAGTTTAAAAAGGAAAGTTCGAAAGTTTTTATGTTTGGGTTTGGGATGTGGCCTACGTCCTCACATCTTTAAAAATAAGTTATAGTATAGTAAACGTAAGAATTTTAACCAGTTAAAATTAAATCTATCCATATCTCGCATACTATGTCAATGGCTATAGATGTTTCCATGTATAATATTTTATATGCGTTCCTAATTATAACTTACATATTAAACAGACTTCACAAAGATGTGAGAATGCTGGCAATAGAGTATTTAATGTTATCTTACAGCGTAAAGTAATTAAAAATGGGTATTTGTTTCTGTGACATAGTGTTTTTATAAAAATAAAAATGAATTACTGCCATTTACTTGTTTTATTTACATTGATTATTTTATAAACAAATTGTATAAAAAATATGACTGGAACACTAAGATCAGATTCCGCTTTTGCTAGAGAAAATATATGCATAATCTCCTAAAAAGGCATGCTTTTCCAAAATAAAATATTAAATTTGTCAGGCTGCACGGATCCCGCCAAAGAAACGAATAAAACGAAAATTGCAATTCGTGAGAACAAAAGACAGTATAAAGACAAAAAAAAACACGTAAACGAGAACGTTCTGGCTGACAATGTCTAGTCTCCTAAAATGTCCAATATGCCAAAGAGTCCAGTGTCCTATTACGTCTAGTCTCACAATGTCCAGTGTTCTAAAACGTCTAGTCTCACAATGTCCAGTGTTCTAAAACGTCTAGTATCACAATGTCCAGTGTTCTAAAACGTCTAGTATCAAAACGTCTAAAATGTAAATCTAGAGATTACATTTCTAAGACTTTTCTTCGAACCTACATAAAGCGATATTATTATTAGATCTTATAAATAACTCACGGCTCATAGCCAGAAAACCGAAAAAACCTGCTAGGAGGAGAAAAGGGACATTTTGTGTTTTGAGCATTTGTCTTTTTTACTTTTTAGTGTTTTTGAGCATTTGTTTTTTGTTAAATTTAAATAATTATTTGATCAAGAGTTGTGTGTTTCGAAAGGTGGAGAAGTTCCTATAGATTAAATATTTTCTGTAACAAAACTGAATCTGGCCATAGAGTCAGAGATCAAAATAATTACATGTCACTTAGCTTAGAGGAAGGTTAAATATTAGTTTGATATTCGCTTCGAGATCCTTGTCCTTGGCCTCGAAGGGCGTGCCCACGACGGGCTCGAGCTGGATCCCGCAGGAGATGAGCGGCATCAGCAAGGCGCCGTTGTTGCACACCGTGCGGAGGTGGTACCACGCCGCGCCGTAGTCGTAATCTAGTATGGCTTTGAAGTAATTCACCGCTGATTGCTGGGAACAAAAATATAGTTTTATCGACTGGGTAGCGACGTTTGCTTCATATAAGACCAGTAGGCCTAGCACGAAGCGCTAACGTTCGGTAATCGAAAAGTAAACGACGTTTCTTTTTCTTTTTCCTATGTCTTTCAGAAAGTTTCTTGCTAGTTCTACTGAAATTAGGTTAGCTGCATACATATGCGAAAATTGATAACAATGAGTCTTGAGTCACATGTGACACATGTAAAGATTATATTATTATTCACCTATTTATGTCAAACCAGCCATTTTGAAAAATAACATTGATCCAAGTTGTGATTTAATCATAGTGATGGTTCTAACATCGTTACTTGCGGTTCCTCACTGCAGCCAGCCAGAGGCTCAGTGTCGGACCAGTCAGAGACTTTGATTTGGCCCGGTTTGCGAAAGCCCATGTCTTTCGATTCCCGCCTGATGCTAAGTAGACAAAGTGAGACACATGTAAGGCAATTAAATAAATAAATAGTGTCTTTAACGCAACATTTACGGTAAAGTGTTACGGTTTTAGTGTCTAGATAGTGAAAAAAATGCAACAAGAAATGTTAAATATAATAATAAGACAGTGAGAGACTGACCTGCAGCGGCTTGGGCTGCTTGTTAGACAGATATGTGTGCACACAGGCCATGGAAGACTGCAGCTGGGCCCCACGCAGCCGCAGATGCAGCGTCAGCAGCGGCAGCGCCACCAGCGCCGCGGCCTGGTAGTCGTACGCCGCGCTCGAGCGGTACCACGAACCCGCGTCTTTCAGGTAGCTGTCCTTGGCAGACTTGTGCAGGTAGAGGTACATGTGCGGGAGCACTTCACTGGAGGAGTAAAACGTATTTATTATTTTAACGATATTATGAAAAGGTTGCGGTTAAGTTGTACAAGATGGCAATCTTTAAAAAAAATGAAACGAAACCTACGCATTCGGACGAACGGGAGTAGCCTACCAAAAAAGTTACATGTAAGAAAAAAAGTCAAACTCCCTTAGATCTGGAATTCAAATCCACCTGTGAATTGATTACTTTCGTCATTTTCAGAGTGATTTTATCTTTACTCTTCCTATGTAAGTAACTCAGTAGGTACATTCTAC
Source organism: Udea ferrugalis (assembly GCA_950022985.1). Taxonomy (NCBI): domain Eukaryota; kingdom Metazoa; phylum Arthropoda; class Insecta; order Lepidoptera; family Crambidae; genus Udea; species Udea ferrugalis. Next base: position 15,596,514 of record OX465525.1, read on the forward strand.
TGTCCAATATTCAAAGAAAGTATTTACCAGCTTTAAAAGAGACGTACTACTCTCTGACAAGGATATCGTGTTTGGAATCGAAGGGAGTAAAAAGAAGCAGTATTTAGGTATTGCTATACGTGTAAGTAAAAGTAGACTTGCAATGATCATAGAATGAATATAGACTGACCTGACGCATCTGTTGTGTATGAAGTCCTTGGAGAGCGAGGCCATGGTCACGAGCAGGTCCAGCGCGCGCCGCTGCACCGGCGGCGTGCCCGTCGCGAACCTGCACGACACATTCCCTCTCATTAAATAAAATATCTAATAAATAAATGAATATCATCGAACATTAATTACGACAGTAAGTCATAATTTAAAAATACGTACGTTTTTTTAATTTATTACTTCGTACACAAAAATACAATTACAATAGACGAACCATTGGGAGATTAAAAGTACAGGTGAGCTTATCTCTAAAAAGAGATTTCTTCCAGCAGACCAGCTGTATTCTTTTGTGATGAGTAAAAAGCGGATACTTTTACAAAAATAATTTATGAAATGCTTATGAGAATGCAATCTTAAAATAAGTTACGAGTAAACCGAATAAATTAGGTACGGTGGCCGGCACATCACGCTACCCATTTCCGGTCAGTCCTCCTTGCACTATTGCAAAGAAATGTCATTTGGCAAGAGCGAGAGACAAAACGGAAATGGGGTAGCCTGATGTGCTGTTGACTGTACGTGAATTTGACTTTTCATGTAATTTCAAGTTTGCTACCACACCAGAAGTCGCAACTTCGATCCCCGCACAATACAAAGTGTCGTGTCGTTTGGGGCGCCCCTACTGTCCTCACCTGGTCACGAGCGGCGCCCACACGGCGTGCACGAGCGGCAGCAGCAGGTCCTGGTGGCGGCCGAGCAGCGGCAGCCCCAGCTTCAGCACTTGCAGCGCCAGGATGCACGAGCTCTGTTGGGGCCCGTCTATGAAGTGCACGCAGCGCTGGAGGATCGTCAGCGCTGTTGTGACGTGCTGCGGCAACTCCGGCTTCTCTTCTGTTCAAGGAACAACAGATTATATCGCTATACATCTTTAGACTAGCTTCTGGCCGCCGGCCTAAGGCCGACTCGCGGCCATAAGCTAGGTCTGCGACGCTGGCCGCTCCGGGGCTTCGCCCCTCCCGCGGCTGCGAGGCCCCCGGGGGCCTCGCCGCAGCTCGGCCTTCGGCCTCGCAGTTGTTGGTTATGGAGTTGCAGTTTCGCGAATGTCGCTCTCGTTCTTTTCTGGGAGGAAGGTGTTTTAGCAAAAGAATCCTAGTGCGGGGTTGGCCGCTCCGGGCTTCACCCTCCCGCGGCCGCGAGGCCCTGGGGGGCCTCGCAGTTGCTTGTAATTGGGTTAACTGTTCCGGAACAAAACTCTCGTCCTTTTCTGAGTAGTTGTTGTTTAAGCAAAAGGATCCTAGTGCGGGCGCTCAGCCTACGGCTTCGCGAAGTTACTTGAAGGTCGACGATGGACGCTCCGGGCTTCGCCCTACGCAGAGTTCGGCCTCCGGCCTCACAGTCGAAGCTCGGCCTGCGGCCTCGCTGGGGGTTGAAAACCAAAGCTCCGGGCTGCGCCCTACGCGTAGTTCGGCCTTTGGCCTCACACTCGGGGCTCGGCCTCCGGCCTCGCCTTTTAGTGACTGGGGCAATTAACTTTGAGCTTCGCCGTGTGCGAGCGCTCAGCCTGCGGCTTCGCGAAGTTAGTTGGGCCGTCATGGGGGACGCTCCGGGCTTCGCCCTACGCGGAGTTCGGCCTCCGGCCTCACATTAGAAGCTCGGCCTGCGGCCTCGCAATTTTTTCAATGTTTCGGTGAAGATTCACAAGAATTTTTCAAACACAGAAGCACTTACAGAGACTCCCAGTACATTTAGTATGGGATGTCTTAGTATGGAAGGCAAAAAGTTTACTGCCCTTAATTCGTACTGCAAGGGGGTAAAATACCTTTAAATGGGTCAAATCGATATAAGTGGATAGTTTTGAACAGGATGACATACTTTTTTTTTAAAAACAAAGCAATTTTGTTTTTCGGGTAAATCTCAGAATTTACCCCGAAAATGGGGTATTTTTTTTTGCATGCTGTAGGCCTTACTAAACCTGACAAAAAACCCAAGTAACATTTTCCTGTAAAATGACGACAACTACCTGAAAAAACAAATTTAGTGAATTTTTAAAATTACATATTCTGAAATGGCCGCCAGTGTACCTGCCATATTGAATTCTTGACATTTTAGACTTCTTGTGCGATGTCAGTTATTTTGCACGAAAAACGGTATCTTTAGTTTTTTTCTATCTTGCTCACAACTCCCTTAAGAGACCTTCAAAGTGACCCCTTCCAAAAAAAAGTTCTAATCCTCATTTCCAGTGTTGCCAGTTGATTTTGATAAAAATGGTCAAATGTCATTTCAATGGCTGCATTCAACCAGCCCTGGGCATTTTTGTTGCTGAAATGCCTTTATTTCTATTTTCGACTTTTTCGGCCCATTTCTCAAAAACTACTAAAACTACCAAAAATATTTTGTAACCTGGCAACTCGCAAGCACGAGCTACACGATTGGCTAGTACATTATATCCCTCTCAAAAATTGGCAACACCCCAAAAAGTTCAAAAAACAGTTTGAAAATCGCAAACTTTTCACAAAATGGCTGCCAGCTCGTCCGCCATCTTGAAATTTAGAAATCCCGTATTTTTCCCATCAGTCGCGCGCAGCGTACGAGTAACGTCGGACGCGCGTAGTGCTGTGTCGTGGTGATTCATCGCTAGTGACAATGACCCCTAATATGGTTAACTGTGCGGTCCGTAATGCGATTACAGGTCAATGAGCGCTCACGACGATAACAGGCGTCCCGAATTGAAATATCGCGTCAACAGCGCTCACAGCGCTATCAGCGTCAAAACCAATTCGGACCGCTAGATAGTGACACATAACCTAACATTTTTTAACTTTTTATTTCTTTCATTCCCAGGTTAAACTTGCGGTTCTTGTAGTAAAACTTTCTGTTACGGTATCACAGAAAAAGATTTGTCCTAGCAAAGATTTATTCTAAGGAATATTGTCAAAAATATTTTTACGTGAAAATGTCTGTTTGACGTTTCATCTATGAATCTGACATAAGGCCCACGGCGATATCGCTCTGGAGCATTATCGTTGTGAGCGCAATATGGCGCCGTTAGTGACGTCACCCATGACGTAAAGCTGCCTGACGTTAGATGGCCCGTTGACGCGATATCTCAATTCGGGACGCTCTGTGAGCGCGCTGTAATCGATTTTGACTCAATTCGGAACGCACCCTAAGTGTGCGAATTGCAACGTTGTTATTAACGAGCTTCTTTCATTCCTTTGGAATGTATTGGATGTTATGGATGAAGAAAGCGTACATCAGCTGTGCACATCGTCTTTCTCTGCTGAAGATATAACGACGGCAAAGAAACTGCTGTATGAATCAGTACCGAGCGCGAAGAAAGTTCCAAATCGCAGAAAGGAAGGCAAGAAAAAGATGTCCAAGGAGCTGGACGACATAATATGTCTAATGAAAGGCACTGAAAGTGAGCTATTCCCTGTGTTTGTAGCTAAGGACTTACACAAATTGCCCCCAGTGACGTTCGATCATGTGGATGCTACACGCATACTGAAGGATATTTTGAGATTACAAAATCACATTAATGCTATTGAGGACAAACTTGTTACGGTTGAGCAGTTCAATTCGCTTAGAAAAAACGTTGAAGATTTGAAATACGCATCTGTAATCAATCCCTCTCCGGCTAATATAAATGTCAACAAAAGAAGAGGTGCGTACATATTACAAGATAGTTTTTCCTGCGATAGTGGCCCAATAGGGCTTGAATACGTCCCAATGAAGACGCAAACATCATCATCTTCATTACAAGTCAGCGATCTCCCCGTGACAAACTCGTCGTTATCAAATATGACCAAAAACGAAGGTGTACGGCAAACAGTATCTCCTCCGATACCAGCTACAAGTAAGGCGCAGGCAGTCGACACTGAGGTTTCGCGCAGTGTGAGCGAGAGCTCCGAAAAATATACAACGGAACGCCGCGTGTGGGGGAGCAAGACGGCAACGCAGCGGGTTGCTACGTTATCGCCGACTATGGACTCGGAAATAGGCGCAAGCGCATTCGCGAGTTCCCCTACCATCGTTCGTCGCGAGTGTCTGATCGAGGACAAGTCGTTAGGTGCGTGTAAAGATAACTGCGGTATAGGTCGCGGCACCTAAGTTTAGCGCTGAGCGAACCGTGGAAGGGATAGCTGCGCATGGTACCGTCGCGCACGGAGAGTTTTATCAAGTAATCATTAAGCATCATATAACAAATAATTAGTAGTTGAAACAATGTTCATTATGTTATTCTAAAGGACTGACAAACTTAAAATAGTATGTAGCAAAAATAATTATGAAAAAAATATTAAGGCGATGGGTATGACTTTTGGTATTTAGCCTTGAATTTTGGAAAGTTGCCCTCCTGTGCGCGATAGATGGCTCGCAGTGTCGCTATGATGATTGCTAGAAAGTATGACATAAACGTTATGTGAGTATCACAGAGAAAACAATGCACGTCATAGACCATTTTTCGTGCTTGTCTTTTCAAAACATTATTTCTCCTAGGCATATTCACATATGAAATATAAATAGTAATGTTTACTCTTCGAAACAAAAACAAACTTAACAAAAAAACTATAACAAAACTTAACAGCAATAACAAAACGATTTTGTACGCGACGGTGCTCTAGGATGTGCGCGGGACTTGACATCAGTGCGGGGGACGTAATGCGACCGGAGAGCCAATCAGCGCTCCGCTCGCTCGCCCTTCGTCCCTCTAAACCCCTGTGATACCTTATTTTCGTCTTCTGCGCAGAAACGGCCAGCGCTAAAGTTACGTGCCGCTACTTGTATCGCCATAGATAATGCGTGCGATCGAGTTACAAGTGAGTTGTGCGAACAAATAGTTCGGGAAAATATGAGTTGTAGCGTGGATATGCAAGAACGTTCATCTACGGCGCTCGGCGTGAAGTTAACACAATTATCAGACATAGTGCGAAGCGGTGAATGGAAAAAGGACAAACCATCTGAGGAATGGATTTTAGTTCAGAGTAAACGCCTACGTAATCGCTTTATAGGTATGAAAGGAAAAGCGGATACAATACCGAATTGTCTTTTTAAAGCGGCCGAGGTAAAAATTCCTTTTTATATTTATAATGTGGACAAGACATCGCCAATGTCAGATATTGTTGATTACATTAGGAATAGGACTGGTGTGGATGTTCAACTCAAAAAAATAGATATGAAGGTTGAAAAACAGTACGTAGCTTACAAGTTTCTTATTCCTAGGGAGAAATTATCTGTATTTATGGATGAAAATTTATGGCCTAAGGGCGTCTCTTATCGTAAATTTGTAAATTTTGGTAAAAATGGGTTCAAGAAACAGTCCCATCCCCACCGGGATAACCTTGTGAACAAATAATATATTAATATTAATGAAGTTTAGTCATAATAAACTTACAAATTGCACTAGTAGTTCTTTCTTGTTAGCTAATTTAATTAGTTTTAATTGTAGAAAGTGTGAATAGAAGCTAGTCATTTACCTTTAAAATATGAATAGTGCAAATAACACCAATTACTGTAAGATGTATAGTTTTAATTGTAAAAACCTCAAGACATCTCTTGAGGATGTCCGTTACTTGTGTAAAACTAGTGATATAGTGTGTCTACAGGAGACTTGGCTTCTCAGTCACGATATCCCGGTGTTGGGGTCAATTTCTAGTGAATTTGAGTACACCGGGAAGTCTGCTGTAGATACCTCCGCCGGTATCTTGAGGGGGAGACCATATGGGGGGGTGGCCATTCTATGGAGAAGGGGCATGTTTGATAGTGTGTCGGTAATTGAATGTACTAGTAAGCGATTAGCTGCCATCAAAGGTACGGTCGGCGATCGATCTATAATAGTGATTTCCGTTTATATGCCGACTAAATCGCAAGATAACATGCCTCTTTTTACGGAGGTATTGGGTGAATTATCTGCTATTGAGGCTAGTGGTAACGTAGAAAGTGTGTTTATTTTAGGGGATTTCAATGCACACCCCCATGAACTTTTTTACATTGAGTTAGACAGATTTTGTAAAGACCGGTCATGGATATGTGCTGATGCAGAAAGGATGGCACCTGATACCTACACGTATACGGACCTACATCACAGTAGTAGAAGTTGGCTAGACCACTGTGTGGTCTCCTCATCAGCCTGGCGAACAGTCACTAATGTTGGTATTGTGGAAGATTTATTTGTATCCGATCATCTGCCAGTATACCTAGAATGTAGACTAGATGTGGTTAGGTCGAGGCGGATGGCCTGTGATGTGCAACGTAATGCAGTGATTTGGGGGGAGAGAAATGAGTCGCAGATAAGTAAATATCACGAGTTGTGTCATTGTAGACTTAAAGATATTGACTTCCCTCCTGAATTTACGGGTTGTAGTCACGGGTCATGCGGTCTTAAGGAGCATAAACCACTATTAGATAATTTCTATGCCAGGATTGTAAACACCTTAAAGCGAGCGGCAGTCGAGACTAAGGATTTAGTTTGTAATAAGCCAGGTAGAAAAAGGGTGCTAAGTGGGTGGAATAACCATGTAAGAGACGCCCACCGGGAGGCCAGGCAAACGTTTCAAACTTGGGTACTACACAATAGACCGACGTCTGGAAATATATTCGACCAGATGAAGGAATCACGCAAGATCTTTAAAAGTCGACTGAAATGGTGCATAGCTAACCAAGATCAACTAAAGATGGATCAAATCGCGAATCACCGAGCCAACAAAAACTTCCAAAAGTTTTGGAAGGCTACTGGGAAAATTGATAAGCGGCCTGGCCTGCCGGCGAGTGTTGGGGGGAAGAGTGACCCAGGGGAGATCGCAAACTTGTTTAGGGAGCTTTTCAGGGTGCGATCTCCTCTTGGACCATCTTCTTCGGGAGTATCTGAGGCGGGGCCCGGCGTCCTGGGGAATGAGCCGATGCTTATATTTACAGCTACCCAAGTTCGGAACGTTATTAAAAAGATGAGCAGAGGCAAATCTCCTGGGCACGACGGGCTCAGTATCGAGCACCTTAAATATGCGGGGGTACACTTGTCGAGGGTTCTGTCCTTGTTCTTCAATATGTGCATTAGACACTCTTATTTGCCTCCTGATCTAATGAAAACAATTGTGGTACCCATAGTGAAGAACGGGACAGGAGACATCTCAGATGGGGGAAACTATCGCCCGATCTCTCTTGCCACTACTGTTGCTAAAGTATTGGACAGTCTGCTTGACTCGTGCCTGCAAAGGTATTTAAAATTACATGACGCGCAGTTCGGATTTAGGCCCGGACTATCCACTGAAAGCGCAATACTGAGTGTCAAGCATACTGTCCAATATTATACAAACCGGAGGACTCCGGTGTACGCCTGTTTTCTGGATCTCTCCAAGGCATTTGATCTGGTCTCATACGACGTGCTTTGGAGGAAGCTGGAGAACAGGGGTGTGCCGATGCAGATACTCAATATCTTTAGGTTCTGGTACTCGAATCAGACCAATTTTGTTAAATGGTCGGGTCAACTTTCCGAGTCATATAGGTTGGAGTGTGGCGTGAGACAGGGGGGGCTGTCGTCTCCAAAGCTCTTCAACATCTACATAAATGACCTCATAGTGGAGCTCAGCAGGATGCGTGTCGGATGCAGTGTCGGTGGTGTCAGTGTTAACAACATTAGCTACGCGGATGACATGGTCCTGCTGAGTCCCACTGCGAACGCAATCGGAAGTATGTTGAACGTGTGTGAGACCTATGCTAGCTCACATGGGCTAGCATACAATATCAAAAAGAGCGAGTATATGGTCTTCGGGGCCGCCGGTAGACGTCCTGAAACCACACCTCCAATCTGCCTTAGTGGAGTGGAGCTGAACAGAGTCTCTCAATTTAAGTATCTAGGACACATACTTGACGACGGCCTTAGAGACGATATAGACGTAGAAAGGGAGCGAAGGGCTTTGGCGGTCCGTGGCAACATGCTGGCCCGCAGATTCGCTCGTTGTACAGACCAAGTCAAAATTACACTGTTTAAGGCTTACTGTCAGAATCTGTACACGAGCGGTCTGTGGATGAATTGTACCAAAAGATCGCTAAACACCCTTCGTATCCAATACAACAACATCTTCAGGATGATGTTAAGACTCCCTCGCTTTTGCAGTGCATCTGAGATGTTTGCTCAAGCAAGAACTGACGCCTTTCAAGTCCTAGTTAGGAAAAAAGTGGCGTCACTGATGAGTCGAGTGCGAGGGAGTAATAACAGCATCCTGAGGATAGTGGCAGATGATCTGCATGCACCTATCCTCCGGCATTTCGTGCGAACTATGATTGGAGTTGAGGTGAGAAGCTCCTCCGGTTCGAGATCGCAGGGAGTGCTGCTGAGGTACATTAAATAGGTATTTTTAATTAATCAAATTGTAATGAAATTAATACTAACCCTAGTCATAAGTTTACTAACCCATGGATCTCTGTTATCTAAATAAATAAATTAAATTGAAATTGAAATAATCTGGACTACATATGGCAACATTTGGCGTTTTCACTTATTTTCTACCATATGCGGAAGTCTCCGTCACTAACTTTAAAGACACCCATGTCGAAAATTTTATTTTCTACCATTGTTCCCAGTGTTGCCAGTCGATTTTTGCGAAAATACTAAAAGGTCATTAGGGACCTGAGTTGCCATAAAACTGCATTCAAGATTTTTGGACAGCTATCATATTTCTCATTTCGAATTTCCCGAGCCGTATCCCAAAAACTACCATGAATTTGGTAGAAATTCACATTCGTGGCAACACTCGAATAAATGACCCACAATCGGTGCATACTATGAAAAACGCTCAAGTGTTGCCATCTACCGGAAAAATCACGTCAAAAATGGTCGATTTCGCTGATCGGAACAAAATGGCCGCCAGCACCGCCGCCATCTTGGATTTTTATAATCTGTGGATGAGGATGTCGAGTGGACTATACAAGCAACACTATTCAACAAAAATTTTGAAAATCGAACAAGAACTCAATCCAGTATAGCATCGTAAAAACCACTCTAAAACCCGTTTTTCAATCCAAGATGGCGGCCTGGGGACGTTCTTTTTTCAAAAAAATTTTTTTTCAAAATACCCAATTTTGACATGGCAACACACAGTTAAAAAAGAAAAAATTCAGCGCCACAAACAAAAAAGTTGATGTTTGAAAAAAAGACGCCATTTTGTTTTTTGGAAAAAAAAACTTAAAAAGCTGGATTGATTAAAATAACAAAAATTCCCAAAAAGTGAGAATCACCCTAAAACACCTCAAAATAACTGAAAAACACCCCTGATCAGTGAGTGAGTCAGTCAGTGGTAATCGAGCTTTATACAGGGTGTTTCTTCTAAGGTGTCAAGCCATAAGTAATAATATAAAAGGTATTCCATAGCTTCTTACTAATTTTAAAAACTGCGCAGCATTATAAGCTTTCATAATAATACAAGAAAACATGTCCTTCGTGGGGCATTATTCGCTGTAATTGATGCTCAAGTCTTGAGTAAGTATCGGAAATAGTGTAATTTTCATACTTAATAATTTTCTTGTATTTTGGCATAATTTTGTCATTTCTGGAATTTATTGTCTTTTAACGTTTAAACAAAGCTCATTTGTTAATAAAACAGTCATTTTTAACTTACAATCATCCGAAAGTCAAAAAAAGTTATAATTTTTTAAAGCTGCGTGCTCACAAAATTTTAAAAAATAACAAAAACATTATTATCTCGAAAACTACAAAAAATCGTAGAACATACATGGGGGTGAAATCGATAGGTACGGTACCCTACTATCAGCTCGCGCCGGCTTGACACCTTAGAAGAAACACCCTGTATAATAAGATATTATAGATATCCATCCTACCCTGAACAAGACAAAGACAAAACATTGTGTATCACAGTCCAACTAATTTAAGAACTACATTTTGACAACTCCCAGTGTCATTAGGAATTAAACTTTATGCAATGCTTATGTGTCTTCCTCCCATTATCAGACAATTCTCAGATATAAAATTCATTTTAAACTTTACAAACAGCAAATGGTATACATACAGAACGGTCCGTTTTAAGTCAAAAGTGATAATAGCGCGCTCACGTCGCACATGCTCATACAATTTACCAATTCCGGACCGTACTCTTTTGTAGGAAACACTGCGTTTGCAATATCATAATCATACTTTAATTTACATGTCTCACAAACGTCAAACACCTGAGTGTACATATACAAAGACATTCAGGTCTACAACAAGCATGGCATGAAGGCATTAACGAACGCGGAATCAAACGTATTATTACAGAAATATATAACAAAAAAAACATTAGAAAGTTTATCGCAAGTTGCGATCAACCAGTATCAGGATCGTCTCAAATAGAGGATGCCATGTTTGCCTGCCTTGTGATGGTCGGTGTGTATGTCATCATCAAGAACAGGCTTGAACACCAACATCAATATTCATGTGCAGTCTGTTCACTGCTGGGCTACGCGCCGTTCCCTTCACATGGCATCCGCAGAATACCAGTGATCGTGACTAGCTCTACCATCACTGCCTTACACTGAGCGGAGACCATTCTGGTACACCTTTTTGTAAGCTAGTTAAGTTATTATTATTTTTCCTTTTTGCTTTTATGGCAATCTTTTTATTTTTGTTTTTGTTTTTGTGGTACCAAATGAACATTTATCTATTCTATCAACTCACCAGTAACTTGGTCATCATAATCTAAAACATTCTCCTCTTTATTCTTCAAGTCTTCCTGATACATCTCCTCAACAGTTTTCCCAGTCTCCTTCTCAAACTCATCAGTGCTCATCAGCCTGTCCGCCTCCTCTACATTGCGGAGGTGCTCCACCAGGGCCCCCTCAAGGTCCAGCGGGGGGTCCACCAGCACTTCGGAGAAGGGGGGCTCCGGCGGGAACCACTTGCGGATGCAGTTCACGAACGTTAGGAACACTTGGAGGTACGCGTAGAGATTATTTTCGTAATATTTATCACAGCTTTGGACTAGAACCTGAGAAACAAATAAACGAATAAAAAATAAAAAGAAAAGAAAAAAAAATGCTTGGTCGCACAGCAAAATTTGAAGTTTCAAGAATTACGTTAATTTATAGCTGTTATTACTGGGTTAAACGCGTTTGATCAATAGGGAATATGCACTGTGTTTTTTTATATTTTTTATGATAGCATATCGTTCTATGACTGATCAATAACATTCATTACCAAAAATACAAAATGTAGTATATTTATAGAGTGTTACAAATTTCTATTTTTTTCAAGCGCGCTCCGTTGTCATGGACTTGGACGTCATGCGAGTCTATGACAACACAAATGTAACCTACAAACTGTTGAATTCTTCTTCTTGTCGCGCTTTTGACAGTGACATACGCCTGGAACAGTCCAGGCGACGTCACACTCGACCCACGCTGTTTCAACCACTTTGAATTTCCCACATTCTTTTGCCCTTTTCAATGATTATTTTCACATCTACAAAAAAATAAAATTAGGAAATATTGATAGAGACGTAATAAGAATTCAAAATTGTACTCAAAAAAATAATATGACGCTCATCCGTTTCAAGTGCATATTCCCTATTATCCAGCATAGTATTATCGGTAAAAGTTTTTATGATTAAAAGCATGATTACGAGGCATCTTTTCGTTAAAATAAGCGATACTCACATCGTTTACAATGCCATAAAGACAGTCTAATATTTTGGCGTCACTATACTCCATGACAACTGACAATATTTGTAACGCCGACTCAGTATTCCACGACTGAAACAAGACAAAAAACTACGTTTCAAGAGGGCGTGGTTGACCAAATCTTAAACTATGAGGAATATACAAAAATGCTCATTAAGGGCGTACGCAGGATTTCAGCTAGGGGGGGACAGCTCATACCTGTTTCGTTTTTCGTAGAGAGAGAAATACGTTTTTAATTCCCACTTGTAAGGAAAATTGACTTCTAGGGGGGGGGGGGGGCAGCTGCCCCCCCTGCTCCTACCTGGGTACGCCCTTGCACCAATGTAATTCATCATCATTCTGAATGTTTAAAACAGTATTTAAGTATGTTTATCCGTTGTCTAGTATCCCATAGCACCAGCATTTAGTTGCTTAGTCAGGGGCTAGATGGTGTTATGTGTAATGATGTCGAGTGATTTTCTAATCTTTTTTTTTTTCGAGGGGTATCCGTTAGCGGGGGCCTGGTTTTGATGACCAACAGAAATTGACGCGCCATAAAGGGCTATGGACCGCACCACACCGGTATACAGGCGGCGGCAAGCCACGTTCGGTCCACCAATATTAGGCAGTAACCGTGAGAGACCAAAGTGATATTCTAATCTAATCAAAATCAGCCATGAGGATCCCACTGCTGGGCAAAGGCCTCTCTTTCCCTCCTCCACGGGAGTCTATTTTGAGTCTTTTTTTTATTTTCATTTTTTTCAAGTGATGTTAATTTATTTGATTCCTCAATTAACTCAAGTGGTTAGTCCCGTACCTTCCTCAGCCGTGTGGTGAGCTGGTGCGTGAAGTAGTCTGAGTTGTCCGCGACGAGCGCCGACACCGCCACGTAGCCGAATGCACGAGCCAGCCGGCCCAACGCCTGCAGGCCCGCCAGGTGTAACAGCGAGTACTTGCTGCCTGCACAGTCAAAGGCGAAAGGAATTATTTTCTATTGTACATTCGGGGAAAAGGTTGACCACCTGTTTTTGCTTGCTCAATGATGACATTGACAAGATCAAATTGGTTCAACTGTCAATCGTGAAGGAACATACGTCTAATCGAGTTTTAGTTTTATTGTCAGACAATAAAGCATATTTAACAGTTTAAAAAGGTAACAGTGCTTACAACGTGTAAATGAATGGGTTTGTGAACTGGTCAACCTTTTCATTCCGCGACTTTAAGTCGGGAAATAGTGAAGTGTAATGTGTGTAATGAAATGTGCGTAGTGTGACTGCTACCGGTTGAGATGTTGATTTTATCGAAAAAAGGCGGCAGCAACTCGATAGTATTGCGGTTACAGATTAAGGACATTAAAAATAAGTACGCAGGATCATTTTTCTGTAGCGAAATATTTTTTCCCATGCAATTGGAGGAATACATATTATTATCATAACCCAAACGAAGGTAGTCAGAGGCACACGGATTGTCTCCGTCATGGTAAAAGGAAGTTTGAACTTAACGTGGTCAAACAATGAGTCTCCAAGACTCTTTTTATATCTTTTTTTAAATTTGGAAGAAAAAGCATCGGCCGGAAGTCCGAGCCGCGCCACCAAGACGTTGACGCCCTCCGTCAGCACGCACACAAGGGTCATATTCCTCTGCACTTCAGCAAGTGTCGCCGGGCGCGCGGAGCGGTTGGCGCGGGGTCGCGTAGAAAGACAATTTGAACCTTATGTGGTAAGGAAACAAAGCGTGTAGTCTCACCGACTCTCTCCAGCACCAAACAAAGCGTCTTCAGCAGCATCGGCTGGAAGGCGTGTCCGAGCCGCGCCGCCATGACACCCACGCCCTCTGTGAGTACGCACACAAGGGTCATATTCCTCTGCGCTTCGGCAAGTGTCGCACAAGTGTCGCCGGGCGCGCGGAGCGGTTGGCGCGGGGTCGCGTAGCTTATGTCGGTGTAGCGGGTCTCCACTGTGCCTTCGTATAGACCTGAACGTTGATAAATATAAGTTATTTTGGTTAGCTTTTATCAATTTTATTAACGTTTACGAAAAGTCCGCGTGGAACAAAGTAAGAGAAAAATAATAATATTTTCATATAAATTGCAGCCTATGTTCTATTCAAATGTATATAATCAGCTATATTATTATACAGTTTCATTCAGATAGATTCAGTGGTTTTTACGTGAAAGAGCAACACGGCACATCGACACATACAAACTTTCACGTTTATAATATTAGTAGGATTTCCCGCCAAATTCGCAATCGCAAATGTCCGTCTTTCAGTTATACAAAGTGGTCCAAAGGTCAGGCAAAAAAACACAGGCATTTATTTAGGTCTCTGTTAGCAATACTGCACTGCAAGACAAAATTTGACAAAACACGATAACTCAAAAACTGCTAAATCCGCAGAACATACAGCCTGGCAAAAAAGTCGTGAAATTAATAGGGGCGCCACCATCGTCGATGTGGTCACCCCGTATACTACGACACAAACGGTTTTGATAATTGACTTATTCAAATATTTTTTTAAGAGAGAATGGCTACCTAGTTAGTCGTGGTCCATGAACTAAGTTCACGCCAATAGATACCAATTATTTGAGTCGCGCCAATGCATCACGTGATCCCCTAATCTAGTTCAGTATTTTCTTATTGTTATAGCGTTTTACTAGGAAAAGGCCTTACATTTCTTTAATTCCACATTATTTAGTCGTTTTCTAAAAGTAGTCATACAGACACTCATATAACGGGTTTGCTTTTCCCATATAACGGGTTTGCTTTTCCCTCAGGGCTGATAGGTCAGGTAGGAGTGGTAGTCTGTCCACCGGGATACCACAGGTCAATAGGGGGAACGGTTTGGTGGTAAAAATGGAATGGCGGTGGCACCAATACAGTCGATCCCCACCACATACAACCACACTATCAGGACGTTTTTCTACTACCAAGTAAAGAAATAAAAGAAGAAACTAGCAAAATCATAATATTATAATTTTAATTAAGGTAAAAAAAACTTCATCCATGGCTTGGCTCGACCCTTCTCCAAAATTCTAACATTCACTTTGTTCCCATGAGTCACTCCTGCTGCTATTGTACGGTCACTTCATCTTGCTGGTTTATGATTACCTGTCGATTTGCTCATTTGAAGTTTGTCCGCGTTGGTATTATTCCTTCTCTATTTAAATAACGTGTCATCATGATTTTCTCCTATCTTTGGGAGAAATATTCTCAAAAGCTGGCGCAGCCGCTGCCTAGAAAATTGAAATTAAATTTAAAAAATAAAATCAATGAAAAAGTATCAAAATCACTTAGATGTGCTAACTTGACAAATTATTTTTCGTAAACAAACGTCAAAATAGGTATTCACATTTCAACGTAAAATATCACTCGTTTGTTGATAGTTACTTGACAACTAAGTTAAAACACGCGTGGTTGATTAAATAAAACCTCTACATACCAGTGATTTCTGCCGTTCTGGTCTAATCATCGTTTATTTTATATAAAACTGCCCCAGCTTCGTGCTCGGCTAAACAACGTTTGAATACTTCATTACGACTTCTCTAGTGGCGCTAGGGATTGTTTTTCTCTTTTTCGAAGATTTATCTTGATTTTACACGATTCTTTATTAGTTTAACACAAAGAAAACACCTGAATACACTAATAAACGATCTCCGATAAACAGATTTGACACACCATGTACTAGCTAGACGTGATTGACAAGTGACAGCGGGACTATTGCCAGTGATAATATTTTTTAGTTCCCTTTCAGGACTTTTTTGCCAACCTATACTTGGGGTATTTTCGGGTACGCGTGTGTAGGTGAGTAATCTAAAAAATTGGTTATCACCTTTTGGATCAACTTGTATAGACCATTTGCGGCGACACCTGACATGAGTTTGAAGGCGTGCTCAAACTTGATTAACGTTTGTGAATTTAGGGGATAGTGACTCAACTAATGGATTGTGCTTGGGTTAAAAATAACAATATTTCAAAGACATCGCAAGAAAAATCATTTTGCTGGACTTACGGTGGAATTCACAAAGGCAAATCAGATCACTCACTCAGCTAATTAAGCCATTAGTTTAATCGCACGCTTAACTTAAATGCTATTCACAAACGTTCATTAAGCAGTTTTCTACCGTGATCAGCTGAGCATCTTTCAAACAAACCGAAATGCCAACATTGCAAAAAGAAACATTCGTTCTCGCTAACCAATTGATGGAACTATGGTTTTGTGCCTCGATTCGTTTCGTTGTTTGTCGAAATTATTGCTGGAAATGAACAATTCTTGGGTTTTTTTCACAGATCTATCTCAATTTAAGATGACTGTAACGTACAGCCTGGCAAAAAAGTCGTGAAATTAATAGGGGCGCCACCATCGTCTATCTGGTCACCCCGTATACTACGACACAAACGGTTTTGATAATTGACTTATTCAAATATTTTTTTTAGAGAAAATGGCTATCTAGTTAATCGTGGTCCATGAACTAAGTTCACGCCAATAGATACCAATTATTTGAGGCGCGCCAATGCATCACGTGATCCCCTAATCTAGTTCAGTATTTTCTTATTCTTATAGCGTTTTACTAGGAAAACGCCTTACATTTCTTTAATTCATCATTATTTAGTCGTTTTCTAGAAGTAGTCATATAGACACTCATATAACGGGTTTGCGTTTCCCTCTAGGCTGATAGGTCAGGTAGGAGTGGTAGTCTGTCCACCGGGATACAACAGGTCAATAGGGGGAACCGTTTGGTGGTAAAAATGGAATGGCGGTGGCACCAATACAGTCGATCCCCACCACATACAACCACATTATCGGGACGTTTTTCTACTACCAAGTAAAGAAATAAAAGAGGAAACTAGCAAAATCATAATATTATAATTTTAATTAAAGTAAAAAAAATCTTCATCCATGGCTTGGCTCGACCCTTCTCCAAAATTCTAACATTTACTTTGTTCCCATGAGTCACTCATGCTGCTATTGTACGGTCACGTCATCTTAAGGTTTATGATTACCTGTCGATTTGCTCATTTGAATTATTCCTTCTCTATTTAAATAACGTGTCATCATGATTTTCTCCTATCTTTGGGAGAAATATTCTCAAAAGCTGGCGCAGCCGCTGCCAATTTAAAATTAAATTTAAAAAATAAAATCAATAAAAAAGTATCAAAATCACTTAGATGTGCTAACTTGCCAAATTGTTTTTCGTAAACAAACGTCAAAATAGGTATTCACATTTCAACGTAAAATATCACTCGTTTGTTGATAGTTACTTGACAATCAAGTTAAAACACGCGTGGATGATTAAAAAAAACCACTACATACCAGTGATTTCTGCCGTTCTGGTCTAATCATCGTTTATTTTATATTAAACTTCCCCAGCTTCGTGCTCGGCTAAACAACGTTTGAATACTTTATTACGACTTCTCTAGTGGCGCTGAGGATTGTTTTTCTCTTTTTCGAAGATTTATCTTGATTTTACACGATTCTTTATTAGTTTAACATAAAGAAAACACCTGAATACACTGATAAACGATCTCCGATAAACAGATTTGACACACCATGTACTAGCTAGACGTGATTGACAAGTGACAGCGGGACTATTGCCAGTGATAATATTTTTTAGTTCCCTTTCAGGACTTTTTTGCCAACCTATAGCTTGGTTATTAATTCGAAATTTACGCATGTTTGAACAAAAAAAATAAATGGAATAAACAAAACAATACTTTTTCATTTTTATGTAAAAACGGAACGCAACCAAATGTCAAATATTGTGTCAATCAGTCATTTTAAGAATTTAGGTTAGAATTACGTATTAAATTAAATTTTAAATTTGTTCATAAATGTAACTACATTTTCAAGTAACTATCTGGGTTTCTGGAGGATCATCGTTACATTCAGTGTAAGATCTTGCACTTGATCTTATCAGATCTTGACTGCAGATAAAGTACCTGCAAAGACAATAACTCAAATAAAATAAGCCAAGCTGAAAATGGATAGTTTGGAAATGGATTATTAGGTAAGTAAATAACTCTATTTAGCTGAGTTTACAATCTTCAATACAGTCAGTTAAAATCAAAACAGTTTTTTGTTTGATGTTAAAAGTTCCACTGTGTAAATTTTGCCATTACCTACCTTTCTTTATTTGCTGAAAAACAAATGTAATTAACAAGTATTTTACTTTCCAGCTCTTCATGGAGTAGCAGATAACCAAAATGAAGGAAATAATTAATAAGGCAGTACTACCACAAAAGTTGAACATAAAATATGATGATATTGCATATTATTTGCCAACTGTGACCGCTATAGTGACTAACTTTATATGGAGAACCTATGGAGACCTAGAAGGTGCAAGAGAAGAAGAATTATATTTATGCCAAAACAATCAATTTTATTGGTAGTAGACTCTATTTGTTCAATAGAATATTGACACTGAGGAGCATTTAATGTATTGTATGTATTGGTATTGTTTGTAAAACACATAACTTACTATAAACTTTAATTTGGCAGGCATTACAGCAAAATATGTATTTCATAGCTGTTTGAATCTTTAACCACTTGCATTAAATCAATAGTGGACACTGAATATATAATACGATATAAATATAATGTTTAAAATGATAGCCTTTTTTTAAAAAGACAGTACCGTTCTGCTGGGTATTTCAGCAACAAACTAGCTTGACTTGTAGGTTGTCTGAAAGAGATTGTTTTTAGCAATAAGACTGCCTAACTTGTATTTTATGGTGAGAATGTATTACTTTCATAACAATAATTTTGCTAATAATTTAGTGTGCATGCAATAAAGTGTTCCTCATCTTAACAAATTGTTATCTTGTGATTTCACCTTGTAATGTTCTATTTCAACTGTGTGAACCTATAGTTTATTTGTTATTTTTGAATTATATAAAATAAATTATTCATTTTTATTTTGTGTTTTCATTAATTATCATGAAACTCATAATTTATATTCGAGATCCACACCGGGGTCACTGCTCCCAAAATTTAGCATAGATCATGAAGACTGAACAAACAATATTGTTTCTTAATACATAGGTACTTTAGTAAATAGATATAACACCCAAACACAGGATAGACACAAATATTCATTACACAATTTTAGGTGTATAGTGGGAAACAAACATACAACCTTAAGTAGGTGCACACCTTTTTTAGTTGAATAACTTAAAAACTGGGAGTGATGGCTTTTCCCCTGCAGTGAGACATGATGGGTGGATAGATTAGGAAAAGAACTTGTGTTTTAGAACTAATCAATATGATGTAAAAATTAGTTGTTAAATAAAACAATTATTGATTTGACGGTGTTTATTTATGCAGTTCGTGTTCACTACACTATTAGGTACATCATGTTAGGTGCCTTCTACACAACACCAACGACTTAACTTCATGTATTCCTAACAGAGCCCGCAGTACACTGCACATTCCACTGTTGTTGGTGGGATTATAACTATACCAACAGACCATTCCCAATAATTGATATAAATAAGGACAAGAAAATCTTCTTTTGAGAATACCAAACAGTCTCTTTATTGTGGTCCAGAGCCTTTAATGAAGCAATAATGTGTTTGTCCAGCAGCTATTCTTGAAATTTAGATAGAAACATGGGTAGCCACACTTTGAATCACCAAGTTCACTACACTCTAGAAAGGCGCACACTGGACTTTTTTTGATAATGGTACTAACTATTCTTTTGACCCAGGATTTTTGATAACTGGCATTGGCATCCAAGCTTCAGTTTAGCAAACATTGGAGTCTGGAAGAGTCTTTTGGAAATGGTAGTATCCTGTTCTGATTGTGGGTCTTTGATAACTGCCCTTGGCATAATAATGGAGAGCGAGGAGTATTCCGTATATTGGCTGTGTTGCTTGATTGCTTTTCTTCCAATTTGGGGACGTGCTGACTAATTTCTTTTGTCGGAAACTGCAATTCTTAGTAGCATTTGAAATTGCGTTTTGACATATTTCTGTAGTGTTTTTGGGTATTACACATTACAGAGACTTCTAACAAGGGGTACTTCTTCTAGCAAAGTCCTTAAAACGGGCGTTAAAGCTGAAATACTTCCAAATCAAATATTTAAGATAGGTCGCGACCGCTCTCAACTTTTTAAATATTTGAGCATGGTATTTGTCACATTTTATGGCATTTTATTATCTGTGGCACGCTGATTGTCTTTCATGAATACGATTTTCTCGTTTGAGTGCTTCATCAACTTAGGTTAATCACGTGAGAGGAGGAGCAATTGATGAACCTTTGTGAATGCGAAAAAACAGTTTGAGCGTTGTTCAAGTATTTGTTAAACGCTCAACTATTTAATTTGCTTTTGTGAATTCCACCGTTAGTAAGCAAGTGACATTCAGAATAAAAATAAATCAAATAAATAATTACCTGGTACAGTATCTATGGTCCAAGCCCTCGGGTTGTAGACCGACACGTCCAGCGTCTCGTCAGAAGTGACCGGTGGGTCTCCGGAAGCCACTTCTAATGGCGCGTACCAGATATCTTCCTCGATGTACGTGTCGATAACCCGCTGGATCAGGCTGTATGGCGAGCGGGGGGCTGCAATAACGGGATGCGTATTATACGGCGGAATAAATATTTTAATTTAATTTTTATTTTGTTTTTTCTTTTCTGTTCGTACGCTACTGTCTTAAATTGTCAAACTTTTTGAATCGTATCCTGTCACCATGGTTTCCTGGAAGAAATCTCTTATTAGAGATAAGCTCACCTATACTTTTTGAATGTAACTATATTTTTGTAGTGTAGCCTTTTTGATAGTTTGTTATTGTTTTACTTTTCTACTGGATCTGTCAATAAATCAGTCTCATGTCAGCTGTGGTTTATTTTGGATGCATAATAATTTCCCTACATTACAATGGCGACGAGGATATTTTAAATGAACGGTAGCGTGTAAAAACATCATGGAAGATGGCTCGTATCGGAAAAGTGGAGGAATTTAATCTTCACGGCGGAAATTTTGACTTATATGTTGAAAGGTTGGAGAGTTACTTAAAGGTAAATCAGATTCAAATAGAGTTATGGGTTCCAACTTTCATTGCGGTAGTGGTGTAAAGTGAATATTTTTTTGCACATATGGTACTAAGTTAACCTAGGCCTGAAGGGCGGGGCTGAAGGTTATAAAAATGTAAACTAGCAGCACTGGAACAAGTTATTTATTTAATACAACAGGGATGAGCTAGATACCTCAATAGATCTATATTATAGATAGGTTACAGAAAACTTATAATCTTATAAAATAGGAGCCTAACTCGCCATGAGCCCTGAGCCTCAGTGCCGGTTCTTAAACCGTCTGCGGTGGACTAAATTAGTAGGGTTAGTAGACTGTACAGGTGGAAGATTAGTGGGGTTAGTATGTCCCTACGGAGAGCTCAGCTCACATGGCCACATAATACAGACTATAATACTTTAAAGTTAATAAAAGATACATTGGAAGTCCTACTTCCTATTTATAAAAATCAGGGTCTTAGGCTGGCTTGGTTGGTAACTCTGATAAGTAATGCCCTAACATGTGCTTTTGGGTGCTGTGCGGGTGGTGGGGTGCTACGGAGTGGCAAGATGGTGGTACTCGGCCACGTGGTGGGCCTAGGACGGGTGTCAGCGTCCGCCTGTCCTCCCTCAGGGTGCACAGCTGATGGGGAACAGGTTCGGCAGCTTATGGCCGTAACTGGACACCTCCTAAATAGGAGAAAAAATGCAGACATTAGTCTACTGACAATAAAATGAGATGGGGGACCACGAGGGGAATCTAACACAAGAGATTAACACTGCCTAACCTACTCTGGGAGCACTTAATAAAGGGTTTCAAGACTCACCTGTTGGAGGATACTTGGTCCGCTTGAGTCTCCGCTACCAATTTTCAACTCGGGCACGTGGCGGCATGAATTCACTGTAAAAGAACACCACTCTTGTGAATTTGGAAAGCACAGCGAGGGCTCCGTGAAGACGGGGGCCACATAGGTTATGGTGGCTTACCAAATGCAGGAAAACGGGCCCGCAGACAGATTCTGCCCGATGTCAACTGCTGGTGCTCTGGTACTTGGTTAGCTTAACTTGCTCTGGCGCAGGTGTTCAAAGGTATGAGCTCCGATCTTGTCTCCAGACTATTTAAACCCTCGGGACGGAAGCCATCGATTTTTTCTGAAATCTAACCTAACTGACAGCCAGCAGTGACAGCTGCGTTCTAAAACACGAGAAAGAAAATCTAAATATTGTTGTGAGGTCGACCACAGATAAAAACAACGCTACAGTGGGAGAGCAAACCTACGAGTTGCTTAGTAACTTGACAAGTCCTGAAAAGCCGGCAGCTAAATCTTATAGTGAGATCATCAGTCTTTTAAGGCAGCACCTGCAACCCAAGCCCTCAGCGATGGCCGAAAGGTACAAGTTCAGATTACGCAAACAGAAAAATTATGAATCTCTGGCCCAATATCTTGCTGACTTGAAGAAGTTGTCAAAATTTTGTCAATTTGGCACAGAATTGGAAAACAATTTGCGTGATCAATTTGTTTGCGGTCTTAGAGATGAGATAATTCGGGGGAGATTATTTGCGGAGGATGATAATCTATCTTACACTTTAGCGATAAAGATAGCGATGTCACTTGAAGCAGCAGAGCAGAATGCAGCAGCTGTGCACTTGCAATCTTCGGATAAAAGTTACGTCGCGGGAAGCGTTGATGTCATGTCAGAGCAGGCAGTAAATGCTGTACAAACGTCAGGACGATGGAGTGTGCGCCCTGGAGTACCAAACAGTGGCAGTAGTGGATACAGAGGTCATTCCAGGAAGAACATTGCTGATACCAATATTCAACCAACAGTTTTACAATATCAGTGTTCAGGATGCGGAGCAACGGATCATGGTTATAACAATTGTCGGTTTCACGATTACGTATGCAGTCGGTGCAAGCAGACTGGTCATCTCCGGCGTGTCTGTCCGATACCTAGCAACGAACACTGTGACACACGTACAGACACACGTGGTGGCGGGGGTCGTTCCGGCAATCGGGGGCGATACCGACGAGCTCCAACGGCCAATCCTCGAATGAATTTTGGAAATTTTCAGGATGGCAACTTTTCAACTCAAAACGATATAATTGTTGAGGAAGACTTACATCAACTTTGTTTAAACAATTACAAATCGGTAAGTTTACCTGTTTCCATTGACGGGAATATTGTCAACATGGAAGTCGATACAGGAACGGCGGTGTCATGTATTAGTAGTAAAACTTTTTATACATTTTTTAGTACTCATACCCTGGAAACCAGTGGGTTAGTTTTAAATTTTTATGATGGGTCTAAGATTCAACCTATTGGCATGATTAAGCCACTAGTGAGTTATAATGGTCAAAGTAAGAAACTGGAATTGTTTGTTATCGAAGGTGGTACAACTTCTTTACTAGGCAGACAATGGTTGACGGAGCTCAAAATAAAATTACCAGTCTTTAGTACGTCATGTCATAAAGTCGTTAGTGGCAACCATTTATTGTCAGAGGATTTAAAATTGTTATTAAACAGGTACAAGGAGTTGTTCAGCGGTGGGCTGGGTCGGTACACTGGTGGTGTGGCGACACTACGGGTGCGACAGGGCGCGGCGCCGGTGTTTCACCGCGCGCGGCCGCTGCCGTACGCACTTCGCGAAAAGGTCGAGGCAGAGCTGGACGCCATGCTGCGCGATGGTATCGTGGAGCCTGTGGATTGCTCGGATTGGGCCTCACCTCTTGTACCGGTAATGAAACCTGATGGTTCTCTGAGACTTTGTGCTGACTATAAGGCGACTTTGAATCCTGTGTTGTTGGTGGACCGATACCCTTTACCCAAGATTGAGGATATTTTGGTGAACTTAAATGGGGCACGTTATTTTTCGAAAATTGACCTATCTCAAGCCTATAACCAGATTGAACTTGATGAGTCAAAAAAATATACTGTTATTAATACTCATAGAGGCTTGTATAAGTATAACCGGTTGGTCTTTGGGTTAGCTTCAAGTCCGGGAATTTTTCAACGCATTATGTGCAATGTTTTGAGAGGCATTCCCAACGTGCAAGTGTTTCTTGATGACGTGATTATTGGAGGGAAAAATAAGTCTGAGCACTTAATGGCATTGGAAGCGGTTTTTGCTAGACTAGATCACTATGGTCTCAAGCTGAAAAAGAGTAAATGTGTTTTCTTAGTGGATGAAGTATGCTATTTAGGATATGTTGTTAGCAAGGATGGTATCAAAACGGATTTGTCTAAAGTAGAAGCTATCAAACGTATTCCCAGGCCATCTAACGTCACAGAACTGAGGTCTTTTTTGGGGTTACTTAATTTTTATGGGAAATTTGTTAAAAATATGAGCCAAATTTTAGTGCCTTTGTACGGGTTATTAAAGAAAGGGCAGGAATGGTTTTGGTCGACAGAATGCGAAAAATCCTTTATTGGTATAAAGAACATATTATCAGGTGCGGAAGTATTAGCACATTATGATCCTAAAAAACCTTTGATAGTGACGTGTGACGCGAGCTCCAAAGGGCTGGGGGCGGTTTTGTCACAGCCGAGCTTGGGCGGAAGTGAGCGGCCTGTCGCGTACGCTTCGCGGACTTTGACTGAAGCGGAGAAAAACTACTCCCAGATTCATCGAGAGGCATTGGCAATTATATTCAGCATGAACAAATTTCATCAGTATTTGTATGGACGTCATTTTATACTTCGTACTGACCACAAACCGTTGGTTTCCATTTTTGGGCCAAACACGGGAATCCCAACCATGGTAGCTAGTAGGATGCAAAGGTGGGCTATTATCCTTTCTGCCTATACTTTTGATATTGAATATGTTCGGACTAATGAGAATGGGGCGGATGGTTTATCGCGACTGCCATTAGTTACTAGTGTGAAGACCTCACCTGAACAAACTTATTTGCACTTTGTACAGGAAGCTCTGTTACTGAATTATAATGAGATCAAAAGTCAGACTCTTCGGGATCCAGTGTTATCAAGGGTGTTAAGCTATATTCGTGACGGATGGCCTATGGAGTGTGATTTTTTGGGTTTAAGACCATATTTTAATAGGAAAAACGAACTTTATGAGGAGTTAGGTTGTATCATGTGGGGTCACAGGTTAGTGGTGCCAGAGTCATGTAGAGAAAGAGTTTTAAAAATGATACATGAACCTCATATGGGCATAGTTAAGTCGAAGGCTTTAGCGCGAAGTTACGTATGGTGGGCCGGGAGCGATGAGGCCGTAGAGCGCATGTGCCGGGAGTGCCGGGTGTGCGCGGCGCACGCGGACGCGCCGGCGCGCGCGCAGCCGTGCATGTGGCCGTGGCCGGGGCGCCCGTGGACGAGGTTGCACCTCGATTTTTTAGGTCCTATTGCAGGAAAAACTTACTTGGTAGTAGTGGACGCAATGTCCAAGTGGTTAGAAGTTTTCAATATGTCTTGTTTCACTACCCGCGGGCTAATCGACCGGTTAAGCGAAACGTTTAGCCGATTTGGGCTTCCGAAACAGATCGTGAGTGACAATGGGCCTCAGTTTGCTTCGAGGGAATTCCAAATGTATACGAAAGCAAACGGTATCGAGCATATTTTTACAGCGCCGTACCACCCAGCTTCTAACGGTCTCGCAGAAAATGCCGTGAGAACGGTCAAGCGTGTCATAAAAAAAGCTTTGTTCGAGAAGCAAAACGTAGATAGGGCTTTGTGGTCGTTTTTGATGTATTACCGGAACATAGAACACTGTACTACCGGTGAAAGCCCAGCGACGTTGATGTTAGGCAGGCGTATTAGGACGCGTTTGGACGCTATTAAACCAGACAGAGAAAAACGCGTTCAGCGTGTGCAAGAACAGCAAAGTAAAAAGGCAGGGGGATGTGAAAATTTGTTTAAAAAAGGGGATTCGGTTTGGTACAGGCAATTTTTAAGAGGGGATAAGTGGGTAGCAGGTCATGTGGTTGATTGCCTAGGTTGTAGGAATTATATAATTCTAGGAAGGGATGGGGTAAAGGTGCACCGGCATACAGATCAGTTGCGACCTCATTCATCGGTTTCAAATCTACCAGCTAGCACCATGTCTCAGAGAACGCAGGCTATTAGGGGTGCTGCGGGGATGCTAGCAGTCCCACCTCCGGTCATTGGAAGTGAGGATCCGAGCCCGAGTCTTTCAGAGAGCCCTGCTGAGCCATCGTGCAGCACCAATGTAGAAAGTGCAGTCCCACCGGACTCCACCATTGCGCCAGCGCCGGCCGCAAGTCAGGCTCGGCCTTTTCGCATGTGCAGACTAAAAATGCCCACTTATAAATAGGTTTCCTTTTTGATATTATGTTTGTTTAGTTAAGATTTAGTGGGGAGGATTGTAGTGTAGCCTTTTTGATAGTTTGTTATTGTTTTACTTTTCTACTGGATCTGTCAATAAATCAGTCTCATGTCAGCTGTGGTTTATTTTGGATGCATAATAATTTCCCTACATTACAATTTTTGTGTACGAACTAATAAATAAATAAATGCGATAGTTAGTAGGCATTCAAAGATCCGGCCACTAAGCCGAGAGTGAAACGCCAAACATGTCAAACGTCTTAAAATTTAAAGATTAAAGACAATCTGGCTTGTCGTGGATCCAGCAATTTTTAGTAATTCAACTATGAGAAACTTAGTGAATAGCGTTGGTCGTCAAATAACTAGAAATAGGGTTCGGGTATATATTCAGGTTTTTCGAGGTATAGAAATTAAATCTCAATATATGTGAATGTTTAAGAATAAGTAGATATCAATACTCATGATGACAGTTCGCCAATGTGCCGCATATGTAAGGATACATAATGTGTAGGAGGACGCATTTTTTACGATAAGAAATATTTTTTCTTTTATAATTATAATTATTTAACCACATTTACAAGTCTGGGATTCGACCTTCCGCGGTTTGCTTGTTCTGAACCTCTATTCTAGACGAAAAAGTGTCAAATAGTTGTATATCTACACACCTGACGCCATGTTGTTCATGATGAAGGCAAGTTCAGGCGCGCGGTCCTGCCGGAACAGCTCCAGCAGCCGGTCCAGCAGCAGCTCCAGGTCTGCCTATACTAAACCTCTATTCTAGACGAAAAAGTGTCAAATAGTTGTATATCTACACACCTGAAGCCATATTGTTCATGATGAAGGCAAGTTCAGGCGCGCGCTCCTGGCGGAACAGCTCCAGCAGCCGGTCCAGCAGCAGCTCGGCGCACTCGGCCTCGCCCAGGAGCCGGCAGATGGCCTCCAGCCGCAGCGTCAGCGGGCCCTCGTCCAGGAGGCGGAGCCGCGCCCAGGGGGACGACGCGCCCGGGGACTGGTCCAGGTCTGGAACAAACAATTCATTCTTCAAGTCTCGGAGTCATACGAGCTGTCAGAGCATGTGAGCTGGCGCGTTGCAGCTGTTGGCGCCGAATAGCGCGCTGCAGCTGTTGGCGCCGAACGGCGCGCTGCAGCTGTTGGCGCCGAACGGCGCGCTGCAGCTGTTGGCGCCGCCGCGGACGCTAGACACCCTGTATGTTCGCCGCTGCGGACGCTAGACACCCTGTATGTTCGCCGCTGCGGACGCTAGACACCCTGTATGTTCGCCGCTCACCCGTCTGCTGGTAGTGGATGAGCGTGTGCGAGGCGTGCAGGCCGGCCGCCTCCACGAGCGCCGCGCACAGGCGCCGCATGTTGTTGTGCGCGCTCAGCGCCGTCGTCAGCCGCTGCGGACGCCCCGTGTCCACCATCATCTCTAGGTAGCCGTGGAGAAGGTTCAGGGCGGCTGTCTTACGGCTGTTATCTGAAATGAATAACAATAACTTATTTCAGCCGACGACGGTGAAAATAACAATATTCATTCAAATATATCTGCTTTAGAGCTCTTTCGTCACTTAACCCCGAATTCACAAACGACAATCAAAACTAAAAGAGAAAGGGAAACTCATAAGCTCTTTGAGCTTCAGGTTTGAAGCTGCAAGTACCTCTGACTTTGGGTACGAGTTCCCGAAGCTCTTTTTCTCAAACATTAGTAAAAGCACTCTTACACTCGATGGTGTAACGACATCGACGACATCACTTACTCCACCATATTTCATTTGCAACGATTTCGCTCAAATCCTCAATCTAGGTGAACCAAATGAAAACTTTAAGTGAGGATGTAACATGCCGTCATAAAAGTCACAAAACGGATATTACTAAGTTCCTGAAAAAACATGTTTCCAAAAAAGCTTCAAATGCGGTATTGATTACGTTTCCCATCCGAGAACTAAGATCAAGGAATGTTATGTGTATCCACCAGTTTAAATATACATCTTGCTATGGGTGTACCAAAACACATAAATAAATAAAGCTATGCACTCACCAATATTGTTGAGTATCCTGGGCAGCCCACTAAGCATCATAAAGAGGTTCTCGCTGAGGGTGTCCATAGTTCTGTGTCTTGTGTCGGGCGGCGCGGTCACGAAGTACTCGTGCACTGCCTTCGCGCAGTAGTCCGCCGTCGAGGGGTACTCGTCCTTGGACAGCGTGATCAGCATGTCCAGCACCAACGGCATGGACGGCTGCATCGTTCTACAACAAGATAATAACAGAATTGAAAAATATAGGATTGATTTTCCTTAAGTTTTTCATAGAATATTATTTCCTAGAATTTCGCGATCTTTGCTAACTCGTAGTGTCGACGAGATGGAGCATAAATACAGGCCAGGTTTTTTTAAATTAATCAAACGGTTCTAATCTTGGCTAGTGAAAAAGTTTATTAGATAGAGTTTTTTTTAATAAGACTTCGCTGTCTTTTTTGCCGAAATCGGTTTAGAGACTCCTTTGAATTTTTTCTTAAGAAGAATAACGTAGTTTAAGATTTAGCGTGGTATTAAAGCATGGTTAAGGCTTAGTGACTGAAACTGACTGAGTGACTGTATAGAATACAGTAACAGTAGAATTGTACAATTTTTACTCATTTTGTATTCTAAATTCGAAATCACAAGTCAGATGACTAATAATAATAAAGCGGATTTCGTTGTTTGGGGGTTTTCCATTAATCCCATCTGTTCCATCCGCTTAAATAGTAACAGATAAAAACATGACTTTGTACCTTTCCAAATAAAAATACACAAAAACATGTACTTTGTACCTGACCAGATATCAAAGGACAAAAACAAGAACTTTAGACCTGCAGAACTTTATCAAGAGATAATTATCATATATTTATAGGGTAAAACGTACTTTGAACCTACCCAAATCCACAGACAACAACATGCACTTTGGACTATTTTTATAAACCAAACAAAAATTTCTAGTATGATTAAATCATCCATATCCTCAAGTTTTAACCTTCAAACTTGTATTTTGTACGGATATTAGATAATGATCGTTTTGTCTTGTTGTTTGCTCTATCAAGATAACACAGTTATTACCTGTATCACTGACCTAATTTGTTAATCAGTTGTCATTATAACTTCCGTACGTTTTTTATAAATGGATAAATGGAATGGATTATGCATTATTGATGTGTTTTATACAGGGTGTCCCGAAACGTGACGTCAAGCGGGCACGGGATGATAGGCTAGGTCATACCCGCTCTGGGAAAAATAAGGAAAAAAATCTATGTCACTTGGTTTAGTAATAATAATAATATTTTTGGAAATCGACACCCTTGACTAAGTTTTCATGTACTGTACTCAGAAATGACCAAATTTCGCAGCGTTTTATTTTTTTATTATATCCTAGAAAACTATGCTTTCGATTATAGTCACTTTTATGATGATCAATTTTGAACATTTAGTAAAAAAAAATTAAGTTCGACTGAGTCATGGTCAAGAATTTTTATGTCACCTAACTTCATCCCTCATTTTCTTTAAAAAACATTACTAAGGCATCCTTGGCAAGTTGTCTAGAAATATAGCCCATTTCATCAAGATTTCAAAAAGGTAAAATACTAACCATTTCCTTGTCTTATCTTTCCATGAAAAATATTATGAACCAAAATGGGTCGTTCAAAACTTGAACTAGATGAAGTCTATTAGTATGCCTTACTTGGATGATAAAAGAAAAATGACCGTAGGTTAGTGGCAGCGGCAAAAATGAATCGTTTGCTGTTGCTAAGCATTCCATGATTGGTCGGTTAATGTGATGGGTACCAGTCCGTTTTTTTTTTCATAGTATCTCCGTACACATGACATTAAGCAGTTGTCCCCAGCGGAAGGTGCTAGCAGAAGTCAGCCGCGAAACTTATTCAGGGGGCTTAGGGCGCCTTAATATCATCTAACTACATGGCTCAATAGCAGCTCTGGTATCTTACTTTTACGGTAAATACCACATCACCCTTACCATTTTCGTTCAGTCCTCCTTACATACATACATAAACAGCCCTTATCCGTCCCACAGCTGGGCACAGGCCTCACCTCAACTACAAGGGTGGGCGCTAGCCATACTCTAACACGCGGGCTCAGTGCGCATTGTTGCAGGAGTGTAAATTCAGTGATATAAAAAAAACTCAGTTTTTTTTTTTATATAGGATAGGGGGCAAACGAGCAGACAGATCACCTGATGGAAAGTGAATACTGCCGCCCATGGACATTTGCAACACCAGAGGGGCTACAAAATGCGTTGCCGGCCTTTTAAATGGGAGTACGCTCTTTTCTTGAAGGACTGCAGGTCGTATTTGTCCGGAAATACCGCATGCGGCAACTCATTCCACAATTTCGTGGTTCGGGGCAGAAAGTTTCTGTTGAAACGAACAGTAGTGCTCTGCCAACTGTCGAGGTAGTGGGGGTGGTAGAGTTGTCGCGTAGATCGATGGCGGAAAGAGGTGGCGGGAATCAGCCCGAACAGTTCCTCGGAGCACTCTCCATGATAAATGCGATAGAGAATGCAAAGCGAAGCTACATCTCTACGCAGTGCCAGGGAGTCAAGCCTATCCGAAACCTCGCAGCAATCAACAACTCGAGCTGCTCTCCGTTGAATGCGGTCTAGAGGGAGAAGCTGGTACTGGGGAGCCCCTGCCCAAAGATGAGAACAGTATTCCATGTGAGGCCGAACCTGCGCCTTATAAAGTTGCAGGCGGTGTGCCGGTGTGAAATACCGTCTCGATCTGTTGAGCACGCCGAGCTTCTTTGAGGCTATTTTAGCCTTACCCTCCAGGTGGCCACGAAACTGGACTTCGCTCGATATGTCGACACCGAGAATTCCGATATTGGCTGCGGCAGTTAATGGGGTGCTCTCGAAACAAACCGACACGACAAAAGGCAGCTTTTTTGCGGTGAACGCGCAAACTTGCGTCTTCTTGGGGTTGAATTGAACCAGATTATGTTTACCCCAGTCTGAAACTTTCTGAAACGCTGTTTCAATTTCAGACACAAGTTTGTTTCGGCTCTCGACGACGTTTTCCCCGAGAAATGTTAGCACGGCCGGTGTATAAAGCATCACCCGTACTGTCATCCGCATAACAATGAATGCCACTGATTTGTAGCATATCATTTATGTGCAAGATAAACAGCGTAGGTGATAGCACACAGCCTTGCAGCATTAACAGACATGAGGTCAGAGCATTCACCGTCGACCACGACCTTTATGCTTCTGTCTGCTAAAAAGCTAGCGACCCATTCGCATAATTTCTCAGAAAGCCCGTAGGAAGGAAGTTTCGAGAGTAGCGCTTTATGCCATACCCGATCGAAGGCTTCCGCAACATCCAAACTAAAGGCCACTGCTTCGCCCTTACTCTCGATCGCCTGTGCCCATCGATGCGTCAGGTATACTAAGAGATCACCAGCCGAGCGACCCTGACGGAAACCGTACTGATGGTCGCTAAGCAGCTGATGATCCCCAAGGTACCGGAGGAGCTGAGCGTTAATAATGGATTCCATTATTTTCGAGAGCAGAGAGGTTATGGCTATTGGCCTGTAGTTGGACGGATCTGAGCGGTGACCTTTTTTAGGGATCGGGTGAACCAATGATGTCATCAAGCCGCCCTAAGGCCTTCGACTAAGCATTATGACTAACATCTAACGATGCCAACCGGGAAGAACTGCTTAACGTGCCTTCCGAAGCTCGGAGATGTCGCAAAAATACACTACTAGTCTTCTTTGCTCTATTGCAAAGAAATGTCATTCAGCAAGAGCGAGATAAAAAACGGAAATAGGTAAGGTAGGTTTGCCGGTGACTGTACCACAATACACACTTAGCTCACTGTGCAGACGTGTTAGAGTATGACATTGTAGCAATACAGGATAGTTTCGTTGAGCGTAAGCGTGAACGTTGAGCATAATTCTGATCTCAACTGGTGACACTTATGCTCAACACTGGGCACACGCAACGTCTTCCGGGACCAACCGCTTAGCGTGCCTTCGAAGGACGGAGAAGCTATAAAAGTTTTTTTTTTTTTGAAGTTGTCACCCATCACTTAACCGACCAATCATGAAATGCTTAGCAAAGCAAACGATTCATTTTTGCCGCTGCCGCTAACCTACGGTCATTTTTTCTTTTATCATCCAAGTAAGGCATACTAATAGACTCCATCTAGTTCAAGTTTTGAACGACCCATTTTGGTTCATAATATTTTTCATGGAAAGATAAGACAAGGAAATGGTTAGTATTTTACCTTTTTGAAATCTTGATGAAATGGGCTATTTTTCTAGACAACTTGCCAAGGATGCTATAGTAATGTTTTTTAAAGAAAATGAGGGATGAAGTTAGGTGACATAAAAATTCTTGACCATGACTCAGTCGAACTTAATTTTTTTTTACTAAATGTCCAAAATTGATTATCATAAAAGTGACTATAATCGAAAGCATAGTTTTCTAGGATATAATAAAAAAATAAAACGCTGCGAAATTTGGTCATTTCTGAGTACAGTACATGAAAACTTAGTCAAGGGTGTCGATTTCCAAAAATTTCAAAAATATTATTATTATTACTAAACCAAGTGACATAGATTTTTTTCCTTATTTTTCCCAGAGCGGGTATGACCTAGCCTATCATCCCGTGCCCGCTTGACGTCACGTTTCGGGACACCCTGTATATTCACTAGCAGCCGCCCGCGACTTCGTCCGCGTGGACTTAGCTGTATGTGAAGAAAAACCGCTTTTCTGTTGAATTTTTTATGAATTTTCTGCTATAAACCTCACGGAAAGCGAGACCTTTCCAACGAATGCAAAACCGTGGAAATCGGTTCGTGCGTTCTGTAGTTATAGCGTCAGGAAGGAAAACCCGACTTATTTTTATATAGTAGATTACGCGATGATATGATACGCTAGAGACCAATAGCTCCTCCAGACATTTTGGTCGTGCCCCTCATTGTCTTGTCTCGCCTGGCAAGAGACTATCAGTAGGCCTAGCACAAGCCGCTAACGTTTTGGTAATCGAAAAACAGACGCAACTCTTTCTTCTTAAAGACATAAGGAAAACAAAGAAAAAGTATCGTTTACTTTTCGATAGGCCAGTAGGCCTAACAAAACATAGGAAGACATAGGAAAAAAAACTATCGTTTACTTTTCGATAGGCCAGTAGGCCTAGCTTTTTGTTCTTTTTCCTATGTCTTTAAGAAAAAAAGTATCGCTTACTTCTCGATTACGTGCTAACGTTTTGGTAAGCGGCTGCTAGTACTTACATAGTGCACTCGTTGAGCACCCGCTTGCAGAACACAGCCAACTCCCGACGCACTTTGAAGTGATCGTGCATCCGCAGCGCTGACAGACTCTTGGTGATCAGCGTCAGCTTCTCACCCGCCATCGAGTACCACTTGCACGAACGCTTCGCCACGTCTTTGTGACTGCTCTCTAGGATAAGCAGATAAGACCAGCGTTAGGGAGCTGAGGTTGGAAAATTGCTAAGGTGCCACTGAATGTTCAACTTTAAAGGAAATAAACAGAATTTAATTTAGTTTGTTTTCAATTGATTTGAAACCAAGGCACAGCAGTGAAGTTTATACTAATTGTAGCCAATTTGTTAAAAAAACAGAACTTAAAATACAAACATAAAATGATTTGATGGTGAACTAAACATTTAAGAAATTGCAAGGCAATATGTGTGATAGGTCCATATAAAAATTAAAGAGCGAGACAAGTTAGAATTATGGACAAGCCCATTTAAAACGTACATTGCCAATCCTCAGCTGTTTCTAAATTACCAAAATCAAATTTGAAAAACAATAAGTTTAGGAATATTATCAAGCACTTTAGATATCGAACAATGTCAATCCCATCGTTTACATTATTTTCTTAAAAGGACAGGCAAAAAAGAGAGACATGTGAGGTAGGTATCAGCAGAAATTTTAAGATATTTGTTGAATTTTAACTCAACAAAATCATAGTTATATTTTGTGTTAATATTGTCAAACACGTTTGGTGATCATTAGTAATCATTACTAGGAGTCAACCACTCAGTGCGCTTATGATTTCTAAGGCCTGCGATTACTAAAATAATACAACAAATGAATGACAGAAAATAAAGTCAACTATGACAGACAACAAACATGTAAACAAACACAGTATTAAATGTTCTAAAATTAACAATTACCCTTACAGCTTACTTCTTTTTTTTCGAGTACTCTTTCATTGTATATTTTGGCAAAATCTCTGGCGGTGACAGAGTCTTTCTTGAGGAGATACTTGTCCTGCATCGCTAGGCACAGAATGCGATGAATTGCCTCTAAAGATGCCTGAAATATGTCACAAATATCATATTTATTATGGAAGTTGCTATTTTGTTAGTCAACAATATTGAAATAGTTTAATTTACCCTTAATAATAATAAATGTGTAGAATTATAAATTAATAGATTTACGAAACGAGAAAAAAATATGAATTATTTGAACCTTCTTTTTTTGGAGAATCCTTTTACGGACTTCCCGGGTGTGTCGGCAACGGCGAGCCATTAGGCTACTCGACCACGGCGACTTTTCGTAGCGATACAGTCATTTACATCATGTACACGCCGACATACTGTCTGATTCATGGGTTAGACTTTTTTTTTCTCGTTGAGGAAATGCTTTACGCATACCAGTCCCCCCAGGTGCGACATGTTATATCCGACCACTGGTCAGTCCACTGGGAAGGCTAACTTAGTGGCCTTCCAACTCAGCGACTCCCTCTTATCGTCCATGGTGGGGGGATCGCGGTGAATGGCATGAAGCCTACTATGCGTCCCCCCAGACGGAGCCCGCCTTACATAGCGGGCAGGAAGCGAGCCTACCCCCTCGTGGGGAGGGCAGCCAGCAGGGGGCGTCAAGCCGTCCCTACTGCCTCTGTTTAGAGTTTGGCTCCAGTCACATGACGTAAATACCTTTCAACAGTATCTTAAACTACTTCTAAGAATCTGTCACCAGTATTATGACAAAAAAAAACTTTAAAGCTTTTATTGTTAATCTCACCACAACAATCGCATGTCCAGGGTTGCTGGTACAGGTGGACACATCCTGAAGCGCTGCAAGCACTCCAGGCAGGATACTGGAGAGCATATCAACCACCTGCACCTCGAGATCGGTGTCTGGGATGTGGTACTTGTCATTGGTGAGCGCCGGATGGATTGATGTGTGTGCCATTACACTATTCAGTGCAGATAGTCTGAAACAAATCAAATGTTTTCCTGGCTATCAAGCAAGTACACAATCCTCGACCAGCTCTGAAAATCTATGAGGAAGGGACTATTTTTAGCAGAGAATGGAAGTCTTGTAGCTGATGATTAAATGATGAATAAATAAAAACAATAAATGTATTTGGACATTATCCTTACACAGCGCAGTCTCGCCCCAAACAAAGCAAAACTTTGTGCAGGAGTTGGAA
The DNA here is from genome assembly GCA_950022985.1 of Udea ferrugalis. Classification (NCBI taxonomy): domain Eukaryota; kingdom Metazoa; phylum Arthropoda; class Insecta; order Lepidoptera; family Crambidae; genus Udea; species Udea ferrugalis. The sequence goes on from OX465525.1 coordinate 15,632,064, forward strand.
ATTTTATGTCTTTTCTATGCTAAGTAAACTAGTTATGGTGATAAATAATTACTAGATGACTAAAGATGACAGAATACCTTAAAGCCTTCATTTTCTCCAGCTTGGCAATATGGACAGACACGAAGATTGCCTGAGCCAGCAAGGGAACTTGAGTCTTTAGCAGCCTCTCTCTATACTGTTTCTCCATATTCAGCATGGACACCGTGAGACACCTCATCACGCTGTGCTTGAGCTCTTCAGGAACTTCAGCAACTGTAGTTATACATTACACATGATCATTTGCACCAGTTAGTTTAAAGCTTCCAGCTTAAAGTTTGAGTACAAGTGTTGAATATTCAATTCATATTATTATTTACTTTCAGTGCATTTATCTTCAGAATGCTAATTTAATGATATAAAATCTGTACATTTTATCTGCTAATAACCTTACCTACTATTAGTTAAACACCAACAGCCTGGTTTTTTACAACATTTTTAACTTAATGACAAGTTAAAAATTGTAGAAAACCTGATTATTAGTAATTAACTTAGTAAAAAATGCAACATCAAAGTTTAAAAACCTATTTGCTATTGGGCCCCAAGTCTGCTAATTTAATAATGCTGCAATTGAACCATAATTGAGTAGATTAAATTTGCTTGCATACTTTATTTGTCTGACCACCCAAAACAATAATATAAGAAAAACTTACTCATTCCAGGTTTGGAGTTATCAAAGACAAGCTGCAGAAGACAAGTCTCGATCTTCATGCACATTTCGAAGCTGTTTACCACCACCTTCTCCAGCACCAGGCGCATGCCGTCTACCAGACGCACTTGCAGCTCAAACCTTTTCCTAATTTAAACAGGAAATATTAAATGAATTATATTAACGCTTTCATCCCCTTCGGTCACTTGTTAACATAGAAATCATATTGTTTCATTCATCATTGTCTGTCTATTTCAATTCCGCGAACACATAGGATGTGTGTGACGTGAAGGCTGGCTTTTAAATAGAACAACTAGAGCATTGTAGCATAGAGTCTAGATAGAAGTACCAGAGGTCTGAGATAAGCAGCAGATTTGTTTGTCAATGTTTTCAAAGGTGACATTGGATTAGATACATTGTAACAACTTACTCCATTTCACTAGATTTGAGGTGAGTGATGAAGGGGAACAGCAGGTACTGCTGCAACTCCTGCACCACCTCCTTCTTCAGCTCAGCTACGCGTGAGACGAACTTAGAGATGCTCTCAGCCGACGGGCATACCATAACAATATCGCATACTGGTTTGATCTTAGAAAACGATTCTTTCAACTCGGCGTTCATCATGATTTCGGCAGTTTTTACCAATTCCGACAATCTATTTGTGCGGCAATAATATGTATTGCGTCTATTTAGCCACAAGTCAACATTTTGCTGTTATAATAAGGAAAATAAGTTTAATTTTCTTGGGATGTTTTTTGCACCATATCGTATTGGTAAAATGCGATTTTCTTTCTGACAGGTGCGTGACAGACTGACTGACTGACAACACAAACGTTTTGTTCAACCAAAAATCTCACGGTATTTTTCTGAAATAAATTAATTTATCGAAGCATTATATTACGAATTATCCTCCACGTGCAATGACAAAACCATTATGCAATCGTTGCTTACTCACCCTAACCCAATAATTTTAAAGAAGTAATTACAATTATATATACAATTATATATAGATTATAACCACACTCAGTTTTATGAAATACAGCCTGGCAAAAAAGTCGTGAAATTAATAGGGGCGCCACCATCGTCGATATGGTCACCCCGTATACTACGACACAAACGGTTTTGATAATTGACTTATTCAAATATTTTTTTTAGAGAGAATGGCTATCTAGTTAGTCGTGGTCCATGAACTAAGTTCACGCCAATAGATACCAATTATTTGAGTCGCGCCAATGCATCACGTGATCCCCTAATCTAGTTCAGTTTTTTCTTATTCTTATAGCGTTTTACCAGGAAAACGCCTTACATTTCTTTAATTCCACATTATTTAGTCGTTTTCTAGAAGTAGTCATACAGACACTTATATAACGGCTTTGCTTTTCCCTCTGGGCTGATAGGTCAGGTAGGAGTGGTAGTCTGTCCACCGGGATACAACAGGTCAATAGGGGGAACCGTTTGGTGGTAAAAATGGAATGGCGGTGGCACCAATACAGTCGATCCCCACCACATACAACCACATTATCAGGACGTTTTTCTACTTCCAAGTAAAGAAATAAAAGAAGAAACTAGCAAAATCATAATATTATAATTTTAATTAAAGTAAAAAAAATCTTCATCCATGGCTTGGCTCGACCCTTCTCCAAAATTCTAACATTCACTTTGTTCCCATAAGTCACTCATGCTGCTATTGTACGGTCACTTCATCTTGCAGGTTTATGATTACCTGTCGATTTGCTCATTTGAAGTTTGTCCGCATTGGTATTATTCCTTCTCTATTTAAATAACGTGTCATCATGATTTTCTCCCATCTTTGGGAGAAATATCCTCAAAAGCTGGCGCAGCCGCTGCCTAAAAAATTTAAATTAAATTTAAAAAATAAAATCAATAAAAAAGTATCAAAATCACTTAGATGTGCTAACTTGACAAATTGTTTTTCGTAAACAAACGTCAAAATAGGTATTCACATTTCAACGTAAAATATCACTCGTTTGTTGATAGTTACTTGACAACTAAGTTAAAACACGCGTGGTTGATTAAATAAAACCACTACATACCAGTGATTTCTGCCGTTCTGGTCTAATCATCGTTTATTTTATGTAAAACTTCCCCAGCGTCGTGCTCGGCTAAACAACGTTTGAATACTTCATTACGACTTCTCTAGTGGCGCTGAGGATTGTTTTTCTCTTGGTCGAAGATTTATCTTGTTTTACACGATTCTTTATTAGTTTAACATAAAGAAAACACCTGAATACATTAATAAACGATCTCCGATAAACAGATTTGACACACCATGTACTAGCTAGACGTGATTGACAAGTGACAGCGGGACTATTGCCAGTGATAATATTTTTTAGTTCCCTTTCAGGACTTTTTTGCCAACCTATACTAGCGACCCGCCCCCGCTTCGCACGGGTGCAATAGGATGTTATTATACAATTGTTACTGTAAAAGCCCGAACTACGGTAAAACCTAAGATTTTCTGGTAAAACCTAAGATTTACCAACTCTTATGGGTAAAATGCCGAACAATTACATGATTAGAGCTTTTACCACCATTCACTTGGTAAATCTTAGGATTTACATCAAAGGCACGGTAAATGTTAAAAAAAACATGTTACTTATTAACTCTTTGTTTGACTCCACAAATCAAACAAACGCTTCTCCTTAAAGTATGATTTCGAACCACGCTGCACGCAGCAGTGCTGCCGCGACACCACTGGTCCCTTTACAATTTCTATAAGCTTATTTGTGATTACATTCCGAGCTAGGCAGCAATGTAGCGGTAGCACTGCTACGCATCAGTGTGGCCCTACCGCTGCGATAAACCAGTTGTGGCACGTCTGCCGCCGCATCTTGTCAACTCAAAGTAAACTAAGGTATCACAACAACAACAACGCATCACCGCGAACAGAGCGACACTGCCGCTTTGGTCGGAATTAGCGCGGCAGGCAGCACTGCTGGGCAGCACCTTAGTGGCAGCACTGCGGCTACAGCACTGCTGCGCGCTGCCCAGTTCGGAATCAAACCTTCAAACGCTCCGAACGAACGAGCCCTTATGCTTCTAAGTAGATAATTTTATGATTGTTATTTTCCTCAATTTTGAAGGTGTTTTAAAAAGACGTTACGCAAAAAATATGAATAAAAATACCAAATTTAAATAATTTGAAATCGGTAAAGATTTTTATAATAAGTTCATTAGTTACTCTCAAATTAATAATACCCACAAAAAATATGTAAGGTTTTGACTGAATTGAATGATCAAGAATTACTCATTGTTTTATTAACAAAACTAACATTTACCAGCTGCCAGTGGCAAATCCTAGCTTATACTAAATTATTATGGTAAAAGCCCGAAAAACACATTTACCATCTCATGGCGGTAAATCCTAAGATTTTCTGGTAAAACCTAACATTGACGTGTATCCGGGCTTTTCAGTAACACATTTACCCCTTCCTCTTGAATCACTCTATCTATTAAAAAAAACTGCATCAAAATCCGTTAGGTACGTAGTTTTAAAGATTTAAGCATACAAAGGTACATAAGGACAGAGAAAGCGACTTTGTTTTATACTATGTAGTGAAGATACGGTTGAGGAAGAGGGTTTAGTTTCGATCTCGCACAGGTTGAATTTTTCAAGTGCCTACCATTCACAGGTCAAATTCCGCTGTCTGATTTGGTCAATCGTGGGCCGATCACTGTGGAGATTCTTGGGGGAGACCTATGCCCCGCAGTGGGCATCGTTCGGCTGACATAAGGATGATGAAATGAAATGAATGCTAATTTTCCTATTTTTTCCTTCAATAACTAATTTTCCTTTATGAACGCGCTAGGATTTCAGGAGCAGCTTTATCGACCAGTATAGCGACATCGATCTCATAGCTGCTTTTGGCTCAAAACGGACCGAACCCTATAAAGGTAGGTAGGTAATTGAATTGACAGCTTGTCAAAGTCAGATGTTTGGTTGCTGTCAAATTACATCGATAGGAGTAAAAATGAAATAATTAAATTAAACTAAACGTTATGTTTTCATAATAATAGAAGTTATTTAATACATCCCAAAATGTTCTCCTTGACGAGGCAACGAGTCCTAAACAAGTGCCTCAAAATTTTGAGGTTAAGTATCGTCGATTTCAGTAACTTGCCTGATATAAAGAACTTGAATGTGGTCAGGACCGTTGAGAAGACTATCGATAACAACACAAGCATCTTTATTGAAAGTCCTATACACGTGAAAGTGCAACCTATCGACGTCAACGACATGAACGCTCATAACAAACTGACCATGACTCTGTACAGTCAAGGTAAAGCGACGAGTGATTTCCAGGTCAAACAGACCTCAAAGCGTTTGGAACTGCTAAACAAGAATGCCTGCTCGGACCGGAACGATGTCTGCTTAATACAAGTGCCGTACCAGCTCAAAGTTCAAGTTACTACCACTGATAATGCCTCAGTTCACATGGCTAAGCTTGAAGGAGAAGAATTTGTCGTCAAGACACAAAAAGGCGCGGTAAAAGTAGCAGATTTGAAAGCGCAGAATATAAAAGTGGAGAGTGCAGAAGGAGAGGTCCACACAGAGGGTAGGTTACAAGCTGCAAATATAGAAATAAAAACTGGGCTTAATTCTGGCATTCAGTGTCACAACATCATGGCAAACTCTTTTAATGTCACCACTCATGCTGGCCCTATTGCTGTAAAGTCTTGCTACAGTGATAAGTCCCATTTTACAACTCTCATGGGCAACATTCGTCTAGATCACCTGCACAGATCTGTTATGATTGATGTTATCCAGCAAGGAAACCTGTACATCACTGGCTTTGCTGGCACTCTACAAGCTTCTTTAAAAAGTGGTGATGTATTTATGCATGCCTCACAACTTCTAGACAAAAGCAGCATTTTTATTCATGAAAAAGGAAAAGTGGAGTTACTGATACATGATATACTCAAGAATTTGCCAGCAACTAATTTAATAGCTGAGAAGATAAAAGTTGATGACAAGATACTGAAGCTTGGAAGGTTCATGGATGATACCCATCCGAAGCGGTTTCGGTTCGAAGGGGAGCCGCAGAATGAGCTGCACATAGTCTGTAAGAATGGCTCAATTGAGTTGAAAGAGACAAATGCTCCTTTTATTGTGTAACTTATATGTTTCGCAGTCTGTTATATGATAATATGAACCTTCAACAGTATACAAAGTATTATCATTGCTGTTGTGTATGGAAGAACTACATGTGAGCATTGTTATATTTTAAATATGAATGGATATTATTTAATTTGATTTATTAAATATATTATAAGTATTTTATCAGGTTTTGCTCATGAATATGGTTCAGTAGTATCCAAAAATCACCAACATTGCCAATCTGATGCATATCCAATGCATGCAGTTAATGAAAGGGATCACTCATCTCTGGCATTTTACTTGAAATATATTATGATAAATGAATATATTATATTCTACTGTATGTAGTAGATGTAATACATTGTTTATATCTTACTAATGTATTTGTGGATTTAGATAATTTGTTTTGAAGCTGTTATTAAATCTAATCACCTTGTTGTGTCTTCCTTGTACTGTAACTGTTAATTAGTGACAAGAAATTGATACTAAATGGATCTTTCATTATAATTACATTAACTTAAAAGTATCTATAATAAATTTGTATTTGCAGTTTTATGAATTTGTATTTAAACTTTAGGTGATAATGCATTTATAATAGATTTATTAGCTCAGTCAATTAGTGTGTTTTCTGATTTAATCTTAACATTGATTACTTCAAAGATTTATTTTTGTAGTTCCTAATACTTTAGATCAATTTGCTTTTGTGATAGATACATTTCTGTAATGCTAGTCTTTTATCTTAGAGAAAAATTATGTTTAGACATTCTAAATATAACTTGATCTAATATTGTTACCTCTGAAAGTGTTTAGATAAAAGATAAATTGTTAAAAGTTTTATTATTAAAATAATGTCACAATAAACATGCATATTTTTGTAACTACACACACAGTGATTCCAATACCTAACTTAGGCCCAATGATAATTTAGCCTGACCACTAGGGGTTCCTGTTCGATTCCCACTCAGGACAAACATCAATGTGATTATGTAACATTTTGTTTTTCCTGTTTTGGTTGTAGGTATGTTAGGTCTATAATTTTATTTCGCTAGCCCATTAACAAAATATCATTATTCTATTTTTGCGTGTAATGCTACTCCCAGGTTTACGGGACTTACGAAATAAAGTCAATTTGAGACTTGTGAACGTGTTTTCACCTTGAGACACCCAATAATGCCAATCTCGTACAACAACTGGCAATAGTTTCATCATAATTGACTTTCATCAGAAGAGCGATCGATAGGTGTGATACTACACCTAAAACTTAAGTACTGCATTTATGGACTTTTGATTATGTTAGGCGTTAGTAATTATGCGCTTTTAGCACCTAATTGATTCTCAGCCTTATTTGTTTATGTATTTTTTAAATTGTCACAGTTAATTGGGTGCAAAGATGAATGGATATCGACGCCGGCGACGCGCCGATAACGAGGCAGTTTATATGCCGAGGCGAGCTGCGCGCGCGTCAGTCGCTTCTCGCCGTCGCCATGCCGGCCTGTGCACCCGAGTACAGCCGCCTAGCGCGCTCCAACACAGAACTAGTCTTTTCGCCGCGGGTCAAAAGATGCTCGCATCAGCCACCGCCCTTCACGGCTTTACGGCGGTCGTTTTCATCGACCTTTTCGCTCATACCTGAGGAACGCGCCGTCTCGCCGGAGCGTCCTCCGCCGCTACCACGACTTATTCGAATCCTTACGTGGGGACCCCGCCTCTGCTTAAGGCCACTCTTCGCGTTGCTCAGCTTTATTTCACATCCGGCATGGAAACAGATTTTGGTGGTGTTACCAACCCTTTGGATCGCAGCTTCGCTGTTCATATTTTGGAAGTGCATTCAGTGCCCTCTTGGATTGCTGAAGATGTTCGGTCGCGCTCTTAGCTCGAAGAATCCTAACAAGCCCCGCACCGTACTCATCAGTGGAGGGAGTTCCGTTCAAGCCTTGCACCTAGCGAGAAACTTCCACTCGGCTGGCGCTCGAGTGGTTGCTTTTGAGATAGAAGGGCAATTCGCACTGTTAAAGTATTCAGCCGCCGTAAATAGGTTTTACACAGTGCCCAGACCAAATCCCGCAGATCCTCTAGCATATGCGAGGGCATTGAAGGAAATAGTTGACAGAGAATCTGCAGTGTTCTACGTCCCAGTAAGTTCCACTACCCCAGCCTACTACGACGCCCTTGCAAAACCGCACTTGGAAGTGGTAGGCTGTCAGTGCTTCGTGCCATGTGCTCGCGACGTGGTCGCCTTGGACGACCCATTGGAATTGATACGAGTGTGTCGAGCTGCCGGCTTACCGACGCCGCAGTTTTCTGTTGTCACTAGTGAAGAAGACGTTCGGCTATGGTATGAGAGTGGAGCGGCAAAAGAAGGCCGCCATTTTATCGCAAGTGCTGGAGCGCGCGGAGCAAGAGATCGTCTACGGTTTGTCATGCCTGAAGAAAGAGGCCACTTCAGATTCCCACGTGAAATCAGCGTCGAGAAACCTTGGGTGATAGTAAAGGAGCCTAAAGGAGAGAGGATTGTGACTTGTACTACATTGAAGGAGTCACGTGCTGTCAACAACGTGACATGCCGTGTGGACTCCGTGCGAAAAGGTTTAGTGCCGCAAAAAGACGAGGAGGCCGATGCCTGGGTACAACGATTTGTATCTCATTTGGCACCGGCGAGGCCAATGACCGGCCATGTGTCCTTCAGGCTCGTTCGAGAAGAATGTACCACGAATGGACATGGCAACAGGCTAGTTGCTATCGGCGCACGTGTTGGAGTGTCGCTGCCGTATCTCTGCCAAGGGCCTACTCGTTGTGGCCACACAGCAACAGTCGGGAAGCTGTTGGATACTGTGCTGGACACGAGAGAGGCTCTCTTCACATTCTGGGATCCCCTGCCGTACTGTGCGTACTATCAGTCCCGGACGCCTGATGACAGGCGGGCGCCGCCTCCGGAGCCGTGCAAGACACCTCCGAATGTGCCTCTTTGAGGACCATTGTCGCTCAACAGTTTGAGTTATTTATTAAGACACTCAAGTACCTGAAGTGTGCGTGAGTGGGAGTTACGCTCCGTGAGTGCCATATCTAAGTGCCACGCTCTCGTCTGTTGTTCTTTGACCTGCGTGAATGACAAGTAGAACAGTTAAGGGTCGGGGGACGATATGACATGTTTGTAACTACTAAGTAGATATTATTATAAGTACCTACATAAATGTTATTGTAGACGTTATGTTTTCTTTACTACATTAAAGAAATAAAATTATGGTCGATTAAAAACTTTTTTATTTTATCTCATGTACGAGCGGTTGTAACACAAAGGCTTTAAAAATCTGCACGGGCACAAAAGTTCAGTTGTTTGTATACTTTTCCTGTGTGTAGGTAACACAGGAAACGTTCATTTCCTTACCTTAAATCACATTACAGACAAGATATAGGATGCAATAACGGAGTCTCATGTTCATTGTACTTATATCAATATCGTACCTTCATAATTCCATTTTATATAAATTAGGTTCCCCCTTAGCGAATATTATACCTACTTGCCTAATCGGAGGTTCGGTCGCTGTCAGAAACAGCTTCGTTATGCCCCTACACTTGCGACCGCTAGGTCGTGATGATTGAATGATGCCTTTATCTCATTGCACTTTAAACGTTATTGATAACAGGTCAATTAAGTACTTAACTACTTGTATGTTTGTACATAGCTCAGCTCTACAATTTAGGGTTTTTGTGAAATTGGAAGTGCAATGTTATATTATATGGTTTCGATTTAGGGAAATCATTCTGCAACGGCGCGTATGAATAACGATTTTATTTTTAATAATTGTTTTAATAATATTTGAATGTCAAGATTAATTAACATTTTGGACCTGACCTCAATCGTAAGTAATCGTAACGTAACGAGTATTCGACAACTCGTAGATACCTACATTCAAATCCTATGTACAGTCAACGGCACATTAGGCTACCCATTTCTGCTTTTTATCTCGCCAAATGACGTTATTTTGCAATAGAGCAGGGAGGACTGACCAGAAATGGGTAGCGTGATGTGCCATTGACCGTACACGCTTGTGGAAGCAAGTAATTCATAGATAAAGGTGTACACTGTAAGTCCTACCTTGTCGTGGTACTCTTTGGTACCTACTCACGTTTATTACATTGAACTGTGTAGATATTTTTTACATTTTAATACCTAGATGTGATGGTTTTGAATAAAATTGGGTTCTTGGCCTACGTTAATCTGTAGAGTTGAATTAAATTCCGTTGCAATTGGACTTTTGAACACTGGGTGAGTCAAAACGTGATTGCGGTAGGTATCTAGTTGGTATTTAGTATTGATTTAGTTAATAAAGTTCATTCAAAAACGTCACAAGAGAAAGAGTAGGTATGGATGGACACTTGCTCTAAGTTATGTAACAAGTAACATTCTGTAATATAAGAAAGGGGTAGCCTTACAACGCTTTTCAATTCTATTTTTACCAGCATAAATCGGTATTACTCTGATTATTATGTGCTTCTACCTAGCTAGTCAGTGTTTACAAGCTAACTAGATGTTTGTGGACACACGATATCTGAAACGAAACATATTATTGTAAGTCGTAGTGCACTTGGGGAGATAGTGCTTATCATCGTCCGGGTCAAGCTGTGACCGGCCAAAGATCGCACCTTTCTCACTCGGTCCTCGTGGAAAAATATTTGCCTTTCGTATAAAAATCAGGATTCGGACGACCACTCATCAATTATAGCTCTCACTCTGGCTCTCACCATTTAGATATGACAGTATTCATAAAGCGTGTGTAGAAACACTAGCCTAACTGCTCATATTTTTGATTCTACTTCATGTAAGATGATTCTGATATTATGGGGACTACTTAACAGTACATTGTGCTCCAGCATCGGGAACATTCGCGTGTAACGTATCGGTACAGATTCTACCGTTCCATCAGTAAGGGAGGAGAACCGAGCACTGCAATGCGCACCTTGTCATCATACAATGTCTGAATATCTTGATACGACTTGTATCATCATCATCATCATCAAAGGTGTGAATGCTCGCAAATTCAATTTCAAATTGATATTGTGTGTTTATTTATTCATTAGATCCAACAAGACTTACACTTATACAATCATCCAGGATTCCAAAGGAGAACAACCACGTCTCGCACAAAATATACCCAAAAATGAAAGTGCCGGCCAGACGAAAATTATACTGGATTCTTATTGAAAATTACGCCCTGAGGATTTCTTACTAGGACAGCAACCATCTACAATTAACCCTTAGACTGCTATTTCCGTTTGAAATTCTAATAATAACATTAATTCTCTGAATAAATTAATTAATGGATTTCAGCTTGTGAGGTGTCGTTAGATTCGTCTTTACTGTGAGAGTAACACTGGGTATATCAAAATAAAAAAAAAACAAAATGGCGGATTTTCGGCGCTGAAGTCAATGTTTTCACGCTCTGCAGCCTGAACGACTAGGCGGATTTTGGCTGGAGGGGTTAGATTCGAATTTACTGTGAGAGTGAGTCCAGGTATGTAAAAATAATACCTTTTTTCAATTTCTTTCATTTATATATTTTCTTAGTTTTATGTACCCAGTGTTACTCTTACAGTAAATCCAAATCAGATGACACCTCTACAGCTAAAATCCACCATGCCGTTCAGGCTGCAGAGCGTAAAAACATTGAATTTAGCGCCAAAAAATCCGCCATTTTGTTTTTTTTTATTTTGGTATACCCAGTGTTACCTTGACATAAAGACGAATCTAACGACACCTCACAAGGTGAAATCCGTTCATCCATTAATCCTGGGAAACAATAATATTTCTTTAATTTGAAACTCAAGTAGCAGTCTAAGGGTTAATTGTAGACGGTTCTTGTGCTATAAAGAAACTTTCAGGGCGTCATTTTCAATAGGATGCCAGTATTATTTTTGTCTGGCCGGCACTTTCGTTTCTGGGTACGAAATGGTTGTTCTCCTTTCAACAAGAATAATGCTACATGAAGCCTCACTTATAGGTAACAACGCAACGCAACTATAAAAGAATGAGTTACAATTTTTGTGTTATGATATTCCAGAAATATCTAATCTGTTCACCACGGTCATCTTAGTTGCACGTACCCACCCTTGCAATACATGATGTGCATGATTCAATTAATGTTAAAAACAGTTTGATAAGGCGAAATGTGTTATTTATCTTATAACTGGGCTCGGCAGCTCAGTGGAGTGCGCGTGGTGTGGCGATGAAATAGATAGGTGTTACTAAGCTTCAGAATCAGAATCTCATGAAATATATTAGGTACTGACACTTTCATGAGACAATGTTTGTACAGCGTAAAAAGTTTGTTTGTGTGAATGTGCCGTGTTGCTCTTACACGTTAAAAGTGCTGGATGGATTTGAATGAAACTTTAATAATAATATAGCTTATGCATCTGAATAGCACCTATGTGCTAGCTTATGCTACAATTTATAAAGATACATTAGTTTTTTTTTCTAACCGAAGACCACGCGGAGGAAGTCGAGGCGGCCGCTAGTCATTTGTATTTTTGAAATGTACTCGTTGGTTTCCTACTTATTAGCAAACAGATATTTACCAGTAGAAGACATATGGAAGCAAGAAGTATAAGTTGTTAACTAATTAGGTGTACGTCACGTGAGCAACGTTTATCAGTGTGACCCGGTTCCTCATGCAGACGGTCAACGACGCAGCGTAGGTGTCTACAGGGCTACAGGGTTGGAGATTAGGTTCTTAAAAATATAATTAAAGTACCTATGAAGGAAAGAAAATATTAAGCTTACTTTTGTATATCCTAATACAAAAGTAAGCTTTCATGCGAGAGTCGCTCTGCCGCTGTAGCTGTAGCCGAAATAGGCTTTGTTTCTTTAATGTCTGTAGTTCTCAAGATGAATTTTAAAATCTGCTCTATTTTCAAATCTCATTTTTATAAACAGTTACTTAACTTGAAAAATAAACAGCCCAAAATCCAAAAGAAAAACCAAAGCCTTCCTGTCCATCTGCTTTTTTTCGCGGTATATGTTAGGTAGCATTATCAATTAAGTATCTACTCGTAACTTCACTGACTTCAGGTCTCGGTCGTAGCTTAGTGGTGAGAGCAGCTTCTTGATTTGCGGAAAGACGCAGCACTGAATCCTGCCTGAAACATAGACTGGATGAAATTTTCTGTTAATTCTATCTTTGATTTTTATTTAGTTTTGCGCTCTCAATGTGTGACCCACTTAGAATAATATTCTAAGGTGACACACTTTCCCCTGAATTAACAAACGTCAATCAACGTTAAGCACGTCTTCAAACTTATACCATGACGTAAAATGTCAATGGAACTAAAAAGGACAACTGTACTTGTGAGGGACGCTCAACTTGGATTTGCGTTTGTGAATTTGGGGGTAAGGCACTAAGGTCATTTAATGGTCACTGACTCATCGCTTTGTTCCAGTCTACAGTGCAAATAGGTACCTGCTTGAAAATAGACGAACGAATAGACTCAGAGCTGATATCTTTAGTATTCAATATAAACATCCGCAACTTAATTTTTTGGATTGAGGTTAATTGATGGCCTTGTCCTCAACTCCTTTTATTTAAAGCTAATTCTAGGAAACAGATATCGTGTGCATATTCCTACACATGAAGCCTGGAGTAGGTAATCACACGTTCGAATCGGTTGTAGAGCTGCAATTCCCGTTTGCTTGCATTGTCTAGACGATATCGCAATTGCGCCCCGATTCCTAACATGTGGCACGCACGCCGCCGTGAGCACCGTATTTGTCTATTTGCGCTCAAAACTACATTCAAATTATTCTGCCTTTGATTTTACAAAAGTAACAATCCTATCATGTAGGAACGGTCGTCGCTGCATAATCTATGGTCTCTATAACTAATATTACTAGTAGACTTTGTGGACTTTTACATCTCACTAGCTAAGTAGAGATGCTTGCATGCGTAGATGCAGTGGAGGGGCGCGTCATTTCAGCTTAGACGATCTCGACCTGCTGCCTTAAAAAAATGTAATTAATCATAATAAAAAGAATGATAAATACAATATCTAATTATGAAGTAGTAAGAATGTAACTCGTTCATAAAACAACTATTGTTACACAAGAAATTAGCTTGGTAAAATGTAAGTAGAGTCACGGTTTTTTAGGTTATCTATGCTTTCCAGCAGTCTGATTATGAACGGAATAAATTTAGATAATAAGAAGGTAAAATTATGAAAACTTCAATAGCTAACTCAGTAGATAAGTAGGTAGGTATCTGCAGAAATGAACTAGATTTAGAATACGTAACAATCGTAGATTATGATGTTAATAAGCATTCGTTTTTGCTCAAATAAAACGAATCAACCTTGGTTTGTGAGTAGCTAAGTGGTTGAATATTTATGTTGTTAAAATAACATGAAATACCTACTTCGGCTACAAAGGTTTAGTTTCGTTAGGCATTGTGTCATCAATAAGTCTATTATTGTAAGAAAGAACTAACTAAAGCAGATTCTATTTAGACTAATTTAGTCACTGTGACCCTAAAACTTCAGCATGGAAATATAATAATAAAATTATCTGTATGATTCAAGTAATTTGCTTACCAAATAAAACGCTGCTTCGATTTAGAATTAGCCATGTTTGCTGTAGAAACATCCGGACTTAATTTTAGGTAGGCTTATTATTCTTGGTTATGTAAATGTCATCGTTCTAGTAAAGTGTTTACCCTTATTTAACAACTATTTGGACTTCTTTATTTACAAATAAGTAAAGATCACAACGAACTATGGGTGCCAAAGACTGAATACAGATATTTTTTAATATTCAAATAAAAGTTACGTTCACCCGACACCGTACTATATAACTAAAGTCTGTCAAAGTAATATTTTTCCTAGATGGGGACAGAACCTACGAGCCGCAGATTATCAGGCACTACTCACGCACACCAGTCAATGAAATTAACTTTGTTATTGTTAATATATCGTGTTGACAGGAAGCAATACTAATATTTACATAAGTTATAGTTTTTTACTTGATATTACTCCAGATAAAAAATGGTGCGTAGAAATATGAAACAATACGCAGTATCAAGGTTGCAATGTAGACGCATTGTAGACGTCGATTAGACGTTATCAGCAATAACTGTTTTATTTTTATCTGAACACATTAATCTTTACCAATATTATGAAAAATATTAACTCATTCGAGGAAACAATATAGGGAAGACAAAACACTGATAATTAGTGATAAAATGCCTAACATTTTATGTAACGACCCGATTTCCAATCAATATACAAAAATCAAGGTCTTTAGTTGGGAAAAATAAATACAATACCTTAAAATACGGTTTTTATTTAAGCCCATTTAACTCAACTTACAACAATACAAGTCTTATTGGTTTAAAAGTGGTACATCGTTGATGATATCAATTATAATTTTGTAGCACAGCACATTCATACATTGTATTCCAAATCGTCAACAAAGATTTGTACCTACTGGTTTCTAAATCAAACCCGCAAATCCTTGACCAAGGTGCAAAACTTTCATTTAAAAAGATTAAAACAAGTTAGTCTAGCACGTCTGGTCCAAATTCGAATTTGAAAGCAAAGTATCAAAACGCAAATAATTTTTGAAACAGTAAGTAATGTCTCGTTTACATTTTGTTAGCTGGGCTTATCCGTTATCAACATTATCATTTGATATGAGCTAATCGATGCTTTTAACAGACATCAATAATGTCTATATTGTATTCCGCATTATACATTTTGTTGACCTGAAATATCCAAATACCTGCCAGAAATTAAAATTAGCACAAAAATCCATAAAAACTTTAGGTTATTAAACTAGTCTCAATACATTTAAAGCATAAAACCACACGACTATATTTCAAAGGGGGTAGCCAGAGACACGATGACTGTTGCCTTCATGGTGAACGGAACATTCATAAGACCACACTTTCTCGATCGAATATCCCTATCACGAGTTAGAACCAGAGAGAAGAGCTCCACACGAAAAAGCCACGAAGAGCTCCTTATTCTGCAATGGGTAAAGGTTTTGCTAAGAACACCGAAGGCGATGGGTTCGATTGCCATCCTCACCCAGAAAAGTATTCATGCACAAACATTTGATAACTGTACCTTTGTAACTGTGCAACCGTTATTCTGATCAACCGTTATTCACATTCAGATTCATTCAAATCCATTAAGTAGTTTTTTTTCGTGAAAGAGCAACACGGCATATCCACACACAAACTTTCACATTTATAATATTGGTAGGATATCATATTAAAATAGGCAGTTAATATACTATTTGCGTCAAAAGAGTTTTAAAAGATGTACTTATGTTTTTTTCTATGTTTGTTTAGGTTTACAAGAGATTTCCCTATATGAGGAGCATTTTCTTGAGATACATTGACACAATCAGTCAAGCAAATAAACTCCACCGGTTATCGCCCACCGTGCCCGCGCGAGCACGCTGCGGCCGTGTGTCTCTATTCAATTTATTTGCTTTTCCTTTACGTAATATTCCATTCGTACCGCCAGAATAATTACCTAAGTCTTGTCCAACCGTGTAGGGTTGTGTGTCTTGTTGAGAGATACGTTTGTCCTACTGGGAAGCAAACCCACATACTTGCAAATTCATGTTCCCTAACCATTGCATCAACGGGTTATAGTCAATAAATACATCATATTAAATCTTATAAATACATAGTCTTGGATATTATTGTACCTTTTATACAACCATAAAAATCATGAAGTATTGTTGTTATTAATATTGTCTAAAATAAGTACCTCAGTAATAATCTGTATTGCACAAACTCTTCTTGTCAATAGGAAAAACAGGCTCTTGACGGCGGGTGTAGTTTATTTCGTTAAGAACAGCTGATATTCTATATTGTACATTAACAAAGAATAATAAAGGAAAATGCTTTTATTACTAATACACAAATTAGGCGGCTTTATTGCTATTACCGATGGAACCTTATTGTTTTTATTTTTTTTTAAGTTTTTTGTTAATTCGATAGTACTGTAGATCGTTCAACTTGAATAATCAATAGGTTTTTAAACTGGGTTTTTTAGTGTTTATATGTTGAATAATCAAATCTTGTTTTTGGGAGACTGTAAATGGCACACCCCTAAGTTTTAACCCTCAGCGCAGTCGTCGGCATCAGACGTCCAAAGTTCGATTTCCGCCGCGACCAGACGCCACGACCTAATTATTGTCTCAGTAATTACGAATACAAGTACAGTGATCAAATAAAATCACGCACCCGGACGAAGGTGCCGTATCAAATAAGTAGTTGAAAATGAGAAAAACAAAGTTTTTTATAGTTACTTTATTTGAGAGGTAGTCGACTAAAGAGGCTGTCTGAAATGCAAATGTACAAAAAAATTTAATATAAGTTAAATAAGAAAGTTATCATTCGGAAATTGTGCCTTTTAGGATAATTTTCTTCCTAGTTGAATCCCGCCATCGTAATAAGTAGGTACTTATTGATGACTAGAATAGATAGTATGTCAGTTTCTCCTTACAGAGATATTGATTAATATCATAATTTGTTTACCAGTATCGCAACTGAGACACATTGTTTCATAACAGAAGGATTAAAATATAAGCACGGTGTTTAAGGACCATAATAATAGGGCTCGGTAGTAAGTAACCAGCGTTAGGCTTCCTTAGTGACGGTGACATCCTGCTGAGCATGACCCTTCTGACTAATGTCAGCATGACACACGGCAGTGCATCTCGTTCTTCATTAAATTAATTAATGTTTTACCTTATGCTGTGTAGTCGTATTTAATTTGTATCTATTGTGAAATGTTTCTGTTTTCTGGCACTCCTGTTTAATGTGGGGTTGGAAAATTTGACAATTAATGTTTTTTATCCCCATTCCTACTTTATACCATTAATATTATAAACTAGCGACCCACCCCGGCTTCGCCCGGGTGCAATGGTATGTTATTAAACACATAAACCTTCCTCTTCAATCACTCTAGCTATTAAAAAAAACTGCATCAAAATCCGTTGCGTAGTTTTAAAGATTTAAGCATACATAGGGATATAGGGACAGAGAAAGCGACTTTGTTTTATACTATGTAGTGATGCGAAAGTTTCTATGTGTGGATGGATGTGCTGCCGTGTTGCTATTTCACGTAAAAACTACTGTATGGATTTTAATGAAACTTTACAATAGCGTATGCATCTGAATAGGACATAGGCTACAATTTTTATTTGTAGGTGTGTACTTAGATTTACTGAGTGACTGTGAAATTATAATGCTCATAACGCTGTTTGTGTGGCTGTAACTTGCTACGGCGTAGCACTGTAGCAGTAAAAGTTTGCGCCGTAGTACTAGTATGTATGTTTGTTGTTTGTTCTGGATTTTTCAACACAAGAGAAACTTTGTGAGGTTTGTGTTTGATGTTGCTTCATATTAATTTATTAATTTACATTTTATTCTCTAACAATAAACTTCAGCAAATAATATTTCTTACTGACCGTATGCTTCCAACTATCGTAAGAGCATAATGTTTAATTACGTTCATAAATTAAAACTACTTACAGATAACTTAGCACCGTAGATAATTGGGTTCGTTACGGCAATCGCGGAGAGGTGGTGACCCGGGTCTAGTATGCGAATCTTAAGGTACAGTTGTACAGTTTTTTCAATGAAGAAATGTTCGCAGTAGACTCGTTTAGCCCTGTGGTTATGATATTCGGTTAGACTCAAAACCTTGCTGGTTAGATTCCTGCTTCAGCACAAATGTTTGCTGACTTAACAGATATTTGTGCGTCGTTCGGATATGTGTGCTAGTAAGTATTTATGTTGTTTCCGGTTTGCTCAGAATGTATAAATGGGGTTCGGCATTACTAGATCGAACCTGCGCGATTGGTATTGCTTTCTCAGCAATTGTAAATGAAAAACTATACTGTTCGCTTACCTTATAAGAGTAATACTTAATCACGCGGTATCTACCCAGTTTCAAGTAAAGCCGAACACATTTGTTCGGCTGTTCGGTAAAACAATGGTTTTATGACCCACTTGAAGGTATTGTTCACAGCCATTTAAATTAAATGCAATAAGGTGGATAATTGCTTGAACAAATATAGCTTGGTCACTTAGTTGGGGTGCCTGTGCTGACTTAAATCTTTTGTAATTATTTTGATGACATCATTTAAAAATAAACTTACCAACTATTACTACAGCGGTAAAAAGTTGGATGTTTAACCTTAATTTACTTACATCTTTATCTCAACAGATTTAGTATCTTCTCACGAAAAGCAATATTGCTTCAACCTCTGATCCATAATGTAACATTTTTGTTCATGCTCAAAGTGCAATAACCACTGAGAGTTCAATGAAAATTATCGGGAAGTGAGACATGAATCAGCTGGTTCGGCTGTACCAAATCCAAACACTTATGTACCCACTCGTAAGTTTAATTAACTAAGTAATGTAGCCGCTGATATGGGAGGGAATATTCCGCTCGGTAATTGGCAGGATGTCAAAGCTGATATCGACGGACGGGACGTGTCTGGCTTCACGTCTGCTTCAGATATTAACTAATGCCATTGACGTGCAGGTAGTATATAAATATACTTACCAACTATTACTACCGCTAAAAAAGTTAGGACAGTGAACCTTAGTTTAAATTCAAATCGTAACATCTTTATCTCTTTTTCTAAAAACAGATCAAGTATCTTTTCATAAAAAGTAATTTTGCTTCGACCTCTGGTCCATAATGTAACATTTTTATTAATGTTCAAAACGTATTAAGTACCTAGTTAGTTCAACAACCACAAGATAGAGAAGAACACATATCTAACTGTTTTTAATGTTCAAAGAAAATATCCGGCATAGTGAGACATGAATCAGCTGGTTCGGCTGTACCAAATCCATATACTTATTGTATAAATTTGAGAAAACGGAACACACCTTTACGTACAAACTATGAAGAGCGAAACGCAGACAGCCAAGCATGACGTTCCGTTTCGCACGTCAATTTTGTTATGTCTTTTCGCGCCATTTTTGTAAAGTTTGTTAGTTAAGTTTTTTTAATCTGTCATTATATTTCTCCCTTCTAAAATTTACACAAGATTAAATTGATTTTCATTTAAACTACCTACCTGGATTTATCCTCGACACTTATGTACCGACTCGTAAGTTTAATTAACTAAGTAATGTACTTGTCGCCGCTGATATGGGAGGGAATATTCCGCTCAGTAATTGGCAGGATGTCAAAGCTGATATCGACACGGACGGGACGTGTCTGGCTTCACGTCTGCTTCAGATATTAATTAATGCTTTAATCTAAAATTGCAATAGGCCAGTAGAAATCGACACTAAAAAACCCTAAATTCGCAAAGCACGATGTAGTGCTGCATTTTTGGTATGTTGTTTGGATCAGTTAGGGTGATGTAAATCCCAATTTGCAACTTCGAAAAAGTTGTGCTCGCTGCGCACCGCGTGATAAACTGAGAAACATTTGGGACATTTTTCACTTTTTGCTCTAAAAGTCATAAACTATGCGCTTCCGACAAGTAACGTTCACTACACATTTGTGTAGTGTTTAGTTGATGGGAGTTTTAGCCAGTTTACACTGTTACCGCCTTCACCGCGTGGAGGTACTCCCAGCTTATGTTTTGATATGCATATTGTGAGTGATTCATGTAAAAATGTCGGTTTCACCGGGAGTCTGCTTTGTGTGTCGGCTGACATTCAAGGAAGGTGACAGTACAGTGGTAATTGTAAGAAAACGTGGCATTAATTTCAATATTGCGGGAAAAACGAACCATCTTTGAATAGCTACAGTTTAGTCGTTATAAGGTTTAGAGAGCTGCAATTAGGCTCAAATTGTTGCAAATTTAATAACCTTCATTTGTGTAGTGAACTTTACTTGTCAAAAACGCATAGTTTATGACTTTTAGAGCAAAAAGTGAAAAAAGTTTAAAATTTTCGCAGTTTATCACGTGGTGCGCAGCGAGCACAACTTTTTCTAAGTTGCAAATTGGGATTTACATCACCCTAACTGATCCAAACAACATACCAAAAATGCAGCACTACATCGTGCTTGGCGAATTTAATGTTTATATCCACTGGCCTACAAGGTTTCGAAACATAGAGAGAAGTAACTGGTTGACTTCTGAATAGAACAACACATAACAAAAAAAAACTTTTACAAAATAAACATTCAGAAACGTAACTTTTTCGTTTGAGTTTGAAGGACTGAAAAGCAAATGATATATGTATATACATATATTTTAAGTCTTCGTTTAAGTAAGCGTTCGGGAAGCTCCGGCATATATTCGCGTCCGAAATTCCTCAGTGTCTCAAGACGAAAGTCTTTGACCAGTGTGTGTTGCCAATAATGACATATGGGAGTGAGACGTGGTCGTTTACTATGGGTCTCATAAGAAGGCTCAAAGTCACCCAGCGAGCAATGGAGAGAGCGATTCTTGGTATTTCCCTGCTTGATCGAATCAGAAATGATGAGATCCGCAGGAGAACTAAGACAACCGACATCGCTCGAAGGATTGCATCGCTGAAGTGGCAGTGGGCGGGACACATAGCGCGGAGAACCGAGGGCCGTTGGGGCGGAAAGGTTCTCGAATGGCGACCGCGTACCGGACGACGTTCCGTGGGCAGGCCCTCCACAAGGTGGACCGACGATCTGGTCAAGGTCGCGGGAAGCCGCTGGATGCGGACAGCGCAGGACCGATCGTTGTGGAGATCTTTGGGGGAGGCCTATGCCCAGCAGTGGGCGTCGTTCGGCTGATATGATGATATTTTAAGTCTTAAGTATTTTGTACAGTAAAATAGAACATACAAAATCAAGATAAATATTGAACGAGATAATTTTAACGCGTAAAAAGCGCAAGCTGTGCGTACGTCAGGTTCGTAGCCTGTAAAAGATGTGGTCTCGGCTTACCTTGACAGAAAATAGGCATAATTTGGCATAATGATGTAAATTTATTTATAAAAATTGATAAGTGTTCATTAGTCTCGGTAAAACTAGGGATCGGCTAGACTGATTTGGCTTATTTTGGTTTTTGAATATTTGTGAAGGTCCAGGTTTAAAAGGTGAGTAAACATGAGAAAATGCTAGGAATATCGAGATAAACAAGAGTTTAGTTTTCTTTCAGCAACCATTTCTAGATGTTTGACAACAGAATAATGTCTGTCGGGACAGCTAGTCTTATACAAAATCACGATACGAGTGAACGTAGACCTCCTTTTACTATATATAAGTAAGTAATTTCCGTAAAACTTGGACTTTACACCCTGAACTGATGCTTAACTTTTAATCACGCTGACACGTGCAGTTTGGTGTGATTCGTATTTAAAGCAACCCAACACGTGAGTAATTGCCTATATTTCTGTTTCAATACTACAATTATTACGATAAGTAAGATACTAGATATATGTTTACTTGCGATAGGTAAATTTATTTTTAATAGGAAACTTATGATAAGAATACTGTTAGTACTGTTACGCAGTTATTTGGTACCGGATCTATCTGTAAACTAGTAACTGTATTAATGCGTTACGTAATATAGCATAATATAGTGTAATAGATTACACATACTGGTAAAAACATCATTAAATCGCATTATGTCATTGGTTTGACTTTAGGTTAAATAATAACTATGTGAAACACCGATGTTTAATCCGATCTTGGTGCTCGCTTACTTCATGAAAGGAACCCCTGATATTATTGTAATATGATCTTTAACTTAACACGCTAGGTAAAGTATTACTAACAATTATTTAATGAATATGTGCACACGTGTACCTAAAACTGTTCCAGGAGTTCATTAAGTACTTACTTCAAATCAAATTCAAAATAGACCTGTTTCAAGAACTTTTAAATACTTTGAAGCTCTGAAAAATAGACTTATTTTCTTAAGTAAAATACAGCATATTCCAAGCGTAATGTAACTCTACCAAGTCCCTGCCGGCCTGTCAGAAAGTAGTTTCTGTACGCTTTTTACTGCCGGTTCAAGAAACTCGGCAGTTACATTATTTTTAACATGTTCTTTACAATAATGCGTGCGAAAACTACAATAGTCATGTTTCGAAAATAGATTATTGCTTACCATGAGTGTGGAAAAAGATGCCCGTGGCGGAGTTGTGACAGTGATCGGCGACGTTTGCTGTTGTAAAGCAACACACGCCGCGTCGGAAATGGGCTGGGTGGCCACCCGACCGAAAATTTAGTCATGTGTATTTTGGGCATCTCCGTGCTTCGGAAGGCACGTAAGCAGTTGATCCCGGTTGACGTCGTCAACCGCGTTGCTTGCGTTGAGTCGGAGGCCTTAGAGCGGCTTGATAACATCTGAAATTAAGGTTGCTCACTAAACTTACACCCCTCCAACAATCCGCACTGAGTATGGCTCGTTCCACCTCATAGTTGAGGTGAGGCATGTGGCCAGCAGTGGAAAGTATATAGGCCGTTTATGTTATATGTTATGTATGAGTGTGAACACAGCCGCAGTTATTTGCTATGTAATTATGCAACATCAGAAGTAATTAAGTAGTTTAAACCAGGTTCAGGGGTTAATGTGTCTAAAGTCCAGAGATAACTGCGCTGATCGAATTTGCCTATGTCCGGGACACTTATCAGTGCATTGCTTTGGTTCAGACGGCTAAATCTTCAATATTTTGCTACTTAATAAATATGAATATCACTTAGACAAAATAATGTCGTGTAGAGTATCGTATCAACTTACACCAATGCATTAAAAGTCATTTTCCAACTGTTACGTAAGGCTTGACAAGTCACCCACTGTAGAATTAGATGGACGCTGCGCGCTGAAATGTCTTTTTCTGGTTTTCGGTTATTTAGTAAAGACACTGCATGGAAAATGCTAAAAATGATAGTGAAATACGCTTTGCATAATTTTATTTTACTTGAGAGTCTTGAGACTTCACCATATTGTCAGGTTTCATAGTCTTCATACTGTTCCAAAAACGTTCCCTGCGTTTTTTATTCCGTGATTTGTTTAATCGTTAAGACTGGCTTAAGGGGGAACCGCAATACATAGTTACTTACTGACCTATTAAATAAATTAGGCTATCGAAGGAACTGGTAAATGAAGAAATAAATATGCGTCTCTATCATTTCCATGGAACTTAAAAGAGACGGATGCTTTTATTGGTTAAATAGAGCATATTTTTAACTACAATAGTTAGTGACTTGCAATTTATATTGGAAAGCATCGGTGCCAAATTTCAGGGATTAGTTTTATCGGTATCATGGTTAGAAATGAACGCTTGTAGTTGCTAAAAAAATATTGGAGTACCTAGGTTAAAAGAGCAATGGAAAATGCAACTAATACACCTTACTCTGCCAGATCAAGAGCTCCGTTAGACGAATCAGGAATAAAGTGGTGGGAGATGTATGGTATGGTACCTGACAATGTATACCACCAAAATGAAGTTGAGATTGATCCAAAAAATAAAAAGCAAGTGGTTAACAAATCGACGACAACAAGTTCTTTGGCTGATCAGAGAAAATTAACGTCTGAAACCTACAAGACTTTCATAGGAAATCCCATAGAAACACAGAACCCAAAAGACGTCGTGCTCAAAAAATGGAGAGAGGATCAAGCGAAGGCGAAATACGAGCAGGCAAGGAAAGCCGTGATTAATTCACTGAAGGAAAAATTCGGTGCCATCCCAAAACATGCTAATATACATTCTATTCCTGACTCGAATAAAACTGATATTCGTAAAATAATTCCGACGATTATTATAACTGGAGACAATGTCGAAGAAACATCAAATTTGAATTTGGATCCGGATGGACAGGGGAATTTAGATCTTACGAGTGGTGGGGTTAGGGATGAATTCGGAATTGGGAGTGGTGAGGGTGCCTGTCACGCGAGGAAGCTCCAGATGGGGCCAGGTGGTGGACTGGCACAGTGGAGGCTAGTTCCTCGTGGTAGTAGGGCGGCGGGCGCGGCGGGCGGACTACGCGGGTTTGCGAGGGAAGACATGCCGGTAAGTCACTGCCTTAGACGCTTCTCAATATTTACATAGGGATAGACTAAAGATTATATTCTTAGGACCAAATATGCATACCTATGTAGCGTCATTTCGAAAGAGTTATCAAACATTTTGTGACATTTTTTTCATTTCTGGATTGAAAATACAATGTTTAAAAAGGATAGACAATAAATGGCGCAATATGACCCTTGAATTCTCATGACTGAGATAAGTGAGTAGAGACGTATGTGAAGATCAAAGTCCGCAATTTTGTTGACTGCAATAAATAGAATACGAGTAATGTCTCGTAACATCAACTCGAGACATTCAATCTTGAAACCTATGTGCATAGTGAGATTCGGATGTTGAGAAAACATAACGACATCGTGCAAAATTCATCTTCTCTAAGTTACTGAGGACAATTTTAAAAAGAAAATGTCTTTGGAAATCAATTTTTTTTCACGGTGGCGTCGTATTTACTTTGAAGGTAACTACTAACTAGTGCAATATAGGATTTCACACATACCTACCTAATTTCTTACCTGTTACAATGATAACACTAAATGTAAATTAGTATTTTATTTAGTATTCATTATCCAGCACCGTTTTGAATTGAGCTGGAATAGATCGAACCTAAAGATGAATATTTCAACTAGAGTTAAGTAATGGGTTAATTAAATGTTTTATTTTATAATTCAAATCAACAGTCAATTTGTGCACGTGCCCCATATTTCAGGGAACCGTTGCCATAAGTAAGACAGGGAATAACCGGCAAGCATGCCACCCGCAATCGCGCCCGGGATCTACCCCATTCCCGTTCGGAATTCCTTGCCGCTAATAATTCCTTTACTGATCGGTTTAAACTTAAACGTTCAAAGTGGATGACTTCCTCGTCAATTGGTGAATGTTATGATGACTGACATTTGGGGGAAGTCTGGCATGGGAGACCGTTATCTCTGCACTGTGATATAAATTTTAAAAATATTTTTATTAATTAATAAATCATTTACCTATTTAAAACATAGATAAGCAAAACGTATACTGAAATGTTAAGTTCGAATGCACGCCTAAAAGAAACTGTTTTATAACAAGTTTACTTTCTGTACGTCGCGTAAATAAAAATATGTCATTTATATCCAGTACTTCCTGTAATGGTGAAAACGGGATTACCTCCCGATTATGCTTGATATCGCTTGATTCGCTTGTCCTTGGATGTTTTTACTATTTTACCATCAATAAAACATATTTTCGTGCAAAATTCTATGTTTATTGTCCAAGCTCTCTAAAATAATTGACAATCTGACTTTTAACTTTACTTTTTCATAACTACTAATTCCCGCTAAAAGTACAAAGAGGTTGCATACTCTTTAAAACGAACGCATAATACCTCAAACATACCGCCCACCAAGGACATAATTCACAAATTATCGTCCTTTTATAATCTAAACCGCCCACCGTGAACCTAAGTACTATATATCCAATCAACCAATAATATCCTTGATGGGTTCGTATTTTTACAATGCATATAAACTTAACTTCAAGTTAACAGTGTAACATCATCATTATAAAGCATTGGATAACATACATGAACTTATATTTCGTAGCATATCATCATTTGAGTAACTTACTTCAAAATCAACTATAAACATATCGACTTACACACACTCACACTTAGTCATCAACAAATGAAATTACCTACTTTCATCCTGGCTTCGGCAGGACACATTTTAAACTGATCTACGACAGTTTAGACAAAATAAACCATAATAATAATGACTACATACGCAAGTCACAATAGCTATAAAAATCATCTACCTTCTGTGTACTGTTCTTAAATTTCATCAACGATAATGACATTCCTATAATAATCACCTTGATCGCTTTATAACACCTTTGTTTAAATACCGCTTGCTATGCTCTTAAATATGTATCATTTCAAGTAGTGCATGTTATAATTTCAGTCACTAAGAGTTTTATACGTTTACTACAATCTATAGTATTACAATAATTATTTCATGACCACGGAATGCGAAATATTTTCGCTCTTTATTTAATTTGCAGTTCCTGAAACAATCCAGCCTAATGAAGTGCTTTGTGCTACCATCGACCCTAAGCTTCTCTTTAAACCATCTTGTATTATTTGCCTATAACAATCCGCCCCTAACAATACATTTATATGACTTGGAATGTAATATTCCGGGTCTGATAAATCCTCAACCTGTAGGTTATCCAATGTTTCAGGAAGGATTTTGGTGGCCGGTAACATTGTAGTGATTCTATCCTACTGGATAGAATCACTACAATGTTACCGGCCACCAAAATCCTTCCTAAGCCTTGACTTTAATAACCTCCATAGGAGCTTTCCTTGATTTTAAATGTAGTTCCACACAGTTAGATACTTGTACTTGTCCACCTCCAATGCAGTTAATGATTTGCTTTGACTGACTTTGCTCTAGACCTAAATGTTTCACTGCAGTTTCAGTGATAAACGATGCTTGCGAGGCTTGATCTATCAACGCCCTGACTGTATGATAGCCGTCAGTTTTTGACTTGACGTCAACTAAGAACCACATTACTTATTTGATTTTTCTTCAACGGAACAAGAAACAAGTGGGTTGATAGTTTTATCTTTCGATGATGACATCTTATACATTTGTCTACAATTTTTTGGAAAGCCTACCTTGGCTTCTACTTTGCTGGGTTGTAATTTTTGTTCATGTAACAGGGAATGGTGACGTTTCTTACAGATTCTGCACCTAAAAGGGTTTTTACAATTTTTCGCGGAATGATTGATAACTAAACAGTTAAAACATAAATTATTATTAAGAACAAAATTACGTCTAGCGTCACAACTCTCCGCCGAAAACTTTTTACAAAATGATAGTCTGTGATCACCAGAGCAGAATTTACAAATTAGCACAGGCATTTCATTTGACACATGAAAAGAATTAAGTGCGGTTCTACTAGCATTTCTTTCAATAGGCTTAGAGTCCAGAAACTCAAGAGCACGAAAACGACTTGTTAAAAATTCAATAAATTGGTTTAAGGTTGGTAAACTATTTGTTGTATCGCTTGAAACCTTAAACTCCCACTGCTTTCTGGACTCTACATCTAATTTCAAACTGATTATATGAATAATAATTGTATCCCACGTATTTACATCTATCCCAATATTTTGTAGATCAAACAAGCATTCAGTTGTGGTGTTTACTAAAGACTTAATTTGACAAGACGATTCAGTGGACATTGTTTTTTGACTTAACATCCTGTTCAAAATGTAACTAGAAACATATTTTTTGTTCGAATAACGCGCTTGCAACATATTCCAGCATGTCTCGTAATTACTCGCTTCGACTGAGACATGGCGCAAGAGCTGCTCTGCTTCTCCTTCGAGGTGTCCCTTGAGATACTGAAGTTTCTGAACGCTGTCCAAAGAATCGTTATTATGAATAAGGGAAAGAAATAAATCTTTGAAACTAGCCCATTTTAAATAATCACCAGAAAAACTTGGAATAGTTATTTCAGGTAACTTAATATTACAAGATTGTGTGTTGTCGTAAGAACTGGTACTAAAGTTTGACTCTATGATTCTGCTTTCCACTAATTTTGACAGTTTTTCTTTAAGTTCCGTTTTAAAATCCATATAAAATTCTTGTGTCTCATCATACACATCATTTTTAAAATAATCAGATGCCTTATATTCTTCCATGTTAATGGTTCTAATTATTTCCTGATGAGTGTCATTAAATAAAATCAATTGTCGTTCTAAATTTTCTAACCTGGTTTCTATATAAGATGCGGTAAAACGGTCTTTTGGCGATTTTTTATAATTAATCCTGTTTTTATTAATATTGGAGATAACATCTTTCTGTATTTCAAACAGCGACATCATGAAAACTCAGATACTGTTTAACAACAATTAAAATAACAAAACACAACAATATAAAATAACAAAACTATAAAATAAACTCCGTAAAACTTGTAAAACACCATAGGTAAGTTATGCCTTCTAAAATACTGATTACCTACCTATAACTTTAGACTTATCTCCTTGAGATTAACTATAGACACTACTGAAAAGTCCTTTAAGATATTAATAAATTCATATTGTTCCAACTAAACACGCTTGCCTGGTTTAATCTTCAATAAGATAGTTATTTCCTGCGTGCTCCTAATAAATTTTAAATTACTCACGAACTTTCACTGCACAAATAAGTAGTTTGTAATCCTGACAGCGGCGACACTATCTGCAACTACAAGCCGTCCTGGCTCAGTTGCTGCTTGTCCACAGGATCTTTCTGCTTAGCTCCACTACGCGGCCTTTCGCCGGTCCCACACCAGATTCCACTCGGTCCAATAATAAAATCTTGCTAGTGGACGATGGATGATTTTCTCAATACGTAATAATTTGTAACAGATACCGCGAAGTGAATAATAACCTGGAAAGTAAGAGAAAGGTCCGACTCTGAAGGACCAATGAAAACGGGATTACCTCCCGATTATGCTTGATATCGCTTGATTCGCTTGTCCTTGGATGTTTTTACTATTTTACCATCAATAAAACATATTTTCGTGCAAAATTCTATGTTTATTGTCCAAGCTCTCTAAAATAATTGACAATCTGACTTTTAACTTTACTTTTTCATAACTACTAATTCCCGCTAAAAGTACAAAGAGGTTGCATACTCTTTAAAACGAACGCATAAAACCTCAAACAAATGGTGTGACCAAATCGTAGGTATAACATACCAATACTGGACCAAGTCGAAATGATATTTCATACTTAATAAATGAACAACACTAAGAGACGACAAAATAATACAGAATGACCTTTTCTAGAGACAATTCGATTCCCGATTATGTATGAGAGATTAAAAAAAAGTTTGAGTGCCAACATTAAAGCCATGGTTCCTGAGAGGAAATTTCGCTCTCTCTCATAGTTTCAGATTTCCCTCTACTGACCCATTTGCATAGCTTAGGAGAAATACTTACTTACATCCTAAGCTATGAATTATTATCTAGGCTAAAGCGATTTCGTCCAAACTAAATAGGTACTTAGTACTTATTTTTAACACTTATTTATCGAAACGCACGCAACGGAAGCTTCCAAAACCCATACTTGCCAATTTTTGCAACATTTTTGATTTATGCTCTGCTACTAGCCCTGAGATTAGTGCTTTCAACCAAAAATAAAAACAGTTTATAATTATGTTAATGTCGATTATTAATCCGTATCTTTTAAAAAAAATAAACCGTACCTACTTACTAACTACCTATACCCATGGATTTTGAAAGGAACAGTTTACTTACCTATGTGGTTTTTGTGGTCTTTATCTTTGTTCCAAAGTAATAAGTATTTAGCATGAATTTCAGCGAAAAATGTACACCCTGAACATTCACTTTAAGTTTGACAGTAAGGCACGAAGTTAAGAAACCTCGTACGAGTGCCTCAAAAAGCTTAACTCTTGCTTATCGTTTTGCTTGATGACAGCGCAATTATCCGTTTGAAGGTTTTCGGCCAAAATGTTAGCTTGAAAGCAATTTTTATTTAGGCCTAGTTACTGAACAGCTGCATTTGGCGGGCGCAGGTGGTTTTGACATAGAGTTCCCGAGTTTGGAAGAAAATTCAAAAGTTCCCATCATTATCTTGTCCTGCAATGTCCTAAATGGTCCGAAGTCAGCCAATCAGTTGTCAGATGGTTCAATGAAAACTCAAAATGGTGTATAGATAACTCTAGACAGAAACGCGAAACATTTGGTGAAATTAGACCTAGCTAGAAGAACTGAATTTCGTCCTAAAACTAGGTTGCAGGAAGGACGCACAAATACACACATCAAAAGTGTCTAGGGATATCTCAAGCATTTTCATACAAAGTATAGCTATTTGGGAGGCTGTAAAAATTAAAATATTGATACCACCGTAGAAATTTTTAGAACACAGAATCTGCTATATCTGCCCTTTCAGATTGTATAAAGAAATTCATTGTGGTAGCATTATTGTACAATCGTAAGGACGTTAAAAAAAGACAGATTTTTCTTTTAAAAGGTGTCAAAATTTTAGCAAAATCAAACGTTTTTTTCTGTAATATTCTTAACCTTTATCTTATGCCTGTGTCCTCGCGTTATTCTAAGATAATGCTCAACTTGTAAACAAACTTAACTTTATGAAATATTTGAAAAATGAAATCCCTATGATATCCCTAGACAGTTTTGATGTGTGTAGGTGGCACACGGAACCCCAGAAAAATCTATAAGGCAAGGATATTGAGGACAGTGGTCACTCGACTGCCAGTGATAGCTGCTGCGCTTGAGTTACAGATTTGCATACGATGAACGAAAGATCTTATTGGACGTCGTCCCCACTACATACTTAATATTTTTTGTACAAGCCCGTTAGTTTCGGATTTTAAGTCAAAATTAAGCATTTTGGGAGGAAGTCTTGAAAATCATATCGCATGGACAGCATTTATATTATTTCTTACTAAAACTAGAAACTTCAAACTTGACTCGTTCCAATCCAACAACAATTCCGTCCAAAGCTTGTATTTCAGTCAGCAAGTGTTGACGATGGTATGATGTGAGAGACAGACGGGCAACGCAAATTGCCTGTTGGGCGTTTCGCAAGTATTCTAATGTTCCTTCGGCACGTGAATGAGCCGCGAAATGCACAGCGGTGCTTTGTGACGCCACTGCCACGCGTTGGGGCCGTGGGAACATACACACTCTTTATGTAGGGTTTGACATTGTCAAAACCGCAAAAGCTTACAAAAAATCGCTAGCAAGAAAGTTTTCGACGTTAAGTCGGTGATACTACCTAACATTTTGCTGAAATGCAACTACAGAGAAACGGCATACCTGAGTTGCTTCCTGGATCACCTGTCCGATAGTTTACTAATTTCATCATTTCCATACGGCTGATGTTATATCCTTACTCTTCATAAGGATAACTCAGTAGGCACGGTCAACGGCACATCACTCTATTAATTTCCGGTTAGTGCTCCTTGCTCTATTGGAAAGAAAGGGGTAGCCTGATTGGCCGTTGACTCTACATTCCTTTGTTCGATATTTGAAGAAACTCTTTGCAGCTTTAAAAAAGAGAAGTAAAGTACTTCTCTCACAGTGGGATTCGAGTTTGTGATCGAAGAGAGTTTCCAGCATCGGAACGAGGTGGTATTCGTAGCAAATTGTTGGGCTAAATGTTAAAATTCAAAAGAAATGGTGACGCCAGCTATGTCCATTTCTAAATGTTTAATTTGCAACACGGAGGACCACACTGTACGTAAACAAATCAGATACCATTAATCCACTAGGAGTGATGAGAGTGATCAGATGTAAAAATAAAGATGAAAGAAGGATATCTGGACTGTTGTTTGGACTACTCTAAGCACTTCCTTTCTCCGCTTTACTCTGAGGGAAACTGGCCATGAAGATGGTAGCCGTGTCTTACCCCAAATTACCAAAAATCAAGTAGATTGTAATTGCGATTTGATAATAAATCAGGCAACAATCTCTAAACTGTTGATTGTTTTTCAAAGAACTTCATTCAGTATTTATTCACCGCAGTGTTTTTTCATTGTTTTACCCGGATTTTTGTTCGCTGTTCCTACTGTGCCTTTGTGTATTAAAATAGTTAGTGTATTTTTTCTGTTTTGTCATGAACCAACGCGTTGAACATGTGTTCATGACACTTGCTTGTACCTTTAAAGATAACTTTTGAGTTAATAGCAATAATCCGGATACAATCTTATCTAGAATAGATAAAATAGGCAATACTTCACTCGGCTAGACTCTGTAAAGACGTAGTAAGGAACTAATTAATGAAAACTTTTAAGCATTTTATTCAAACTAATAAGTTCTTGAACATGAACTTTGTTTTAATTAAACGATTGGTGACGAATGGGCAGTAAAGGGCCTCCTAATATTAGAAAGCTGTAAGTAGTTCAAAGGCCATTCAAAAATTAATTGGAAAATCGGAAAGAAATATCGTAATCATGACAACATTCTTCCCACTGATATAAACAATTGATTACAATGACGTAAGTATGAATGAGGTGCACAACCTAGTCACCGTCATATTGGCTCGAGAGCAGGTCCACTGGACCTACTTTTGTGCGGCCACTTTTGGTATGCGGGTGCCGTATCTATCTCTTTTTGTTTAAATTAATGGTTCTTCCCTATAAAGTACTAAACTCGTTGGTCCTGTCGGTGAAAACCCTCCATTCCAAGTCATACCTAGTAAGTGGGTTTGATCACTAGGAAGGTACAAAAGTCACGTCATTTTGTTTGCTTCTTACCCGACTACGGCGAAACAAAAAGGAGGATTATACAGACTCATTACGATAATTACTTAAATCAAAATCCCGCAAACGGCTATCCTATCTATCTAGCAGAGACTGGTTTCTTGATTCGTGCTTTTTAGGGCGTGCTTTTAGTAGTCAGGTTTTAGTTTTTCCCCACTTCACTTGTCATACCATTGAATCCTTTAATCATCCATAGTTCGGTATTTTCTTATCAGTTACTAGCAACATAATATGGCTACGTGACTAATATAGCGTATTTACTAATTCCTACTTAATTAAAAATTAGGTTATGAAGGCAGAGAGGCAGACATGACTTTGGATTATCTTGAAGAAAACGCAATTCGAATTTTTTAGACTCACTTTGGAAGACACTTTTATAACCACCCTGTTTTTAAAACTAGTAAGTGTCCTTTTAATAGGAACAACCTTCCGACCCTTTTGATAGAGTCACATGATGCACATGAAGATATTATTTTTTAGTTTACTTACGTATTGTATTATTATGTGTACGATTAAAAGGATATTTTTTTTAAATCTAAGCATGTAGGTACTTAGTTATGAACTTTTATTTCCAGTTTCATTGTGCTCGAAACTCCTATGTTTTTTCTACATTACCTACTCATAGTTTTGAATTAGTTATCATTGGTGGCCTTGGCTGTTCACTTTACTTTCTTTACCTAGATACTGCCTTAAACATATACACAGTGGTACCTACCAACGTCAGACGTTACTAAGCTCACTTAATCCTTCTAATACTTTCCACATTCTTTTAAAATTCGCCGTTACCTGTGCGAGATTGTAAATCTTTCGAAGAAAATAAGTATAATTAAAGATAGGCGTACTTTTAATCTTACCAGGGATATTTAGGTCATTGCACCGCATGACGATCAAATAATTATAAATAATCTACAGCGGACACATCCGTAGACACTTAGGTACTCGTACATTTCTAAATAATAGCTGAAAATGTGCTTTATTGTTATGTGATAAGGATGTTTATAGCAGTAAAGGAATCGGGGTCCATGGCGCATCAATGACCAGAGTTTCCTTTTCGTATCAGCGGATGCGTTGCTGTGCTAGGCCATCGGTCGTGGGTTCACGACCCGCTAGCTACCTCTGTTACAAAGTTCAGCTGATTGTTATGTGCAGATCATGAGAGTGCGTAGGTATTCTAAAAAATGAATCTCTGAATTATTTATTTATTAAAGATCACCAACAAGGTTACACTTACAAAATGCTGAAGTTGAACATGTGAAATGGTGAGCATGCTAAGTATAAATTTAATTGTAGGTGACGACAGCAATACTTAAAAAAAAAGTTTGAAAGAAAACGTTTGTAACAATAATTTATGAAATTTAATTTAATTTAAATGCGCCCTTAGCTTGTCCAACCCATGGGGGTTTGGCTTGTTTTTCTTTCTTGCTTCTTTTTAAATTCTATTTTGACGACCATATGGTTTGATGGTTAATAAACTGGTTACCAACAGAGGTCATGCGTACGATCACAGGACAGTATTTATACGTGTGCATGAACATGTCTATTTGTGTTGGTCTACGTGTTTCCTATGTACATATGTATAATTTACAGAAACAAGTATTTTAAGTATGTGATCCGTTGTCTTGTATACCATAGCACAAGTTTTGCTTAGTTTGAAGATAGACGGTGCTGTGTAGAAACTACAATGTGTTATTGTAAACTTATTATTGTGGTGACTGAATAAACATTTTGATATGTTTATTCAGAATAATGTCTAATGAAAGTGTTTGTTTTCTTTTCCGATGAGAACATCTATAAATATTTAGAAATACATCTATAAACATTAAATAACACTTGTTTATTGTTGCGAACATAATTTATAATCTATCTTTGCTACCATAATTTTCACTTCCTTACTACCTACTACAGATAACATACAATATCTTAATTAACAATAACTTACATAGTAAATTAAAGCTACATTGTTAGGTTGCCTGTTTTTAGTTTCTCAACTTCAGCCCTGACTACTCGTAACTAAAAGCTGAAGGAATAAGTAATATTCCTAAATATCAAAGATCATGATAACGCTCATACGATGTCGTAATAAGATCGTTTTGAATTTAGATACTACCTCAAGAAATTGCGAATAAACCTCAGCGGTAGCTTACTAAACTGACAACTCCTGAGTGGCAGGTTAGAAGCTGGCAAGACACAGACAGGTAACTGTCGCTTTGCGACATGATCATATGCGCAAGACGTTTCATATTTCTTTAGGTATCAATATGTTCCATTGCCTGTTTCGTTTTAATCTTGAAGTAAATGAGAATCAGTTTAGTGTAGGATCGATAAGTCGGTTAGGAGGGATTTCTCCCACTTACGTTTTTAACTGTGACAAACACGCATTATGGGGTTATAACTTCGGACAAACCGGAGTTTATTTATTCATTTAACAGACATAAATCCAAATCACTTAAGTTACTCAAGTTCCTTGTTGACTTCAAGCTAGGTTGAAAAAAAAAAATTAAAAACAACTCTTAGGTCGCATGCTCATTTATAAATTTATTTGCTCTATCTCCATGCTATTTTCAGAATCCGTTAGTTAATTAGATACTAGTCACAATAAAAGCAATCAGAGCATTACCTACCAGTAAACAAGTCACAGCTCAAGTGTTTCGATAATTAGTTGATACGTAATTAGTAGAGGCAATTAGCTTATTTTACGATTGTGGAGATCATCACAAGACTGCTTCATGAGGTGACTTCGTGATATTTTAAGGGTAAGCGTCAAATAACTGTGTTTAAGGAAATGAAATCAATAATATATTTGAGCGTGGCAGAATACTTAGACCGTAAAAAAACATATTGTTTAACTAACGGCCGCCCGTGATTTCGTCCGGTTAGATTAAAAAAAGAAGTGATACTTATCTACTATATAAAAACAAGTCGGGTTTTCCTTCCTGACGCTATAACTCCAGAACGCACGAACCGTTTTCCACGGTTTTGCATTCGTTGGAAAGGTCTCGGGCTCCGTGGGGTTTATAGCAAAGAAAATTCAGGAAAATTTCAACAGAAAAGCGGGAAAATCTTTTTTCACATACAGCTAAGTCCACGCGGACGAAGTCGCGGGCGGCTGCTAGTATCTTTATAAATTGGAGCCTATGTCCTGTTCAGATTCATAAGAAGATTTTTATTGAGAAGTTTCATTAACATCCATGCAGTAGTTTTTGCGTGGAAGAGCAACACGGCACATCCATCAATAAAATTTCACATTTATAATATTAGTAAGATAGGTTGTGCCATGGCATACACCTTTATGAAACAAACCGACAAAACCTTGATAACAAAAAGCCTCTATTTATTTTTCTCATGTTTAATTCATCTACTGTCGCCCTTGTTGTTACTGACGGGGGTAGTAAGCCTCCTGACAGTCACCACTGTCCCCTCATGAACGATGAGGGAGAGCTTTCTGGGTGGCTTCTTGTCAAGAGGCCGCTCCCAGGTGGAGAGCCCGACATAACCCACTCCGCCTCCCGCCGGACGGGTAAGCAACCTCAATGTCAGATGTTATCAAGCTAACCTAAGGCCTCCGACTGGACTTTACGACTGACAACTAGCGACCATATTTATCAATTGCTTAACGTGCCTTCTTAAGCCTGGAGATGCCCGAAAAATATACACCACAAAATTTTTCGGTCGAGGTGCGCACCCGGCTTGTGTTGCTTTACAACAGCGATCGTTGCCAATCCACTGTCACAGCCGCAGCACGAGCACCTTAGTTAATCAGATTGTTCTTTTAAGTTATTTTTTTTCGTTTTATATTTTCCGTCCGATCAGTCCGATCCGAGTCTGAGGAGTCATGATGTGCGATCAAGATGGCCATTAAGTTAATAACCATATGTCGTAGGATTACCTCTAAAGTCCTCGGTGGAAAACGATTTCTAGAATAGTTTTAACACTCCGTATTAGCAGATAAAGGATCCCATTTGATGTTTTAACGCAGAATTTAAACGCTAAAATTATGTGAATGAGTTTATTTCGTATGAAGCGTTTCCTAACTTATCAAAATTTCAATAGGGTGTAGAGTTTTTTAGTGAAGGCAGTGTTGATATTGGGGGTAGCAAATTATAATGTTACTAATAATACTGTGATGTAAAAGTATGTTTATGTTCTCACATTAACCATCCCTCTAGCTAGAGTTTTGAATCTCAAAGAATGGCATGACATAAGGCGAAGCCAGATTCTATCCAGAATCAGAATAAATAAAAATCTATAAGAAATTGGTCCGACGATCTTGTCAAGGTCGCGGGAAGCCGCTGGATGCGGACAGCGCAGGACCGATCGTTGTGGAGATCCTTGGGGGAAGGCCTATGCCCAGCAGCGGGCGTCGTTCGGCTGACATGATGATGATGAAGAAATTGCTTGACGGTCAGAAATCTAAGTAATGACCTCACTCACACGGCTTAGGTTTGTCAAATTAAGTACTTAGATTAGAACAAGTTAAGTTCGTATTGATTCCGAATGAAAGAACTCATGAGTTCTTTCATTCGGAATCAATACGGACACATGCATATTACATGATATCATGTATCTACTTAAATGCTTAATCTGCAAACTAAATGACCATCTTAATAGAATAGAAGTTTGTTACATTTTTTTGTACAATACAAAATTGGGTACCTATTTTTGCATTTTCAATCTCCAAAAGTATAAAAATCGCCCGTTATCGACACTTTTGGTGGTGTTTGGTATGTGCCTTAACAATCCGGACACGGTCGCCACACCTCGGCGCATCACGCGCGGGCGACCTTCGGCTCGCGGATGACGGAACTGACCCATGATAAGCCCAAACGGGATAAGCCTCTAGGACACTAGCTCTGCCGTTATCAGGTGCTGGACTGTACGCATGCGCTAATTACCTAAGTTATTTATTCTAGGATGTTATTAGTTAAATATCATCTAAATTTTAATAGGGTGTAGATTTTTTTAATTAATAAGGCTACATACAACGTATCAAATTATAATGTTAGTAAAGGCATTTTCACCGTTTGTTCTCACATCATCTCTCAAGAGTTTCGTATCTCAAAGAATGGCAGTCGTGCCATTCTTTATGTCGATAAGGCGAAACCAGATTCGAACAAACAAAAGTCTCACTATTCTGTTTCGCAAAGAAATCGCTTAAGGGTCAAAATATCTTAGTGATGACCAAATTATCCATAGAATAGAAGATTGTTCAAAAAAAAAAAATTGCATTTTCAATCTCCAAAAGTGTAGTAGTATTTAGTAGTACTAATGTGTAGTATAATCGTCCGTTATTGGCACTTTTTGGTGTTTGGTATGTGCCTTAACAATCCGGACACGGTCGCCACACCTCGGCGCATCACGCGCGGGGCGACCTTCGGCTCGCGGATGACGGGACTGACCCATGATAAGCCCAAACGGGATAAGCCTCTAGGACACTAGGTCTGCCGTTATCAGGCCCTGGACTGATGGCATGCGCTAATTACCTTAGTTATTTATTCTAGGATGTTATTAGTTAAATATCATCTAAATTTTAATAAGGGTGTAAATTTTTTTAATGAATAAGGCTATAACGTATCAAATTATAATGTTAGCAAAGGCATTTTCACCGTTTGTTCTCACATTAATCATCTCTCAAGAGTTTCGTATCTCAAATGGCAGTCGTGCCATTCTTTATGTCGATAAGGCGAAGCCAGATTCGAATAAACAAGTCTCACTATTTTATTTCGCAAAGAAATTGCTTGAGGGTGAAAATATCTTAGTGATGACCAAATTATCCATAGAATAGAAGATTGTTACAAATAAAATGTTCTTGCATTTTCAATCTCCAAAAGTGTAGTAGTATTTATTAGTAGTAATGTGTAGTACCTATAATCGTCCGTTATTGCCACTTTTGGTGGTGGTTGGTATGTGCCTTAACAATCCGGACACGGTCGCCACACCTCGGCGCATCACGCGCGGGGCGACCTTCGGCTCGCGGATGACGGAACTGACCCATGATAAGCCCAAACGGGATAAGCCTCTAGGACACTAGGTCTGCCGTTATCAGGTGCTGGACTGATGGCATGCGCTAATTACCTACCTTATTTATTCTAGGATGTTATTAGTTAAATATTCAATATCAGTTTCGTTTTCATTTTACCCTTGGAGTGTACTTGTGGTAACAATTCATTAAACTTGATATTTTATAATCACTATGTTCATCAGATAATTTTACTTGTTTTACCCCCGAATTCACAAACGTCAATCAACGCCAAGCACACGCTCATGCTGTCCCGTAAAATGTCGACAAAACTGAAAGGGACAGCAATTCTTCTGAGGTATGCTCAACTTTGATTCGCGTTTGTGAATTCGGGGATATGTGACACAAATTGATATTTTATTTTATAATGGGTAATTGTTTCGTCAAACGTTATTTGGGTTTAGATTATTTATTAATATATATAAATATATATTTATAATGAATTATTAACCCAAGGTGACCTTGGCTTTTCCGTTTCCCTCCTTTTCATGATCTACATCTAACTTTTACCAAATTATCTGGTGAGAGGTAAGTATGTATGGAAACATAGGTATAAGTACTATACATTACATGTAAGTATGTACTCTCTATGTATATGCACACCCAATGATGTAAAGTAATGAAAACACGCTCTGGAAGCTCTATGTGCACACCCCACACACACCCCATCTATTAAGCTTTTGCTATCGTCATTCACACAGGGGAAAAGCTTTTACTTTCGGTAGGACAGATGTATTTATCGAATTGGTTATTTTTAGTTTTACACTTGGCAAATGTATGAAGATCACTGACATTTGATCTATTTAAATAAGTGTTCATATGTTTTTTATCGCTGGTAGGTATAAATATAAACATCAGTTCAACAAAACCCATACACACTTAATGAAACTTTTGTACGAATCTTACAAGTGATAGGTAAGTATCTATAGCGGTCCATGTTGCTAAGCTACCAGAAAAAAATATAGAATGTCTTTGAAGTTACGATTACGACGTGCGTGTCGACCCAAATAAAATGTTTGGTGGTACGCAAAGTGCGGGTTTGGAAGAAAAATTGTTTAGACCTAAGTATAAATTGGCTATTCTTCAGAATTAGCAATTTTTTGTAATTGCTTGATTACTGTCATTGGTACGGTAAGAAAATAATACTATTATAGAGACCGCTAAATTATACTAGGGGCCACCTGCGACTTCTCCCGTGTGGACTGATATTAGCCATAGCGCAATGTTTTTATATACCTAGCCTATTCTATGACCTTCTTCAATAAAAGGAATATTCCACTCAAAAATATGTTTTCAATGCGAACAATTAGTTCTTGGAATTAGCGCGTTAAAACAAACCCTGTTTATTGGTATTAGTATACATGTTTAAGTTACCTAATGCTAAAGTATGTAGTAGGTAATTTTAAATTTAATAAAACTAGATACACCTTCAAGTTTAACCTGCAACATGTAGATGTATTGGTTGTAATATAACATAAAGTCGTACTTAAGACAGAATACCTATTTATCAGTAGACTGGGTTTATTCAAACTGAAAACTAGTAAGTTTGTTCAGCGTAAACTGAATAACGAATAATTCCCTGGTTCAAATAACCACTTTCTAATCGAAGAACGATAACTACTAACCGTTCATGCAAGTGGTAGGCGGGCCGCTACTCGCGAATACCAAACAAAACGAAAACCACTCAGCGCAGTCTGAGGTTACACTGTTGTAGACTGTAGTCCATCATTCGATGCTACAATCGAGTAATCTACTCGATTACCCACTGAATACCCACGAATCGAGATCCGCGGTAAGCACCAGTTGGCACAATCGATAGGCCATTCCCGTTTTTTACAAACCCCCTTGATGTTTTGCCAATATGGAATCCACTGACATGTTATTTTAGCCGCTATTTCAAGGGTGTAATGCGTTTGGATCTCGATCCTTACATCGCGTAAGGAGAGACTTCGTTCTTGGCTGCTAAAAAGCAAGATGGCCGCTTTGACACATGACATAAAACGTTATTTATGACGGGGAAGTTCGCGAGTCGGGATGCGACATGCGAGACGGTCACGAACCGCGGAAATACGGCTCCGAAGAACGATTTCTATTCATGATTTTATGTCGGGACTTCAGACGATGATGTATCAGATACGTTAATTCGATAACTTAGTGCTTCAAGACAGTAACATGATTTACGATATCCAAGTTTTGGTGTTATTTTATATTTTCCGTCGATGCGGCGCACATAAATTCAAACTATCAGGTGCACTTTTCGTACTTAAAATTTAGTACCCGATATTTGGGCAGGGACGTAGTGTGCATGGTAGTATCTTGACGTTTGGTAGTAATTTGTTACCCTAGCAGGTTGCCCAGCCCAAACTCCCTAGAATTTATGTAAATACCTTGTGGTTGACTGGTAGAAAATTCCCTGCAGGCATTAAGTCCGCCAATTGTATTTTTTTTATTTGTGCAAAAATAAATAAACAAATAGATAAAATCAGCAGGTTTTATAATTTTTTATAACCTAAACTCCTAACCTCCTACTATAACCCTCTTTCCTTACGGGGAAAGCAGACAGCTCAGATAGCATTTGTTTTTACAATATAATATTTCAGCAGAAGGCTCTGTTAGGTATTGCATCAGTACTTTATAGAGCGACCTGACAAAGTATTCAACTTGACCAGCCTATAATATACGTATGCTTCACGTAGCTGCTACGATAGCGCGGGTTACGTGAGCTACACGACACGACCCACGTAGAGACATGTAGCGTCTGTTACGGCTCGTAGCAGCACAGCCTATTGCAACTGCGAAGTGAAGAGACTAATTTAACAACTTTGAAAATGAAATGTAGAAAATTATGTTCTTTTTTCAAAAGTTTAATATTTTGGTCAGTATAGTGGTTTATGTCTCTAAAATATATTCAAACGATGCATTAGTTGACTGTCCGTTGCATCGTCGCAACGCAACGCACTAAT
Source organism: Udea ferrugalis (assembly GCA_950022985.1). Taxonomy (NCBI): domain Eukaryota; kingdom Metazoa; phylum Arthropoda; class Insecta; order Lepidoptera; family Crambidae; genus Udea; species Udea ferrugalis. The sequence goes on from OX465525.1 coordinate 15,674,112, forward strand.
GAAGCCTTGCCGTTAGTTGTCTTAGACGAGACGACGGATTTGGTGTAATGGTTGAGAAGTTGGCTACTACACAAGAGGTCACGGGGTCCATCCCCGCACAGTACAAATATTTGTGTACATGAACATGTCTGTGTGTATTGGTCTGGGTGTTCTCTGTGTACCTACCTACCATTGTGTTGGACTTTTTCGTTTTGAGAGCTGACAGTAGACGACAGCTCCAATTGTCTAATTAGAAAAGGCCTAAACTTCTTCAAGCCACTGACAAATCGATTTCACTTGAGGCGCACTTCAAACGTTCAAACGTCGGTGGTTTAAAGTTCGCCGGTAATTTAATTACAGGCATTCATTTTAGGAGTTTGACGTTAATGAGGCAAAGTTTGTCGCTGACTGCGCTGAAGATTAATGATTTGGAAAAACCAAATAAGAACTTAATTTGGTTCCAACTAAAACCTAGACTTGCGTTCAGCTATGCTACCGTCATGAAATTTGAGGTTTGATAGAGAGGTGTCGCTGTGGAAAGAAAATAAACAAGCAGTAGATGTAGGGTTTTAGACCAATAAGGCAGATTTAATTTATTGTCTATGCATGTCCAATTGTCCAATTTTGGTAATCATGTCCTTAGGTATGGACTGATCATGTTTCATGTGAAAGCCAAATATAATTTTGATTACCACAATTACTTGAAGAGAATAAATTACACTGCTGCGGCCACACAATGTCCACTGATTAACTGAGGAAAGGTCCCCATCGAGGACGCTGTGTATGCCCAGTTGGTGACGGCATGCATCCACTGAAACTCTTCGACTAACGGGCAGCCATGTACCCGGCTTCAAATGGTTCAGTTACCCCCGCTATGCGCCCTGCTCATTTTTGTCTCTTCAATTTGCTTATCTGCTAGGCTACGTCTCAGTGACTTAGAGCTCATTCACATTACTTAGGTCGCAGCGCGTGGCAGTGCTCTCACCGATCTGGTATTAGCGGAAGACCAGACCAGTAATTATGACACCCAGCATATGCTGAGCTAGTACCATTCTAGTGACACTTTTTTTTTGCTCCTGTGTAATTTATTTAATTTGTTGTACCAAGTGCCACTAAATAAATTATTTTTTACTTTTTTACACACAGGCAGCTAACTCCCATACCAAAAAAAGCAGCGCGGCAGCCGTGCGATTTGTGATGCACTCTGATCTAAGCAAGTCGCGCTCTTAAGCTCTCCTACGGATTTCATCATTGGAAGTGGCGGGCATAGCCCTGTCTCTATCACATTGGTAGACTGAGCTTTGTTAAGAGGCCCTTAAAGTAAGACCACATCTCTGATCCCTGCCATCACTGGTAGTTTAAGGTCACCCACAAATAACTACTAAGTATTTGCCATTTACCTCTATTTGTTGGGTAAGAGACCTTTATTCATCGATTGAAATGTTCTACCCAAAGTTACGTTAAGCGCAAATCGCGCCGATTCGCGTTCCGCTATTTTCATTACAAGCGGAGATTATCATTTCGTCGTAAATGTTTATTGTGACCCAGTTTGTTGTTTTCCTGCCGAACGGCACGCACAGTTTGGGATACAAATTGGATTCCTACCTTCGGAATTGGGAAATGTTGATTAAACTGATAAAAGTTTTACAAATCTAACAACTAAGAATGCTAACAGAGGCTGCAATGGAATGCATGACTGCATTCCATTTTTTATTGACTATTTTGATGGAAAGATATGGTGTATGCTTTAGATAGTTAGCTTCGAGTACTACGCCAGATGACACGGGTTCGATCCCAGCACATTACAAACATTCGTGTGCATAAACATCTGTTTGTAAGTTTGCCCGGGTATAATTCCTACAAATTCTTAGTCCTTCCTGGTACCTAAAATACAAGTCGTTACCAACATACTCTCGCTAATATTTTTATCTTAATAACTATCGTGAATTGCTAGGCGTTAAAAACAGACTCAAAGTTCGCGATTTTCGTAAACAAACATTAAACATCACACTCAACAATTTTTCAAAGTTTCGCGAAACTTCCTAAACCGGAAAAGAAGACGTTAATATTTACGATACGACCTAATTAAACCTAAAATAATTGCTGTCTTCAAAAACAGATATGTCTTCACCCTGGCCTATCAGGAATCGTCTCACCGGACTACAATTTTTTTTATATCTCTCCTTATCTACGAGTATATTGATGGACAAAAAATATGTCAAAACATAGATAGATAGATAGATAAACACTTTATTGCACACAAAATAACACATTTGTAAGGAATACATGTTCACATAAATGTACAATTTAGGCGGTCTTATTGCTAGAAGCAACATACAAATGTATAATAGTTAAGTTAAGTCATATCCCATGGTTAAAACCATTGAAAATAATAATAAATATCACATAACATTAGCTTCATACTTCAGGAATTTATATATAACCATCTATTAGGTACATAGTTAGATGAGTAAGGTGTAAGTTTGATTATGCCAAAGCTTAACCCTAAAATTGGATGAAAAGAAAAGTTTGATTCGAAGCAAAGTTTCCTAATTTTAGGAAATCAAATCACCATAAAAAGCTAATCATTTTTGACAGTTGCTATCACGTTGGCAGGCCAGGATTTGGCTGCATTTCAAATTCTTTACAGCCTACTAGGCACCTAGGCACTCATCCAAACGGTAAATGTTTTTTTAATCAACGTTTACCAAAATAATTGATTCTAGAATAAACATAATTCCGGCCAGACCATACCTTGGACCATTCAGCGAGTTGGAATCCATAGTGCTCCAATTTAAATGTACCTACACCTATATAGTTTACGTCGCTCACTCTATTTTTCTAGGAGTATTTTCAGAATTTGTGCATTGTAAAGCTCCGTCCAAGTCCGAGACGGACTGCAGGCCGCAAACTGCAGTTGCAACCTGCAAATTACACTGCCGGTTTCTATGAATCTATATTAAAGTAACCCCAAGCGTGGCAGCACTGAAGCGCCGCGCCTGAAAAGACCACGAACAACTGAACAGTGTGTCGCTTGCAGTTTACGGTCTGCGGTCCTCTTGGAATAGTACCTTAAAAAATAAGTACTGGCAGACGAGAGCATTAACTGTGAGAGAAAACATTTGCGTTAGAAATCAATAACAATGATAACATCAAGTCAACGGCCGGGTGATGGCTGCGGACCGCTGCTTGCGTCATTGCGTTTTTAATCGCAGGAGTAAACTGATTAAGTTGGTACTACGCTGTTAAGTAAAATGATGAGACCTTCTAGAATGGTCAAATACACAGAAGTAGATATCTACTTATATCTCTAATACTTCGAAAAACAATAGTATCAATGCCACAGTGACACCCAATTCACAAACGTCAATCCAGGCTAAGCTCGCGCTCACGTTCATGCTGTCCCGTAAAATGACAATAGAACTGAAAGGGATAGCTATACTTTTGAGGGATGAGGATAACAAGCGCCTTTATAACAGGTGTGGTATTCAAATTGTTTTTCCCTAAGGCTGAAGAACTTTTTGGCCACTCGGCTCACACGGTTTTTATGCTTAATTATACTTGTGTGTTTTGGTGAATGTAATCCATGTTATCTCAATCAATCATCTAGATAAAAACAAAGTTTTAGGTCTGGACTTCATCAAGGTTATAAATGAAAAAGTCAGTAAGAGCGGAGTCTCCGTTTTATTCCGAACAAATCATTTGCCTAAGAATATCTGACCCCAAACGAATTAGACTATTGCTGTCTGCGGCTGATAACAAACTCAGTTAAATATTTCTAAATACATTCCTAAATATTTGCTACATACTTCTCAGCGTCTTTTTAGCTTTGCTAACAGCTTGCTTAGTATAGTATTAATTTAAATGAAAAAGTCTAAAGCACTGCTCTCTTTTTAGACCATTATCACTATTTCGAGGTCAGGAGATACGGTAGAAATAAAAACAGAGCAAAACTCAACAATAAACGCTGCACTGCAAATAATAACATAGATAAGATACAAAAATGCAATGAGTTCGTTAACAATTATACCTACTTATTTTTTATTGCCGCTAATGAGTTTATCAAGGAATTGTACTTGCAACAATACAGAGAACATTCTAGTTTCTGAGTGAACTTAATGAACATGTGCATGAGTAGGTATATAGGCGTTCATTGAATGCCTGGCAAGGATTGGCCGGAAATGGGTAGCGCGATGTGCCATTGACCGTACAGGTGCCACAAAGAGGATTAAGCATTTTCACTTACGTTATTCCAACAAGACTCAAAATGTTTCATATTAGATGGATTAAGTATCTGAAAATTTCAATAACGGCAGATTTTGGTGGAATGCCATCAAAAATGAGTAAAGTTACCTACGCAGCATCCAAACCATGTGATTTTCAAAGTTGCCAAAAATATCAGTAATACCTATTAGAGAATAATGTAACCTTTAAACCTAAAATAAAATCTACCTGGTGACATATTATTACAATGCTTTGCGTAATTCGGTTGAAAACTACACTGATAGAGCATTCATCAAAATAAAATTTTACTGTATCACTAATTTATCACATCGATTCGCTTATCGGTCGTTGAACTTTGCGGAGTAAACGTATTGTGACGTAGACACTGTGAGTAGTAAGGTACTATACTCGGATTTTTAATTGTAGTCAGTGAAATGACATTTTCAGTGTGGCAGGTTTTCAGTCCCAAATAAATAGTGATGTGGTAAATCGAGTTTTTACAATTAAAAGTTAGTCGACATTACAGCCTGGCAAAAAAGTCGTAGTGAATGACCACGTCCCACTTCCATATGTCATTACTGGCAACACACACTGGTCAGACTTTCGTTTTGAGACATAGAGGTATTTCGGTAAACTGTATTTACTAAATAGATTTTCAGTTTCAAAATGTTTTGTTTCTGTATTATATTATTTACAGGTAAGAATTTCGTTTATTAACAGGTCATACAACTGGAAAAGTTTGGGAGGATACAACAGTAGAATCTTCCATACAAGTGTTTTCTAAAGGTTTGACTACAGGCCTAAAGGGCCCAACCGGCAAAGGACGACGCCTTATAATTTCATATACATATATTATTTTTGAATCAAATAATAATAGTATGGACTATCATGAAGAGATGAATTCAGAATCGGAGTCGGAATCAATAGCAACCGTAACGAATAAAAACGTATATAATTTATTTTGCTGACTTTCAAGTGTTAATTCCCCTGAACCTCTTTGAACATTTTTTTTCCAGCTATGGTTATAATTTTTTAGTGAGAAGTTTTAATATGGAGGTAGGGCCCATATTTCTTAAAACGTAATTATTTAATTCGTTTTGTACACTATTAAATATTTACAATTATTTAAAAAAGGCTTTGATACCTCATAAAATAAATCATGACTAAATGTCTAAGTCTAGTGATTGCCGAACGTCACTATTGTAGCGGGTCACCCTTTTTTGTATCAGTCACTGTTGAAGTTGTCATTTCGCTGACTACAATTATTAATCGTACTATAAGTAAGTACCTGTAGTTGCATTCTTGCATAGATCACTTATAAGCCTATAGGAAGGTATATTGAAAAAGAGTAAATAATATGAGGCATATAGAATTAAAGGCACCAAAGTGCCTATGTGAGTTTTAGGCAATTATACGATACCACCTCATCACGTTGAGTTTACCTACCTACATACGGTTTTTTTACAACAGATATTGCCCCTCTTGGTACAAGAGTCCATAGGCTTCTTTATAACTGCTTTCCGTCAGACGGTTCACACGTTGTAGCCACAGCTGAATAAGATTTTCTTAAATGTCCTACCTATTTCAAAACTCTCCATACAGGAAATTACACACAAAATATCTACTACCTAGCCAGCCCAGCGGATTTAAACTTTATCATTGGCAGTCTTTTTATCTGTTATGGAAACATGTAAGCCGGTTTTAAAGTGCAATTATTCAGAAATTTATTGTACTTACACTACTGTTTCGAAGATAAATAAAATGATAGTCACTTTATATAATTTCTCGAACTTTTTTAGATAACTTTTGCACGGCACGCGTCTTTGAACTTGTGTTCAGTACAAAATTAAATGCAATTACAATTTTAAGCAGTCACGTATAATTTCAAGCTTCATAAAAAGATAAATTCGAACACTCACCACTGGCACTTAAAATCAAGATGCCAATGGGATCATACTTATTCCAACAAGCAGCACAAATATTTGTTGAAGAAATGAATCTCCGTCGGTCTGGTTTAAAAAAAAAACAAGGAAAAACGTACTGCAAAGGCGCAATAATGATCGTAGAGTAATGGCCTATGATTCAAGATTCAAGGGCATTCACTTCATGTAGACTTAATAAAAAGCACTTGAGACAAGTCGAGAGTAGACATACAGTGAAAAAAAACATAATGTTACTCTACTACCGGTTCCGCTCTACTATACTCTACTATACTATGTGGCAATTATTTATTTTCATGCGTAATACGAAGTTTTAAGAACAAGATTAACATTTCGGGCCTTTATTTAGCTTCAGTAACAACCACCTTAATACTCCCATTCTAAAAAGAGGAGCTTCTAGGTAGAGAGAAGGAAAATAAAGTAGGTACTTAACTTTCTGACGCTCACACAACTGCTCTTATCAGTTTTGTTTTCGCTGGAGTGGTCAATCCTCAGGCATTGTAATCTTAATACCTTGAATAATTTATAAACAATGCCAAATAACATGACGTCATAAGAAAGAAATTATGTACTTAAATAGTCACCTTTTTATCAGTGCATAGCTACAAATGATAGGTACAATAAGACATCTGCTGTGGCGCTTAGCACTCGTAGTGGACGTTTATAAATATGTAAATATTGATTAATTCATTATTTACTTGAATTCCAAACTAGGTACTCACTTATAGGGTAACAAATCCTATATCTCTATAAAGCTTTCTATATAACCACAATCGATAAAAACAACGTCCAAACGAGAGTAGAGTTACTTACAATATGTATTTTTTCCCTATTTTTCACTGTACGTATTGACTGACTTTTCATAAACACTTGTAAAAGTTTAAATGAATCAAATGCCTTTGAGTTTGAATTTAATCCCAAATCTGTAATTTTTAAGTTATTTGTCATCTTCTGAACTCTTTTATATCTCTCGTTTTTACTTGTTTTTAGGTGTAATAGTGGCTAAATATTTTATTATTTATTATTATTTTGAGCCTACGACGCTGTCCTACCGCAGAGCAAAGGCCTCCCCTCCCGCTTTCCATTATTTGCGGTCCAAAGCCAGTCACTGAGGTGATGGTCGAGCTCATCCTGCCATTTCTTTCTGGGCCTGCCGTGCTGACGCTTTCCGTTTTTAGGAACCCAATTGGTCGACCACAATCAGAATGTCACAATGACCAGCCCGGGTGAGGGGTTTGCGAGGAGCTTGGCAATAGGACACACATCAGCAACCTGAATCCTGGAGTGTGAGAATATTATACTGTTAAAAAACGTTGGCAAATAACCAATTTGGTGTAATGGGAAGTGAGCTACTACATGACAGTTCACTTCTCGAGGCTTCGATCCCCGCACAGTAGATACTTAAATACAAACATTCGTGTGCATGAATTGCATTGCATTGGTCTGGGTGTTTCCTATGTAGGTAAATTAAATATGTATTTACGAAAAAATAGTGTTTATGTATGTTCATCCGTTAAACAGCTCCCATAGTATTAACATATACGCTTTGCTTACTTTGGGGCTAGAAGGCGCTGTGTGGGTTAATAAATATAGTCCAAAGTAAGCTAATTAAAGCTTGTGGGGTTACCAGACAACTGATATACTTACTGTTTCGTTTTGTAAATACGTACATAATATAGGTACATAGGAAACACCCAACCAATACAAACAGACATGTTCATGCACACAAATGTTTGTACTGTGCGGGGATCGAATCCGCGACCTCTGGTGTCATCTCGGTCGTCAAAAAGGAAATCAATTTATTAGTCAGGAAGGTGCTCAGAGTACGTAGATACCTTCTGCAATAGTGAGTGATTCATATCAAATCAGCTTTAATGTAAAAACAGTGTTCCACTTATATTTGCAAGGGTCCCGTAGGTGTACACCTACTATCGCTATCCAAACATCAGGTGCAGCCATGGGAGGGTGATCAGTCGACCGTATCGATATCAACCCCTCAAGAGTATTCGTAAATTTTTAAACAGTTTAGTCACCTCTGCCGTGTGTAGTGCACATTGGGTATGTCTCATTTTGAAAAATAATTCTCAAAGTTTCTAATAATAAATGAACAACTCGAAAATAGTGTAATGACCAGTAACTCAAATATAACTGTTGCCAAAATATAATAATAGTAATAAGTCCTTAAATTTTTCACTCATTAAAATAAAGTTATCGTCTACCTAGTTAAGTATGAAATTAAGATTTCGTTAGCGAAAATGTCGCCGTAATTTTTTTTTCGTTCATCATTTCAACTTTATACTTAACTAGTCCATAATGTTGGTGATTGATTAGTTTAATTAGGAAGTGTCTAAATTTACGTTTGCGGTTGCTACCTACATACTGCCTTTTCAGCCATAAAATGCTACACTACAGGCATTTTTTGTAAGTAGGAAGTTTTAACTATTGATATAACCTCGCGTTATCCTGATTGCGTTGCTAGGATACACAGTAGACGCTGTATTATCATTAAACGAACTGTGGACTTTTTTGTGAAATCTAGTCGCGGTGAATCATGATGTCGTAGCTTCAAACTATTTTAATAGGTAAGATTTCATTCATAATTCGATAAACTTCACATTACGTGGCTTTTGTAAGAAATAGGTTTTGTTTACGTTTTGCTGTGAAGTACAAGGTTAAGTTGGAAGCAATTTCCATACATTAGTGCTCAGGTAATTGACCTCATGCCTGACCTACATATTGCACAGACTAAAGGCATTGTTCTGCGATTAAACTTCCGTAATATGGTTTTAAAGTTCTTGAGCGTAAAATTGCGTGCTTTTTCAGGTAGGAGAGACTTTTTCAGTTCTTGTTTCCCTGATAGAAAAAACATATTTTTGTAACATTTAAAAATAAGCTGATGTTAGAACACCAGACATCACCATCAAAATTGTTACTCTCATATAAGTATTATATTTAATTTAAAATGTTTCGGTAAGGCTTTGGGTGCACTAGTAGATAAGTAAGTCAGTCCACATACCTTTATAGTTTATTTTAGAATAATATTATTATGCTAGGGATTCTAAAACCCCATCTAGCGCTTTTTAGAAGTTTACCTAACAAGGTACGTTGTTACCTTTTTTTATAACGTGTTGATTTCCTTCTTGCTATTATATTTCCTAATTGCTTCAGCCTACAAATGTAAACTTCGTACAATAACACATCGCCGCCTACCTACTGATTTATTTAGTGTTGAAAAGAGACGGACTTATACGTTTTGCCTGGTTCCTACTGAACAGCACCACTGTGGGGGCGATAATTAGATGCCTAGGCCGATAGCAAGCCTTCCTTGCGGACGAACCCCTTGCTCCTGCAATCGACCGCACTACCTTACCTGTCTCACCACAAACAAGTCTTAACACTCATTTTAATCCTTTTTTACATGTTCCTCGTTTACTATTTTACTTATTTGTGATGTTTCGTGTTAACACAACATTTTTCAAGCAAGTAGCTTAAAATGTCTTTCGAATTTACGAAATCTCAGCACCTGTATTTCGAAGTGAAACATAAAAGGAAGGCTAAAAAGAAAGTGACTTTTCAGGTCTGGATTTGATCTACGAGTAATATAAATAACAACATGTCTTGTATATGTTTAAATTGCCATTATTAATTACTTTTTTTGTTGTTTGTGGCCAGTTACCGACAAGGGAAGGTTTGACGACACCGAGGAGCGCTCGCGCTCCGATCGGTAGGAGGACCACCGGCACGCTTCCTCATCAGCGTCTCAAAAAGGAGGTAGGTTTCTTGTGTCTACTGGCCAGTACGTAGTTTGACTACACTCCTCATCTTTAACTTAATTCGTACTTATTTTTGGTTAATCTTTTTTTTCCGCGTTGTTGTTTTAGTTAGGAAGGGACTTAGGTACTGCCTCTATAGCTGGCTGCACTGAATCAACAGGGATTCAGACATAAATCTGTAATTTACCTACTTTAACAACTTAGATAACTGTCCCATGAGTCTCATATTTCCTGGACAGCTAAGTTAAGTTAAGAAAAGTTAAGTTAAAAGTTAAGTTTGCCCTTTTTTTAAAATTGACTTACCTAGATATTAACCCGAGGCAGCTTTACCGTACAATTGGACCTAATTTTTACCAACGTGCTGAGGGTGACCCGAGCAGCGACCATCGGCTTCCGGCGTTACTGGGAGATGAATATTTACGACTGTTGGGTCACTTTTAGAGCTACGTAAATTTTAGATGTTCGTCACTGATTAGTACCTTTTCTTCACATTGAGCTGATCGTGGTAAGACAACAAGGATTTTTTTTAAAATTCTCGATTAAGTTTAGCTTTTAGCAGGCTTAAATAGAAGTTACGGTTCGATCATTAGATGCTTCTAATTCGAAGACTCTAGTTGTTTGTCTAAATGGTCTAACTGATAGCATCTTCACGATTCTATGATAACGTATGATAACGTATGATAACGGTTTTTTATGTTTTTTCTATTATGAAGCATAGAGCGTCGTGGCCCAGTGGCTAAACACTCGGCACGGAACCCGATGGACCCGAGATCTAATCTGGCCGGAACGCACACCTACTTTGTGTTCATTGTACAATTATTTGCGGCTGACTCTCCGGGAATGGAAAACACCATTATAAAACCCAAGCCACCTGGATAACGGCCGTAGGCTCGCTCCTTACCACATTGGGTTCAAATTCCCGAAATGTGGACTTCTGAATGTTCGATTCACCATGCGGCAACAATCAGTGTGTGCCTCTGACCAACCCATTAGGGATATGGTCGTGAGGGTATGTTAAGTTATGTTCTAATATGAGAGAGTATAAAATTCATGTTCATCTTATGAAACAACAAATTGGTGGCTGAGTAGTACAATGTAAACTGCAATAACGCCGTCTCAAAGGTGTTCTAAATTACAATTCACGACCATTTTCACCGCACCAGAAATCACTGGACAGTCCACCAGAAATGGATTCGCCGGTCGGCAGCGTGGGCAGTGACCTTCGGCGCCAGAATGAGGAACTGCGCGCTCGTCTTGCGGGAGAGGCGGCAGACCACAAGCGCAGGTTGGACGCCTATCGCCGGGCGCAGCAAGGGCAGGCGGCATTGGTCTCCAGGCTCCAGTCAAAGGTTTGTATGAACCTTCGACAGGATCTACGATAACTCTTCTCCAAGATAAGTAAGTAGGTATAGATAGTAAAAGAAAAAGAATATCCACAAAAGTCAAGTTTTTTGTGCACAGACAGGCAATTTTTTTCAAATTCATATCACTATTTAAAATAATACAGCTGGCTGTGTATCTTCAAGTTTCTTTGGCTTTTTTTGTAAAAACATCTGTGAGTTTGACAGCTGGTTTGACGTCTTATGTCAAAATAAATAAATTTGCTTGAGTGTTGTTTTTGTTTACGGATTCTTCGGAATTCAGCTTAGATTGAATTAAAATCCAGTAGAAATTACTTTATGAACCTCAGAATGTGCCTCACTACTGAAGGCAAATTCTACGTTCTTAACGTAAAAGAGCATAAATCCAGCGTCAATGCAGCAGAGTATGAAACAAGTCTGTCCTCTCGCTGAAGGTGCTCCAGTACAAGCAGCGATGCTCGGAGCTGGAGCACCAGATGTTGGAGACAACTCCTCGCAGCGAACCCAGCTACCGTGCGCCCGCCAAGAGTGCCATCGCTTTGCCTGGGGCGGCCGGGCTGCCGTCGACGTCAGCCGGTTCTTCGGGCACCGACACCCGCCGGGACGAACGAATTGACGACATGGAGACGGCACTGCGGCGACTGGATGAAGAGAAGTGCAAGTGGGTCCATTTGCTCTCATTTGAGAGACAAAATTAATAGAAGTTTATTTATGAAGTAGTTTATTTGTTAAGCAACACACGCCGGCTCGGAATTCAGATGGGCGACCACCCCAACCGAAGTTAAGTGATGTATTTTTCGGGCATCTCTGTGCTGCAGGAGGCAAGTTAAAACAGTTGGTTGGCTGGTTGACATCGCTCTAAGTCAGTTGTTAGGCTTAGCTTATGATTGATAACATTAAGGTTGCTTACTAACCTTACAACCCTCCAACATCCTGCACTGAGCCCGTGTGTTGAAGTATGGCTTAATAGCCACCTCATAGTTGGGGTGAGGCCCAGGCCCAGCAGTGGGACACACATGGGCAGGTTATGCTACTTATGATAAGCTACTTTTATAGCCAGAAAAAGAGTAGCTCATATCAGTTTAAGAATAAACAGGATTTTGCCTAGGCTTTGAATCCATTGTCAAATAAAAAAATATGTGTTTCCAAATTTAATTTAATTCCTATGCCAGATGTGAAAAGTTGCTGAACACAAACAACCTGCTTCGCGATCAACTAGAGGAGTCCCACCACCTCAATGAGGCACTCACAGGAGATCTGCAGAAGCTCACCAATGACTGGGAAGCTCTGCGAGATGAGATGTCCATGAAGGAAGATGAGTGGAAGGATGAAGAACAGGTGAGAAGCATTATTCATCTATTTTCATAACCACAAGAATCTTAACCCACACACAATGTCAAAAAGAAAAAAAAACTTCACTTTCATAGAATTGTTGTGGAAACTTATTATGAATCTGTAAGCTTAGTGTACTTAAGGTAATGGTATGCTTTTGTTAATTAAGTACACGGAATAAACACCTTGTAATGTTATGATAAAAAAGAACACTCTTTCCTTCACAATCCATCCTAGCATATTAAGCGCCGCCAGACACAGCAACTTACAAAACATAAGATACCATAAAGAAACTAACACTGCAAGAAAAAAAGTATTTTTGCAATTTAAATAAAACCAAATAACATTGAAAACTACCACTACCACTAGCATACATAGCATTTACTTACAGTATGTAATACTATATGTTTTTTCTAGGCTTTCAATGATTACTACTCAAGTGAGCACAACCGCCTGCTAAACCTTTGGCGGGAGGTGGTTGCTGTGAAGCGGTACTTCACCGACCTTCAGTCCAGCACGGAGCGGGATCTGTTCCGTGTCAAGAGTGATCTTGACTCATCAGTCCGCGAGCTCGTTGGCACCTTGTCAGGGTACTCCATCAATGCGTATGCTGCTCAGGGGTCTACAAAGGTAAGTGTCTTTCTTAGTAGTCCGAAAAGTTATAATTGTCAATTTTGTAGATAGTGATAGCGCGGGAATTGAATTCACACTATAGGAATGAAACAAGACAACACCGTGAGACTTTTTCTAAATGCTTTTCTGCTGCAGCTGTGGTTTGAACATTAATGACACTATGAGAAGCGACATCTTCCAGCCGTAAAAGCCCCACAACCCAGGCAAAACCATCATTAGGTTAGATTAGATATGTTTTATGTCAAGGTCTACTAGAATATTTGAACCTGCTTTATTCAGACTACTAGTTGTAATTTGAACTTTATTTCCAATAAATAAGCATCACTTTCCAGCCGGGTGAGCCTCATAACCCGGGCACCACCAACGTCGGTCTGGAAGCATTGCGCGTGGAGCTGCGCGAGATGACGACGGCGCGGGACACGGCGGTGTCGGAGCTGCGAGAAAGGGACGCACGTATACAGCGGCTCTTGTCGGAGTTGCAAGGACTGGTATGTTCTATAGAGTAGGAGTCACCAAATGCGGACCAATAGGGCTTCCGTATTTGGGCTCATTAGTTAGTACCACTGATGAGTGAGGTCCTGAAATATAGCTGTGCTCACAAATAGTGGCAAGTGGCATTTGAAGACCTCCCTAGACCTCACAATTGACTAGCGCACTAGCTGCGACACCGCGAGAAACGCAATAGCCCCCATTCTTCCTATGCGTATCTAGTTTGTCTCTAAAAAAAGAATATGTAAAATATTATATTTTTTTGAATTCAAATTTAAGTCTTTCAATAGTCAAAGAAACAAAATTAAAATTACTATTTACTGAATAAAATCAAACTATAGTTCGTTGGCGTTAAGAATGCAGTGATTTTTAAATATAATTCTTTCGCACACAAAAAAACTCAGATTCACAACCTTTGCGTTCGAAAGTATGCTTTCAACTGGTTACTCTGGACTTGGCTTTCTAATTAGGAACTATTCGATTGGTTTGGGGGCGTGCTAGATCAAAGGGCAAGTATGTAATTACTGCATTTTCAATGCGACCGAACTATAATGAAAATCTGAATTAAATCTAATAAGATACAAGGCACAAATAATCAAATCTTAATTAACAATGGTAACAGGTTACAATGAAATTTAATTTAGTTTATTTCCTTCCCAGGAAGAGCGTTGCGACTGCGCAGAGACGATGGTTTCTGAAGCGAACGTGATGCGCTCAGCGCTGGAGGAGGTGGCGCGCGCTCTCATACACGACTCGGAGACCGACGTCGTGCCGTCACATGTACATATGTCTGACAGGTACCTTATTACATTACTACTTATGTCTAGACCAGGCTACCAAATAGGTTCGATTCTTCAGGTACATAATAACCTCTGTTATCAAATGGGTTGCGTTATGAAATCCTGTGCTTCGGTTGGGGTGTTTATTGTTCGTTATTTCTTTTTTACAAGAAAAAAATTGCATTGTATCTGGAACAATGCTCATTGTTCTCTTGCTTCAATTGAATTAGTTAATCATTAGTTTAATAAATTATTGTTAAAGGACAGCAGAAGGCTATCGATGTTGAAACATTACTTTTTCATTTCAAGATATAGCCTTCTCCTTGGCTTGGCCAATTAAAGTGGCTGATGCCGTGCTGTAACTCATAAAATTATTGTTTTCACAACAGATCTCCTAAACGCAGCGTCTCGCAAGCAGCCAATGCTACAGCCTTCGCAGAGAGCACCATATCAGCCGTACAAGCCGCGCTGCACAAGTATCAGATACAGATACATGAGCTGCAGGTATTCACGCGAAATGCATTCAAGATTAAAGTTCATTTCGACAGTTATCATAAATAAATAAATATCCCTGAACATTATTCCACAAAGCGCCATCTAGCCCCGAGTGAGCTTATTATAGTCCGTTTTTATGGCAAAAAAAAAAAAACAAAATCAAAAATAGCTTTATTTAAATAGACCTGTTACAAGTACTTTCAAATCGTCAAATCTAATTAACAAACAAAACATACTTAATAATAGACATGAATAGCATAATAATAAATGGGATACTAGACAGCGGATAAACATACTTAAATACTTTTTCTTTTGTAAATACATACTTAATATACATAGGAAACACCCAGACCAATACAAACAGACATGTTCATGCTCACAAATGTTTGTACTGTGCGGGGATCGAACCCGCAACCTTTGGTGTAGTAGCCGACTTCTCAACAATTACACCAAGACGGTCGTCACGTATCATAGAAAATTGAATGATGAATTGAAATGAAAAATGAAATAATATTTGTTTTATTTTACCTACAATTAATAAATGTTTATTTTGATATTTTGAAGTATATTATTTTCTTGTAGGTTAAACTTTCTAACTCAAGGGATCAGCTCTCGTCGACTAGAAAGCATTGTGAATCTGCAGACACAAACATTGTCTCTCTGGAAAGCAAGGTCCATGACTTACAAGGTGAGTAATGTAGCTTTTGAATTTGGCTGATTAAAAAAAATGATTTTTTTGAGATATAATTACTAAGTAACTAAGCCACAAACAGCGGGCCATACCTGCTAGATAAGTCATGCCTGGATTCTTAAAATTGAGATGTGTTTCCTTTATATGGCAACTTTTCAGCCAATGATTATATTGATTATACGGTAAATTGGCGAAAGTAATGTTGAGCGATACCTAAGTTTGGTGAATTAATGTATCTGATAGAAATTTTAAAATTATAGCTAAATTGGACCAGTCGAACGCAGACCTCACCCAGCTGTTGCAAGAAAAGGAAGTGATGCTGAAGACGATAGAAACCTTGAGGATCGACAAAAACAACCTGGAACGGAATAGAGTCGAAATCAACGCTATGGTAATATTTTGTTAAAAATTACAAGATACAAGACATTTTATACTGTGGTACCTAATGTTACCTTTCTCGAAGGTAATCATAACCATAACCAGTATGGCTTAACAACTAACTGGACAAATGCTCTCAGGATGTACAACACTGTTTGATAAATGCTTACGTTTTATCTGATCAGGTGGAATCCCTAACATCGGATTATGAAAAGCTTCAGAAGATAAACTGCAGACTAGACAAGGCCATAGAATCTTTGGAGAGTGAGAAGAGGGCACTCAACTCTGAGGTGGACCATTTGCATCGGGAGGCTACTAATAGAGAGTCTATTTTGAGGTAGATACTTTACTCCTACTGGCTAGAAGAAAGTACCGCTTTTATGGTATAACCAGGGTAAAACAGGGCTCTAGCTTTCGGCCTATCGGATATGTTGAAATTAAATAAATAAATACTTCGAGCTTCGAAATCCCCTCGTTTTAAGGACCATATTTATGTCGAAGACGCATTGTATTTAAATAGTATCTGTGAGTTCTTTTTTAATCTGCTGAGAGATTTACAATAACATTTACTGTAATTTTTAACGATTTCTTCAGAATAGAATCAGTATCAAGACGTAGCTCGGTGACACTTTAGAACGCATACCATTTATTGCCATAATTTCATTTGCCATACATCAATTGGCATAATCATCGAAAAGCATAATTTTTATTGGCATAAATTTTGAATCGCATAATCATTTTAATGCATAATAGTAATAAGGCATAACATCAAAAGGCATAATCATCACTATGCATACTTTCGTTGACCATAACTTCAATAAGCATACTTTAAAACGCATAATGTCAGTACGCATAACTATCAAAAGCCATAATGTCACTATACATAACTATTAATATTCATAATTTTGTTTGACATAATATTAAAAAGCCTAATTCACATAAGAGCATCTTTTCTACTTCAGGGCAAATCCGACTCAGCCAACCCCGACACCACGTGGTACTTGTTTTGCCCTACCCCAAGAGTGTAATTTAAACCCGCGTAGGCATGGAGGGGCGAGGCGGCCCGCGGGCTGAGGAGCAGGTGGCTAGGAGCGAAGCGCCGCGACTGAGGCTGGCCGGCGAAGCCGGCCAAAAAGCCGAAGCTTTGGTGCTGAGCGAAAGCCATCTGTGACGATTAGCACGCGTGGGACCGCCGGAGCCCCGCAATGCCGGAGCCGTGACAGAATTCTTTTGCTGTCTACATTTCACTATGAGCAAAATAATTAATATATATCACTATGAGCAAATGATATATAAAAATTTTGTTAATAGATAAACTAAATGAAGGCGGTTTTTGGACAAGTGCTCTTTGGATTTTTTACATTTACATTACATGCAGCTTGCGTTTAACATGTAATATTTGTAAGCTTGCATAATAATTGTTGAAATTATGGCAAATGAGTGTTATGCCTTTTGAAAATATGGATTTTGACACTTATGCTTATCAAAAGTATGCCTTTTGAGGATTATGTGTTTCGAATATTATGGCAAATAAAAATTATGCCTTTTGATACTTATGGTTAGTGAAATTATGCCTTTTGATGAGTATGCCTTACGAATTTCGTCCATGTTATGGTATGCGTTATGAAGTTATGCTTTTAGGAATTATGGCAAGTGATGATTATGGCTATCAACATTATGCATTGTGATTTTATGACCAAAAATGTTATGCGTTTCATTAGGTAACCCGTAGCTCGGCAAAATATTTACTAGAAGTCAGTTCTGCCTAGTCGTTACATTCAGCATTAAAAAAATATTTGTTTATTTATCATTCCTTCGACAGCGTCAAAAAAGTTAATGTGATGAGACATAGGCCCGTATTCTGAAACGACGCTCAAGCGCGCTTTGAACTGTGATTACCTGATCTACTCTTGAGTTTAGAATCTGTTCTTGAGTACGTTGCTTATGCTAAAACGAATTTCAAACTGTTCTCAGTCGAATCGAGTTTCAAATAAGATTTCAGTAGAGATTGCTTTTTGTCTATGAATCAGGCTTGTTTTCATTTACAATTTTTAATTATTTTATTGTGTTCCATTACATGCAGAAATTGCGAGATTTTGAAAATTATTAACCGGATAAAACATCATGTTTACAAAGGTTTTTCTCAAAAAAAATCTAAAATTTGTCTTGCCCTATTATACTTTTATTGTTCGTTTAATAAATACAACACTGTAAACTGTTTATCCTGTAGCTTTGTATTCTTGTTATTCTTAAATATAAGCTATTTCCTGTAACGAAACGTAATTGTACCTTGACTTTGAGGCACTTCTTATTTTAATCTGTGCTGTGCATTGACTTCATTGACATTGATTTGACTTGTCAATCATCATCTTTCATTTATTTTCATTTAACATCTAACGTATTAATTTGCACAAATCAAGGAAGAAAATACTAACTAACTTAAAAAGAAGATAAATTAGACATGTCCGCTAGAAAAAAAACAAACTTTTCGCAGCGCATTGCGTAGGGATCGTCAGCGTCGTGCAAATTTCTTAGCCGGAGTGTTATAGATGCGAACATCCGATTATAATAATCAAGGTCTTCAAAAATATCCAATGAATCCATTGTTTTTGACAAGCATATCTCTACTCAAGCGTGGTCGGGAGGTCACTTGCGTGATCACAGATCAAATCTCTACTTGAGCGCCGATTAGCACCTGAGTGACGTTTCGGAATAAGTCTAAACTGTGATCAATGAATCTGTACTCAGGGGTAGTTCTAGAATAAGATCTCTGTTTGAATCGAGTTTCAAGTCATAATTTACGCTTGAGCGTCGTTTCAGAATACGGGCCATAGTTTTAAATTGTTTATAAAGCTAACTGTGCATCAAATTGAAAATTCCGTGTTCCCCAGGGCGGAGGAAGAGCGTTCGTCTCGCCTCCGATCAGAGCTGGTCTCCGTGCGCGAAGAGCTGAACAAGACCACGCTGTGCAGAGACTTGCTGGACCAGCAGAAACTTGAGGCGGACGCTATTATATCCCAGATGGAGAAACACAGGAGTAAGTGGAACACTTGTAGCCAAAACGGCTTTGGTTACTAGATTGAATACGAAACCTTTTGAGCCTTGTTTTCACAAAGTATAAAATATTTTTACTCGTATTAGGTATTGATTCTAAACCATTCCGTACATTACGTAGCTGATTCCGCAAAAGTATAAGTGAAGTCGATAATAGGCTATTTGACAATACGATAAATTATGTGTCAGTTCTTGTTATCAGAACAAATTAATAGTTTTACAACAGTTATTTACTGGCGCCAGTTGAAAATATTAACAGATTTATTTTAAAAACCGTGAATAAAAATGCATTTTTAAACGTTTCGTCACGTGATACAAAACGCTCTTAATTGGTCGAGTTTATTATGACGTCACCTGCCTGTAAACATTTCTTGACAACTCGTAGTGAATGACACGTTTGTATGTAATGGGTTGAAATAGGATATAAATGTTTTTTTATTGGTGTTAGCGTCTTCATGATTTATTTGTACTTGTTATTTGTAGTTTAAATTAAACAGCTCTTTTTGTTCGTCGTATCAGGTGATCTAGAAATCGAGTTGGAAAGGACGATACTGGAACGAGGTGACCTTCAAGACCTCGTCGAAAAGCTAGAAGCTGCTGTCAGGAATCTTGAGTGCGACAAGAAAAAGCTTTTGGATGACGTGAAACATGTATGATATAGTTATGTTCAATTTATTCCCTTAAAAACGTAGATTTTCAATTAGTAAAGTTGAACTTATTATCGATATTGAAATATAAGATAGTGAACCTAAATAACTGGCCATGACTGAATCTAAATATTTATAAAATCAACCATTTATTAATCCTTATTTTTATCATAGCCATCTCTCTATAGTTTAACTTTTCTGCTTAGCCTTATGGTTGGCTGGTAGATAATGCCTTATTGGCATTAAGTCCGCCTTTTGTACCATTCAATGTTGTGCAATAAAGTATAAATAAATAAATAACTTTTGTATATTTGAACTTAGGCCTAGTTGTTCTTCTTAAAAACCTCAAAATTCGTTTTCCACTTGTCTAATTGACCAAACACCGCCCCCAGCTAGAAGACGAGAAGTCATCTTTATCCAACCAGTCGTCAGAACAGCAAGGCGACCTTAACTCCCTCCGCAAGGAGTTGTTAGCGGCGGAACAGACAAGGATGGAGCTAGAGGCTGACAAGGCTTCTCTGTTTGAGAAGATCAAGTTCCTAGAGCAGGACAGGGAGAGAGTGGAGCTGGAACTGCGACAGGTTATGAGGTGAGATATAGGGTGCGGTCCGAAATGAGCCAAAGGTGATATAAGCGCGCTCCAACGCTTCCCGAATTTAAAAAGCACGCAAATGCCAGTCGGCGTTACGTCATGAATCAGTGCCATTTTCCAATAACAGTTATTGTGCGTTGGCGTTGCTAACTATTTAAACTAAAAGCTGATTACTCCAGATGAAGTATCGGTAAACTTATAACCACACAGAGTTGACATTTCACACTGTTAAATATGATCATTATTGTTAACTAACTTAATGAGACCAATGAAAAATTCTAGTAACTTCTTCACCCAAAATAATCGATATTGAACAGCAAAACGTACCATCAATATTATCAATAGCTCATTGGTTTTTCAATATCGTCCGCTTTGGACACTATCAAAAAGCTGATAAACGGTTGTTTCAAACACAGCTCGGTGGAAAGCGAGTTTTATGTACTGTATCTAATGTACGGTCGGTGAATGAAAGGGCTGACCACCCTAAGATCTGTTTTTGCTTGCTCAATGATGACATTGACAAGATCAATTGGTTCAATTGTTAATTGTGAGGGAACATACGTCTAATCGAATTTCAGTTTTATTGTCAAACAATAAAGTATACGTTTTGACATACTCTAGCCTGTTACAGTTTAAAAAGGTGACATGTGCTTGCAACGCGTAAATGCATGTGTTTGAAAACTGGTCAACCTTTTCATTCCGTGACTTTACAATCATATTTGGCAGAGAGCGCGGTGAGCTGAGTTCTCAGCTGACAGCGATGGTCCGTAAGAAAGACACCCTGAACGAGGAGATCATCCGCCTTCAGCAACGTCTGGAGCAGGCCAACGAGACCATCGGCCGCATCAACCGCGCTCTAGAAGACCACGTTAAAGATGGCGAGGAGAAACAGGTGAGTGAGGCAGCTTGGTACAGCCAGTAGCAGAAACTTAGAATATACTTTAGCCTTTTGTCATAGCTACCAATCGGACATCTTCTTCATTTACGTCCGATTGCCATCTCCTAGTTACATCCTTGCCTCGGCCCTCTGGAGGCCGCCTTGGGCACGTTATTGTCCAGTAAAGCTGTTAAAAGCCACGACTCGATCTCACAGCGAGCCAAACATAAACAGCTTTTTAATAACAATAAAATCCCTTTTAGTCAGCGTCAATGCTGACTAAAAGTGATTTTATAAACCTTCAGCGACCGCACAAAATATTATTTTGTCGAAGCTTACCATCTGATCTTGGCCTTAGCACTAACTGGACGTCAAACATAATCATTTTGAGTGGGTTAAGCGTCAATGTTTGAAAAAAGTTCTAGTTAGGTTTAAAAATGATCAAATATTCTCTCCTCTTCATAGATCCTCATAGACAGTCTAGAGAAAGACAAACAGCACTTGCAAGAACAGCTAGCAGGCGTTCGTTCAGAGAAGGACGCTCTAGAGGCCGTGCTGTTCGACACGGCCAACATGCTGGAGGACGCCGACAACAAGCGCAGCAAGCTGGAGCAGGAGTTGCAGCAGACGCTGGTTCAACAGGAGAACCACAAAGGTATGAATACTCACATAGATCCTTATAGACAGTCTAGAGAAATTGCAGCAGACGCTGGTTCAACAGGAGAACCACAAAGGTATGAATACTCACTTAGATCCTCATAGTACTTCAAGTGTCGGAGACATACTAGCTGTCAGGCGCGTAATCGCCGAATCTTACTAAAATGACGGTAGATCGTTGCGCGTCATTATTTGGCGCCAAAATGGCGCAATGGCAAAATGCCAATGGCCTAAATGAGTAATTTTTTAGCGCGAAAGACATAATTATACCATGCCAAAATTTGCCGCTTGGAACTGTAACAATTTCCTGATGGGCTGAATCAGCTCAAGTTTCGTCTTCGACACTCAAGGGGATAGACAGTCTAGAGAAAGACAAGCAGCACTTGCAAGAACAGCTAGCAGGCGTTCGTTCGGAGAAGGACGCTCTAGAGGCCGTGCTGTTCGACACGGCCAACATGCTGGAGGACGCCGACAACAAGCGCAGCAAGCTGGAGCAGGAGTTGCAGCAGACGCTGGTTCAACAAGAGAACCACAAAGGTATGAATACTCACATAGATCCTCATAGACAGTCTAGAGAAAGACAAGCAGCACTTGCAAGAGCAGCTAGCAGGCGTTCGTTCAGAGAAGGACGCTCTAGAGGCCGTGCTGTTCGACACGGCCAACATGCTGGAGGACGCCGACAACAAGCGCAGCAAGCTGGAGCAGGAGTTGCAGCAGACACTGGTTCAACAGGAGAACCACAAAGGTATGAATACTCACTTAGATCCTCATAGTACTTCAAGTGTCGGAGACATACTAGCTGTCAGGCGCGTAATCGCCGAATCTTACTAAAATGACGGTAGATCGTTGCGCGTCATTATTTGGCGCCAAAATGGCGCAATGGCAAAATGCCAATGGCCTAAATGAGTAATTTTTTAGCGCGAAAGACATAATTATACCATGCCAAAATTTGCCGCTTGGAACTGTAACAATTTCCTGATGGGCTGAATCAGCTCAAGTTTCGTCTTCGACACTCAAGGGGATAGACAGTCTAGAGAAAGACAAGCAGCACTTGCAAGAACAGCTAGCAGGCGTTCGTTCAGAGAAGGACGCTCTAGAGGCCGTGCTGTTCGACACGGCCAACATGCTGGAGGACGCCGACAACAAGCGCAGCAAGCTGGAGCAGGAGTTGCAGCAGACATTGGTTCAACAAGAGAACCACAAAGGTATGAATACTCACATAGATCCTCATAGACAGTCTAGAGAAAGACAAGCAGCACTTGCAAGAACAATTAGCAGGCGTTCGTTCAGAGAAGGACGCTCTAGAGGCCGTGCTGTTCGACACGGCCAACATGCTGGAGGACGCCGACAACAAGCGCAGCAAGCTGGAGCAGGAGTTGCAGCAGACGCTGGTTCAACAGGAGAACCATAAAGGTATGAATACTCACATAGATCCTTATAGACAGTCTAGAGAAAGGGAGTTGCAGCAGACGCTGGTTCAACAAGAGAACCACAAAGGTATGAATACTCACATAGATCCTCATAGTTCTTCAGGTGTGGGAGACATACGAGCTGTCAGGCGCGTAATCGCCGAATCTTACTAAAATGACGGTAGATCGTTGCTGGTCATTATTTGGCGCCAAAATGGCGCAAAATGGCGCAATGGCGCAATGGCCTAAATGGTAGTTTTTTTAAGTGCGAAAGGCATTATACTAGGCCTTAATTTGCCGCTTGGAACTGCACCAATTTCCTGATGAGCTGAATCAGCTCAAAGTTCGTCTCCGACACTCAAGAGGATAGATAGTCTAGAGAAAGACAAACAGCACTTGCAAGAGCAGCTAGCAGGCGTCCGTTCGGAGAAGGACGCTCTAGAGGCCGTGCTGTTCGACACGGCCAACATGCTGGAGGACGCCGACAACAAGCGCAGCAAGCTGGAGCAGGAGTTGCAGCAGACACTGGTTCAACAAGAGAACCACAAAGGTATGAATACTCACATAGATACTCATAGTCCTTCAAGTGTCGGAGACATACGAGCTGTCAGGCGCGGAGTCGCCGAATCTCACTAAAATGACGGTAGATCGTTGCGCGTCATTATTTGGCGCCAAAATGGCGCAAATTCCAAAAAATGGCAAAATGCCAATGGCCTAAATGGTTAATTTTTTAGCTCGAAAGGCATAATTATACTAGGCCTAAATTTGCCGCTCAAATTTCGTCTCCGACACTCAAGGGGATAGATAGTCTAGAGAAAGACAAGCAGCATTTGCAAGAACAGCTAGCAGACGCTGGTTCAACAAAAGAACCACAAAGGTATGACTATCCGGTCAGGAAACTAAGTGGTTGTAAGGCACCGCATCCTGGCCGCACAGAGAAGGGGATATACGATTAGGTAGGGAACGAACTCCCTAAAAAGCCTAGAGCCCCTTGCGCCGAGACGCTAGGTTCCCTGAGCCCTACCTAACAATAGATACATAAATATATAGTAAGGGAGGGAGCTTGCTCCCGGGGTGCCCGGGGTGCAAGCGGGAAGAGTTAGGACAGTAGGTAGGGTTGTGGGAACCGCTTCCAGTAGAGCAGGCTCACTCTACTGATCATGATACTGACGGCTAAGGTGTCTTGGCCGCAGCGGTGGGGAAATGGGAAGTCAACACGGTCGGTTGAAATCTAGTTTATTTGTTAAATGCTGTCGGTTTATATACATGATTCTTCTAATACACACTACTATATGCCATTGCTAGTGAGTCGTCGGTGTAAAGCGCCGACGCTGCACCTTGAGAGTCCATCGGTCGCCGGTTTGGAAGTAGGTCGCTGCTGACGGCTGCTACATGCGAGCTAGCTCGTACATACACACATAATACTTGGTGCTTGGGGGGTCGTCCGGCGGTGCTCGCAAGAGAAACAGTGTTCTGAGTTACTCCATATAATTTTATTGATAAAAAATGTTAAAATTGAAAAAAACGACATAAAAAGTACATTAATAGTGAGAAAAATATCATAACCGCCTGAATCCTCGTTGCAATATTGTGCTAGTGGGAATTTACGACATCATCGAAACAAACAAAAGTATTTATCTGAAAACCAGAAAAAGACATTTGGTCATGTTGGCATCAGGCAGGACTCGAACCCGCATCATTCGCAAGCCGGGCGACTGCACTCATGATGCCAACATGACCAAATGTCTTTTTCTGGTTTTCAGATCTTTAGTAAAGACATTGCATGGAAAATGCTAAAACAATAATAAAAAATGGTAATAGCTTTTTCATCTTAATCGGAAGTTAAATATCAAAAAAAATATTTCTTCCGAGTGTTAGAGAGGTGGATGCCTAAAACATTGATGAAATCACCCTGGCTCATAGGGTAAAAATATACCAGAAAGATTCGGCCGGTCTGTTAGCATAATTGGAAGTGCAGTCGCCCGGCTTGCGAAAGATGCGGGTTTGAGTCCTGCCTGATGCCAACATGACCAAATGTCTTTTTCTGGTTTTCAGATTTTTAGTAAAGATATTGCATGGAAAATGCTAAAACAATAGTAAAAAATAAAAAAAAAGTATTTATGTTGACTAAACTGTGTTGGAAGTGACAAACATACCTCTGGTTAATTCAAGACTTTTTTGAAAAGGTCTAAGGAAATTTGTGTGAATGACAATAAGTTATGAATAAGGTCTCTACCTACCCATACATTCCTTGAGATTTATTAAATTATGTTTAACAAAATGTGTATTAGAATTCAGAATGAACAAAAGTTATAAATTTGTTCTCTGCCCACATTTAGGGGGATCGTCTTTAAAGCACAAAAAGTTTATTTACCGGGTATTGTATCTCACGACAGGTCAAATAGCCCGTCTGACTAAGGACCTGGATAACAGCGAGAAGAAGCTGCGGGACACCCGCAACAGCATGTCGCAGGCGTCCGGCAAGAAGGAGGCCGAGTACCAGCAGATCATCGCCAACATCAACCGCACCACCGCCGACAATATCACCAAGTTGAAGGAGGAAAAGGTGAGTAATGCTATAGGCCGTTCGCGTTAAGAACGCAATGATATTTAAATTTAATTCTGTTGCACACAACGAACTCAGATCCACAACCTTTGCGTTCGAAAGTTTGCTTTCAACGGGTCACTGTGGACTTGACTTTCTAATTAGGAACGATTTGATGGGTTATGGGGCGTGCTAGATTGAAGGACAAGTATGAAATTACTGCATTCTTACCGCGAACGTACTATAATAACAAAATCTGTTATCTCTATTTATTATTGTCTTTGTATGCGTGTGAGCATACAAGCGAGTGTTTTAGAGAGGCGGACATAGTTTTATTATACGTTTTTAGTAGTAAAAAACGTTTTTGAACGCTATTTAAAATAACTTTGTCGAATACCAGCCAGTTTGAATTTCGCGTATTTTAATTAGCCAGCAAATGCTCTCAATGATATAAATATTTACCCCCTTATTGATAAAAACGAACGCAACGCCAAAACATAGTTTAAGCAATTGACGTGTGCCACTTACTTGCAAATGGCGGCAGCAACAGGAATGAAAGAGACAAAGCGATACAAAAGTTAACGTGTTGTTGAAGAGCTGTTTAATTTTGTATGAATAATGGGGTTAGACAGTAACATTTTAATCTATAAGTCTCTATTATGGCCCGAACTAAATGAATTATAATGTTTATTCTTTTAGGAACAACTGCGCCAGTCACTCGAGCAAAAACTGAGCCAAACCATAGCCGCGCTTACGAGCGAGAAGGAATCATCGGAAGCTGGTGCGAGGGAAAGAGAGAAGAAGCTGTTAGCGATGCGCGATCAGCTCATACTTCAGCACGACGAGTCGATGTTGCGGGCTGAGAATGACAAGCAGCAAGCTTTGTTGATGGGTAAGGTTACTTTACAACGTATTATGTTTTCCATCTATTGTTTGTTGATTTTATCAACAGCCTCGGCGGTTTTACAGTCGATTTATGCAGTGACGTTGGAGTTTGAGCATATTTATTGTGACTTCAAAGGCCTATCTGCTAGCGGCGTAGGCTTCTACACTAATCATACTTAAAGTTAGGTTTGGGTGAGGGCCCGTTATTTTGGTGCCTGATAGCGTGGTTTCGTAATTTTATAGTCTACTGCTCGCTTGGTAGTAAAACCGTGGGCTTTCAGGTTTCAAAAATTTTTTGATCAAATTTTATCTGTAGACTTAAAACTAGAGTGACATCCGTGTGTGGATCCAGGATGGCTTATTCATTTTTGTAATGCAATAGTGTATCATAATTAAGCCGACATCTTAATGAAAGGGAATAACTAAATTGGTATCCATCCATGCTAAGCTTATACATATAGGTTAACCGGAGAATTGACGTTTAAAACGAAAAAGATTCCTAAAGTAAGAGGTACTCGAATAAGTCACGTGTTTGTTCTACAAATATGTATGTCTTTTCTCTCAATACGAACTGTATTTTCCTCCAGCTCACCAAGAGCAGCAAGCGCTTATCGAGCGCTTGGAGGACACAAAGCGCTCTCTAGACTGTTCCTCCAACAAGCTGGAGAGGCTCCGCAAGGAGGCGCAGGCGAGGGCCGACCAGGACCGCACATACGTCAACCAGCTCAAGGACGAGATATCCGCTCTGAAGACCCGGCTGGAGGAGGCCAAGTAAGTAGACCGACGGTAGGCCAGGTGCAAATAAACTCTTCAAAATGACGAGGGTAAGCAGCAGCGAGGTCCAGAGGTCCAGGCTGGAAAGTACAGCGAGTAATACAGTTACTATAGAGCTGGTCAAACTCATCTTGAAGGCCTGCAAAAATGCCTTTTACGCCCCGCCCCCCATGAAATTAGGCTCTTCAAAATGACCCCACTTAATGCGATGGTAAGCAGCAGTGAGGTACAGAGGTCCATGTTAGTAAGTAAAGTGAGTAACATAGTGCCTGCTGAGCTGGTCAAACTCATCTTGAAGACCTGCAAAAATGCCTCTTTGCTCGCTCCGCCCCCGCAAAACCCTGCGCTGGAAGATCGTTCTACTTCTGGCAGCACGAACAAGCCAAGTAAGTAGGCTGAATGTTCCATTAATGTCCTCCAGCTCACCAAGAGCCCTTTAAAAACAGTAAGCAGTCTCTAGACTGTTCCTCCAACAAGCTGGAAAGACTCCGCAAGGAGGCGCAGGCGAGAGCCGACCAGGACCGCACATACGTCAACCAGCTGAAGGACGAGATATCCGCTCTGAAGACCCGGCTGGAGGAGGCCAAGTAAGTAGGCTGACGGTAGGCCAGGTGAAATTGTGCCTTCAAAATTGCCTGATGGTGAACAGCAGTGGGGTCTAGAGTTCCAGGTTAAAAAGTATAGTGAGTAATACAGTTACTACTGAGCTGATCAAACTCACCTTGAAGGAAATCTGCTCTGAAGACCTGTCTGGAGGAAGCCAAGTAAGTAGGCTTGCCAGGAGATGTTGGTGTGAATTTTTAAATCTCCGTTCTTGGCCTTAAATATTTGGGAGACTGCAACTGTAAGATTATTGTTTTTACTAATTCTGAATAAGATGACGGTGATCAAAATGGAAGAGATTGTTATTAAAAGGCAGTTGTTTTAAAATATACGAGCGAGTTTCAAAATCATCAATCATTTTTTTATTACTGTTTTTTTGTAGATAACATCACTCTCAGTCGAAGCAGTAACTCAGAAATAAACAAATATTTACATAATCCCCAAATGGTGCAACGGGGTTTAAAAAAAACCTAAAAATATGCTTTTTAAAAGTTATAGGTACTTGATACAAATTATGAAAAAAGACCTTGCTACTCGTATTATTATTTAAGTTATAAATATTTGTATCACCAGAGCATCCTGCGAAGACGAATGCACTCGCTACGAGAACCGCATCAAAGAGCTACACTTGGAGAAGGAGGCGGTTTGTCGCGAGAACACGGAGGCGCGCGCGCAGCTCTCGCTAGCTGAAGACAAGTATGACAATGCGTATGCACAGCTGCAGGACACTATGAGGAAACTCAAGGAGTGTAAGTTAAGATAACGTGGATTTTATTGCACGAAACAGTTACAGACACGTTACTAAAAGTCTTAAGAAAACATAAATATAACCTTTTTAAGTCGGGAGTTTATCGTCAATAAACATGCTTATTATAGCCGAAATGCTGTAGTTGAAAGCAAGTTAAGCCATCATATAGAAATAATACACAACGGCCGTACTCAAAGACGTCAAATTAAAGTTACTTACTGAAAGATACTTTTTAACGAAACAACAAATGACATTAAAACTTGTGAGTACCGGCCACTGTCGTATTAGAACTTAATGCAATTTGCTTTGTGGCAAATTCTGCTTTGCCAAGCTTGTTATGGCTTGCGATTGAATTGATTGACTACACGTCCAAACTGAGAAAAAATACACACCTAAAAGTATTTAACAGATAATAATTGCAAAACTGCCTACATATAATTTCGTTAATGAAAAAACTCGTTAATCGTTTGACGTGTTGGCAGTGGAAAACGAAGCCGACAGCCTCCGCAAAGAGCTGACCGACATCCGTCGCCAACTGACCAACTGTTGCGCTGAGCGCGACAAGTACAACAGCACCTGTCGCGAACTACGCGATCACGTGAAACGGTCTGAACACGAGCGGAGAGAAGCGGCCAGGGCTAGAGATGAAGCTTACCATAAGATCGCAGGTAAGTAATTAAAAGAACTGACAGACATCCGTCGCCAACTGACCAACTGTTGCGCTGAGCGCGACAAGTACAACAGCACCTGTCGGGAACTACGCGATCTCGTGAAACGGTCTGAACACGAGCGGAGAGAAGCGGCCAGGGCCAAGGATGAAGCTTACCATAAGATCGCAGGTTTGTAGATGCAAATAAGTAATTAAAAGAGCTGACCGACATCCGTCGCCAACTGACCAACTGTTGCGCTGAGCGCGACAAGTACAACAGCACCTGTCGCGAACTACGCGATCACGTGAAACGGTCCGAACACGAGCGGAGAGGGGCGGCCAGGGCCAGGGATGAAGCTTACCATAAGATCGCAGGTGAATTTTATTTATTTATTAAAAATCATGGTCACAAGCTAACAGATTAAATCCAACACGCTTGCAACATCAAATTATTATATTAAAGAAAATCGAATAAAACAAAATTAATTACAAAAACACAAATCAAAATAAAATTATAAATATCCAAACATAATTAATCATATACAATAATATGAATGTCACAGTTAAAATTGCACTATGTCAGTAATTGCTAACTTAAATTTACTAATTATTAGAAAAATAGTAGTAGTAGTAGTTGAATTAGTAGTTTTGTAGAAGCAAAGAAGGTAGAAAAAAGTCCTTCGAATGTGAAAATCGAAAGACTTTTTTATTGTAAGTCAATAGAAAGAGCCTCCAAGAGGACCTTGCTAGGGTCTCTTCCTAGCTGCTGCTCATACTTCCTCACCACTCACACCATCCATCAACTTCATCAACAGAAACTTTTTTCAATAGCATAACATTCATACCTGACTACATCCCAAACTAGGTAGTCAGATTCACACTGATTGCTGCTGATATGGTGAACGGAACATTTAGTAACCCACATTTCACCGAGTGAATTTATGCCTAACGTATTAACGGGCTTACCGCCCTTATTCGAGTTTCTCTATCTATATTTTCCATCACCGTAGATTTAACCGCAAATTGTACAACGAAGACAAAGTAGGTTTTCCTGTCTGATTTGAACTCTAAACACGGGTTCCAAGCTATATGTTTAGCCACTGGGCCACAACGCTCTCCAAACACAGGATTACAATATTTCATTTAGGTCCAGGCATTAGCTTAGTGGGGTCCATTTAATTTTGGCCATCGTGACACTGCTGCCTGGTGGAAATTATTATTTGTTTTCTATTGTTTGTTTAATTTTTTCCTAACAGCAGTATGTTTTAAACCTGACGCGATGTTCAAAATCAATGAACGTTTTTTCTTTCTTTCTACTTTTTGAACAGGATTGGAAGAAAACCGCACATCCCTAGAGCTAGAACTGTCCCGAGTCCAGACAATGCTGAAGGAGTCTGAAACCGGTGGAGAACACGTGACGCGCGAGCTGAAGCAGATGGGCGGGCAGCTGAAGCGCGAGCGGGCGGCGCTGGAGCAGGCACATCATGATATCAAGGAATTGCAGTCCAGGTATTCATCATGTACAGTTAGCTGGATGTCAGGCTACCCATTTCCGGTCATTCCTCCTTCCAATGTTTGCTGCAATCTTCAGGAGGTTCACAGAGTTGCACGTTCTGCGTGTTTTTGGTAATTCCTTATCTATAAAAATTTGTACTGTACTGCTACTAACTCATTTCTACGGCTATACTTATTTCTATAAATAACTTTTTTTTCATGGAAAAGTAAGATAAGAAACAGAAATCAGTAGCCTGATGAGCCGCTGTTTTTTCTCAGTTTAAGCCACGACAGATGCTATGGCCCTGGTATTTTGTGAAACCATTGAGAGGTAGGTCGTGGGTAAATTTTCTGCGCGGACCAACATGTCATATATTATATTTGTGTTATTGTTTCTAATTGCTATGGACATTGGAGGCTGACCACCTTGTGTCCGAAAAGTAATATGATCGGTGCTGTCGGATGGGCATGTAAATAGTCGGTTCTGCGCCACATCTGTCTCCGTTCATTTTGCTTCGTCGTGCTATCAGACTATGGAAAGGTGATTGAAAAGAGAGTGCACTTGTGTAGGTTTATTCCACTCTATTCAACCGGGTGAAGAAAGTGGATTTTACTTTAATTCACCTCGGAACTATTTAATAATTCGACTCGAGCAGTGTCCGTTGTTCAGCTCAGAATTAATTCACCCAGGTGAATAAATGAGTCATTTTTTTATGAATGTATTGGACCTTTATCACCCACACGAAGAAAGCTAGAAACTTTAAAATTAAAAGACAACTTAGTATTTGGATCAGCTTTATGTTATCGGAAGAAATGAGAATCAATTGAAATGAAACGATTAGCATTATTCAATTCTTTCTTTTTATTTTATCTCCTATTTCATTAAGTATTTCACTTTTACTAAAGCTTAAGGTATGGTTTCATTGTTCTCTGTTTCTTTCTTTCTCGCAGTTTGACGAATTCATTCTTCATCAGGAAATATTTGAAAATAATTCTGGGTTAGGACATATTTGGTTAGTTGCAGGTACACTTTGGGGTCAATTTTTACATGGGTGACATTGTTGTAGATTACAAAACGAAAGCGAAGAACGCGAGCGTTGCGCCAACGAAGCCGCGACCTCCCGCCGCCATGGAGCCGAACTAGAGGCCATGCTGGGCAACTGTCGCGCCGAGCTGGCCGCCTGCCGCCAGCGCGGCGCCGAGCTGGAGGAGGCCTGCCGCGCCAGGGATCAGGTACAGTCGACAGCACGCCAGGCGCCGAGCTGGAGGAGGCCTGCCGCGCCAGGGACCAGGTACAGTCGACAGCACGCCAGGCGCCGAGCTGGAGGAGGCCTGCCGCGCCAGGGACCAGGTACAGTCGACAGCACGCCAGGCGCCGAGCTGGAGGAGGCCTGCCGCGCCAGGGACCAGGTACAGTCGACAGCACGCCAGGCGCCGAGCTGGAGGAGGCCTGCCGCGCCAGGGACCAGGTACAGTCGACAGCACGCCAGGCGCCGAGCTGGAGGAGGCCTGCCGCGCCAGGGACCAGGTACAGTCGACAGCACGCCAGGCGCCGAGCTGGAGGAGGCCTGCCGCGCCAGGGACCAGGTACAGTCGACAGCACGCCAGGCGCCGAGCTGGAGGAGGCCTGCCGCGCCAGGGACCAGGTACAGTCGACAGCACGCCAGGCGCCGAGCTGGAGGAGGCCTGCCGCGCCAGGGACCAGGTACAGTCGACAGCACGCCAGGCGCCGAGCTGGAGGAGGCCTGCCGCGCCAGGGACCAGGTACAGTCGACAGCACGCCAGGCGCCGAGCTGGAGGAGGCCTGCCGCGCCAGGGACCAGGTACAGTCGACAGCACGCCAGGCGCCGAGCTGGAGGAGGCCTGCCGCGCCAGGGACCAGGTACAGTCGACAGCACGCCAGGCGCCGAGCTGGAGGAGGCCTGCCGCGCCAGGGACCAGGTACAGTCGACAGCACGCCAGGCGCCGAGCTGGAGGAGGCCTGCCGCGCCAGGGACCAGGTACAGTCGACAGCACGCCAGGCGCCGAGCTGGAGGAGGCCTGCCGCGCCAGGGACCAGGTACAGTCGACAGCACGCCAGGCGCCGAGCTGGAGGAGGCCTGCCGCGCCAGGGACCAGGTACAGTCGACAGCACGCCAGGCGCCGAGCTGGAGGAGGCCTGCCGCGCCAGGGACCAGGTACAGTCGACAGCACGCCAGGCGCCGAGCTGGAGGAGGCCTGCCGCGCCAGGGACCAGGTACAGTCGACAGCACGCCAGGCGCCGAGCTGGAGGAGGCCTGCCGCGCCAGGGACCAGGTACAGTCGACAGCACGCCAGGCGCCGAGCTGGAGGAGGCCTGCCGCGCCAGGGACCAGGTAAAGATAAAAGAACATCGCAAACGGTAGAGTATACAGCGCCAATTTCACAAGTACAGTCAGCCAAGAAAGTGGTCTACCACTTTTGACAAAAGTTTCTGCGAGATGTAACCATCGCTAAGGTTGACTTGTCTAACAGAGTTTAACACAATGCACAATTATGTTATGACGTTTTGTCTGTTACCTGAGATGCCTGACATTTGACGTCATTGGGTGACTTAGTTTAACCTCATTAAATACGATAACCTATTTTGCTCAACTAAAACCATGTCGATATTTTCGAAGACAAACTTATTACTACTGACAGAGAAAGTCTCACTGATAATTCTGCGGTCAAGTATTTCCGTCAATGAAATATTAATTTCAATCTGTTACATAAGATAATTTAAACTTGACACTTGGCATGGCGTTATGACATAAATGACAAAGAGAGCAATAGTCGCCGACACAAACTCATTGCCAGGGAAAATGTTTTTCATGACGTTCAATTGAATGTCAACCGTATGGTGGTAGACCACATTTTAGGCTGACTGTACGTAAAATACGATTCAAACTTAATGGCGGCTTGGAAGTTAGCTGCCAGCGCCGAGTGCGCAAGATTGACCTCACCCGCAACTCGCTGACACCTTAATTTGTGTTCTGCGCATCGACACGCGCGATGTTCACAGCCAAGTTTAGTTAAAGTTTGAATCGTACTATAGCTGTGGTAAATCCTGAACTAAGAGGAGTTGAGAACAATGCTCAATGAAGACTCTAGGCCTTATTTTAGCATTTTCCAAATATACCAGAAAGATTCGGTCGGTCTGGTAATGGTATCGGTAGCACAGTGGTTAGTACAGTCGCCCGGTTTGCAAAAGACGCGGGTGCCATTCCCGCCTAATGCCAAGTAGACCGAATGTGTTTTTCTGGTTTTCGGAAAAACTGCATTATCAGATTTCTTAAAGAACTGTTAATTTAGCCAAGAATCGAACCTGCTGGGTTTTGAACAAAAAACTTGCAGAGTATTATTGCGCAATCTATTCGATACGCATCAGAGTTTAAATTGATGAAGGGGCGGAATCGATTATAGTATCGGCGTGATGCCCCGTTGTATTTACAACGATAATTTCCCGGGGCGTTATCAGCGTGAGCGTAATGTCAGATATATAGATGAACCATCAAACATACAGTTTCACGTAAAATTATTTATGTAGGAATAACATAAAATAATATATCACCCGTTGTCTTGGTACCATCGCTTTGGGGCTAGACGGCACCGTGTTGATCAATATCCTTGGATATTTATTATTAATACTTTCATTATTTCCTAGGAACTCGTTTTACGCCTGGAAGACTGTCGTTCGAAGGAGCGTAGGCTAGAAGAGCTCAAGCATAACCTTGAGGTCTGCCTCGCCGACGCTACTCAACAGATACAAGAACTAAAGGTGAGAATAGAAACAGTCGTTCAGGTTTTTCGAGTTTTTCTTATAAGCAGGCATAAATAAATAACTTGGAAAAAAATTAGTTCCAGTAAGTGGAGAGAAAAAGGAAAGAACGTATCCCTAAATATTAGCGTTGAATAAATAAAGTATCAATGGCATACATCACAGAACTCGTCAAGTGACGGTAATTTCCCGGTCGAAAATGATTAAATCGCGCTTTTTTAATCGGATTAGCAATTTGGCATTGTACGTGCTAAAATTTGAAATCGGACCGCAGCCAATTTTTTTTTAATATTGGTCTTCATAACTTAGTCGTACTATTGCTAGCGTCGATGTCAGCTATTTGGAAATTATCCAATGTTTTTATTATTGTTTTTTAGCATTTTCCATGCAGTATCTTTCTAAATCCAAATGTCCAAAAAACCAAACCAAATTGACCAAATGTCTTTTTCTGGTTTTCTTTAGAAAGATTATCCAATGTGTTATTACATTGTACAGCGAGACTTTGATACATAGTCTTTCCCTTCATATTTACAGGCCCGTCTAGGTGGAAGCGAAGGCCGCTGCCGAGCGCTCGAAGCCTCGCTGACTCAGTGTGAGTCCGGCAAACGGGAGGCCGAAGCAAAGCTGTCCTCTATCGCCCACACTCTAAGACGCGTGTGTGGAGTCCAGCCCGATGGGAGCGTGCACGCCGCCGCTAGGAGGAGACTCGCCAGTCCTGCTAGGAGATACAGCCCGCATAGAGGTAAGTTGAGCTTTATGTCCACTTGATATGACATATTACAAAACATTACAATTTATATTAGTCGCTGTTGCTTGCTTTTAGGAAGCCACGCGGTTTTTTTTGTACCAATGCTGGTAACTGTTCACCAGAACTCTTGACACCAGAAACATTGACACTTAATACAAATCGATAGGTTACCTATAGGAACCAAAATAAGCCAAACTATTGATCGGTCTGTCAAAAGTGTTCAAAAATAGTTATGAACACTATCAACAGCGGTACCATTGATTGTTAAATAACAGCAACTATATTGCACATCGTGATGACTAATGATATATCTTTGTCAGATCTTTGATAGAAAATATGCCAGTTTTATTTTTGATATAGGTTCGATCAAACCGATTCATGAATGATTCCGTTGCCAGTGCAATAAACTGTAAATTGTATAATTTACCAGGTCGTGACCATTCTGAAGACCGAAATGAGATTATTGACGTGGACCCTGAACTTATCAAGAAGGGCGCCAGGAACTTGATGCACGACGTCTGCCAGATTGAAAGGGAAAAGGTAAGCCCTTTCTTTTAAGAAATTATTCTGCTAAGCTAAGCCTAGAATAATTAGTCTTACAACTCAAATAAAGAAAAGTATGATCTAGTAAATCTGAAGAAGTGTGTAGCGGTTGTAAGCGGCTACACCTTATAATGATATAGGGTTAGGGCGGGAGGTATGATAGTAAACACCGCGCTGTATGAATGCGTTTATTGCACTAATCACCTAAAGTTATTGATACTTACAAGTGACCTAAATTATGACGTATGGTCGTCATGTAATTACAAAATGCTTATGTACGGTTGACCTACTGTTGACCGTACAAAGTGTTTCAAAATAAAAAAGAACGCCATGCCATGCCAAAAAAAGACATCCAAATGACATAATATCTTATTTTTTTGCAAATAAGCCATTCATTTAAGTTATTTTTCTCGATTATGATGGTTTCTGACATTACAGGCTGTTGTTTCAACACCCTGTCAAATTTTCAAGGAAGGTTCCTAATCGAGTTATACGCCATTTCATTCCTTTTCCAACCTTCCATTTTGTAATGCTTTCTTCTTCGGGATGGATGTTACGATTTCATCAAAGAAGTTTGTTTTTTAGGATGACTACAAATCCCAAGTGGCTGTATTGAAGAAGCAGCTGAAAGAAGCCAGCGACCAGCAAGGCAAGGGCGAAGGGAAGCTGCAGTCCGTCACAAGCAATCTCCGGACTATCCAAGAAGAGAAGGCGCGCTTGCAGGCTGCCTACGGACAGAAGGAGGCTCAGTTGGCTGCTTTGGTTAGCATTTAACAGATTTTTCAGTATTGAAGCATTTTTTTTAATGAGTCTTGGGTGCGTTCCGAATTTAGTCAAAATCGAAAATAGCGCGCTCACAAATAGCTAAATTGAGATACAGCGCTAACATCCATCTAACCTCAGACAGCTTGTCGTCATGGGTGACGTCACTAACGGCGCCATATTTCACTCACAACGGTAATACTGCAGAGCGTAACACGAATACAAATTGGAAATTGTTTAGTTATTTGTCACTAACTAGCGGACCGAAATGATTTTGACGCTGACAGTGTTGTGATAGCAAGATTTTTCAATTCGGGACGCCTGATATCGCCGTCAGCGCTCACAGAGCTTTAATCCCATTACGGACCGCACATCTTGTGTCTACTCTATTAGCCAAGAATCGAGCCAGCTGCACAGATGCGCATTACAATTTAGGTCTGCAAGTAGAGAATAGATACCTGTCACGCTAGATTAAGTGAGATTGTAGTTGAATGCCATTTCTCTTAAATCCTCTTTTAGTTGGAATTTAATGGTATTTTTTCAGAATGAGTCCGTACAAACGAAGACGGTTGAGATTAGCAACTTGAGGGACAAAATAACCAGTCTGGAAGCAACTCTGAGCTCGGTCACCGAAGAAAAAGTTCAAAATGAGGTAATGGGTAATGCACCATCAATAAAATAATTAGTAAAAGACAAATTATAGTATGTACTATTTATAATTTATTCAAGAGAAACTAAATTAGAGAATATTCGGGAATATAAAAAAATGTAACAGGTGCCCGTGGCGCAGTTGTGACAGTGATCGGCGACCATCGCTGTTGTAAAGCAACACCCGCCGGGTCGGAAATGGGCTGGGTGACCACCCCGACCGAAATTTAGTGATGTGTATTTCGGGCATATCCATGCTTCGGAAGGCACGTTAAGCAGTTGGTCCCGGTTGACGTCGCTAGATGTCTGTCGTTAAGCCTAGTCAGAGGCTTAAGGGCGGCTTGAAAACATCTGACATTAAGGTGGCTCAGTAACCTCACACCCTCCCAACAATCCGCACTGAGTCCGCGTGTTTGAGTATGGCTCGTTCCACCTCATAGTTGAGGTGAGGCCTGTGCCCAGCAGTGGTACAGTCAGCCAAAAATATGGTCTACCACCCTACGGTTGAGATTCGTTTGAACGTCATGAAACAACAAGGTCAATTTTCCCTGGCAATAAGTATGTGTCAGTTACTATTTGCTCTCTTTGTCATTTATGGTATAACGTCATGCCAAGTGTCAAGTTTGAATTATCGCATAAATTGATATTTTGATTGGTATTCGTATTTCATTGACGGATATTTACTTGACAATGGATTTGTCAGTGAGACTTTCTTTTTCAGAAGTAATAAGGTTTTAGTTGAGTAAAATAGATTACCTATCGCATTTAATGAGGTTAAACTGAATAAATAAATAAATAAACTAAGTCAGCCAATGGCGTCAAATGTCAGGCATCTCAGAGAACAGACAAAACGTCATAACATAATTGTGCATGTGTTAAACTCTGTTAGAAAAGTCAACCTTAGCCATCGTTCCATCTCGCAGATACTTTTGTCAAAAGTGGTAGACCACTTTCTTGGCTGACTGTACGTATATAGGCCGTTTATGTTTTGTATGTTATGAGTTGTAGCCTATAAATTTCCTGAACATCACTTAACAATTATAACAATGTCCTCCTTAGAACAAAGCTGAAAGTCTCCGCGTGCAGTTGGCGGAGCGCGTGCAAGAAGTCGGCCAACTGCGAGAGGCGTTGGCGGCGGCAGAAGGTAAGACATCACAATAACACCGATACACATCCCATGTTTACTGTAACAATTTGGCATCTGGCTTAATTTTTACGAACTTGGTTTGTCGTCTCGATCTGCCTCGGGTGAGCACGCTCACTTCAATAGTCTATTCGTGTGATAAAATCAGTGACAGCTTCGAACTCGCTGTCGCTAAGGTCAAGTTGGGTAACTGTGAATTTCAACAAATTTGAACATTGAATCCACTGTTTAAGAACAGTAAAAGTACCTACTGTTGTTTATTGTATTTTTTTGAGCCAATCCCTCATAGACTCAACAACACCTTTTAGTTGGAGCACTTGTCAAAAGTAACTGATCTAAAAGAGTGGATTCAATGTTACACTGAAATTCAAAGTTACCCAACTTGACCTTACTGAGTGACAACTTAAGTATTCAAAAACTGAGTTAGAGAATAAAATAGCAACGCGGCTGAAATCTTTCTGTATCTGTTGTATGTAGGTCGCGCGGCGCGCCTGGACGTTCGGCGAGCGCAACTAGAGGGCGACATACAGCGCGCCGCCGTCGCCGCTAGAGATCGGGATCAAGCGCTCAAGGTAATGCCTTTTTAACTGAAAGCTACGGTTGTGATTATAGTGAAAAAACGGATCGCCTGCGCAACATAGATCTTTGGCTTTTTGACAAACAGTCCTCGGATTCAGAATAACGGTAGCGAATGTTTCGATGAATTTCATAATACTTTTAATTCTTCTTGTCACTCACTTAGTTTATTCTTCACTGTTTTTGGTAAGGTTATGTATACCTGTAATTAGCTCATGCATAAGAACTAAGCTCATTGTTTGTGCAACTATTGTATAAATCTTGCTGTTGGTGTGCTTAAATGAATAAATAATTGAATCTTAAAGTATGGAAAAGCAAAAAAATATTAAAGCACTCTTACCGATGTGATCAGAATCAGCCTCGTGATTCGCCATTACACGGAAGTCAGCATGCGGAATCTGCTCCACTCAGCGAAGGTCCATAAAGATTTGACGGCTCTATCTATCTGGGATACCTTGCAAAAGGATGAACTGAATTCGATTTAGTTTTTTTTTTCAAGAAAACACTTGAAACTCGATGTTCCTAGAAAATAGTAATAATACCTAGCAAAGTATGATAAAAAAAAGGTCCCATTTTAAGTCCCATAATAATGCTAACTCATTTTGAAGAACAGACCCTTTTTTCCCTAAATCATCTGGCCCTAGCAATAAAGAATGTTTTTCCTCACAATATGCCTTTCTCGTGCGCCTTTGACCAGTTGACCATTCCAGAAACTGCAAGAGCGCTGCGAAGGCTACACGCGAACTATAACCTCCCTGGAGGAGCGCTGTACCTCCCTCAAGGGCACAGTGGAACAGCTATCCACCTCGCTACAGAAGGCGGCGTCCGCTGAAAGTGAACTTCGCGCTGAACTCGGGAAGACGACGCGACAACTCAACGAGGCTAAGAACAACGAACATGCGGCACTTGATAAGCTTAGGCAACTGCAGAAGAGTGTTTGTGAGTATTGTTAACACTTTGTACGGCAGAGCGTGTTGATTTTCATTATGGGTTAGACCATATTCCAATCACACTAGGTGTAAAATACGGTAACAATTCACAAAGATAACGTTATATGTATTGTGTTACAGCGGATAACTGTATTTGCTAATGGGAGTGCAGGAATATTGTTTTGTAGCTCTTCTATTGTATTGGCCCCGCCTGTAAAGATAGATGTAAGCTCAGATAAAATAAATAAATGAATAAATTATTCTGCCACTTCCTAGCTTGGGGGACACCCCTGCAGAGCAAAGACCTCCCCTCTTACGCAGCCGTCTTTGCGGTTAAAAGCTACTGTCTGCCAGCTACTAAAATAGTAGTCAAGCTCATTCCGTCATCTCTTCCTAGGCCTTTTTTTTTCTGTGTTTTACCATACCGACGCAGAAGGCTTAGCAGCTAACTAGCATCTTCGCTTGAAAATCGTTGATTTTTTCATAAATATTTACAATAACTTGTATAATTGACACTGAAGGCCATACTGAGCTGCAAAAAGTTTGTAATAAAGTCTCTAACCCCTGAATTCACAAACGTCAATCAACGCTAAGCACGCGCTCACGCTCATGCTGTCCCGTGAAATGTCTATGGAACTAAGAGGGACGAGCGTGAGCGCGTTCTTAGCGTTGATTTTCGTTTGTGAATTCGAGGGTAAGATCGTTAATGACCCTTTTGACTTCCTATTGTATTTACTGAAGAAAGTTCTGTATTACAGCAAGCTGTGAGAACGAGAGACGCGTGTTGAATGAAAAACTAGATAGTGCCAAGGCTGCGCTCGGAGAGTTCAAGCGGATGAACTCCTCGTTGGAAGACCAGGTGCATCGACTCACCAACCAGTTGGCTAACGTCGAAGTGCAGAGGTGAGTTATTAGTATTGATTTTAATTATCTTTTTTTTATGTACAGTCGGGGAATGAAAGGGTTGCCCACCCTAAGATCGGTTTTTGCTTGCTCAATGATGACATTGACAAGATCAAACCAATGAAAAGTATTGGTTCAACTGTCAATCGTCTAATCGAATTTTAATTTTACTGTCAAACAATAAAACATACTTTTCGACATACCCTAGCCTGTTACACAGTTTAAAAAGGTAACATGTGCTTTCAACGCGTAAATGAATTTATTTGAAAACTGGTCAACCTTTTCATTCTGCGACTTTACCTGTTGAATGTCTTCGCAGCTCAGTGGCGACAAACAGATTGAAATGATCACAGGTTGGGATAGGTGGTCACCCTACTGAAATGTTGTGAATAACCTCCTTCTTCGATGACCTCTTTTAAACCGCATGGAATGTGACGGATTACTATTTCACTATATACCCTATTATTTCCAATAAGTATAGTTTACGCCATGCCGATATGAATACCTCTGACACAGCTGATTAAATTTTTCACTCATTCTAAATACAAAATTGCAGATAGTAAGATACACTAGCTTAACATCAAATTGTCCAGGAAACCGCATTTTGGAGCATGTCTGGCATAGTTCAGGTGAGGCTTGTGCCCACATTTGGGACGTAAAGGCCGCCTTATAGCTACGAAATTTAATTCACTTTTCGCTCATGCACAACTTTTCTTCGCAGGTCCGGTCTAGAATCCCAACTGCGCATGACGACCTGGGACGGCAAAGAGAGCAGCGACAGCGAGCTAGAGCGAGAGCTACATACTCTCCAGCGAGAACGATCAGAACTCAAGTCCAAATGTGACGTGCTACAGGACACTGTGAGGAAGCTGGAGGCTGATCGTAGGACGTCGGCAACTGCGCCACGACCCTCGGCTTTGAGGAGCAAGAGCCATGATAGGGGCGAAAAGACGGTCTTCTACTCCGACATTGATTCAGGTAATGATTATGCTCAACTAGCTGTCCTGTTTGGCGTCGGACGTTCTGTCAAATGCTTTTATAATAACCATATTTAGATATTTGACAACCAAAAAATAAGTCGACTGAAACATTTAAAGAAGATGTAATGCTATGTTTTAATGTCACTTTCCTATTTTATATCCACCTATATGACCCAAATCAAACAAATCAATATCCATAAAAATCGGTCCATCAGTTCTCAAATAATAGACTCTAGGGTTCACCCGCAGTTTTTAAAAGTTGTAAAAGAATCTGACTAAATAAGATTGTGAGATACGTGCACAGGACAAACGCGTGTTTTTAACTTATTTTTTTTCCTACGGACTGCAAAATGTACCATGGATACATTTCGTACAGGAGACCTGCTACATTAAATAACTAGAAATGAAAAAGCTATCAAACATAGAAGGTAACTTGCCACCTGCCTCATTAGGTTTAAAAAGGCAACTGATATCTAAGTCAGTACCATTTTCAGCGATGTCTTCATCAAGACGCAAACAGTCAGCGTTCCTTAGATTAACCCCACCAGGCATATTAAATACAAGCTCACATTATATTATAATTCTACTAAAAACTAGCGAATGGATTTGAATGAAACTTTACAATAATATAGCTTATACATCCCTTTTTTTTTCTTACTTGAGTCCACCCAGTCGAAGTCGCGGGCGGCCGCTAGTTATAAATAAATCGTGTATCATGTCAGGTCCAGACTCAACGAAAGACGGTTCAGAGTCGCTCCGGCGCGGGTACAAGGAAGGGCTGAGCGGCTGCAAGTGCCGCGAGAAGGGCTTCTCCGCGGATCTGACTCTACTTGAGCTGGAGAACAGGGAGCTCAGGATGAAGATACGACGGTTGGAGAAGGAGCTGGCTGATAAGGTAAGTCACATGTTGGCTTGATAGTGCTGTTTAACGAAAAGAGGCAAGAATTCAAGGACACTTACCCTTGAATTCACAAACATCAATCAGCGCCAAGCACGCGCTACTGTCAATAGAACTGCAAGGGAAAGGTGTACTCCTGAGGGATGCTCAGCA
Organism: Udea ferrugalis; assembly: GCA_950022985.1. NCBI lineage: Eukaryota > Metazoa > Arthropoda > Insecta > Lepidoptera > Crambidae > Udea > Udea ferrugalis. Next base: position 15,717,182 of record OX465525.1, read on the forward strand.
TGCATTTGCTTTTGTGAATTCAGGGGTAAGAATCTAACATATGAATGAAAAAAAAACTCTGGACTTTGTTTCACACAGCGCCATCTAGCTCCAAAGTGAGCTAACTAAATAAAGCTCGTATTATGGGATACTAGACAACGGTGCGGCAACAGCCCTGCCGCTGTGTTGCTACACCGTGCTCTTTTAATGAAAACAAACCACCGTCTGTGTGTCATACAACAAACGAACCGCTTCGGCACTACAGCGTTCCTAAGGAACGCATAAATTAAAAGCGCCTTTAGCGCGTATGCTGGAACAAATACTCGCGAATAAATACGCTTCTCTGAAATCACTAAAGCTTTTCATTGTGAAGTTTTTTTTGACGCTGATTATAATATATCATTGTTTTTTCCACAGGAATCCGAGCTATCATTGGCTCGTAACCGCTACCTAAAGGACGTTTCCACATGCTCGCCCAGTCGCCGCGGAGCTGAAGACTCCGACCACTACCGCCAGGCGGCGCTGCAGGCAGAACGCATGCTGGAGGCGAGGGAGGCCAGCCACAGGCAGCAACTAGTGCGGCTGGAGAACCAGGTCAGATAGGCTAGTTTAGTAGCCATTTCTGTTTTTTAATCTCTAAGTTTTTTCGGAAGGTACAGTCAACAGCACGTTAAACTACCGGTTTCAGTTTTTCCTTGTTTCTTAAAAAGTACCTTGCAAGGTACAGTCAACGGCACGTCAGACTACCTATTTCTGTTTTTACTTTTGTCTTGCTAAAAAGCAACTTGCGAGGTACAGAGAACGCCACGTCAAGCTACTCATATCCGTTTTCACCTTTTTTTTGCCAAAAAGTAACTTGCGAGCTACAGACTCCAGCACGTCAGGCTACCCATTTCATTTTTTTTTAGGTCCAAATTTCTTCGGAGGGTTCAGTCAACGGCACGTCAGGCTATCCATTTCCGTTTTTACCTTTTTCTTGCCAATAACTTGCGAGGTATAGTCGCCTATATTATAAATGCGAAAGTTTGTATGTGTGGATGGATTTGCCGTGTTGCTCTTTCATAAAAACTACTGGATGGATTTTGATGAAACTTTATAATAATATAGCGTATGCATCTGAATACGAAATAGGCTACAATTTAAAGATATATCACCTTTTTTTTAAACCCAAGTTCACGCGGACGAAGTCGCTAGTCTCAAATAACTATATTTTTATCGTCATTGTGAATAAGAAAATTACTCAATAAGTGGAATGTCTCAGGCGTCTCAACTCCGGTCACAACTGGCGGCGGAGATCCGCCGTCGGCAGGCGTACATCGCGCGCTCGGGCCGCGCCGCAAGGGACGTGCAACGGCTGCGCTCGGCTTTAGGAGACTCGCTCAGAACCGTCTCACAGGTATTATACGATTCAAACTTACAGCTACAACATAGGATTCAAACTTAGGTCAATACACACAACTAGCGGCGGAGATCCGCCGTCGGCAGGCGTACATCGCGCGCTCGGGCCGCGCCGCAAGGGACGTGCAACGGCTGCGCTCGGCTTTAGGAGACTCGCTCAGAACCGTCTCACAGGTATTATACGATTCAAACTTACAGCTACAACATAGGATTCAAACTTAGGTCAATACACACAACTAGCGGCGGAGATCCGCCGTCGGCAGGCGTACATCGCGCGCTCGGGCCGCGCCGCAAGGGACGTGCAACGGCTGCGCTCGGCTTTAGGAGACTCGCTCAGAACCGTCTCACAGGTATTATACGATTCAAACTTACAGCTACAACATAGGATTCAAACTTAGGTCAATACACACAACTAGCGGCGGAGATCCGCCGTCGGCAGGCGTACATCGCGCGCTCGGGCCGCGCCGCAAGGGACGTGCAACGGCTGCGCTCGGCTTTAGGAGACTCGCTCAGAACCGTCTCACAGGTATTATACGATTCAAACTTACAGCTACAACATAGGATTCAAACTTAGGTCAATACACACAACTAGCGGCGGAGATCCGCCGTCGGCAGGCGTACATCGCGCGCTCGGGCCGCGCCGCAAGGGACGTGCAACGGCTGCGCTCGGCTTTAGGAGACTCGCTCAGAACCGTCTCACAGGTATTATACGATTCAAACTTACAGCTACAACATAGGATTCAAACTTAGGTCAATACACACAACTAGCGGCGGAGATCCGCCGTCGGCAGGCGTACATCGCGCGCTCGGGCCGCGCCGCAAGGGACGTGCAACGGCTGCGCTCGGCTTTAGGAGACTCGCTCAGAACCGTCTCACAGGTATTATACGATTCAAACTTACAGCTACAACATAGGATTCAAACTTAGGTCAATACACACAACTAGCGGCGGAGATCCGCCGTCGGCAGGCGTACATCGCGCGCTCGGGCCGCGCCGCAAGGGACGTGCAACGGCTGCGCTCGGCTTTAGGAGACTCGCTCAGAACCGTCTCACAGGTATTATACGATTCAAACTTACAGCTACAACATAGGATTCAAACTTAGGTCAATACACACAACTAGCGGCGGAGATCCGCCGTCGGCAGGCGTACATCGCGCGCTCGGGCCGCGCCGCAAGGGACGTGCAACGGCTGCGCTCGGCTTTAGGAGACTCGCTCAGGACCGTCTCACAGGTAATACTAGCACAATCGCAATGATACTACAAAAAAGATATTTGTTATTTTAAATGTTGTGTTCGCCTGTAATAGGTATATTTCTGAGAAAAATGTATTTTAAATGTTATTTGTAAATAGTTAATATGCACTGTTTTTTTTTATGATAGCTTATGTCGTTTTATGACTGATCAATAATATTTATCACCAAAAATGCAAAATGTATTAGGAATACCTATTTAAAAATTGTTAAAAATATCAAACTTTTTCAAGCGTTTCAAACGCCCGCCATTATAGCGCGCTCGGTTGTCGTAGACTTTGACGTCACGCAAGTCTATGACAACACAAATGTAACATTCAATTTGTTAAATTCTTCTTCTTGTCGCGCTTTTGACAGTGACATACACGCAGACTTTGATGTCACACTCGACTTACTCGACAGACGCCAATGGTCAAATCATTTGGCAAGCCAAATGTTATTTCTTTGCAATAGAGCAAGGAAAGGTGTTCCTGGACGGCACATCTCTCTACCCATTTCCCGTCAGAAATGGGTAGAGTGATGTGCCGTCCACCGTACTTACGGACAAAATACTGTTTAGCACTGTAACACTAACATCTAAAATTTCCCTAAATTTTAAAACTTTGTATGATGAAGCTAAAGAAATAACGTTTTAAAATGTTTCAAGTCGCACGTATTCGATTGATCTCATTGTTAATATGACTCACGAAGGGATATTATATCATACTTTTTAATTGTAGGACCCAGCGCTGGACTGCTACACCCTGGAACACGAGGCGAGGAAGTTGGACAACACCCTCACGCACAGCCTCCCGCCGCTCAACGACAGCTATGACTCCTCCAACAAATAGTTTCTTTCATCTGATTACATTTTGAACAAATCTTAGAAATTATCCTATCAAAATCGAATCCAAGAGAGCTGAAGCAAAAAGTATGTTTTCGTTACCGAAGTATACCTGACTCGGTGTACAGAATCGTTACTAAAACAATGAAAAATGTATTTCAAAATATCTACCTACCGGTGAAACCGAAAACAATATTGAAAAACTTTTAGGGTTTGTTAGTCTCACTAGATTCGAATGAACCCATACATTATGCGACGGCAGTCGATGCCATGCCTCATTGTAGTGCCCGATCGTATAAAAAGATAGATTGTAAAGAGTAACGTGAAGATACGAAAGTGTCGAGTACGTACTAATTGTTTTACTAACGAATACATACATTACAGCTCTACCCTAAAAAGGTTCGGTACGGTACGGTCAACGGCATAGCATACCCTTTTCCGATCATTGCTTCTCGCTCTTTTACAGAGGAATGTCAATCAAGAGCAACACAAAAAATTTGGAGCCTGATGAGCTGTTGACTGTTCCTCCACCTGTCAATGAAACTAAACATCAGAGTTGTGTGTTTCATCAAACATTTTGATCGGTCATAGGGTCGTTTTTTGGAGATGCAAACAATCTCCTGATTTATTTTTACCTTACTTATGCTGTGGTTATGTTTCTAGTCAGGAATATATTAAGATTCCAATTTATAATAAGTATTATGTGCAATTTATTTTATTTAACATTTAGGTATAATTTATTAATATTAGTGTCTAATCAAAATAGGTCAAGTAGTTATACAGCTAGAATATTACGAGTTTCCAATGGTTGTCCTATTAAGATTTCTATATTGCATTAGCTTGTAAGTTTGGGAAATTTCTTATTTCTAGGGTGTACTAGGGTAGAGGAACCATTAAATGAACGATTAAGGGTTCTTTGTAACTTTGTGATTTTTTTTCTCGCCCTTTTCGAGCTGTTTGCTCTTGCTGTTATTTTTTTATGTTTTCGGTATATTCTCAAGATTCTATTAGATCAAGAAAATAAATCCTTCTAACTACCAGTTATTAATAAAAAAATGTTATCCATAAAACTTTTGCTTTTTGCCCTAAAGATGAACGCTGTGCCCTAATTATGAACGTTTTGAACCCAAAAGATGAACTACTGTTTTATCGGTGATAACTATGGGGTAAATGTTATTTGAATTCTTGAATAAGCAATGAATTAAAGTAGTTCTTATAAATAAGTAGTTTTTAATAGTACGTATCATAATGTAAACACATTAACACGAAAATCTGTAGTTCTGAACTGTGTATTGTTGTTGTTTCTAGAGTACTTTTAAGAATAAATCTATCTCTTTGTTTAAAAATCACAGATATCATTAATAAAATAATTGTTTGTAGGCGCTCACACTCTAACAACGTGTTGGTTTCTTTGAAATCAATAAACAACGTTCGAATTTAGGAAAGATTAATGTCTGAAATTCAAACCTCATTATTTGGTTCAAGTTTTGGGGTATGAATTCAAAAGTTGAACAATGAACAATTTCATACTAAAATAATAAAATTATTGTCGTGAAACTTAACAAAAACCTAAACAATCTATGTTCAACTTTTGGTAGGTGGCTTCATAAAACTTCTATTAACTAATTTAAACTGTTTTAGCTTGACTTTCAGAATGATTTATTAGGTTTTTGAAGCCTGTAAATATAAGCACTCTCTCCATTAGTTGAACGCCGTTCATTTATTGGATCCAGAGTACAAAATAGAATCCATTACTTGAACAGTAAATTTCTCGAAAAATATGGTAAATAATGTAAATCTGCTGCAAAGCAATTGAAACTAAACATGTCAAGATTTTCATAAAACCGAAACCATTCAAATACAGCTGATATTACGTGTTTGACGTAATATTATGCTTAAGCGTGGACGCTGCTTACCTTAAGTAGGTTTTCATAGAAAACTGTTTTTTGCCAGGAACAGCTTGCGGTACAGCCGATTGTAAGCGCGTCCGTGACATTTGTGTCAATATTTCAATGGTGTTGGAAAGAAAAAGGGGCACTTTATTACATAAACAAATATTGCACAAAAGAGAGCAACAATTATTTTTTTATCGAATTATTTATATCGAACGTTCATCTATTGGGGGTCGTTCATCTTTTGGTTCCTCTACCCTATTTAAATTCGTTTAATCCTCACACTTCAAGACTTGTCCTATAAATGTCAATTATGTGATTCACCTGTTCTTATTCAATGTCGAAGACCCGAGAGCATTCGCAGGGTTGAAAGTCAAATTCATTAACTCAATTAGCCATACATTCGCGCTCCAAGAACGTTGATCTCATACATTTATCTGAACACAAAATCTTACTAATGTTTGACTCCTGAGTCTGGATTGGTGATATCCTATTTTGGACACATATTATGTCTGAGGAAGTGGGTGTCGGAAGCTGAGCCGCTTTTCTTTTGTCTACTTCCCCCGTCCTGCCGCTCACCTAATTATATTAAAAACTACACTAGCTAACGGTGACTAGCGTTTACGTGAAGGCTGGTTAATTTAATTTTAGTTTATTAGAACCACCTTGTTTTAATGTTATTAGCTAACAAATGACAACAGCCGTGATACTTTTGCTGGCCATAGACCACTCCTCAACTATGTGGTGGCGCGAGCCATACTCCAACCAGCGGTCTCAGTGCCCATCATTAGAGTGATGTAAGGTTATTGATAAACCTTAATTTTGAATATAAGCAAGCCGCCCAAAGGACCTCCGATTGGGCTTAAATTGACATCTAGCGACGCAAGCCGGTACAAACTGCTCAATGTGCCTTCCGAAGGATGGCGATCCTGGTCACCCATCCCATTCTCGAACCGGCTTGCATTACTTTAACCACGATCGTTGCCGATTCACTTTCGCACAACGGTCACGGGCTTATGAACTTGAATTATTGGATATTCTGGATACAAAGGTCCCTCAAGTGAGAATATGGGAAGACTTGGCTGCATCTTTGCTGAACTATCGTTTTGTTTGATAGGTTCTATGCTAGGTGCTTGCTCTGGGAAATAATCCTACGTGCACAGATTAGATAAATGGTTATTTTGCAACATTGGATAGGTTAGAACTGACGACCCGTTTATCGCAGTGGTAGTGAGGACAAGTTAAACCACAAAAGGTCGCGAGTTCGATTCCCGTACTTTCGTTGATGTTACAGACATTTCTGCTAGTCTGGGGTGTGTGTAATACCTATTTTCGTTACTGGTTTCTATGAAAGGTACGGCAAGCCTCACAGTAAGTGTAAAAAGCAGTGGCAAAGGCACCTTTAGTGCATTGACATATGTGATAACAGTACAAGTTCGAACGCTCACCTGTGGCCTTCTGTAGAAGATAAAACTTTACTTCGAGACCAAAGAAATGTGTGACGTTATCTCATTCATTTAAGTTAACTAAAAACCCAAACCTGTTCTTTAAGAAAGTTCGAGATGTTGTCGAGTTCGCTCTATCTACATCTCCGCATTTCCATTTGCGATCTTTTTTCCCCGCCACGTAGCTGCCTACAAGTTGTAGATCCAGCTACCATAAAAGGGCATAGATACTAGTCCGCTTCAGATCCATACTGTCAAGTTGTCGTGAATCAGTAGATCTCCGATGACTTCTGTTGATGACTCATTGGAAGGTCAGAGAGCGACCGGAAGCGACGGAAGTAGGCTCTTTATAAGAAGTCGAGTCACTATTAAAGGAATTCCAGTTGTTTAGAATTCAATTTTAAACGCGATAATGACTAATAGTGACTCATTGAAATTGAAAATTAGCCTTTACGTGATTTAGACCGATTTTCCTCTCAGATGATGTGTGAAATATGAATAAATATTATAATGCTAAGTTTATGTAAGTAAACAAAAGCGGTTTTGAGGCATTGAGTTTCAGAGACAGGTCGCATAAACGGGAGTAAGGACTTGTTGAATAAATCCGTTCAGACATTGAAGTGGGTTGGTTTTGAAAAAGTGAGAATCGATTGTATGCAGAAAATAATGTATTTAGATCAAGATTTGTGACAAATACTGTGTATTTTGCGCCATCATGTTTCGAACAAGACTACAATTTCATAGACACTAGTAGGTACTTAGTTGAAAATTATTATTACATTCTATCAAAAGGCAACTTTTACTGGATTATTGTACTTTATAAGGGTATGCAACAATATTATGAAACTGGTATAATATGTATTTAATTGTGGTTGTGCTGTGGTGATGTTGTGTTATATGCGATTTTTATGCTAAAATGTTACATAACAAGGACACTTGATTAATGGGAAAAACTAATATGATATGCAAAAATTTTAAAATTATATTCAAGTAACAATTCTATTGTTCAGCTTCCTTTTATCTGGTGAGACAAACATGTTAAATCAATATGTATGATGTCATCTTGAATGTAATTTAAAATTATAATATGATATAATTGACTAAAAATCACTTGTAGTAAATAAATTTATATCCTAGTCACTAACGTTATTAAGTCCGTCCAGTATATAATTAATTATACAAAGTTAAACGCACATAGTGTTATAAATAATTATATAGAAAACTTGTAGTCACATTTTCCGCCTTTATCGTCTTATGAAAAACAATTCAAATGGACTAAGAATTTAACATATTTTGTTTGTGAGAATGTTTACACATTTGGTGTTTAACTGACGTTAATTACGCAAGTGCCTAACATGTTTAATTAGTCCAGTTTTCATGAAATGTATGTTTAAAATCGTGCTCTGAAACATGAGTTTCTCTGTGTAACTGCCATCTTTTATCAGTAGTTCCTTTACACAATGTTATATCTAACTGACTATCCTTATCACATATTACACATTTTTACTATCTGTTAGGCGATCCTTATCTAGGCAGTTATTGCTTCAATGTAAATTAATGTGATAAAAATATAATATCCCTTTATCGATAGACTATATCGTCAATTTATGAGAGTTTTATTAACCCATGAGTCAGCACTAGCACATCAATTATAATTCCAGGTCTCGGGATCTGCCCCCAGAATAAGATCCTCGTCGACAGGCAATTCGATCAATTACTTTTAATTTTATTAAATCGCTCGTTTATTGGCAGTGTTTAACTGTTACACGAAAATATTTATTAAGTAAAATATTTTGAACGCTCACTAACAATTAAAGGATATTTATCGAATGCCCAAAACGAAGTCCTGAATAAGAGGCGTCGGGCGCGATAAGCGAGACGCACCCAGAGGGTCGATAAAAATAGTTTAACAAAACTCGTATATTAGCATTATCAAATTCGTCCGACACTTCCGCGGTGCCATTTCCCCGGAGCAAACAATTGTGTATGTAGATTGAATCACTCTCGCAAGCTTTCTATTTCATTACAAAGTTAATTTGTTGTTTGGACGTTTCTTTTCTATAACCGCCCTCATAGTGAGCTCGGTCTATGTATTAGACTTTGTTTCACGTTATGGGGCGCGCCCACCTAGTCACTTGACACTTGTTTATCGTAGGTCGTTCCGTTCAACTATAGGTAGACTAAGTTAGGTATTGTGTTCATTTCTATTGGACTGTGTCAATTCTTATGTTACTAGAATGTCGACATACGCCCGCCACGTCACACTGCCATTATATTTATTTTATCAAAGTTTGTAAACTACCTAGTTTAGTCATCCTAGTATGTAAGCGATACACATTTTATGAAATTTTTTACACTTGTCAAGGCAATAAAATAGTTGTAGATCGTAATTGTTGTTTCAATTAAAATACCGAGTCAATTGGGCTTCATGATTGGACGAGGGGACTGGGCTGCGGGCCGGGACTTGCATGCAGCGGCGATGAGGGCGGCATTTAACCGATTTTTAATCGACATGTCGACGCCACGAATCAAATCCTTCCTTCATTCGGCAAACGATTATTTATTTACCTCACTATGATAAGCTTCTACCTACTTTCAAAGGTTAATATAAAGTTTGCCCTATAGAGGAGCAACAATACTAAATTCACCATCCTACTTTTAGAAGCCAATTTCAAACAATACTAACAAAGCGACAACGGAGGCAAGTATCAACACAGGAGCGCCGCCGACGGCGACAAGTATATACCATAAAACAAATATTTAAAATTGGTTTTATTGATAAATTTGCAAAAAAAAGAAAATTAATAGTTAATGTACATGTCGATTATTGATTGCAAAGATAAAAATATACAAGTTCTTAATTTGCACAATATATATAAAAAATATAATTCAACTCAGATCAAAGTTTTACCAATATCCTTGTGCAGTAATCTTACATGTTAACAGAAAGGCGAATGGAGGAAACATCTAATCCCGTAACAATATTTTGAACACCTATATAAATATTACGTTTAACAAAGTTCATAGCAGCAAAACTTAGGTTGGATTTATATTTAAATGAGCCAGTAATCATAAAACTTTATCCATTTACAATAACGATAAATTTTATTTAAAGTTTTTAATTTCATAGGTTTTATGTGGGATAGTCCACAAATTTGCACCTGGTGGTACATCTGAATACCCCAGTGCAGGACTCCACTAGGTAGACTCTGGAGACTAAGGTCCCCAGGGTGCAACCACCTAAGGCTCACTAATATTTGTTCAAAGGTTACCAAGTCCTAAACGGTGTTGCATTTCAACTTTCCTTCGATACATTTGAATTATATAACAAGACAATAATATATCTGAAAAAATTTAATGTATCCTTAATATTAAACATTACTTACATGCTGGTACAGGCCTGCTGGCACATTTCCAGGTCTCATCAGAGCCTGCTAAATCAACTTTCATCCTAAATGTTCAGAAGTTTGGGGCTCTTCGACAACATTAGTGCAATCAGAACAATATTACTAGAAAACTAGAAATAAATCATCTTTTCATACATTGCTATGTTCAGACAGCGAAGAATAATTATTATTAATAAATGCACATCAAAATTGGAATCAACATTAAACCTACATAGATAAATTTTACAAAATGAAGTGAAACATGTAACGTTTTGAGTATATTTGAATGCCCTTGAGATAATTCCATGGTAAATATACACCAATTATTACTTTTCCTGTTCAACATAGCTCTGACTGAACTTAGCATTGTTATTTCAAACATTATTAATAGAATAACATTAGTTATTTTGAAAAGACTCAAGACTTTTGGCTGTGACCTAATTATTGGTCCATGACAACTGCGCTTTTCATTAACATTATTTATATAAATGAATTATAGTAATTATTGCATGTCATTTACCTATTTTTTCATTTTGAATATTTTATAATACAACTACACTGCATCCAGCTGCATTTGTCATGGACTTGAATACATTTTGTTACAATTATGAAACTTCTGAACCTAACAGCATCCACACAATACAATTGGAATTTCTAGAGTGAAACACACACAGAATCGTTGATCTATCCTCAAATATACCTCGTAACTTTAAAAAACATAGACCAAAATTAGCAGTAACTACATTTATTCAGGTAGGAATTAGGATACAATCCACGAGCTTCTGTGCATTTTCCACCCGTGCGATAGCACTGGATCACGACATAGCTCAACGAATGCACATCTCAAAATGCTACAGGTGTTCACCGAGCAACAATGCTTAACACCCGATCTAGTTAACTTTGGGAACTGTCAAGATCCAAATCCGGGTACGAGAAGTCTTTCAAATTATTAAATATTGTATATCTAGAAGCGTCGGCGGCTTCGCAACACTTACAGAAGGCGACACACTCGGTTCCTCTTAATTTTCTTTTCTTCTTTGGGTGATTTCTTGTTGATCTGTCTTACTAGGTCATAGAACACATCGTTCACGTTGATTTTGGCCTTGGCCGAGGTCTCCATGAAGGCGCAGTTGAAGTGGCGCGCCAGGTTTCCGCCCTGCTCCTTGCCCACCACGCGCTCCGCCTCCAGGTCGCACTTGTTGCCCACCAGCACCATCGGCACGTCATCTTTGTCCTTCACCCGAAGGATCTGCTCTCTCAGGTCCTGCAGGTCGTTGAACGTTGACTGTGCAGTGATCGAATAAACTAACACGAAACCTTGGCCGTTCTTCATGTACAAATCCCTCATCGCGGTAAACTGTTCCGTGCCGGCCGTGTCCAATATTTCTAGCATACATTGCTGACCGTCCACTTCAACCTGTTTCCGATAGCTGTCTTCTATGGTGGGGTCGTATTTCTCCACAAAGATGCCTTGTACGAACTGTACCGTGAGGGCTGACTTTCCCACGCCTCCGCTACCTAACACGACTATTTTGTATTCGCGCATTATTAACTATTTTGTATCACGTGTTATTAATTATTGAAATCAAATATCAAATCGCTAAAAAGCACATTAACTAGTGAGTTATTGCAAAAAAACTTATAACAAGTCAAACCGCCATGACACAGTAACAGGGCGATGGCTCACTTTTTCAATGTTGCCATGGAAAAAAAACGAAACGTGTTGTGATAAGCAAAACGACCAACTTTCAATTTACTGACCAATTCACTTAAAGTCAAATTAATAATAATAAAAAAAATAGTTTAAAAACACACTGTTTGTCACTACGATTCAATGAACACTGGTCAGTGGTCATCTCATACGTAAAAAATATGAACTTGCGTGCGTGAGTGATGCATTCAACCAGTTGTAAAGAATTCGATGACGTTATCACAATCGTACACGTTATGATGTCGTCATTCTAATAGGGAAGGATGCAACGATAAAATAATGGGAGGATACTACGAATTATTTCATTTATTAATTGGGTTTGCAAAAACAAACAGTAATTATTCAATAAGGTAACAATAGTTTATGCATTGTGTCTTTTATTGCATTTTGCACTGAACAGCACTAAATACATGAATACACGGCACGGCGCATTAACTTTGTGTAGCTTCAGTAGCTTGTTGTGTTAAGTTAATCATTTTGAAGGAAATAAATTTGAATGATCGTGTTTTAAATATCAAATAATGCTTACCTATCTTGGTACTTGAAAAATATTTATTAATTAACGACTAAATTCATGCTATTTTTCGTTGTTTCTTTTAGTCACACTGTAGCTTTGGTTTTTTAAATTTTTTTTATTTCTGGCAACATACGCTTCTTGCTCTTTGTTTTAATTGTGCTACTCATCGCTAGATGGCACTAAAAGCCATAAACTTCTCAATCTCTGACCCCCGAATTCACAAACGCTCTTAAACGCCTATCAACGTTGAGCGACCCTCAGAAGTATAGCTGTCCCTTTCCGTTCCATTGACATTTTACGAGTTAAGGCTTACAGCCAGCTTACAGCCAAACAGCCAGTATTGCTAACTAAATAAATTCATTTTTTTGTGTTTTTAAGATAAGTAAATGGATGTAGGCACCTTAAAGTCAACATTAATTGAATCGAAGAATTGAATGAAAGTTGGCTTAATTCGTAAAATGTTGACCTCTTTTCTGGCATAAAAACTGTTTGCTAAGATTTGTAAAAGTGTCGTTTCGTAACCATTTTTTTTGACGCTAGGGAAATGCGTTACTCATACCCGTCCACTGGGGGCGGACGGGATTTGTCTGACTCTCCACTGGGAAGGTGGCCCAGTGGCATGCCGACTGAAAGCCTCAGCGACTTCCCCTCATCGTCCATAGTGGGGGAATGAGGAAACTGGCACGAAGCCTTCTACGTATCTCCCCGGACGATTTAGGCTTGCGCCACCCACCCACCTAACCTGCCTTGCTATTCCGGCGGTACACATCGTACATCACTCAGGCGGATCCAGCCCTCAAAAAAGGGTGTGGGCACAGCCACTAAAAATTAGCAAAGTGAGAGTTGGATTGGAGTACGGAGTACGAACTCACTCATGAACAATCATGGACTTATTGTAATAACAACAAGCAAATCAGGGTTGTGGGCATGCCCACAGTGCCCACAACGGTAGATCCGCGCCAGACATCACTTCACATCTCGGTGCTTCACGCTTACCTCAATCATCAATACGCTTTACTTTGAATCAGTATTTTCCCTCATTTTGTATGTAAATAATTTAAAAATGTTATTTGTTTTAGTCCTTTTTTTTGAAACCACCACAGTTGCAAAGAAATTGAATTTTAAAGTTCACTCACACGAGCGAAGGGAGTTTTAGCGTCCGCCGGAATAGCATAGCAGGTGATGGCGGTCCGCCGAGACGAACCACCCGTGGGATACTCCCACCGTCCTACGCCGCCGAAGTCCCCCAAATTGGACCGCGTCCCGTGATTCACCCGAAAGGGGTAATGTGGGAGCGGTCCTTCTCACGCCGAGTGTTCAGAAAACGAGTAATAAGAACCATTTCCGGAAGTTATTCTCCGTTGCCCAGGATGAACCAGACCGGAAACTTACCCTTCTTTGCGGAAATACATTTCAACAGGGACCAGCTGTTACACAGCTTCCGGCCACAGAAGGAGGTAACTCAGCATGGCACCCCGTCGTTTCGTAACGATGCATGTGATGCTGGAAACTGCCACCCAAAGTTGGTTTGAACGAGATCCAGTTAGTACAAATCTACGGAACTCTTCATGGGCCAGTCCGAACGGACTCGGCCGCTTTTTTTTTGTTTGTTTCTCGAGTTTTCGTAGGTACCTATATGAAGTTCTAAGCCGGCAAGTAGCATACAATAATAAATTGGTATTTAAAAAAAAAATATATTTTAATAAGTACTAGGTTGGTACCCATTTAACTGTACCTAACAGTTCTTTTTTGTAATAAAGGTAATATTGCGTAGGTTTTAATTAAAGTTCAGAGGGCGTATGTCTGACGTTCATGTAGTTTTGTAACAAGTCATGTTCATCGTGGTATGATTATGAAAATACATATTTTACACTTTACGACGATTAAGCTAGGTATACCTATACTTACTTCGATCATCCTAAGATCATCCTAAGATCTGTCAAAATCCTGAGTTCCTGACAGAGTTAAGCTGGCTGCGAAAACACAATTGGCAAAAGGAGATTGGGCACATTTTTGTATGAGAAGCGGGCCGTGAATCCATAGCGATTCTGTTGTAATATTAATGTTGGGACACCTCAACTACACCCAGGTGCGAAAGGCCACACCGAAATCAGAATAAAAAACTTTAGAATACATTCACCCCCTTATTCATAAAAACGAACGCAAGGCTAACGCATTGTTTAAGCTATTGACGTGTTCTGTCACTCGCAAATGGCGGAAGCAACAAGAATGATAGGGACAAAGCGATACAAAAGTTATCGTGTTCTATAAGAGCTGTTTAAGTTTTTATGAATAAGGGGGTAAGTCTTTACAGAAAATAAGTAAAAAAATTTGTTAAAAAATTAGACCTGGGCTTAAATTTTCTATAAATTTAAGTAAAGTACCTCCCAGAATTCTACTTCGAGATGATAGGTAATAGAGAATATGATAATACAGTACCTTTACAGATTTGGAAAAAAAACGAAAATGCCAAAAGAATAGGCTAGATGACTATGAGTCATTTTGCAGGTTTTTTTATATTAACCAAAAATAATAATTCATTTCAAATGTTATTGTGAAACCACAATCGAAATTTGTTTCGAAATGAAGTCACAACAGGCATGCAAACTTGGCTGGGCAAGTCCATTTCAAAAGTGTTACATTTTTGTAAAACAATATTACTATTTTGTAATCCATATTATGATGAAGCAATTATGTTAGGGGACCATTTTCATAAACGCAATATTTAACATAGCTGTAGAACAAATTTCTTACTCGCTCCTTACAAAAACGGGTACGTGACGTCACGCTCTCTGTCACGTTTGTATGAAGTGTTTTTGGGCAAGTCCAAAAATGTGCATTTCAAATTGTGATATCTCGGGTTGTATTGATCCTAATGAAGGGATTCTTTTAGGATTGTCTACATAAATGAAAGGTCTTTCGATATTAAACAAAAAAAAATTACAGTCATCTAGCCTATTCTCGAGACCGATTTTGTCAAGAACAAAACTGCACGCACAGATTTTTGAATATCTTTCTCTCTTGCCCAGAATCGAACTTGTTGGTCTTGAAAGAAGTGCAATTACTTAATACCCCATAATAATTGATTTGACCAATCCTGCAGTCGTGGTTGTATCGTCCGGTGTAAAGGTCCTTTTCACTAATTAGCATATTAATTGCAGCGAAGCGTCGTGATTCGCCGCGCCCGGTCGCGCCTAGGCGGATAATGTCATTTTGTCGTGTTTTTGCTTCACAATTTTGTTTACAGTCGCCGGAAAATTTGGTCACATAAACTGCGAAAGCGCCAGTCCAGTGTTGGGATTTTATGTAAAAAGGCTTTAGTAATTCCATTGGGCCAATTTGGGCTGTGCCTGGGTGTTTGTGGAACCGTCCTTATTTCGTCACACAAGATAACCTTACTTTGGAGCCAAAAGAGTGTGAATATGTCTTATAAACTTTATTTTTATGTTAATTTATTTAATATTTATTGTAACATTTTTTTTAAAATAGGATAGGCTTTATTCGATTCAGAAATTATATGCAATCACCTGAAAATTTGAATACATTCTGTTTCGAAGTAGCTATCTAGTGGAGGGATTATTGGATTAGTGTCAGAAGGATGAAGTGTGCTTAGGTGATCCAGCTAGCACTGTTTCTATTTGGTTCGTAGAGTCGGCGCCATAATTTGCATCTGCGAATGTGGCTGCAAATCCGGCTTACACAGGATATTCAGTTGAGTTTTTGGCAATGGAAATGGTTGGTTTTGCCGAAAAAGATATTTACTCATAGATAGGCCTTGAAACCAGTCCATTTATTGACCCAATCAGGGTCAGTCAATCAAAGTTAATGTTTCATTGGTCAAAAAAGTTCAGGGGGATCGTCACGTTGGGGTAGCAATGTTTAGCGGACTAGCTAGCACCGGTACACACGTACGGGTGTGCGGGTATAGGGTTGAGAGCCTTCTGCGCTCACCCTACAGTCCGGCAAAGCTGTCAAAGCCATCGGAGGCTAAACAGAAGTAGTCACACCCAAAAAAAACACAAAACACAAAATCGCTTGTTGACAAGTTTTTCACACCAATTCATGACTTTCACGAGCGGTTCACAACATTTTGATTACCGTTGATAAATAATGATAAAAGACTGTGTTTTCCTTAGAAACAAAACTTTGGATACAGTATTAGCTTAAACTCTGCCTTCATGGAGTAATGTATTAGTGAATTAGAATTTCAGTTTGTAAAAGTCTTAAACCTGATGATTGTGATCACGACTTTGATAGAGCTTTTAAAGTGCAAAAAAAATGTGTAAGGGCTATTTGTGACGCAGGTTTTATAGACAGCTGTAAACCTCTTTTTCAAAAATTAAACATTCTCTTATTACCCTGTCTCTACATCAGAGATATTTGCTGCTTTGTGAAACTTCACCGCCACTATTTCAAAAAATACACTGAAGTATCAAGCAGGCGACCACGGGCACAATATCTCAATTTACTCCATCAATCACCAAGTCAGTGCCACATTTATAAACAGAATGCCCACAACATGTCCCTACTATTATACAGTGTGTTTGGGAACCGGTGTCCGACCCGTTAAGGTGAAGTAATATGATCTATTTTATGAATAAATCCACCATAATTAAGCACTTTGCCCCAGTTGTTTTAAAATGGCCGCCATTTTATTTTATTTTTCTCGGGAGTACGGGTGGGTTATTTTAGTTTGCAATATCTGCCGATTTAGAGGTCCTACAGTCACAAAAGTGGTATCGTTGGACAGCTACAAAAGTAGGCAATAAGCTGACAAAAAAGCATTTTTTCATAACTCCCTTAAAATACCTCAAAAAAATGATTGAACTTGAAAATTGTGATAGAATTTGTTAGTTTTTTTTACATTTTTTTTTTCAGAAAAACTAAATGTCAACATACATTTATTTTTAACTTTTTGGATACCCAAAGACATCACCTAAACACTGAAGCAAAAATCAAAGTTCCAAGTAAAATAGTTTAGAAGTTGTGACAAATTGAATATCACCCTGTCATCAGAGACTCTTTGAAACGCAGGTAAAATTTACCTGAAATAAATTAAAAAAAATTAAAAAAAAATAAAATAAAAGTGCTTATTTATGGTGGATTTATTCATAAAATAGATCATATTACTTCACCTTAACGGGTCGGACACCGGTTCCCAAACACACTGTATAATAAATTACCAGTGCACATTAAAAACCTAAATGGGAATAACTTTAAAAGTCATAATCAAAAAACTGGCTCATCAAAAAATGTTTTTATAATTTAAAAGAATACCTGTTTTATGATAAAGATTATGTAGTTTAATTTTGTAGATATTGAAAAAAAAAGTGTTATGAGGCAACTGTAAATATGTAACAAAAACCGTGTCTAAAATAAAATATTGGTTTCATACAATTATCTTACATTTCGATACCTCCCACGTAAGTTGTTGTATCCCCAAAACTGCAATTTTACAGGAGAGCGTTTTAAACATTCAGATTGGCCTAGAAACTGCATTTATTTATGTAGCTTTGTGAAATTTGTTATATGAATAAAATATATGGTTTTACTGACTATGTTGAAACAAATATATGAAATAATTGCGTATTTTCGGAGAATTGTGGCTTACAACATTTTACTACGGAATCCAGACTGTGACAACTGTTGTATCTCATACATACAACATTATACTGTGGAACACAGACTGTGCCAGCTGTGATATCTCATACTTACAAGATTATACGGTGGGGTCTTGGTTTCATCTTTAGTTGTATCTCATACTTACAATATTATTTTATGAAGTTTAAGAAAAAGTTCGCTGTTGTAAATGATTCTAGTTTCACTGTATGTCACATTAACAATACAATTTCAAGTGTATATTATTGATATTGAATAAATATTGTCAGTTAAGAAATAAAAGTTCAAGTATTAATACCAAAGAAGAATGGTCACGTCCCATACAAAAAATCCCAGTCCCGACAGAAACGTAACATATCTCATTTTTTTTGGTATATTGTGTATTGTTAAAATACATATACTTTATATTCGAAATCAATGGCTAACACCAAAAAATATTGCCGTATGTTTTTATTCCGGCGATACACTAAAAAAATGCAAAACGCCTATTATCTATAAAATTCGTATAAGTATGTAATTAAATGACGAAACAATAGCTATGGTATGTATCTAGGTGATCAGGAGATGCAGTTCGATTTATAAATAAACTCGTAATACAACGATCAACTTAGGATTCATTGAAATCGTGGTAGGTTTTCGATCATTTAGTAGCATCTATCAATTGCCGGTGGAGGAGGCCTATGTTCAGTAGTAGAAAGCTATGGGTTGAAATGATGATGATTATGATCTATCACTTGAGTTTCAGAATTGAAACAAATAAAAATAAAACTAATAGGTATGTTGACATAAAGTTATATTGAATTTCTATAATATCTCTTGAAACAAAATTGTTTCTGCAGCCTGTTGCCGCTGGATCTCTATATATTTCCATATTATATACTCCCGCGGCTTTTAAATTCTCACTGCAATACGACCGTGCTAACCTCACGTGATAGGTGCCGATTGAGAATTTAATTAACTCTTCAATTGTTAATTGTGGAAAATGTTAAATATCCGAATCATTTCCAGTCAGTTTGTTTTAAACACTCCTGTGAAACGACACTCTTTGTCGGTTTAAATTATTTTCCTTCACATACTCAGATAATTGATTGGGGCGTTGTATATTTTGATTACTTATTTCAATGAAATCTTCTGTGTATGGAATGTCTCCGTAAGGATCTTGAAAATAATTAATTAAAGCTGCAGCAATTTCGAAATCTTCTAGTAGGTATAAGCGGTACATGTTTGTTAAATAGTCTGTTTCTAAATATCTTGAAGTCGCGCTTGAATCTCCCGTTGATAGTTTCCACGACCCATCAAACCATTGTGATGAGGCGTGATTTATTAGCTTCTTCGGTGCTTAATTGTGTGTCTTGTGGTCGTTTGGTTGGCGGCATGTGAGCAATATAGCCATATGTTTCTATTAAAAGAATAAAGCCTCGGTCCAAAATAAATGAGTTTCCTTCATGGGAAAAAAGTGGAACGGTCCGTCTTCAATGGGTCCATCATGGTTATGCAATCTCATTTTCATCATATGCATCGGTTGTCCGTACAGAGTACGGACCCAATATATCCAAAATATATCCATCCGCGCACACGATCATAAATGGTTTTATTAAGTTCCTAAACTTATGAAGGCTATAACTGCGGCGTTGAAATAAAAAGTAAGAACTTTTTTCTATGTAGGTTCCATCGAATATAACTATTGGTTTTGGTGACTCTTCGTTACCAAACAAAACATTTGGCAAAACCCGGTTGCGGGCTATCACTCCGTCCCTGGTAATATGGTCTAAGTCTAGGTGCAATGGAACAAAGTCAGTAATGAGACACTGCCTGACTTTATGTATTTTTCTTCCAATGGTACGCTCAGATATATTAAAAAATTAAGCCATTCTATTATTCGGCTCCCCTGATCGAATTTTGCACAAGTAGATAGCCAAGTAATTTCTCGGAGTATTTGAGGACCGATTAAGGCTTAGTATTTGACTCAGCAAATCGTTGAACGTGGCTCTGTTTCTTCAGTCCAAAACCTTAACTCGTCGTCAGAAACGTCATCTACTTTGAACGTATCGTATAAGCAGTTTGTTCTTCTGTTGTGTTATCGAAAAAATCACTAACTATCAAATTCGCAAGCTCATTCATTACTGATTCATTGAAACTTATTGAAAGAAAGAAAGAAAGAAAAACGTTTATTGATTCTGAACATCGCAACAGATAAAAACATACAGAACAAGGTGGTTAGGAAAAAATAAAACAAACAATAGAAAAACAAAGAATAATTTCGGCCAGGCAGCAGTGTCATGATGTTCAAAATTAAATGGACCCCACTCAGCTAATGCCTGGACCTGATAGGCTCAGACGCTGATTTTCAGTAGGGCCAACCGAGTGGACGCACGGACATTCGCAGCGACTAAGCAATGATAATTATAAAAATAAATATTTAAAATACATAAAATATAATGTGACGTGTACCTACCCAGTGTAAAAGTGTGCAATACAATACATAAATACTTTAGGGGATGTGTATTGGTAATGGAGACTCAAAAACAAAAATGAAATATGAAATTCGATTGCTTGTAAGCAAGCTATCAATTAAACGAGCAAGGTTAAGGCTCATTATCGGTGAATCAGTAAAGAAAGAGCGCTCTATAAATTACTTAACTAAAAATATAGGAATATGTCGTAACATTAAGCAAAAAATAAAACAAATTTTGCCTATCAACTTCCGATGCAAACATCATAATTTACTACATACCACATTTATTTTTATTTTATTCCAACGTAAGACATTCTATGTATTACATACAACATTTTTTAATGGACGCTTTACGACGTAAAATGTTGTATGTATCACATACAACATTTTCTTATACTCGCTCAACATCGTAAAATGTTGTATGTAAAACATACAACATTTTTGAATGTATACTTGACAACGTATACTGTTGTATGTAATCTATACAACATTTTTGGTTGGTACCTTTAAAAAAATACATGATCCTAATTATTGCCTGTGAAAAATAAGAAAAATTAAACATACCTGTGTTATTTCTGAGACTGGATTCGTAAATAATGTTTTGTTCAGATTCAATAATTGTCACATCGATATTTCGGACAGGTGTCTGAGATTGTGCACTCGTATGATTTACTAAATCACACAATATGCACCCCCTTGTCATAACACCTGTACGTGTCATAATTATAACGTATTCTAATCAGTTATCAAGTCCTAATAACGTAACATGTGCGGAAAACTTAAAGCGCTTGACACACGGACCGTTTCAGCTCTCTCTCCGGCGTAGTCTGTTTTATCTAACCCATACAACACGCGAACGCGCGATTTGCCCCGCCCCGCGCACCGCGTAAACTGTTGTCAAGGACTATACAGTGTTATAGTCCGTTCCCGTTCAAAAGTTACAACTCTTTACGTCTTGAAATTGCATGAAATAATTGTGTTTTCGTAAGTTTTAATTTTTTTATGCATAGATTACTAATAATAAAGCTCATTTTTAGTAAAAACGCAAAATCGCATTTTTGTGGGATACAACAACTTACGTAGGAGGTATCGATTTAAGTAGGTATTAAGTGTGGGTTGTACCATCTGACTTTAACAATAACAAACATCAAAATTTCAGTTAAAGTACCGGTTAGGCCCAAAAATGCCCTCAAATTGGTACATTATTATTCCCTATTTAATTATAATTTCATATTATAGTTAGGTTACTAATAGTTTATAATACATTCAGACCAGAAAACATTCAGTTTTCCAGTATTATTTCATTAATAATAATGTAGGTATAAGTTCATATTAGTCCTAAGATCCATATTCCTATTTTTAATTATAATTCAAATCCTAGTACCTACACTAGGATTTGAATTTGATACTAGGTATTTACCTACTAAAATAATTTGCACGCCTGCTAGCAGGCCGAATACTATGTCAAGTAATTACATGAACATCCTAAGGCTCAATTGTATTCTATGCAAATAAATGTTTTGTTTGTTTGTTTGACTTGTTTAATTGAGATAAGTATTTAAATATAAACGACCAAAAGAGAATAAACATTCTTTTAATGCATTTATTAAACATATTATCAGGTATTAAAAGGTTTTCGCAAAGTTCATTCGCGCCTGAAATGTTCTCAGTAAACTGCTAAACGTTTGTTGCGGTTTTCATAAAGGATTTAGTTCCATGAGAAAAGTTTCAGTTTGGTTGTTATAAATTCATGGAACTAAACGTTTTCACATTTTCGGCCTAAAAGGGCATAAAGGCCACTTATGCCGGTTACCGTTACTCGTAAATTTTGACCAGTGTTCGGGTGTCAGCGAGCGCTTGTACTGGGCACCTATTGTGTCGGGTGCCACTGATTAGTACCTATTCCTTATGTAAAACATGTGTTTTAGAAGATTTAGAATACTGATTGTCTCGGCCTTTCGAGGGTTAGGCAGTTCAATGCTTTGATTCGTAACGTACAGTTTTTAAAACTAAATTCCCCGATTTCAAACATCACATATTCGAGCACTGGGTCTCAAATTTGAGAACTGGGACTCAAAGTAGAGAGTAAGTAGGTCTCACAAAATCTGGAAACTAAACCAGTTTTTGTATACGGTTCTCTTTGCAGCTCCTTGGCTGAAACAAAGCTTTATTGGCTATTTTATAAATCATTTAAACTAAAGTTCGAATGCAGTGTGATTTTCGAATTCGCAACGAAATGCTGAAATTACCGTAGACTTTGATAAGATTTACAGGGATTTTCAGTAGAATAAAACTTTGGAAGTGCTAATGGTATTTCGTTTGTGGTTTGGTATTCGGTACTTAGGTGAGCTTTTTCACTCTTTAAGAAAAGTAAATGAACAGTTACATTTATTAGATAAACAGCAAGATGTCGGTGGATCTAAGCCGCCTATCTACGAGGCCGCACTGTAAACAACAAAACTGTGTAAAATTTCTCACGACTTAGTAGTTGTTATTCCAAACTAAAAGGCATTGATTTCAGATATTTTTTTTGCAATTTTCAAAAAGAATAACGGTGAAAAGCACGTAATGAAACTTCACACTGGTTGGGACGCTGTTTCTATTGAGAAGAATCCGGCAAGAAACTTCGATAGTAACTCTTCTCAACAAATTCAGTATGTTAACAATGTATTATTTAAGTAACAGAGTATATTTAGTCATTTAATAGACATAATAAACTTCTGGTCTGCCTAGGCCACTAATAGGAGAGTGCATACATGTGTTTATAAGTACCTTAGGCCTTCGGTCCATTTTGCTTTTTAGCTGCTTTCCTGCATGAGCATTGTAAATCCCACGGGAGCTAGCTGAGTGAAATATAAGAAATATTTAACAATGAAGATAGTAAAATATTCTGATGGGTAGAATGTAATGAATTTAATACGTGGGCAACGTTAAATCAAAATCATCTGAATCCAAACTTAAACTTTTGACTGTTAAATATAATTAAATATTTCCATAGACAAACGTAAACAGATGAAAACTCAAACGTCAACCGCATAAAAGTCGCGTTTTGGGTTCGGATCGAATCCACGAAATTTACTTACAAAATGAAAGTAAGCCACGTTTTAGAATGAACGATAGTAGGTACTTACTTCTCTTTTCATTTTAGTAAATCGTTCGTTCAGCGAATGCGTTAAATATAAATTGAATTCTAAATCTCCCTCCAACACCTTTTCCTGTTGTCCTGCGTTGCTCACGCTACGTTGTTGATCCTACATCGCGCGATACTGATGAAGTTAGCTCGATGTTTGGATAATGAAATACCTGCCGAGGCAATCGAACCGTGTCTCATTATGGCGATGCCCTACGGCCTGATTTGATGGGCAGTAGTCGGGGTGTGGGGAAATGAGCAGTTCCGGGTTACTGACGAGATTAAATAGTCTTGTGAGGTAATCAACGCAATGACTACTACTGCAGTCACTTTCAGAAAATTCCCCCGGGACGAAAGCTACATTATTTTTATTTACCGTTTATTTTGGCATTCTAAAAAATACTTGAAAAGTCTTACACAAGTCAGTTCGATTGGAATGGGTGTTACGAACGTGTTAGCGCCTTCCCATAGTCAGTATGCTTTCTTCGGATCTATAACGACAAAAAACTTACCTATTTAAACTTTGACTCGGGTTGGATAAACATTAGTATTGTCAAATATAATTACCAATTTAGGCAAAAAAGCAACTGTTTGTTGAACAGTTAGAAAATAACAGTTCACAAAACAATATAAGTAGTTCGATTTTATAAACTACCTATAGGAATATCACAATATGACAGGTGCGGAGACGCCGACCTGAGGCCCAAGTCTGCTAATTATAAAACGCTTCAATTGAATCGTAATTGAGTCTCAATCGGCTACTTTGACACATTTTCTATAAGAAAAATGCCACATTAGACAGTTGAGACACAATTACGATTCAATTGAAGCGTTCAAAAATTAGTAGACTTGGGCCCCAGTTCATAGCACCTTGAGTGACCTCGAGCTCTCATAAAAGGTACATAGTAAGTCAGACGTGTCATTGGTCTGAAGAAGTTCACTAGATAGATCAGAAGGCATCACAACAACTTATTTTAAAGTAGCATAAGTTTCTTTAAATAATGTCCTTTACCTAGTAAACATTTTTAGGCCACTACTGAATGGGCTTCCCTGTATTCTGCTACGAAATGTTTAGCAACTATAATCAGAGATATTATATATTCCTGTAATTTCAGTGCCCAACAAGCTTGTTCCATATGAACTGTTTATCCAAACTTCATTCTCTGAACTGCATCAAAGCATTTCCGGAAACTGCGCCGGTGGCCGTCCGTTCGGAAAATACTTCGGTACTTCAGTACCGGGACGCTGGGACGGCGGCCACTGGGACGGGACAAAGTAGCCAATTGCCCGTGAACGAAGCGCCTCTGTTCTACGTCTTGTATTTTTTGTGCAATTTTAGACTTTAAAAGCGTTATTAGAAGTTTATTAAACAGCAAAGCATACGCTTGTATATATTGAGATGTTTATTTTTCAATCGTGTTAGTAGGTAGGTAGTTGTTATAGGATTTAAAACACAAGCTAGACACAACATTCGTTAAATAATTGAATGAATGTTGTGTCTAGTTCGTGTTAAGCTACGGTGTCGTTGTGAGGGTATGTTATATGTTATGTATGTACAAGATACCTGTGTTTCATCGTTATCATTCACTGGACACTGGACATTATCCCACACAGCGCCACCTGGCCAGCGGATAACTATATAACTTAAATACTATTTTCTTCTGTAAATACCTGCCTAATATACCTAAGAAACACCCAGACCAGTACAAACAGAGAAGACAACCCGCGACCGCTGGTGTAATAGCCCACTTCTAGACCATTACACTAAATTGGTCGTTAACATTATCATGAAACTCTTGGCTGCAATGAACCGATGCACGGTTCAAAAAACTACTAGCATATAGATTGCACAGATGCATAGATGATCATCTGTCATTCAAAGCGAGCCGTATCTTTGTGGCTTCGAGAAGCGATCGGCTGGAAAATTTCCCGTCAGTCGAACAAAGAAGTCAATTGAGCGAGCCGGGTGAGCGCTGCAACTTGTGGGGCGTGTGTGTTTTGTGCAATGGTGCAATTTCATCTTTGTGGAAATTTAAAATAGCATTTTTTGTTGAGCTTTTCGTGAGTGAGTTTCCGAGAAAATAATCACTACGTTATGAAAAGGGTGATTCATAAAGTGTTGTAAAACATTCTGAAGTACCCTTTCAAAATAAAATTCACCATTTCAAAATGGTGTGTGCGTACAGCACTCTGTATGATCAAATTTATTTGAAGTTGGTACTCGAAAGACTAACCTAAGTGATCAATACGTAATTAAAATGATTTTATCGTTTCCTTGTTCTAGATTTAAGCGACGTTTCAAACGACATACAAGTGAACAAGTCTGATAATGCAGTAGGTATTACAAATTGCTTTTGTCAAACCGTCAATCCCTTTTCGACCAGTCTTGAAACACACATTATTTGCACACAAAATGCCGATACAAGTTGTCGTAAAATGTTGCAAGCTTCGATATTCCTAATCTACGATTGGTGATAGTGTATTGATGAATAGCGCATCCTCCTAGGTAGTTATAATGATAGTGTAGGAAAGATTTTACAACTATATGGCTCAGGCGCGGATCCACCGTTGTTGGCACTGTGGGCACTAAATTTCGGTCAGGGTGGTCACTCATCCCATTTCCGAACTGGCGTGTGTTGCTTTACAACAGTGATCGTCGCCGATCACTGTCACAACTGCGCCACGGGCACCTTAGGTACAAGTAACAAGATGATAAATAAATACAAGACTATACAAAAACTCTTCTCCAGCCCAGAGCATGTTTGCTTTTCAGTTCAAATTTAATTTTGCTTCCAAATCTCCATACATATTTTAACCCAGAAGAGTATTCAAGAACGTCCAACACGTTTACATACTGTTTTCGAATGTTATATGTGTAACTCTCGCATGTTTCAGAATAATCAAAGGATTTCTGGAAAGTACTAGAATATTCATGAAGTTTTTCGATTGTTATAGATTGGCCCGGCAGTTTGTAAGAATCATTTTTAATTTACCAGCAAATCAGGGGTTAGCAAAAAAATCAACGCGATTTTAATTTAACTACTTACTTCATAACTTGTGCGATTATTCGTTCTTATTATGTTCTGTTTTTGTTTAGTTTAGCTGAAAACCTACTTTGTATTCGTAATACAAATTGCAATGACACTCTGGTGGTTGAAATATTTCTTCGTTCAAAATATTCAGTTTACTACCATTAGTGAACTGAATATTTTATGGCTGTCTCATGGCAGCCACAGTGCGTCTTGTAGAAATGTTATTCTAGAGTTCATGAAATCGCAGTCATGTCACAATAAAATTTTACACAAAAAATAATCGTAGAAAATAATTAAGTTTATAAAAATGACATGTTAGTATACCCCTTCTTAAGGAAGTTATATTTAAAGAACATAGGTACTTGGGAAGAAATGTGAGATTAGTATTAAATTTTCTTCATACAATAGG
Organism: Udea ferrugalis; assembly: GCA_950022985.1. Lineage (NCBI taxonomy): Eukaryota > Metazoa > Arthropoda > Insecta > Lepidoptera > Crambidae > Udea > Udea ferrugalis. The sequence goes on from OX465525.1 coordinate 15,744,227, forward strand.
TATTAAAGGGTTAGTTGGTTATCCACTTCCGTGAATAAGATAGGGCAAGTTCACGTCTGGGAACCGATCGTTGGCACCTGCGGACGGCATAGAAGTTACGGTGTTTTGCGATATATCGATTTCTGCGGGTAAGCCGTCTACTCGTATTTAAGAATCATGAAAGGTACCTTATTCCAATATTTTGGGTACAGTTGCAGGATGTGCGTTGATAAACGAGTCAGTCAGTTTTGAAAATACAGATTTACTAACCTACTAGTTCTTTTTGTACCAAGAAAAGACATGCTAATTTTCATCAGTGTTTTCCATCACCAGATTGTTAGTTGAAGCGTTCCGAGCCAAAGTATTTGCCACTTGGCTGACTGGGCCAAGGTGTTGTCAGCTAAGCCGCACTTAAAATATTGGGTTAACGAAAGTAAAGAGGATTAGGATATCTTTTTTCCGGTTACTTGACCTACATAATTCCACCGTTTCTGTTTGTTTTCCATTTATCAATAATGACCATGACCTGAATAAATGAACTTTTTTCTCATCATTATTTAATAAAAATTACTCGAGATAAAAATATATGAAAATTTATCTCTTTTTGAGTTATCTAAGTGAGGTCATCCAAATGCCTATTTTTTATTAAAATGTTATTAAAATTTGCAAATACTCTTTTTATGAAACCTAGATGAACGAAGAATGGTACTTCCTACATAACCTTCCTATATATCTGAAAACAAGACTAAAAAACATTCTAGACCGTAGCCCATACTTGCATAGGCATTGTCGTTGGATTTATGAGATTTTCGCCCGGATTGCAAACATCGTTTGTGAAGTGTCGTCAGCAGAGTGGCTATAATCCTTTGAGTCTGTTCAGGTTAAACTTGTTAAATGTACGGGACTATTCGCGATAATTAACAGATTCAACTTAAAATGCGTCTCTCTGTTGCAATCCGAGGCGTTTGATGAGCTGTCCTGGTGCACTGCTGAACATAGGCCTTCCCCATTAATTTCCAAAGCGGCCGGTTACAGGAGGCCTGCATCCACCGAAATCCTGCTACCTTTATCTGGTCGTCTGTCTCCTTGCTTGTGGGCGCCCGACATTGCGTTTGCCGTCAAATGGACATCAACCCTCAACCCTTTGGCTGCAACGGAAAGCAGTTATTCGTGCTATATGCCTCGTCCACTGTCACTTCAGCTTACCCACTATTCCACGTCGGCGATTCCAGTCTTCTACGAATCACCTCATTTATGACTCGATTCCGTAGCAAGATCGGATATGCTACGGACAGCCGTAGCACGCTGGGTCTTACCCAAAAAATTGAGAAAGATGTCGTTATTCTGTAGTATCCAAAACACGAAATACCGACGTAATCGTTTGATGCGTTCCCAATGAAGCTGATTAAAGCTCGACAGGAAAAGTTCCTGATCTCAACACGAACGCACACGCCTTAGATATTGTGTATTGTGCATGAACCCGTGCGTGAACAACGCGTGATCTCTTTCGAGTTCATTTGAGCCGAACGAGCGAACTCAAGAAACAAGTGATAGCTGTCTATACTCTATACTAATCAACGCACCAAAACCTACCATACAATTTTGATCAATCAAATCAGCGTCGTGGTGGTTGTATAACCAACGCGGCATATGCTGAGAAGGAGCCTTTATGACACTATTTTTGTGACTATTTGCTATTTACATTTCAGTGCTAAGTTTAGTGTTCAATGAATATTATTTCTTTCTTTCTTTCAATTCAAACATCAAGTAATAAATAGGTTAATAATTTGAATTGAAATGAATAAATCAGGTCATCACAATTACAACTCATTGCCACTGCGCCTGCCACTGTCTATCAAAGGCTTTTCATTCCTGCTTTCTTCACTCACTATTTAATTTTTCTATTGATACTGGTATGTTTTACTATAATTTATTCGCAAATGTAGGATTGAACACCACTTAATACAATAGCGGAGTGTTATTTTCACTCGTCTCCAGTAAGTCTTGACTCAAAACTCGGCTCTGAAAGAAAAATTCGTACGTGACTAGTGCAACACTACTTCCCGCACTTGTTTTTGAAATCCCTCATATTGCTTAGCGCACACATTTTGCTTTTTTGCACACGGGATACAAAACGCTGCCCCTGGCATGAAAAAAACACGAAGCGCCAAGTCCAAGTATGAAGACCTAAATTCCTAATTAGCTTTCTTAATAATGGAGGCTCTTTTAACAAAATATCCTAAAAACTTTTAAAAATGTGCATGTTGGCATGACTACCCACTAATACTTGAGTAACAGTCAACAAATGGGGGTTCTTTTTGTCACAGAAATTGCACTGTCCCCTTCTTCCTTAACCAGAATAGTCCTCTGAGTGATTACATAATTCTAGGACCAGTTGTTCAACTCAGAATATTTTCCTGCAGCTTGGGACAGTTAATTGCATAAATTTGTGTCAGCTGTAATCTTCTCAGACACCTAGAAGGGTTTTGTTTAAATTACGCAAGGAATATTACGGGCACTTTGATTAACTATACATAGTGGAAGAAGTTCATTTTCTCTACATTTCACTACGTAACTAGAAAGAAATATGGTTATCAAATCAAATCAAATTCTGACTGTAACACACACAGACTTTTCCTGGAACAGAGTATCAATTGAACACGCACTTTCCAGACTTTTCGGGAAAATTAAAATATCCCAATAGGGGCCAAAAATATAGACCAAAGAGTTTCTGCCATGTGCCATAAGCGTGAAGCACCGAGATGTGATGTGATGTCCGCTGGAATGCCACCCCAGATGGAGTGAGGTCATCTTGGACACCACAATAAAAAAAACAATATAAAATTAACCATGTTAGATATCATAGGGATTCCATAGTACTCTAACCTAGTTAAAACATTGGCAAACTCTTTTTTTTCTAATAAAACCAAGGCAAGGCATTAGTACGCATCGAAAAATAATTGTATTTTACGGCCTGCTTGAAATATGAGGATGAAAACAATTTTTGTTTTTCGCAATAATTCAGAGAAATTAAAATAAAACGGTTATCGGATACAAACAAGGTGATTATTTATTGTATCAAGACCAGAAAAATATGAGTAGTATTTTGCCACAATGAGTTATTTTGGGCTGGCTTAGAGATATGAATACTTATACTTGTCTTTGCATTTACCTTTTAGAAGCAAGGGATTTTGTTTAATTTTCATTCATTTCCTTTTTTCAATTTCACTTCGCCGTTCTCTAGAACGATTTTTTTAAAAATTTGCACTACAATTTAGGCTTCATAATGTAACGAAAACATTGCAATATTTTCCTGTAAAGCAATTTATTTTAAAAACATTAAAAGGCCTTAACAGTCAGGGTCATACTTAGTTTGTGAGTAACGTGCGCCCAAAACCGCTATTTTTAGAACTTGTAAGGTAAAAAACGAATACAAACAACATTTTTGACTGTTATTTTAAAACAGTTTCACTCTCTCTAATTGTATATTATTTTGAAATGAATTGGAAGGTTGCATGAGCAAAGTTGAAAAAAAGTTTTAACCAAGCGACACTGAAGGAAAATTAATTGCATGTTGCTTTTTTTCATAAAGGGTTTCATTTCAGCCAGTTACGAGTATCAAACAACCCTCGCAGTGTAAAATATTTACCCGCTAGCTAGCATTCATGAACAATATAGTACAGGGTGTGGCCTCATTAGGGCGTTGCGTTGCATTGCGTTCCTCGATTCGTTAGAACTCTCGTAAAATAATAAATCAATATCGTTTTGTTTTATATTTCTTCTCCATTAAAACGAAGCTTGATTAGTGTTTACTCACATCATGTAGGAGCCTTAGCCCCCTTTACTCCAAGTTTCTAATCTTTTTTTTAATTTATAGTGCTCTTCAAAATGGCCTCACTCCACCTGATGGGAAGCAGCCGTGAGGTCCAGATATGGGGTTGACAAGCACAGTAATTGAGAACAACCGTGCTGGTCAATCTCATTTTGAAGCAATTGACGTGTTATGTCACTTACTCGCAAATGGCGGCAGCAACAAGAATGAAAGTGACAAAGCGATACAAAAGTTAACGAGTGGTTGAAGAGCTGTTTAAGTTTTTATGAATAAAGCGGTACATTTTTTAAAATCCTAAAATAATGCTCTCTTATATAATGAATGTAGTTCCTGTACCTGTAATCTCTCATAAAACAGAAACGCCACGAAGTAGAGTTTGATTCAGTTTCGGTGATTAAAGCTTTGTTTTTACTTCCTCTGAATATTTGTTTAACAACCCTATTAATACTTTATTCCCGAGAGAAGTTATTGCGTTACTCAACTACATTCATAAACCTCGGCAAATGTTTTGTTTTTAGCATACAGTTTTATAGTTTTGTGTACAGTGATGCAATATAATAGTTTTTACTGTACAAATAGTACGTAGTTTGTTTCTTACTGATGGTTTTATTTGTTTTGTTTGTGATTGTGATTATTTAATACAATATAGGTACTTACAATTGTTGTAATCATCATATCAGCCGAACAACGCCCACTGCTGGGCATAGGCCTCCCCCAAAGATCTCCCCAACGATCGTTCCTGCGCTGTCCGCATCCAGCTGCTTCCCGCGACCTTGACCAGATCGTCGGTCCACCTTGTGGAAGGCCTGCCCACGGAACTTCGTCCGGTACGCGGTCGCCATTCAAGAACCTTTCCGCCCCAACGGCCATCTGTTCTCCGCGCTATGTGTCCCGCCCACCTTCGAGCGATGTCGATCGTTGTAAAGTACCCACGTAATGAATGAAACTTTAGTCTAGCACCGGTGTTACAGAATCACATTATGTAGCTCCGTTTAAGTTGTTTTCCCACTTGTTTATACAATATCGATCGTGGCTTCGGCGTTGTGTTCGTTGTATACAAGAATATTCTCCATATAATTCTGCGAAATGCCCAGAAACATGCACTAAACAAAAATGGCAAAAGCAAATATTCACTTCGAAGTACAACGGAGCTCCCACATTTCTACGGGTATGGAGATAGGAAATATGGGAGCTCCGTGTTTTATGCCGGGAGAAATTTCGAAAATTTTACGGCACCTCCAAATGAAAACTCTGCGATGTCGAGAACTGGCAAGCTTCTGAAATTCTGAGAGCTGTGTAAGTTGTAAAACACAATATTAGGTATAACATCTTGCAAGCGAAAACACATTCAATGCTTTGCTCAGGTGTTCAAAGTCCTGATTACGGGTGCCACTTTTTCACCAAGTAACCTATTTAAGTATTTTTTAGTAGGTGTAATATCATAGGTCAGCGGCACCTAATGTTGCAGAACTTGATAATCTAGAAACGATATTTGGGCAGCTGCCAGCACAGCAGTTTACTAAACTACGTCCATGAAAAAGCTTATTGCGATGCAAAGTGCCTGGTTCTTTGTGGGTTTTGGGCTCGAAGTTATTGCCTTCTCCGAGCCTTTGGCAAACCTATTGGCTATTTTTAATGAACAAAGTCGAGCCGGACTGACTATTTACTAGTGAAGGCAATTTCTTCGTGATCGAATGTTTTTAACTCCTTTACAGTTCGAAAAGAGTTAGTTTTTGGACCAATTGCAAAACCGACAGCGTTTTGCCAGTGGATAGAAATCTCTTAGGAACAAAATGTTTTTAATGAGACAACATTTTCATTACGTCTGTACGGTCAGGAAGCTAAGTGGTTGTAAGGCACCGCCTCCAGGCCGCACAGAGAAGGGAAATAAGATTAGGAAGGGAACTAACTCCCTAGAAAGCCTAGAGTCCCTTTGCGCCGAGACGCTAGGTCGCTAGAGCCCTAGCCCTACCTAATAATAAATACATAAATAGATAGTAAGGGGAGGGAGCTTGCTCCCGGGGTGCCCGGGGTGCAAGCGGGAAGAGTTAGGACAGTAGGTAGGGTTGTGGGAACCGCTGCCAGTAGAGCAGGCTCACTCTACTGATCATGATACTGACGGCTAAAGGTGTCTTGGCCGCAGCGGTGGGGAAATGAGACTCAACACGGACGGTTGAAATCTAGTTTATTTGTAAATGGTAATTGGTTTATATACATCATTTAGGCAATGCACACTACTATTGCTATTTGTATGTGAGTCGTCGGTGTAGAGTGCCGACGCTGCACCTTGAGGGTCCATCGGTCTCCGGTGTAAGTAGGCCGCTGCTGACGGCTGCTGAATGTGCGACGTAGCTCGTACAACGTCATATCGTTTTTCGCTCGCTCGTTGATCGGCAGCTTATGGTGCTCATCTAATGTGTTGTGCTTGGTGCCATCTTTGGTTGTTCTTCGATAGGCTGGTAACTGAACAGCATGTGCGACTTCTCAGTACACTGGTGAGACCCGCTTGTGGGAGGCCAGTGACCGATCCGCTACTGACAGTCTCTTGATGTTGGTTGTGGTTATTCCTGGTGGCAAAGTTGTAAGTTCAGCCTGCTTATAAAAGTGAATGGCAAGTAAAACTTGGTCATTGGTGATTACTTGACAGCTGCCTTCCCCACAAGAAAAGTGAAAAATAAGTATGTTTGGTAAACTAAGAAATGGTAAACTAATTTGTAAAGTTATCTGTGGGATCCTTTGGTAACTTAAATTCATTTTCTAGTTGTCTTTCCCACAAGAAAAAATAATGAAAAATATCTTAATATCAAATATGGTAAAATTATTGGCTGAGATTATTCTTAATTTCCATTTGCCAATATACGATGTTAGTTGTTTGTCGTAGAGAGCCTTCTACTTGAATAACTATATTTTATTATGGTAGTTAGGTCTTGTCCGATTGGATATTGTTTGGTATTGGACCCGGGACCTTGGTTTGCCCGACCCAGGATGTTTGGTTTTACTCCTCATGGTAATGAAGTGTTAGGGAAATGGTATGGTGGTAATGGTATGGTTGGTTATAGTGGACGGGACTCTTGGTTTGCCCGGCCCGGCATGGTTACTTCATTAGGGGAATGGTATGGTAGAGGACGGGACGCATGGTTTGCACGACCCGGAATGGTTACTCCAAATGGTGATGGAATGTAAGGGAAATGGTAATGGTATGATGGTTGGACATGGTTTCATCATGGTTGATAAGACTCCCCCTCACGGGTTCTCGCCTCGGCGTGGCGAGGGGGCCTAGTACCGGTGGTAGGGGCACCACCGGGAAGCGAAGAGAACCCAGGCGTGGCAGCGTGGTGGACTGGACACCCACCCGCTGCGGCCCGCAAGGGCGACGGGCTGCGGGGCCAGTGGGGCCTGCAGGCGCCTTTGAGGCGCGTGGTTGGGGCCGCGGCGCACAACCGTTTGGTGGGGGCCAGTGATCCGAGGCTGATCCCCCCTGTGCGTCGCGGCCCGGCGGGGCCGTACCGCCGGTTACGGCAGCGGAGCCGTCCTTTGGGTGGCTCGTGGTTGCGGGCCCAGTAGGGTCGCTGCGGCCCGTAAGGGCGACGTGGGGATGCGGGGCCAGTGGGGCCTGCAGGCGCCTTGAGGCGCGTGGTTGGGGCCGCGGCGCACAACCGGTTGGTGGGGGCCAGTGATCCGAGGCTGATCCCCCCTGTGCGTCGCGGCCCGGCGGGGCCGTACCGAAGGTTACGGCAGCGGAGCCGCCCTTTGGGTGGCTCGTGGTTGCGGGCCCAGTAGGGCCTGCGTACGGTGGCCAGCTGGCGCGTGGTACGGGGGTGCCGCCGCCAGCATTGCACGGGTTTCACCGCTGCCTGGTAGGGACGGCTTGACATCCTCGGCTGTCCCTTCTGGCCTCCCCTCACGATGGGGGGGTCGCTTCCGGCCCGCCGTCAGGCGGGCTCCGTCCGGGGGAACGCGTAACAGGCTTCGCGCTACTCACCGTGTTCCCCCACTATACGGACGATAAGAGGGAGTAGTAGGGGTTTTAGTCGGTAGGGCCACTGGTATACCACCTTTCCAGTGGAGAGTCCGACATAACCCGTCCGTCCCCCGGTGGACGGGTATGCGTAAGGCATTTCCCCTACTTAAAAAAAAAAAAAAAAAAAAAATGGATGGTAAATAATGAGAACGGAATTATTATTCTGCCCCGCCCGGAATCTGGTAACGCTCCGGAGAAAAGGGTTTGGGTATGAGAGCAAGATTTTAAAACTCTATACAATCTAAATATAATCTGGTAGGAAAGATCGACTGTGTAGGTCCACAAGTCACTGGAAGAAGATTGGTAGACCTTAATGGACATGACTGGTAGATGCTCGAAGGAACATTATGTTATGGTTCCATAGGGAGCTGGTTGAGGAACGAAGGACCATTATGTACGGTCAGGAAGCTAAGTGGTTGTAAGGCACCGCCTCCCGGCCGCACAGAGAAGGGAATATAAGATTAGGAAGGGAACTAACTCCCTAGAAAGCCTAGAGCCCCTTGGGCCGAGACGCTAGGTCACTAGAGCCCTAGCCCTACCTAACAATAGATACATAAATAGATAGTAAGGGGAAGGAGCTTGCTCCCGGGTGCCCGGGGGTGCAAGCGGGAAGAGTTAGGACAGTAGGTAGGGTTGTAGGAACCGCTGCCAGTAGAGCAGGCTCACTCTACTGATCATGATACTGACGGCTTAAGGTGTCTTGGCCGCAGCGGTGGGGAAATGAGACTCAACACGGACGGTTGAAATCTAGTTTATTTGTAAATGGTAATTGGTTTATATACATCATTTAGGCAATGCACACTACTATTGCTATTTGTATGTGAGTCGTCGGTGTAGAGTGCCGACGCTGCACCTTGAGGGTCCATCGGTCTCCGGTGTAAGTAGGCCGCTGCTGACGGCTGCTGAATGTGCGACGTAGCTCGTACAACGTCATATCGTTTTTGTGTTTTATATTAATTTGATGTGTAAGCAGCTATAAGTAGATACATTATTTATTATAATACAATTATTTATTTAAAGCTACTTATCGGTAAGATTATGATTTGTCTGTTTTCGAGGATACAGACAAAACATAATCATACATTGATAGTGGAAGGATAGGTCCACTTGCCCACTATGCACTGGACTAGACTGATCACTTTCATAAAATATAAAATCGGCATAAACCTATGTATGACTTCAAATTCAAGAGCTAAGTTGTCTAGGCATGAAACTCTCTTTCTGTATTCAGTTTCCAAAATAGCAGTTCTCTAAGCTAAAGACGCTTAAAAATTGCGGGTGCAGGCTGTTAGATGAACAAAGTCAGTTCCATTTTGTTACCTTAACCACTAATTTAGTACGGAAATACATTTAACGTTCAGTACATGGTTAATTATACAGTTTACGTTAAAAAAGTTGGGCTGCATTTCCCACTACTGCTTCACCTCAGCAATGTGGTGCTGCGAGCCTTACTCCATCATGCGGGCTCAGTGCGAATTGTGCTAATCCCTACGCTGAGATACTATCAAGTCACTCTAAGCCCTACTCTAGGCTTAACGTCTGACATCTGTCGACGTCAGCCAAGATGGAGAATACGGAGATGCTGGAAAAACACATCACTATATTCAATTCATCTCCTTTCAAGTCAAATCGATATTTATAAATATCAACACATTTATAGATGGTCCAGAAATATTTGTACAGAGAGACGCCTACTTTTGTTCGTACAGAATTCCATACGATGTTGTGTTGGTTCCGACTTTTATCAACACGAGTAGGTACACTGAATGTCTATTCACTCGACTGTTTCATTGATATTATTTACGAAATGCGAGCCAATGACATTGCAGTGAGTAATCACTATTACTTACTTACCTTTGAACTGTACAGTCAAACCAAACAGCTCAGCTTCGGAAAAACGTGAATGTGACCTTTTGGGGGGACGAAATTTATCTAATCCGCTAGAACGAAGGGCGGTAACGTGGCCCAGCGGGTAAGCATTTTGAAGTGTAAGTGGGCAGAGCATAGCGTACAAAACTGATAGTTGTTGGGGTGAAAAAGTTCTCGAATAAGCCCGCCGCAAGGTAGACGGATGACTTGATAAAGATCGTAGAGTTCCGGCGGTTCTGGCCTATCTAGAAATGTATACAGGAAGCCTATGTTCAGCAGTGGACGTCATGCGGCTGTTGGTGATTTATTTAAATGGTTCAAATTGCGGGCAAATATGTTACGTTAATCATAATGGCAACATATAGCTCTCCCATTCGGGATGAAGTCGTAAGCTTGGTAGGACTAGATACTTAAGTATTTGAGTATTTTTATTCGTTGTCTAGTATCCCATATTACGGGCTTTAGCTCACTTAGGGGCTAGGTGGGGTAGGTTTTTATTTATCCTTTAGGCATGACATCAGCAGACATAGTACTACAGGCTACAATACATGACCACAGTGAGGAAAATTCAATTTTGAGACTTTATTGTAAGTAAAGTACGGCACTCTACTAAGAAGCCATCCATTTTCAGGAAGGGTCTTAACAGTTTCATGTACTTAAATACCAGCGACTGATAACTACGGTAACTCTTATTTTCATTGCATTAAGGTTCAAAAATCTTCGCCTTCGTCGAGGCTTGTACAAATTTATGTAAATAGCCATGTTTGTCAGCTTTTAGGCCAGTTTTAGAAAATTGTGGATTACTTGGACAGATTCCTATTAGGCCAGCCAAACATAAACCATTTAATAAAATGTAAACAAAAATTACCCAAGATACTTTTTTTTGGGCATAGAGAAACACGAAATAAGAATGTGAAATAAAAATGAGTTACTGAATAATATGTTTTTGTTATGTTGTTTTTTATAAGTGTCCTTACACTTCTAGGAAAAAACATATTATTAAGTATTATTATTAGGAAGGCCTAAAAATATCTCCTGGGCTGGATTGTGTATTACATACAAATCTATTTATGTGGTAAAATAACAATAATAATATATTTTACGGTTTCTGGAGTAACTTTTTAATTTTATTTATATTCATGAATTATATGAAAAACGGCACCCTTGTTCATTCGTCATTCGACTGTGTGTCTATCTGTCGGCCTATAATGTCACAGCCACTTTTTTTTCTAAACTATAAAAGCTATACTGTTCAAACTTGGTATGACTGTTCTGTTGGGGGTTTTCCATACTTAGAACTGTTGTTTTTAGTTTCCTGTAAACTAAACAGGAATAGTTAGGTAGTATATATTTTTTCAGTATGTGCTCTCAGCTGAGAGACGCCTAAACCTAAGTAAAGTGTAAGCGTCCGACAGGATTTTATCCTTATCCTTTTAGCGGATCATTTCTTTTAGGTCCAGTCAGAGGTGGTAGAGGTGATGAAGGGTAATAACAAGGGAATGACATTGATAAACGGAGACGACAGATGATGGAATTAGCGGCAGAGGGATGGCGAAAATTACATTTTGTTTCCGTAATTTATGTACAAAAACGCCTGTTTCTTAAACATTCGGACTAAACGAAGAGCTTGAGGCAATGATATTTAAAAGAGTCGTTATGTCAGTACTGATGCGAAGTCGAAAATTGTCCGTACGTACCTATAATTTGACCGTGTGTACAAAATAGAGGGTATTATTATTTACTAGACCGTAAATTTATATATGTTAGGTACGATACATGTTGCGTTACATGTACTTGTTGTCTCAAACTGTCAATGCTGTGCTCAGGTGTTCGGAGTTATGACTTCGGATGCCTCATTTTTAGCACAAGCAACCTATCTACGTCTTTTTCATTTTAATATCATTGGTTGGTGGCTTGAAGTATTTTTTCGTAAAACTTGAGCGATTGGCGTCGGATTAAGTTCGTATTGAAATGGTCCGAAGTGGAATAATTTTGACCCTCCACGGGCTCGATTGCCTTTCTTCGAGTTCCGACTGACTTACTTTTGTTATAAATTCGCTTCGACTAGTCTTAAGGTTTTTATTAGCCCACAAATACAGTCGGTAAGTTAAAAGATTACACCTGAACGCTTTCAATGACATATAGTTTGTTAGCTATATTTAGCTATTAATTTCGTCCGTAACATCGTTTCGGTCTTTCATGGAGCGTTCTTGCCAAACAGAAGTTTCTTAGTGTGAATTGATATGAAATTGAATCAGTCTTTATAGGTCTATTTATATATTTATTTATGCAATTAGGATCGCCAACAGTAGTAGCTCTCTCTTACATTCTTAATATTTTTTCAAGATCTTTTTTTGAGGATTCAGATGATTATTTTATTATTAGTATTTCCCTTTACTATTTTAGCTCACCCACATTTGGTTTATTTAATTCACTTACGATCCTCTACATGAAGGTTGTCTGGTAGAGATCGCTCTCTAGCGATAAGACCGCCTAAATTGTACATTGTTTGTTGATTTGTACAATAAATAATATCTATTTATTTATCTATCTATCTATGATCTGGATGTTTCGTTTTTAAGCATTAAATTAGATAAGATTTGATATACTCGTAGTATAGTTATGAAACTTTATCAGCTAATAACTAAGCGATTTTGCTTCCTAAAATACATTTTGCCGCATAAAGCAAAATCTTTGAATTCCAATGCTCACATTAAATGTTCTCAGGTTGAATGCTCACTCGTCCTTAAAAGATTTGAGAGCTCCGCTTTACAGGATCGACGGATTGCTCTGAGACAGAAACAAGGAGGATTTGCTCGATATTTGATTTCAACCCATTCATTCCCCCATTCATTCCCCATTCATTTGCGGCTCATTTTAGCAAATGGTATTACTGCGATAATCAGCTAAGCGATATGTTTAGATGCTCTTGCAGGCCAAAAGTTTTACTGCAAGCGACAGCTTGACATGTCGATTTCTATTGATTACTATTTTTCATGTTTCTTTCACGCTCCAAAATGTAAATAAAATATTATGTATCCTCAATTTTTTATATTTTCACATCTTTTGACGTGACGATGTCTTATAATCCGATGGAGCCGACTGCACGCACGAAAAATCATGACACATGCGGTGTTACCTCGCTCTGAGCCTTTCTGCTCGTATTTATGGCGTTGTCACGTTGAACTATCGTCAGTAAACCGACTACAGACTACTACTTTTTTTTTCCGAAGTCGTGGTCCAGTCGTTGTATAATCTGGCTCGTACCGGTGTGATTCCAAGTTAAAGTCTAGCCGGAATACCTATACCTGTGTCTATTCAACAATTTGTAGCTAACTGTCAGGTGATGGATAACACCGATAAATATCTCAAGCAACCTGAATTACCCCCTTGCCATGTTGGATTTAAACTAGCTAGGCTCGTCTTCTGGATATTCCGATCATCATGATGGCAACAATCAGTGTGCCTCTGACTACCATGTTTGTAATATAGTCTTGAGAGTATGTTATATTTCACCCGACCAAAAACTTTTAAAATATCCTTCGCGTTCCAGAAAAGTATAGAAGCAAAAACATCGCTAATGAAATCAAAGAAAAAATAAACTTCTCTCCGCAGCCACGATAATGTTATCATCCATCGGATCCCCAATTACGTCGGAATACACTCCAATTGTATCCGTCGGAGCGAATGATCCGAATGATCCAGCCGACGCTGCTTTACAGCTTCTCAATAGCTCGCATTCAGTAGAGCTCGCGAAGACGACAACAACAGTATTTCTGTTATCGATAACTTTCTATGCCATATACAACAGATACTCTAATTACAGTAGAAAAATAACCATTATGTGTTGGAGTAAGCCATACTGTAACAGGCGGGCTTAATGCGGATTTTAAGAGGGGTGTAAGGGTTGAAACTTACTGTCAGGTGTTGTCAAGCCATACTAAGGCCTTCGGTTAACGACTGGCATTTAGCAATATCAGCCAAGACTAACTGCTTAACTTACCTTCCAAAGGACGGAGATGCCCGAAAAAACACCTTTATATTTCGATTGAGGTGGTCACTCATCCCATTTTTGACCCAGTTTGTGTTGCTTTCCAACGGCTGTCGTTGCCGATCCAATATCTAATGAGCTCAGACACCAAGCAACAGCAAGTTGTTTTTTTTATCGTAAGCATGTCTGTAGTGAAATCTTACTCAAATAATTTGTTCATCTAAATGCTTCTATACGCCTTCCCTTGCTGATTTTGATCGGTGAAGATACGACTGAAGGATGATTGAAGACCCAGGCGATTTGAGAGATGTGAGGACGGAGACGAAATAAAACAAAACTTTACGACCGCTTGGGACTGTATAAAATTAATGTACCCGAGAAATTTCTTCGTTATGAGCAAATTTATGGCCTTTGGAATTTTAAATCCTTATTTTATTGAGGAGATAAATCGACTCAAAGTTTTCAAAGTTGGTCGAATCTAGCTAACAACGAAAACCAATAGATTCTGACTAAGTATTAAGTAAATTATTGAAGTCTGTATATTTTGTCTGTTTTGATTACTCGATTAACTGATTTGATGACTAAACACAGTTAGTCCGAAAACTACTGATTCTAGTACCTGGAATGCAATAAAACTCAATTCCTATAAAATATCAGTTATACAATTCGCAATTCAGTGACATGCGGTCTCATAACTCCTGTGAAGTGGTTAATTACTGTTCGGGCATCGTGAATTATAAACTACGAATTTAATTTTTGGCCAACAATAAAGGCTTGCTGGGGCATCTGATTTGTACATGTCTATGTATCGTCATCGATCACTTCTTCCTAGCTGTGAAAAAAGAAAGTCGTTTTGTTTGTATACCGCAAGAACCCTGGAAAATTCCACAAGGCAAAGAGAGTTAATAGTTTCAGTCTATTGCTAAAACGCGTTGCGGGCCAAGGGGCGGGAACAATGGGGGTTGCAGCGAACACCTCGCAACAGAACTTTTAATTGCAAAGTTTGATTCAATTTAAGAGAGCATATCTTTCGCGGCAGCCGGTTCTGCGCATGAAAGGCTTCGTTGTGGCCGACTTCGAGGTACCGGAGCCACGAAGATGGATTACCTGCCTGAAGTAGAGGTGTTGTTTACTGCTTGCACTGGAAAAAAAGAATGTTTAGCCACTTATTTTATTAATCTTTTTCTTAGCGGTTGGTTATAGAACAAATGAATCACAAAAAAACCTTGTTTCCCCAAGCCAAGCGCGCATCTGAGCAAGTGGTCTGCGTCAAATACATAGTAAAAATACTTAATTTGTCTATTTTGTTCAGTATGCTGAAGCTTAAACGTAAGTGAATGTAATTGATGGCTTACTATTGTACCGATCGAGTGTAAGTAGTAGTAACCTATATTTACACTACATCTCTACCCCAGGTTTGGATGTCAATTCTGCCGAGAAGACTCTGGCAAAAACACGATAGTCACTCTTTGCACAATGGATTGTCTTGTTCTCCATTACTAAATTACAGAATATAGCCATGAGTTTGAACACATGCGGGCCCTAACAGGGAAAGTTTTCTAAAAAATTTAACTATGGAGTTTTAGATCTTGTGAAAATCGGCCTCGAGACTCTTCCAGCGTTTTACCTTATCCCTTATATCTTAGGATTTTTTTCCACTCATCATCCTTCACCCAACGTGCAGTGCTTCACCACTCACAGCGATCCCGATTAACTCAGGTACTTATTTACTAAAATAAACATTATTTTTATTACTATTTAACGTATCCATTTATAATGTTTCCTTTTTTACCACCTTCGCCGTGTTTTCAGCGGGCGAAGTTAAATTGATCATTTGAAACTCGCATAATAGGCACTAGAAATGTTTCCAAAGTCTTGAGCGGGAACCGATAATGACGGCTTTATGAACCGTTGCTTTGTTCTTGACCCTTGAGCTGAGGCTTGCTAACAGCAAAAAAGCTTGCCTTCAAAATCAATCGAATTCAAACGAGTTCAACTAGGTTGGCATTTGTGCTGACCCTTGCTTCACCAGGATAGATTAAGGGTCTAACGCAGATCATCAGTCCACCTGCCTGCACTACGGACTAGTGTCTGTAGACCCTTGGTCATGGGATTTACACAAAAGTCGTATGAGCACAAAGTACTTAGGTGTTCGCCAGATTTATACTCGGGGCCGCATAGGATTCGAGTACGAGTGCCCACGATAACAAATGCAATTCATTCATTCATTCATTCCTTATGACAAAATCTCGCATCAAGCTATTCCAATCTGCGTCACCCGATACATCACACTTATTCAAGTACAAGAATTATTCAAAACGGGGTTCAGTCCTGTTCAAATATGAGTCGAACTGCGGCGTATGACTGAAACGATGCAAATTCGTTGCCAGACGAATTTTAATGAGCAGACGTTTTGCTCAGCAACGTTTTATGCGTTTGTTTAGGATCGAGCGTACTGGTATTTTTCGCTTCAGTCTGATCCCTTAAGACCGCGGATAGTGGGACGGTGAACAATGAAAATAGTTGGGTGATTGGATCTAAAAAACCGCTGGGGACTCCGGTTGCTGACGTGGGGTTTGCGTCGGTCTTTCAAGGTGGAGGTATGCACTATCCCGCGTATGATGCAGAAAAAGAACTCGTTGAGAATAGTAATTACTGAGTTACTGGCCCGTTCTTCTCAGTGCGGTTCTTTTTTTGACAAATTTGAGAGAGAATTGAGTCCTGAGTGTGACTCAAACAGTGACTGATATCGTATTTGTTGATAATAATCGTTCTTGTCAACAATGATCGATCACCAATCATGGATTATGTCCATCATAATCCATGATTGCCAGGGCAATGGATGGGAATATCCCTTCCATTGCACTGGCTTAAACGGTAGGCAAGATCCTAGGTTAAGAGACCTTTAGTAAAATACCGTCAGATCTGAAAATTTATCCTTTCTATTGGACAGAAGTTAAGATGTAGTTTTTATTCATGTACAGCCCATGTGTCACTGATGATGACGAGTAATCTTATCGAAAAAGTTACGTTATTATCTACTTATTAGTAAATTATATGAATCGTGCAGCAGTCACTTATTTTCTTCTTCAACCTTTGTTTTCGGTAATTTATTTTGGTTCTAACGTCGTGACCAGACCGGGAGTGCTGATGACACTAGATTGCATGTTAGGTTGTTAATCTGTGACTGGTCTGGCCGAGGGTTTGCGGAATAGAATTTTCCCGATTGAAACTTTAACTATATCGCGTGTATGAAACGCGGGCATGTCCGCAGTCAATTTGCATGTAATGGCTCTGTGACGAATCAGCGCTAGATTCAATAAAGCTTTGTATGATTTGTAACTTGTGAATAACAAGCCTAACTATTGCATGGCATTTTTTATTTTGCCAATATTATGGGTTGAGCTGTATACATTATATTCTTATTAAAAAGTCTATATGGTAAATTTAGTTTGACTTTACAATCAATCCGCTAACAATGTTCTGGGGACATTATTTTTGTATGTGGGGGGGTTATGTATTTCCTTTTAAGTAGCAGTAAACCATCCGATCCGAGTCACGAGTGACAGCAGTTTCATAAAACTGTGATACTTTTATCTCGACTGCGTTATTAGAGGTAAGTGAAGTTAAGTTTGTTCGATGAATCATTTTGAACAATTTTTAACAGACTGCTGTTGCCTTTGAGCAACGGGCATCTCCTTTAATTCTCCACAAATCTTTAAACTGTTTAAAAGTTACTTCAACTGGAAGACGAACTTTGTCATTGGCTACCCAATTTGTTTTAGAATTACCAATAAAACAGTTCCAATAAAACTTGCCTCGTTAAGCCCTGCGATTTTAAATCATTATTTCTGAACACGGCTTTCAAACTTCATCGTTGGATTTGAAAATTTAAATAGGCCTTGGCAGGCTGAAACTTTCAGTTGTAAAACACATTGTTTTATCAGTTACTGGAATACGAATCTCTCTGTACATTTTTCAAAATGACCACGAGACTAAAGAATTAATCAAATCTCGTTCAACGGCTGACATAACAAACCTCAGATTGACAAACGTCAATTGAAATTAAGGACACCTCTAAACTGTACGTGAATTGCCTCTATACATCACATTGCTGGGCACAGGCCTTATCTCCACTATGAGGTAGCGAGAACCATACGCCAACATGCGAGCTCAGTGCGGACTGTTGGAGGGTTGTAAGGTTAGTGAGATATCAAGATGTTACTAAGCCGCCCTAACGCTGAAGTCCTGAGTAGGTTTAGCGCCTGACTTCGAATGACATCGACCGGGACCAACTGTTTGACGTGCCTTTCGACGCACATATGCCCGAATAACACATGACTTTTTAATCGGTCGGCCCAGCAGTTGGGGTAGCGATCGTTGCCGATCCATTGTCACAATAACTTCTGAGCGGCACCTCATCACTAACAATCCAGCTCAAAAGTCAATCAAAGTTGGATTTATAAACAAAACTCGGAGCGCGACCCCGCCAGGCACTTGTTTTTTAACCGACTACTTAGTTACGAGCAGTTCTGTGTTCCCGCCGTTCTTGCGTTCACCGTCAATAAAGTTTGAACAAATGAAAGCCTTATTACGAACTATTTCTAGGATAACTTCGCAGTCAACAACTTTATATCAAAGAGATGGAGTTCAGAGACGCAATACGTTTATTATCAGAGTGCTGGAGAAAAAGTTGAGAAACTGAGAGAAATTAAATTAAAACTATGTTAACTAGTGGCGCGGTGGCGCCGCAAACGACGCCCCACGACGCAGGGTTGCTAGCTTTATCACAAAAATAAATTGGTTCTTAAATCCGTTGATTTTCTATAAAATTTGTTTGATTCGGTTTTCGATTTTTCAATCGCTGAAGTGGCAGTGTGCAGGACACATAGCGCGGAGAACCGATGGTGTTGGGGCGGAAAGGTTCTGTAATGGCGACCGCGTACCGGACGACGTTCCGTGGGCAGGCCCTCCACAAGGTGGACCGACGAGCTGGTTAAGGTCGCGGGAAGCCGCTGGGAACGCTTACATGATAAAGCGATTTCAGTTATGGCGACCACTTCAAGTCCCTACTGGCGCCCCGCTCCTGTCGCTCATGTGCTCTCATATGGCTTGCGTAGACAACCTTATTGGTAAATCCGCAAGCACTGCGTATAATACGATTCAAACTTAATGGCGGCTCGGAAGTTAGAAAGAAAAGAAAGATAGAAAGAAAGAAACCATTTATTGTCACAGATAGATGATTACAAAAATAGACACATATAAAAGACTTAACAGTAATTTTTAGCTTCACTGTGACAAGGGCATCTGGCTCAGCATATGCCCGCTGGTTTTCAGCCAGCGCCGTTCTCTTACAGAATCATCCTACATATTTTGTGAGTAGCCGTCTTAATTTATACAGGGATTAAATACGATCTCTGAATATAAAAACAAAAGAGAGAAAGACAAAAAAAAAACACAATTAGCACCTCAACTAATGCAAACAACTTGACTATGTCGCTGCACTCTGAATGCGGGATAATAATGATCTATGCAGTTCTAAATCATTTACCTGTTTACTGAATAGAATTCTTTTCATATGGTACTTGAAACTGAAAGGACCTTCCAACTTACGCACGGGGGGTGGCAAATCGTTCCAGATCTTGGACGCTGCATACTTAAACGAACCCTTAAAACCCTGCGTTCTATGAATTGGCACGAGCATATTATTTCTCGCCCTGGAGCGAGTGTTTTTCGAGTGAGCATTCCTTGTCCATTCGAACTTCTTGTGAAGATAACTGGGTACACGCCCTAAGACTACTTTATGAGTTAACGTCATAAGGTGCAGTTCTCGTCTTGCCGCCATCTTAAGAACTAGATTTTTATTTAAATATGGTGTCACATGTGCACGCCTAGGAATTTTGAAACAGAACCTAGCACAAGCGTTTTGTACACGCTGAATAGCTTTCTGAGTTTTTATCAACAAACGAGGACCATAGACTGTGTCACAATAGTTGAACTGCGACACAACCAAGGAATCGACCAGTATCTTCCTAACATGTTCAGACAGAAAATCTCTTATTCTATACAACATTTTGAGCCTGTAAAATGCGTTGCGTATCTTCTCCCTGACATGCTCTTGAAAACGCAATTCAGAATCCATCAAAAGTCCAAGATTTCTAGCAACCTTAACATGCTCCAAAGCCTTACCATCAATGAAAATACCAGTGCAATGGTTTCTGACGTGTCTGCACTGCACAGTTGTGCCTAATATCATCAGCTTAGATTTAGGAGCATTCAGTACTAGATTATTTTTCATTGCCCATTCGTTAACACTGTTCAAGTCTTCGCTTAGCTCCCTTTCAGCATTTACGACATCCAAGGGCCTGAACGACCTGTAAACCTGCGTGTTGTCAGCGTAGAGATGCAATTGCGAATACTTTACACAGTTCAGTATGTCAGTTGTAAATATGATGAACAAAATTGGACTGAGGATAGAACCCTGTGGCGTGCCCCTCTCAATACACTTGGTACTTGAATATAAAAATTGCCCACTGCCGTCCTCTAACTCCACAAACTGCCTTCTCTCTGTAAGATATGAATGAAACCATCTACATGTCAATTCCGAAAGTCCGTAGTAGGAGAGTTTAGCCAACAGCAGATCCACACTCAGGCAGTCAAATGCCCTGTAAAAATCTAACAACACCAAGAAACTAGCCATTCCCGAATCCGAGGCCGAGATAATATCGTCGGTTACATGTGACAACGCTGTTGCTGTACTGTACCCCTTTCGGAACCCCGACTGGACGGGGGGCAAAATATTTTCAGACTCCAAGTAATTGGTCAGTTGATTGCAAATTATTCTCTCCAGAACCTTTGAAAGAACGGGCAAAATACTAATAGGCCGGAGATCCTTATAAGTCCTTATCGATGTGCCCTTGGCCATTGAATTGCTATCAAATAAAAGTAAAAGTAGGCAATGAAATTGATTCGCCATAGCATTGACATCCGTACAGTTATAAATGTCCTCCCATGGCAATTGGTGTAGATCTGTCAGAAACGGTTGTTCCTGAACATCAATTAAAGATCGTGTTATTAGGTATCGTGGCCTGGGCTTAGGTCTGCTTATTTTGAGTTCGGTAAGCACAAGCGCATGGTCACTTAAGTTAGGATTGTGGTATATTTTTACGCTTTGGCACAGCGTAGGACTATCGGTTACTATAACATCTAAGAGTGTAGCCGTGCTATCAGTAACACGTGTGGCGTCAAGCACTATTTGTGTCAAGTTCTGCTCATATAAGAAGGAATCGAAAATTTCTGTTGCTTTAGAGTGAGTCTTAAGATCGATGTTAAGATCACCCAAAATAAAAATATGATTACAAGCTCTAAATGCACTTACCGATTCTACCAGGTCCTCCGAAGCCACTGATGGAAGTATTGCTTCAGGCCTATAGGCTGTTCCTATTCCGATAGTGACCGCACCCGGCAATGTCAACTCAAGCCACATTTGCTCCAAGGTTGAGTTTGGATGGTCTCTGACACGTACCCGTAATCCCCGTCGGATATAAAAACCTACACCCCCACCTCGAGCACCACCAGAGCGCGGTCTATGTTTCAGTTGGTAGCCTGGTATGACTAATGCCAACTCGTCCTCATTCTCTCTTAGCCAGGATTCATTTAAAGCCAAAATATCAGGCCCATATCTGGCCAAGAGCTCATCCCGCCCCGTATTGAGTGAACGTAAGTTCAAAAGTCCTAACTTAAAACTATAAGATTTACTTCTAACCATTTTTGCGAAACAGAGTATACTCATGCGTTACAAGACAGTAAGTTAACGTAGATAGCATAGTTAAATAGCAATTTCAGAGAGCAACGGCACCGAACAATTTTAAATATTTTTCTTATAGGTACAATGACATTAAAAGCTAAGCAATACATTTTAGTGAGACAAAAAATATGATATTCAAGCACTAGCGAGAGGACAGAAAGCAATACAATTAAAATATTAGGTTTTGCTTTTGATGGCTGTCCCACTGAAAACTCGGCTTAAATCGCTGATATCTGCGACGCGAAATACCTCTGCCCCTTCACTTTTTCCAGCGAGAACCTGCCCGTTCTTAATCCATACAAATTTCCACTGCAACCGTTGCGCCTCCTCTTTCGTTAGACGTAGCAGATCCTTGTTCTGTTTTGTGAGTCTCTCATTTAGGTAAATGTTGCTTCGCGGTCCTGGTAAGTCTAGGTCGCCGGAGGACAAGGACCGGCGCACACGCGCCGCTTTCAATAAACAGTCGCGCACCGATCGTCGAACCATCCGGACCACAACAGTCCGCGGGCGCCGTCGCGCGTTATCATTTTTATCAGCCACTAAGCGGCGGGGCCCCGGCGTTAGCTGCGAGCACCGAGTGCGCAAGATTGACCTCACCTCGCAAACCGCCACCTTAATTTGTGTTCTGCGCATCGACTCGCGCGATGTTCACAACCGCCATTAAGTTTGAATTGTATCATACCATTCACAATACTTGCTAAGTATAAGGTATTGTCGCTGTTGTGTTGGTCGAGTCTTCATTACGAAAACTTGTTCATATTTGTGCTCCGCAAAACTCAACCGAAAGTGACAAAAGGTGTCGGCGGTTTGACAAAAGCAATTTTAACACTGCAGTGACAGAGTAGTAATGTCATTTGAAGCGTCACCAAACTCAGTACTTACGGAAACACTATTTTGAATCTGTATTGATAAGGTTGCTTTTCATTAAAATTTGACCATTATGTAAGCACGCTCATCATTTTGATGCTGACTGTATGAAGCAAAAATTATTTGTGTTTGTTAATAGGCATTAGAACCAGGGTGGCATCCAGGCTAACATCACTTCACATCTCGGCGCTTCAAGCTTACTTAAATCATCAATACGGTTTACTTTGAATTAGTATTTTCGCTTATTTTGTAAGGGAATAATTTTAAAATTTTATTCAGCTTAGTTCTTTTCTCTCACACGACCACAGTCGCAAATAAACTGAATTTTAAAGATAACTTACCACGATCGAAGTGAGATTTGCCGCCAAAAGCATACCTGATCGCCACAGCCCGCGTGTGTTATTACGGCGCTGTAGTGGCTTGCAGAGTTATAACCCACGGTAACCGAGTGGTTACCGTACAATAGGAGCAGTGGTGAGATGGCAACCCTACACAGACACTAAATGCCACCGGCCTGGACATTGTTTGTGTAAATTATGTTCAGTAGCGCGGACGGTTGGGTTTTTTAATTACTTTCTCATTCTAAATAACTTAGACCAAAAGAGCGTTGTTTATGCTTGTTTTTGATCTAGGTGCTACTACATTGTATGAATAATATTAATTAAGTTGTTTCAGGGTTGAATTACAATTTCCCGACTAAAGATATTGTTATTTTTCTGTGTGGGCAAAGCGATCAGATAATTTGTTGTTCTCAAGAGCTAATTAGGTATTGTATTTTTGCTTCTTTATGAATACTTTTACAATATTGGTATAATAATTTAACATCCCTCGAGGTTAGGCAACGGGCAATGGAACACAGCATTTTGGTAATACAACTTTTCAATCTCATAAGGTAAACGGTCATACGCTCCAGGACTCAGGTTTCCGATGTGTGTCGTACGGCTGCAAGCCTCAAATGGAAATAAGCCGGTTAAATTTGCCGCATGGCGAATGAGTTTTGGGCTAACCATACGACCAAATACGGCCAATTGGGTAACCAGAAACGGAATGCGTTAGAGCGACAAGCCCAGAAAGAGATGGCGCGATGAGCTCGACCTCAGTGACTGGCGGAAAGTGACCCTGCAGTGGGACATCAAGGGCTCAAAGTGAATAATAATAATATTTTAACATCCGAGCCTAAAGATATTCAGTAACGAACTTGCTTGGCTTCGGTTTTGGGTATTAGGGCCGTTGAATAATGGTTTACATTGGAGTGAAGATACACACACTTGCAGACACTCACACTAACACACACACTTACTTGAAGATGTGAACGTACGTTTTTCTTTGTAACACTGGACGTGACAACATTTTATTTGATTTTCTGCAGGGAAAAAGAATATCAGAAAGATTTTTATATGAATTATGGAAACGCAATTTTGACCCGTATATACTTATTTTTTCTACCGATTAGTAAATAATAAAAACACCGTATACTGAATTAATTCAGAAACGATGCCTAAAATAACGCGTATTATTTTTTCGTATAATATCAAAATTTTACCAAATCTATTCTATCTTCAGGATCACTAAGTGATTTGTATACGTACAGTTTTGCGTTGCATCGAGTGCCATTTTATTTGTGTTCTGTTTTAAGGTTGTCTGTCTTATATTTGCAAAGTTAGAAAGCCACGAGAAAAAAATCTTTTCAAAAAATAACGATCGAGTGCTGGGCTGATGCATCGCAGAAAATAGTAAATAGCTTTCAGAGATGGTTTATCAGCTCATCGCTCACCGAATATCTACTTCACAAACTGAGGTGGTTTCAATCCTCCCCATAAGAAGAAAACTACTGAATGTGTTTGTTCCACTTAAAAAACCTACTGTAGGATATCGGATATTCGCGTAGTAGGCTTCGTGCCAGTCACCACAGTTCCCCCAACATGGACGATGAGAGGGAGTCCTGGAGTTTTTAGTGGGTATGCAACTGGGTGCCACCATCCCCAGTGGTGAGTCCCACAGAATGCGTAACGTCATTTCTTCCAGGTCAGAGAAAAAGGATATCGGATATCGTAACCCAAAATTAGTCCGCGGGTCAAAGTGTAGTGTAGTTCAGGTAGAACACGGCATAAATGGTTTCTTACTTAATTTTTGCTAAAGACGTGAAATCATACTGATGTCATCAAATATCAGATAACCACCAACACGGAAAGAAGAAGAAAAAATACGTCGGAAGTTCTGAATATTCGTAAGCAAGCGCTTTAAGAGAGGTGCCCGTGGCGCAGTTGTGACAGTGATCGGCGACAATCGCTGTTGTAAAGCAACACACGCCGGGTCGGAAATGGGATGGGTGACCACCGGACCGAAATTTAGTGATGTGTATTTCGGGCATCTCCGTGCTTCGGAAGGCACGTTAAACAGTTGGTCCCGGCTGACGTCGTTAGATGTCAGTCGTTAAGCCTAATCTAATCTAATCTAACTAATCTTACACCCCTCCAACAATCCGCACTGAGCCCGCGTGTTGGAGTATGGCTTATTCCACCTCATAGTTGAGGTGAGGCCTGCCCAGCAGTGGGACGTATATAGGCCGTTTGTGATAAGTGATGAGTAAGTTTGTTGCATTATGCTCCCGTGTGTTTCAAGCCAAAACTTCGTCGATTAATCGAGATTCGCTGTGCGGCGTCGTTATTAAACTGTGCTTAGGTCGCGGACAGGTGGAAATGTAGGATTACGATCGGCACAACTTTGCTGGGTCGGAAGCTCAAGAGCGACACCTCCCAGTTTTAAGTTGAACTAGCGACCCGCCCCTGCTGCGCACGGGTGTAACAGGATGTTATTAAACATATCTATAAACCTTCCTCTTGAATCACTCTATCTATTAAAAAAAACGCATCAAAATCCGTTGCGTAGTTTCAAAGATTTAAGCATTCAAAGGGATATAGGGACAGAGAAAGCGACTTTGTTATATACTATGTAGTGATATGATAACTTATGATGTAACATCTTTCAGTAAAAAACGAGGTGTGGTGTGAAGAAATTTCATCAAATTTCTTTTTTAATTTCGTGGGGAAATGAGTAGGTGGAAATAACTTCGTCCCAAATCTTCAGTTGTTTTTCCGCATAGTAAATACCTACCTAATAACATTTTCAACATGAACTGCCTGTTCGTATTAATTCGGGTGTGTACTATATGTAGATTAAGGTGGTATGCGATTACAAAAAAAAGTTAGGTTAGTTGATACGTTGTCTCATATCCCGTAGTACAAACTTTGCTTAGTTTAGGCACAGTATAAACAGTAGGTTATCTAAGGCTGCCCGCCGAGTTATAAGCCTAACGTGCACACAGACACGCGGCACAGCCCGTCCGTACTGCCACCACCTTATCCGGCCCTGTTTTATGCTAGCGTGTGCGTGAAATCGCGACACGGCGCGCGACGCGCACGCACACATTCAAACCGAGAGCGGCACGTTTGTATGTAGATATTTTTACTGTTCTCTGTGTACTGTGGTTTAGGGCTAGACTTTGTATGGAATAATGCCCAATGATATTTATTTTTATTAAGATTACAAACACGGTGGTCTAGTCATGAAAAAAAATGCTCAGACCATAGCAGCCACGTAGCGTCTAATGCCGTCCATTCCTCACAAAAATTGCCCAAGTTTGCGCTCAGTTGTAAATCGGGCAGGATTCCGAGCGGCCAAGAGGTTGCACCGCATCATTACTCAGACAGTTCGTAGTTTGGCCGAGTCTTGATAAATAACCGGCGTACTTCGACTAATTGTGAGGTTTGCAAGGAATTGTTAACAGTTGCAGTGGACTTAGTCCATAAATATAGGCTACACAGGGTCAAAGTTTCTTGCTAAGACAAGTTTGATTTTGTGGGACTACTCTGAAGCATTCTACTTCTTACCAGTTCGGAATGACAATAGTAAATATCTCCGGATAATGTTTCACACAGCTGAACTGAGGAAAACGGCACTGAGAATACTGAGGAAAATGAATAGACAACAAATCAGGACCAATTAAAGGTTATTTTTCTTTCTTTCTTTTCTTTCTTTCTTTCAAAGAAACATACTTATATGTTTTTTTCAATAACAAGTACGAGTATCATAAATCACTTAAAACTCAATTTTGACTTAAAATGTCAATTCCGCATCGGCATTTCATATTTACCTTCACGCATGCGTCTTGGTATAGTACGAAGATTGTAAAATCCTATCTCGTCTTACCGCCTCGATCGTACTCTGTCGTGAATAGGTAATTCGATGAGACTAACTGAATCCCCAAGTTGAAGCTGTAGTAAACTAACCGACCGTCCTGGTGTAATTGTTACTACTACTACGGCTACTACACCAAAGGTCGCGGGTTCGAACCCGCGGGTCATGTTTGTACTGTGCGGGGATCGATTCCCGCACAGTACAAACATTTGTGTGCATGAACATGTCTGTTTGTATTGGTCTGGGTGTTTCCTATGTATATTAAGTATGTATTTACAAAAGAAAAAGTATTTAAGTATGTTTATCCGTTATCTAGTATCCATAATAACGGACTATAATTAGCCCACTTGGGACTAGATGGCGCTGTGTGGAATAATGTCCAAGGATATTTATTTATTATTATTTATTATTTATAACTAAGAGAACACTAATTATTCCTTCCTGTCCAGAAACCAAACAACACGAGGTCTAGCGAACCATACAGAGCTGAAACTTCCACAGAAATGGAAATGGGATTTCCTTGCTTCAAGACGGAAAATGCCAATAAGAACTAAAGTCATTAGGCAAGTTTTAGCGGTAAGCTGTGTTAATTAATTAATTTTAATCCTTATACGCATTTCTGATTTGTTAGAAGCTTTACAAACTCTTTGTATGGGCAAGTAATTGGCAAATCATGTCCTTCCGCAACAATATACCTACCTATGACAAAAGCGGTAAATGCTTTCATGCTTCTTAACATTAAAATTTGGTTAAGATAATAAGTCTCAAAAAATAAGATCTACTTTATATGCTAAATTAAGGTGTGATTATGCATCAATTTGTTTTAAAGTTTAATTGTGCTAGAGTCTCTTATTAAACAATAACGATTGTGCGTCATTTGTAAGCAATATAGTATTTCTTGTCTCATCTTATGATTTCCTAAAAGTCACAGTTACAAAAACACGCATTCCAAGGCCAAATGACCGGTTTTTGACGAGTCGATTCAAACTTAGACATAAATACAAAACTGTGATTGGTGAATTTCAATATCCAGATCAACTATAGGCTTGAAGCCATTTTCAAGTGTAGATTGAGACTCAAGTGCTGTTTCAGAATACTTCGAATTGTGAGGCAATCTTTGATGATATACAAAATATAATCCAAGAGTGTTCAATAGTTTTAGATCTTTGATTTTAGACTAGTTTGGAGCTAATTATAACTTCAGAAGGAGAAGTTCCATCTAGATAACGTAAGGGCGGAAATTGGATTCGAGAAATGTTACTTAAGGTCTGTTGTCGTAGTGAAATATAGCTTCATATTTACCTAATTAATCAGAAACTAATTAATTACTGTTACTATCAGACGATGCGCCGTGGGTAAAGTTGTTGATACATTTTATAGGCCTCTGTGTGTCTCGTAGACAAGTTAATATGATAGGTAATTCAATTGGAAATAAGTCATAGTTTTGTCCATTTTTTTTTCAATTAACATCTATAGAAAATTTAAGTTTGAAATAACAAATTGAGGACCTGTATTGTTTTAAAAACCTCATATTCTCTTAAAGGGCAGTCAGAAGAAATACAGGGCCGGTCTGAAGTTGCTTGGAAGGTAAAAGAAATTCAAATATATAAAGTTTAAAATTACTACCTCTATGTAAACCTGTTATAAGTTAGGCGGTGAAACTTTTGAAAATCGGCTGTTTTTACAGCAGATGACAAAAATACATTTAAAAAAGACGCTTAATTTTAATTTTCACCCTTTTAGAAAACACTTACAACCTTTGTAAGTCATTACTTTGCCAAAGTGCTTAAAATAAAAGGTCCATTCAAACCAAAAGCTGACTTTCAACTTACAAACATAAGAATTGGAAACTTTATTATCGAATTGAGATATCCGTTTGAAGTTACGTGCGAGCATTACCCAGGAATTCAATAAGCAGGACCGTTGGACATTAAAATATTGAAAGTCGACGCAAAGTTTCCTAATAAAAAACGCCCCATTTGTTAAAATGAAAAACGATTTCTACTTCTCACTTCTCTGTCCGCTGAGCATTCGTGATCTTTGGAGGAAACTTGCGTTATTTCGACAAAAAAGGTATGATAGGAAAAATCGCTGAAACTTCTCTCTTTTTAGACTTGTTCCTTGCTTTTACTTCGTCTTTAAGTTCTCGATAATCTAGTTTTTTACCCGTGCTTAAGGATTTAACTATATGTATAGTTACCTACTGCTTCATATTTTAATTTGATGAAATGAAACACATAGTTGTTATAGTCTGTAACTAATAGAGTAGTCGATTTATATACTAAGAAATTTGTTACGACAGCTAGTTTACTGAATTTGTAATGATAGTTTATTAAATACTCGCCTCCTTTTCAAGGCATGTAATGAATATTACGAATAGATATTTATATTCTCAACTTTAAGATCAACACAGTGGAGAAAAAACACAGCTTTCGCGTTCATTATATCTATCAAACATGACATCATTTTTCTTGTCCATAATATCCAAATACAAATACATGTGTTTTATATTCATTTCGTTACTGTCCTGCTATAATTTAGTCTAGACACTAATGTCGCTTAGAATAGATCGTCTAGACGTACGGACATTTTTGTAGCAGCTCTTAAGGACAAAAACTAGAGCTCTTTTCGATGGATCTGTGTAAGTATAATGCATTGATTGTATATGCTCAATTATTACCGGTAACTACTTAACTAATTGATTTACTGTTAAAGTATAACTAGTAATGAGAAATGAAAATTAAATGTCACCTGAAATGTGTCCACTATAGTCTGTGCGCGATAAGAATACAGTAATTTCATACTTGTCCGTTGATCTAGCACGCCCCTTAACCAATCAAATCGTTCCTAATTAGAAAGTCAAGTCCACATGGACCAGTTGAACGCATAGTTTTTTGACAACTTTGCCAACTTTGGTTAGGCGTCGTGCTAGATCGAAGGACAAGTATGGAATTAATGTATTCTTAACGCGAACAGGCTGTAGTCTATTTGGATCGTAGGTCTTGTAGCTGCCTATCCAGGATTTAAATACATTTATCTGTAAATAAAAGCAACTGCCTTTTTTAGTTTTTTAGAAGGCAACTTTTTAGATTTACTACTTACTTGTTTGTGTGATAAGGTTTATCAAAAATGTGTTTTTGCCACTGCGTCCGTCTAGAACGAAAATAACATTATTTATTGCGTCGAAAGCCGTTAATCATCAGGGCTTTATATCCGTATTTCAGGCGCTTTGACAAGTTTTGACTGCAAATACAGAATAAATTGGAACCATATCCTGAGAGATATATTAGCTTTTTATACTGTTCCTATTTGAACAATAACAATACGAACGAATTTTGTTTTTCTGTGAACTAAATAAAAAAAATCCGAGTCCCGAGTTGAAATGACAGAATTTCCATACTTAATAATTTCACAGAACCCAAAAATTTAAAATTCCGACTACTTATAGGTGGAAATTGACACAATGACCGTCATCATCATCTGGTGGTGATGGCTTGTGTTGATTGTATTCAATGTCCACAAGCATTCAAAAAAGTCTTCCTTACTCCCAACTCCGAATTTTAAATAAAATACGGAAACTTGGAAAATTTTGTAGTTCCTGAATGTTTTTTTCATCCTGCATGTTTCTTCATCCGGGGCATTTTTCGCACTTACTCATAACTTCATTTTGTCTTGAGACATTTTTTTCGAATACCTAGATTTCTTATTAACTCTATGAAAGTAAGTTTTACAAATTCTGATCTTCGCAGTTTATTCAAAATATTTGTCAAATAGCAGAAACACGGCTACACTTACCGGTATCACCGTTACCTCTTTCATCTTCTATTCACATTTCCCAAACGAGAGACCCTCATCAATCGCAGCATCCAATACGACGATTACTTATAAAATCTAAGGCAATAAAATAACCGAACAGACAATAAAATAACTGTGCATGATATAACGTTATTTATAACGATATTTCGTTGTTGTTATTGCTATCCCTTTTACGGGTATCGTCTGGACCAATTCTTGTTTTATACCTCCCAATACTTCAGAATACACCCGAAATAATAAATCTGATAACTAACTACCAATATTTCTAAGAGATACTAAGTTTTTCCCCTTGTTTGTGCTGTGGCGGTATCTGCCGTTACATTTTATTAGCTCCTTGAATTGTGTGAAGCACTATATTACGATAGCGTTGCGATATTAACACTTATTATAAATTACTGGTTGGGAGAAGCTATTTATAATATTTAAGCGTGAATATTATTTAGTTAGAGATTCGTGAAATAACTTGGCTGTGGTCTCCTTTAAATTATTCGATAGAAAATTAAATGCTCTAACCACCTGATTTTCGTGGCTTTAGTCATGATTTGGTTGAAATTGTTTTATTCATTCAACCTGTTGTGTCCCACTGCTGGGCAAAGGTCTACCCAAAAGCTCTTCAACTATGGCTATCATGAGCTCATATTTAAAATACTTAATGTTATAAAACTTTAAAAACTTACTCGCATTTTATAAAAAATATGCATCTCTAGAAGTAAGTATTTTATTATTACTACGGGTGGATATTTTATAGTTAGTGGCAGCATCCTACGCTTGCTTGTACGCTCACATATTTAATTTTGCAAAAGTACTTAGTTTGAGCATGATTGACTATCGAGTGATGATGAACCTTGTAAGAATATTCAGACTCAGGTGGAACTGTTAATCAAACGTTAACTGATATTATGTACCTACTGTAGATTGATGTTGCGGTCCCATCACTACGCTACGGCCCCCTCTCTAACAATTATGTAACCAAAATTTTGCCCTCGGCCGCGAGCTTAACCGAAACCACTTACTCGCCCGTTACGTCCGTGAACGCACGATCTTTTATCTACATTATAATTCAGTTACTACAGTCCAGGTTTTTATTAGTACAGCAAGGAACCCCTTCCTTAAAGTTAGGTAGGAACCCTGCACTCAACATATGGTCCTTCGAGAAGAAAGAAGAAGAAGAAGAATTGGCAAGATATTCGACGACTTCGCCGCCACGCCCAAACCTCACGGCCCGCCGACATCTTGGAAGGTCGCTTAGAGGACAGACGTAGATGGGAACAAAAGACATTGAGTGAGTCCGTTCCATACCTTCTCTTTTATTTCCTAATCCATTTTATTCCAGGGATTGAGAATGGCACTATTCGATCAGCGTAAATTGGTCTCTTCATATGTGCAATCGTCAAATCTCAATCGGAATTCATCCGCTTAGCGGGCTTATATTTTCACATCACTAGCTGATAGATCATACCTATCTGCTATCAATAATTAGGCACTTTAGGCAAGTATCAAGCGCACCGCATTCCATAGCTGCTGCTACCGATCGGCCGTCTATTGTTCGCCTGCGCAGCCACTCAGTCGCTAACAAATTTCGCACCGCGCGGTCGAAACACGTGCTTACTTTTTTCTTGCAATTGTAATTATTACTTATTTTCTTCCTTTCTTTAGTAACTATAGCCGCTTTAATATCATTATTTCGCAATTAAATAAGTAATTATTAAGTAAATTTCATTTTTCATCATGGCAGAGGCAAAGTATAAAGAGCTTATTAAAAAACGTGCATCTTACAAATCAAAAATAACTCAATTTAAAGCTTATATAAATATCAATAAATCATGTGAAAAACTCAGTGAAGTGCAGTTGATCGAGTTAAGAACCCGTTTGGATAAAATTGAGTCGCTGTATAGTGATTTTGATGCATTGCAGAGTGACATCGAAACATTGTTGGACGAGGATCTTGTCGCCGGTGAATATGCAGAGCGTGAGCAGTTCGAGGTGCAATATTTCGAGCTGGTGTCAACAGCACGCTTCATGCTGGGACCGGGTCTGGCTTCTCGGGAACCTCGGTCACATTCTCCATCCGAGTGCGACTCAAGACACGGAAGCGATCGCAGACATGACTTCGTCAGGTTACCAAAGATCGAGCTGCCTAATTTCGACGGGGATTATCAACACTGGCTTGAGTTTCGAGATACGTATATTTCTCTTATACACACAAATAGCAGTATAAACACGATTAACAAATTTCATTATTTGCGCGCTGCTCTTAAAGGCACGGCAGCAAACATAATACATAGCTTAGACTTTCGAGCTGAGAATTATGAAGTAGCATGGCAATTATTGTCGGAAAGATATGACAACACTCGCTTACTAGTGAACAATCACATTCAAGCACTGTTTACCTTTGAAAAAATACATTTAGAGTCAAACGTCTCCATAAGAAAATTAGTAGATGTCATAAACAAAAACCTGCGAGCATTGTCATCGTTAGGTGAACCCACCGACCACTGGGACACATTGATTATTTTCATGATGTCTAAAAAGTTAGATTCCACTACGAGTCGGCAATGGGAAGAACATAGAAATAGTCACAACAGCTCACCTTCATTAAATCAATTTACAAAATTTTTATCTACCAGAGCAGATCTGTTGGAAACTTAGGACAACAACAATTCTAGCTCGGTGCATGGTTCTCAACAGGAAAATCAAAAGGTAACAACAAACACATTCAAACCAAAAAGTTTTGTTGTTTCGACCGATAACTCAAACTCAAAGGGTAAACAACTTAAATGTCCCATTTGTTCACAAGCACACTATTTATTCAGTTGTAGTGCATTCAGAAACTTAGATGTAGATTCTCGCATTAAGCAAGTTACAAAAAGCCAAGTCTGTCGTAATTGTTTGCGACCGTCATTTTGACAAAACTTGCAAACTGTCACATTGCAAATATTGTAAATTTAAACATAACACCCTCTTACATAGGGACTTCAATCCTCCAACAGACACGAATATAAATGTTGGGAACAGTGTGGCCCTGTCAACAAATGTTGTCCAGACTCCGGATAATGATCAGGGTATTGTCGTGCTTTCCACAGCGTTGGTGAAAGTGTCCGATGTCAACGGCACGCTGCACACCGCTCGACTGCTACTGGACAACGGCAGCACTTCTAACTTCTTGACGGAAGCCTTGTGTGAGAGGTTGGGTCTGTCGAGGCGTCGCGCGAGTTCCACTGTGTCTGGTATCAACAATCATATATCTTATACTAGTGAATCTACTCTCATTACCTTTCAATCTTTTACTGGTAACTATAAGGCGAACATAACCTGTAACATTTTGCCAGAAATAACGAAATCATTGCCATCCTCATACATAAACAAACAACATATACCTATACCTAAGGGTTTACACTTAGCAGATCCGTCATTTTATAAGCCTTCAGCTATCGACATACTGGTAGGGGCTCAGGTGTTTTGGGACGTCCTAGGTTCCAAGCATATAGATTTAGGTAAACGTCAGCCAAAGTTGTACGATTCGAAGCTGGGGTGGCTTTTGTCAGGTTGTGTATACCCCAAAAAGTACACAAACCAACCACAACGCTCCACTTGTCATTTTGTAAATTCTAATACTAAAGAATCAGTACTAGCGCGTTTATGGGAATTAGAAGCTGAGTCGCCTAAGCATTCCATGTCTCTTGAGGAGAGGGCTTGTGAAGATATCTTTAGAGAAACAACTCGTCGCGATGAAGAGGGCAGGTTTGTGGTCACTATACCGTTGAAAGACTCACCTGAGGTCCTGGGAGACTCCTATTCGCTGGCGAGGCTACGCTTTTTCTCTCTAGAGCGTAAACTCGAACGAGATGCTAAACTTAAACAAAATTATTTATCCTTTATGCAAGAATACATTGATTTAGGTCACATGACCGAAAACAAAACATTGTCAAAACATAATACTAATTATTACCTTCCTCATCATGGTGTGGTTCGTGAGTCAAGCATCACAACCAAACTAAGAGTTGTATTTGACGCGTCAGCGACCACGACCTCGGGTAGGTCTTTCAACGACATACAAATGATCGGGCCCACAGTGCAGGACGATTTATATTCGATTCTTCTTAGATTTAGACAGCATAAATATGTTGTAACAAGCGATATTGAAAAGGCGTATCGAGCAATATTAGTAGAACCTAATCAACGTCATTTACAACAAATAATATTCAGATTTAATCAATCAGAACCTCTCAAATCATACACACTAAACACAGTCACTTACGGCACTGCGTCAGCACCGTACCTAGCAACAAAGTGCATAGTTTCGCTGGCAGAACAAACAGCTGACCCTACCGTCCAGAATGCAATTAAAAAAGATTTTTATATTGATGATTTTTTGGGGGGTGGGAATGACAAAGAATCAGTCATACAACTATGTCAGGAGCTCATAAAGACATTGAAATCAGCAAAATTCAATTTACGTAAATGGCAATCAAATCATAGCGAAATTATTCAAAATATCACAGAAATTAACCAGGAGTCAGAAAAAAACACGTCAACGCCGATGACATCTCGTCTAAATAATATTATCATTTTAAAAATTGGCTGTTGTGCTAAACACTGAAACAAGCTTCTCATTTTGTTTATTTGCTTACGAAGCACCCGCACAGATGGAGACGTGCCTGATTATGTATATAATGGATATAATCACTCAAAATCAGCTGTTGTTTTGATGAATATTTGGCAGTGATGACAGCATTGGGCGTTGCTTAGGACGCACTTAGATTGCCATAGCAACCACTTGGTTGCCATCGTCTCAAGCAGTACGGAGCCAATCAGCGTGCACGGCAACACCGCAACAACGCATCGTTTTGACGGATGCTGTCTTTGTCAAATATTTAATTTATTTATTAATCTTTAGTGTGTTTTTAGTAATAATTTTTACTTCTTGTTATTTTTGTAAATGTTAAGTGCAGTAGGCCCAGTAAGCGCCAGCCAAAACCAAATTTCCGACAGAATTCAATGCCCACAATGCTCGCAGCCTCGTTCCTTTAAAGGGCAGAGGGGCTTAAAAATCCACATAGGTAAGTCTCATGCCCAGAACCAGAACTTAACAAATCCATGTTCCCTACCTGGCCAGCCCGTACCTGACCATCACGTACCATCCCTCTCTTCAGTTGCCTCACAACATCACCCCTTTTGGAAAAAACTTTCACACCTAAAACATTCTACACCTGTAATCCGACGTATACCCCGTGGTGCTCGCATCTCTGTAGCCCATAAACTTGCATCTGAAATTAAATCTGTTGTTCAACAAAATTCAGTTGAGGCCTGGGAGCAACTGTTAACTTTTCCTTTTCGTATTTTACATGTTTCAAAATCAAATAGCTCCTGTAGAAAATCTCTCACATCATGCATCAAAGAAAATTGCAGTAATGATCCGAACCATTTTAACTATATCCCGATTTCCACTTTCAGTACTTCGAAACCCCACTATCAGGTAGTTGAAAACAAAATTAATGACGGGGACATAAAAGGTGTAGCACGTCTCCTCTTTTCCGAAGACTCCATTGCTCCAGAATGTCCGGAAACCCTCTCTGCCTTGCAGTCCAAACACCCATCCCCGGCAGCTAATGAAATTTTTCCCGACCCACCTTTAGCAGAGAATATACTTCTAGTAACCCCAATACAGGTCACTAATGCAGTCAACTCTTTCAAAACCGGAACCGCCGCTGGCCTTGATGGTTTATCTGCACAACATCTAAAGGACCTTCTCGGTTGTTTTGAGGCAGGAGATTCCCTCCAAAAGCAGCTGACAGCTTTAATAAATTTAATGTTGTCGGGTAAAGTGAACGTAGACGTATTAGACGTTCTATATGGTGCAAATTTGTGTGCACTCAAAAAAAAGGATGGTGGCATAAGGCCAATTGCTGTAGGCACCACTTACCGCCGTTTAGCTGCCAAAATATGTTGCTGGTCAATATCAGCATCAATGACTGACATTTTACAGCCTATACAACTGGGTTTCGGCGCACGGGGTGGCTGTGAAGCTGCTATACATTCCACCCGCACTTACATACACAACCGGCGCAGTGACATTCTGCTAAAGGTGGACGTGAAAAACGCTTTTAATTCGGTCAACAGAGGCATTCTGCTGGCAGAGGTGAAGAGACAGGCTCCGTCTTTATACAGTTTCTTGTGGCAGTGCTACAGCGCGCCCACAAAGTTACTGTATAGGGACCACTTACTTTCTTCTGCCGTCGGCTGCCAGCAGGGTGACCCTCTTGGTCCAGCCATTTTCAGCCTCGCTATTCATCCCGTCATTTCAAAATTAAAATCAAAATTTAATGTATGGTACTTGGACGACGGGACCCTTGGGGGAAGTACTACAACTGTTTTGGATGATATGTCTAATTTAATAGACCAATTTAAAAATTTAGGCCTTGAATTAAATTTTAGCAAGTGCGAACTCTTTATACCAAACAGTTGTAGTGACCGGCGTGACATCATTGACCGTTTCAACATTTTGGCTCCGGGTATCAAAATTATTGACCAAGGTTCACTCCGTCTCCTTGGGTCGCCGGTTCTAGACGAGTCTTTTTCGGATTTCATTGAGGAGAAGATCTCCCATTTCAACTTAATTTCGGACCGTTTGAACAAAATTAATAACCACATGTCTTATACAATCATTCGCCACTGTCTTTTTACACCTCAATTTACATACAATCTTCGGTCATCTCACCTTTGGAATCATCCTCACCTCACCGCAAAATTAGACAGTATAATTAGACAAACTTTATCAATAAATTTTAACATAAATTTAGAAGGACGCATTTGGACACAAGCATCCTTACCGGTACGTTTTGGAGGCTTGGGTATACGAAAGATCTCTAGTGTTGCACTTCCAGCTTTTTTGTCATCAATTCACAGCACTCAAAATTTAATAACCAAGATTTTATCACCTTCCATGGCTCATTTCACGATACCTCATTTAGCAGATGCCATCACCGAA
Source organism: Udea ferrugalis (assembly GCA_950022985.1). Classification (NCBI taxonomy): domain Eukaryota; kingdom Metazoa; phylum Arthropoda; class Insecta; order Lepidoptera; family Crambidae; genus Udea; species Udea ferrugalis. The sequence continues at coordinate 15,781,594 of OX465525.1, forward strand.
TGGAAAAGACAAACGTCTTCCGACCTCCCATGTAGTCTCTCTTCACAAAGAATGTGGGACGAGCCACTCTGCAAGGCTGTGCGTAACAGTTTATTAGACACGCCTAACAGCCCTGCAGAGCGCGCTCGCCTACTTGCTGTCGCTGAGTGGGAATCGGGTCTTTGGCTGCAAGCTCTCCCTTCTTCAAATCTTGGTACCATTTTAGATAACACCTCATTCCAAATTTTAGTATGTCTGCGCTTGGGTGCTTACTGCACTGTTCCCCATCACTGTATCTGCGGAGCTTCTGTCGATCATCTTGGCCATCACGGTTTGTCCTGCTTAAGAAGCGCCGGTAGAATACCGCGGCATACCAGTTTGAACGATATCATCCGTCGGGCCCTTGCCAGCGCTCGCATTCCAGCTGTTCTTGAACCGAACGGCTTGACGCGAAGTGATGGCAAACGGCCGGACGGTATGACTCTCGTTCCATGGAAGATGGGACGGCCTCTTGTATGGGATGCTACTTGTGTCGATACTCTAGCGCCGTCTCATCTTCCTTCAACTGGTAGCAAGGCGGGTTCTGCTGCTGCTTCTGCTGAATGCCTTAAGCGGCGCAAATATGTTGGTATCAGCGATACCTACATATTTGAGCCGTTTGGCGTTGAAACGCTGGGACCGTGGGGGCCAAGCGCGCGCAAGGTCTTCAGGGACTTATGCAAGCGTTTGACAGAAGCCACCCTAGACAAGAAGGCTGGCCTTTATCTTGCCCAAAGGATTAGCCTTGCTATCCAGCGCGGCAATGTGGCCAGCCTTCTTGGTACTTTCCCGCAGGACAGTGACTTACACCAGATATTCTATCTGTAACTATACATACAGGTAGAATTTTTGGTGTAAGTACACTTTGTAAATATTATCCTTTATTTATTTTTTAGTTAAGTTTAGTTTAAAGATATATTGTTTTTAACCATTCGTTTATATTGTTTCTTGAAATAAATTATCTTTTATAATTTAAATAATAATAATTCATGTAAAACACTAGGTTTATATTGGAAGACTGAGACAGATCGATTATTTTATTCCATTGACTTAAAAATCAACAAAAAGATCACGAAACGGAACATGTTATCTTTTATCAGTCAGATATTTGATCCGTTAGGACTCGTCGGCCCATGTACAGTCGTAGCAAAAATACTCTTACAAAAACTGTGGTTACATAAATGCAACTGGGACGACGAGGTGCCTACAGAAATCAAACTATTATTTACAGACTTTTTATCAACTTTGCCATATTTAAATTCCTTAGACATTCCTCGATGGGTCTCATCTAACTATCCATATAAACATATAGAAATTCATACATTCACAGATGCATCTGAACGAGCTTACGGGGCTTGCGTTTATGTCAGAACTGTTGGCGTTGATGGTACGGTTTGTGTTCGCCTGCTTACCTCTAAAAACAAGGTTGCTCCCATAAAGCCCACCACTATCCCACGCTTGGAGTTGTGTGGGGCTTTATTAGGAGCAAGACTCTTTTTGAAAGTTCGTGAATCGTTGTCAATTCACTTTGCCCTTTGTTTTTTCTGGAGTGATTCAACCATAGTGCTGGGTTGGCTATCCTCTTCTTCAAGTCAACTCAAGCATTTTGTTCGTAACCGAGTGAGTGAAATTCAGGACACCACTCATGGACACCAGTGGAACTACGTGCCCTCCAAAGACAACCCGGCAGACCTAGTTTCTCGCGGGGTGAGGGCTGACTTCCTCAGCGAGTCAGACTTGTGGTGGTCTGGGCCACACTTTCTCCAACATATAGATATACAATTTCCAAAATTTCCTAACATTCAATGCAAATCACTTCCTGAAACTTTATACGGATATTCATGACAAAGGTACAAATACACAATGTAACAATAATAATAGCATACTTAAACTCATACATAAAAAATCTAATTTTATTCGTCTTGTTAGGTCCTTTGCTTATTTATTGAGATTCATAAACAATTGCAGAAACCCAAGTAATAAACAATGTAATATTTTAACTCTTTCTGAAATACAGACATCTCAAAACTTATTGCTTCATTTTTCTCAGCAAGAAATGTTTCCTGACGAATATCAATTAATTAAATCAGGCCTTCCTTTGTCTAAGAACAACAGATTACTGTCCTTATCTCCATTTATTGATTGCAATAATTTAATACGCGTAGGTGGTCGCCTTAAAAACTCATTTTATTGTTTTGACGTCAAACATCCTATATTATTAGACAGTAAACATAATATTTCAAAGATCATATTTACATACATCCATTTAAATTTATTTCATGCCGGCCCTCAGTTATTACTGTCAAATATAAGACAGAACTATTGGGTCTTAGGCGGTACCAACTTAGCGAAACGCACTGTTCACACCTGTATACGCTGTATAAGACTAAAGGCTCAGTCTGTACAACCTATAATGGGTAACTTACCTACAGATAGGACTTACTTAGAATATCCATTTTACAATACCGGTGTGGACTACGCTGGGCCAGTGATGATACTCAACCGTAAAGGCAGGGGTGGTAAACTGACTAAATCATATATTTGCATTTTTGTTTGTCTTGCAGTGAAAGCTTTGCACCTCGAACTGGTCACGGATCTCACAACGGAGGCATATCTAGCTGCGCTCAATCGTTTCATAGCGAGACGCGGTAAACCACACAACTTATACTCTGACAATGGAACGACATTTGTCGGAGCTTGTAACACCTTATCAAAGTTTCTGGACAGCGACTTCGGTGATATTCAGACGAGTATTGTACAAAAGGGTATTAATTTCAAATTCATTCCGCCGTATTCTCCCCACTTTGGTGGCATATGGGAGGCAGCCGTCAAGTCCGTTAAGCACCACTTGCGACGAATTCTGAACTTGACGCATTTAACGTATGAAGAGATGACCACTTGTCTGTATGGAATAGAGGCTATTCTCAATTCTAGACCCCTCACACCTCTTTCCACTGACCCTTCAGATCTTTCATACCTTTCTCCTTCCCATTTTCTAATCGGACGAACGCTCACGTCAGTTCCATGTCCTCAAAGCACCGATGCCAACATAAACCGACTGCAGCGATACCAACGTGTCGAACACCTAAGGCAGCATTTTTGGTCACGCTTTTCTCACGATTACATTACTCTGCTCCAACAGAAGGTGAAATGGCGCCAGACTACTGCAGACCTCAAACTTGGATCCCTTGTCCTAGTGCGGGACAAGAGCCTCCCTCCCCTGATGTGGCTACTGGGCCGCGTCACCAAAATCTACCCTGGCGCGGATGACGTCACTAGGGTTGCCGACGTGACAACGAAGAAAGGCATTGTACGACGGTCACTACACAACCTGTGCCCACTACCAATCTCTTGAAGTCCTGCCAGTACTTCAACGCCGGGAGTATGTTGCGGTCCCATCACTACGCTACGGCCCCCTCTCTAACAATTATGTAACCAAAATTTTGCCCTCGGCCGCGAGCTTAACCGAAACCACTTACTCGCCCGTTACGTCCGTGAACGCACGATCTTTTATCTACTGTTAGGCATTTCCGAACGCAACTCGTCAAGCGCAGCATTCCCCGCCATTATTTGACGTGTGTATAGCTATCTCGCTCACTCTTTTTCTTGTACAACTTGCATTTGTTTTAGTTTGTGAATAAATTGTAATTTAAATGGTTTAATGCGTTTTTCTGAGCTTCCCTTTTAGCTCAGAAGCGGGATTAGTGTACCGAGCGCCTACAAAAACGTTTTCCTGACGAAACAATAAGTGAAAGTAACTTCTGTATCGTTTTCCAAAATTTGCAAAGCGCGGCCGCGGCGGCCGGGACGCCTTGCAGAAAACAAAAACCGGTTCGTACCTGTTTGCTGCACAGGTACTGTGAGTCTTAATCGAGTGTATTGAGGATTGTTGTGAATTTGTGATAAAAGTAACTTTCAAGCCAATAACAATGAGTGGACGTAAATTTTTTCATGATATCGGAATTTCATCTTCGGAATGACGTGTAGTAGTGACGAACGGTGTACCCATGTGATACGTTGCCTCCTGAACTTTTCAATAGTGTCTCAAATCGGCAGCGTTCAGAACCTTGCCATAAGCGGAATTGTTATGGTGGTAGTGACAGCGGTAGCCTAACCGCAGCTGTGGTGACGGCAACGCCATGGCGGCGGTCCCAAGCGGAGTCCGCTGGAGCACCGCGGCACCGGACCGTGTGCGCGGTCATTGACCTATGACTTAATCGCTCTCCTATTGCGGAGTGTTCATCATGCTTCTGATGGGAGAGTGATTAAGCAGCAGGTTCTTCCGAACCCGAACAAGTCTCATTCGTCAAACTACTCATAGTTAAAGTGCTAAGTATCTACTATGACTAGAACTTTGAATAATGGAAACCAGTAGCCACAGTTGTGGTCTGTCTTTCTGAGTAGTACCCCACCATTTCATCTGTGCCATTGGCAACTTACAGCTGATTTAGTTCAAGCCTCATGCTGGTCTTAATGATACATTTTCTGATTTTGATCCTGTCTGATCTGTTAATTATTATTAAGTAATGAATCAGAAAAGTTAAACTTTAGTTAAACCATTGGCAACTTACAGCTGATTTAGTTCAAGCCTCATGCTGGTCTTAATGATACATTTTCTGATTTTGATCCTGTCTGATCTGTTAATTATTATCAAGTAATGAATCAGAAAAGTTAAAGGTATTGCGTGGATGTATGGCTGGGTGATGAGAAAACTATTTCTGAAACTTATTTGCACTTTAAAATTCAAAAAGTATGCTGAACATTGATACCAACAACTATCTAAACCTAAACTAAAATCTAAACCTTACATAACTCAAATGTTTATTACTTAACTGCTTTTCTTTCTAATCAGTAAGTTAGATGTGTGACTTAGTTGATGCTTATGGTGTAATGTTCTCAATATTAATTATAAATAAATAACCTTTATTGCACAAAAATACAATTTACAGAGTTTTAGAAAGAGGATGTTCCTTTGTACAATTCAGGCGGTCTTATCGCTACAAAGCGATCTCTTCCACAATTATAAATTTAATGTGACAAGATCTATTTTAGGTTATCCTTGTGGGTTACTCGATGCAAGTTACAGAAGCAATAACAGGTAGGTTCCTACCGTACCAGAAAGCTGATACTATTTCTGCTGGGTATCAGGACACGTCCAGCATGTTAAGATATTAATTTTCATCGTTCAAGTAAGTCAAGTGTTACTGATTTAATAATTAAATGATGCAGTTGTAAGCATTGTGGTCACATTGCACCAATGTTACAAAAATCATAAAAACTTGTGCATTCTGTGGCTGTGTCTGTCATGATGATGAAAACAATTAGGTAGAAAGGTGTTCATCACACTGTTATCATCGTACAGGCCATGATAAGAATGAATGTCCTGAAGTAAACTGTTACTTCAGACAAATTTATGTCTAATTATTTACAGATGTTACTGTTGTAGCTGCAAATTATTAGTTGTCATTTTTATTGATTTCAGTTGTCAGGCCTTGGGTAAAATAAAAATAAGAATTACAGAGTTATACAGAGCCCAGAGGTTACAGTTACAGTTGAATATTCAATCCATGCGAGTCGAGTTGTTCAATTAAAAATGTTTAATATTCAATTATTTATTTCATCTTTATTGCACATAATAGTACGGTATGGCGGGCTTCATGCTGAGCGCATTATCTGCCAATCAACCATTGGGCATTTGAGGTATGTCAATAATTCGTAAATAAATCCTTCAAGGAGGTTCCTGATGAGGTCAAACTGGGCCCAAAACAGAGGTTAATATTAGTCAGCCTGTTACCAACTAAGCGTTTGAGTATTGTCACGGTGATTTGTGTTAGTTAAAAAACGTAGTAGATCGTTCGTATTTACAAATTTAATTAATCGAACTGCCAAATGTAAGTGCAGTCGTACAAGGTGTTAAATAATTGCCTGTCGATAGGATTCGAACTTGTTATTTTGATGTTAATATTTCGTTTGTTATAAGTCGTTGATGACCCGTTTAGCGCAGTGGTTCAACGGTTGAGCATCGAGGGTTCGCGAGTTCGATTTCCCGCCAGTGCGGGGTTTGTTGATGAAACAAGTGTTTGTGCTGAATCTAGTTGTCTGTGGTACCTTCGTTGTTCCTGGTTTCATAGAGCGAGACTCATATTTATTATTATGTGTTATTTAGATTCGTGACAACCAAACCGTTGTAAGAAGGACCCTAATATATAAGTATACGAATACACACCAACATAATATTGCTGTGTCGGGGTGTGTCGGGGCGCGACAGAATGCTATCGGTTTTGTTCAAATGTGACAGACGCACGTTGGTCACATTACCTTAGGATCAGAGAGCATCATGCATTGCATGCATCGTTGTCTAAAGACATACTTTGGTAATAGGATCGGCGAAAGCTTACCTGCTGAAATGGTCTTGATGAGTATTAGATGAGTTTACAAATAGTTTTTTTCGGTAATTGTAGGATTGGTAAATGTTCTACAAAAGTGCGTAACTTACAGATTCAAACTGCTCATAGGATATTGTACTTTGTCGATGGCCGAGCGGATGAAAGATCGCGGCAGTACCTACATCGTTTTGAGTCAACACGTTTTTACGAATGTTTATGACTGGTGAATCACTTACAGCCTAGCAGAAGTCAAAGCATTGATTAAGATACCCTTGCTGTTGTTGTAAGTTAGTTTGAATTTAAGGTGTATGTTACAGGTATTAAGTTAAATAGTTACCGATTGTACTGATTGGAGACTTTGATTAAGGTGGAATACCGTGCTGGTAAGTCAACGATCCACCTGGATGGGTTTAGTCGAAACCATGTTATTTCCGTTAAGCGATGATACATGTTTTCTACCTACTTCTGTAGAAGCAATGCAACAGGGAGACTATTCAATTGGTTCAACTCAGACCAATAATTGTAAGATAAAATTCAAAGTGGCTATTTGACAGAACTTGCTTACTCTTACCGTATTTAAAAACTGGTTTGGCAAATACTGCGCTGTATTTAGAAACAAAAAGACATGGCTGCATCTCCTAACACTATGCGTGAAAAATATACAGGGTGTCAAGCAGTGTTGTTGTATTCTTTATGAAAGATGCCGTTGCCGTTATACATAGTACCTATACGTGGGCCACCTTGGTGTTTGATTTACGACATTTATTCACTCTAGCTCTTGTAGTTAGAAGCTGTTCGTGTTATTATAGTATTACAGATATTTGGAGTTGTATGCGACCGAAACAAAGCTTACATTTGTAAGTATTTTAAGGATTATTGTCTGTAGCAAGTCTACTACCTACCTATTTTAATGGCAAACCATCTTGGGCGCTTTGGTGATCAGATAGTCCATTATCTGATTGTTCTTAATAATAATGAAACATTACCTACTTGTTGAAGTCTTAGGCTTTATATTGTTTGTTTGTGATTTTTTGTAATATTACTCAGTGAGCTGCCATTAAGAAGGCGATAATTGTTCGCTCATTGTGTTACATTATCTGGTTGTTCGGACTCTGATGCTGAATTATAATAAAACATTACCTACTTGTTGAAGTCTTAAGCTTTATATTGTTTGTTTGTGATTGTTTGTAATATTACTCAGTGAGCTGCCATTAAGAAGGCGATAATTGTTCGCTCATTTTGTGACCTTATCTGATTGTTCGGACTCCGATGCTTAATAAGAATGAAACAATACTTGTTGAAGTCTTAAGCTTTATATTGTTTGTTTGTGATATTTTGTAATATTACTCAGTGAGCTGCCATTAAGAAGGCGATAATTGTTCGCTCATTTTTGTTAAAATTGTTACTTTTAAAATGGTGACCTTATGTTGTTGTAATTAATCTTCTCTGTAATTTGAATAGAAACGATTAAGAACGTTTCAGACTGTTCGTTACTTGACTGTAGGCGATTAAGAACGCTTCAGACTGTAAGTTATTTGACTGGAGGCGATTAAGAACGCTTCATACTTGTTAAATAACTGGAAACGAAAAAGAACGTTTCAGACTGTTTGTTACTTGACTGTAGCTGATTAAGAACGCTTCAGACTGTAAGTTATTTGACTGGAGGCGATTAAGAACGCTTCATACTTGTTAAATAACTGGAAACGATTAAGAACGTTTCAGACTGTTTGTTACTTGACTGTAGGCGATTGAGAACGCTTCAGACTGTAAGTTATTTGACTGGAGGCGATTAAGAACGCTTCATACTTGTTAAATAACTGGAAACGATTAAGAACGTTTCAGACTGTTTGTTACTTGACTGTAGGCGATTAAGAACGCTTCAGACTGTAAGTTATTTGACTGGAGGCGATTAAGAACGCTTCAGACTTGTTAAATAACTGGAAACGATTAAGAACGTTTCAGACTGTTTGTTATTCGACTGACTGTTTAAATCTCGAGATTTGCCTTAAGAGGTGTTGTTTAAGTCGCGACTTGGAAGGTGTACTTCCTGAACTGGCATTAAGAAGTCAGTTGTGGTGGCATTAAGAAGTCACCTGAACTAGCATTAAGAAGTTAGTTGTGCTGGCATTAAGAAGTCAGCTGAACTGGCATTAAGAAGTCAGTTGTGGTGGCATTAAGAAGTCACCTGAACAAGCATTAAGAAGTTAGTTGCGCTGGCATTAAGAAGTCAGCTGAACTGGCATTAAGAAGTCAGTTGTGGTGGCATTAAGAAGTCACCTGGGTATGTTAACATTACTTAGTTTAGCTTTAAGTACTTTTATTTTACTTCAAACTCTAACTCTCGCATCACTTGCACGTCTATACTTGCTCCCCCCTGATGTATAATATATTCACACACTCAAAAACACATACGCGCGTGCGCACGCACACAAGCATACACACACACACATTTGGCACATGTGTATATTTTTGCTCCATTGTTATTTGAGAGTTTTGCAATGTTGTCAAATTAGTTAAGTAACAGCCACCTTGTTTTAGCTCATAGAATTTAACCCCCACGGGACAGGCTGTGCCTAGTGTGGGAGTCATAGAGTCTAATTATCTTTATGTTTCTGTTTTGGTTAATGAACACATTTTTGTTTAATTTATTTACTTTACATGGAGAATGCTGCTCGGGGCGAGCAGCAGTACAGGAAGGCCGACTGTTAGGCATTTCCGAACGCAACTCGTCAAGCGCAGCATTCCCCGCCATTATTTGACGTGTGTATAGCTATCTCGCTCACTCTTTTTCTTGTACAACTTGCATTTGTTTTAGTTTGTGAATAAATTGTAATTTAAATGGTTTAATGCGTTTTTCTGAGCTTCCCTTTTACTACATTATAATTCAGTTACTACAGTCCAGGTTTTTATTAGTACAGCAAGGAACCCCTTCCTTAAAGTTAGGTAGGAACCCTGCACTCAACATTGATGATGAGCGACTACTGATTTATTATTTTTTATTTATTACTTAATTTAATTATACAGGTATTTACACCTTATTACATAATTAAAAACAGAAATACATAAATAATAGATTACCCAATTTACAAATTATTAAATTAACAAGCATTTTCAACAAGATTTTTCGCAAAATGTGACACAAGCTGACACAATCATGCTCCATAGGTCTGCGAATAGATCACAGTGAGGCTGGTCGACTAAAAGTGCATTGAGGGTGCTGAGCATGCGGCAGACCGGGGACTCAGCGTGAGCGACCGCGCGACTAGGCTGATGTATGTGTGTAGTAAGTTTTTTCTTTTATACACAGTTTCCGGGTCAAAATGAAACGAATTGCAAGAAAGAAAATCTCCATGTTAGTAAAACGTCAATTAACCGACTAAAGGCATAGACACATCGGACGCGATACCGCAAGCGTTCCGACCGCGCACCAGATAGTAGTATCCTTGGTCACCCCAGTCCTTACCCCAGGAGTTCTTGATTATCCAGTATTTTACACTTCTTCCATCTGAGCCCACTGCAATAGAAACTCATTCAGTTATCTGTGATTATGTATCAACACTAGTACCTACAGGGCAATACCTAAAGACTGATTAATGGCTCAATAAAAACCATGATATGGGACAAGCATACCATCGAATCAGGGTTTCTTGGGTTTTTATCGGTGTTTCCACCACTGTGTTGTTAGCTGCAAATTTTACAATGAAAATAAAGGTGTGCCATCGCTTCACGTCTCGGTGCTTCACGCTTACTTCAATCATTAATAGATACGCTTCACTCTAAAGTAAGTATTTCTCTCATTTTTAATATAAATACTAAAAAATGTTATTTGGCTTAGTCCTAATCTCTCAAACGGCCATAGTCGTGAAGAAATTGCATTTGAAAGAGTACTGACACAGTAAACAGAGAACAGTAAAATACATGCACGCGATTTCACGCACACGCTAGCATAAAATATGGGGGAATAAGGTGGCAGCAGTACGTACGGGCTGTGCCGCGTGTCTGTGAGCACGCTAGGCTTATAACTCGATGGGCGGGCTTAGATGACCTACTGTCATGTTTACTGTGGTAGTGACCACCAGCGAAGTGAGTTTTGGCGCCCACCGGAATACTTAGCAGTTCCAAACTCGTGAGTGGTCACGAGTTCAAAGATAGGAATTTAGCTAAAACTATCAAATAAATACAAGAACACATACCGTATTCGCTGTAACCAACAATTGTTACTGAATGATGTAGATCATTGGGATCACAATCTGCCTCCGATGGTTCATCAATAACTGGCTTATTTGGATACTTCATCATCGATGCTGGATTTATTCCTGAAACAAATACCCATTTAAGATTAAAGATTCATTGGCAAACAGTCTTAATCTCAAATTAAAATCATCATCACCATCATCACCATTACCATCATCACCATCATCATCATAATTTCCTTTTTTCAAATGGAAATGGACTGGATTCTTATAAGTGAGATTGGATTTAGGATCATCCCTCGCGATCGCGTGGGATGGACACTTGGAGGGGAGGTCTTTGTCCTGCATCATCATCATCAGCCTGTCATAGTCTACTGCTGGACATAGGCCTCTCCCAAAGTGCGCCACAACTCCCAGTTCTGAGCCTTTGTCCTACAGTGGGACGAATTAGGCTGATTTACATTTGAAGAATTATCGGTGTCTTCTGTATTATTTCGCTTATGCATTCATAACATAGGGCATTGGCATACATGCAAAGAGAAATTAAAGCGACACACACTGGATGAATTTTATAGAATCGGTGGATTATTCATATATTATGGTTCTGATTTGATACCAGATTATCGCCGGTAGAGAATGCCTTATCGGCATTAAGTACGCCATTTGTACCAAGTGGTTGGCGCAAATACCCAGGCACTTATAAGATAGTTAGTGAGGTGCTCGTGGTCACGCAGTTGTGACAGTGATCGGCGACGATCGCTGTTGTAAAGCAACACACGCCGGATCGGAAATGGGATGGGTGACGACCCCGACCGAAATTTAGTTATGTGTATTTCGGGCACCTCCGTGCTTAGGAAGGCACGTTTAGCAGTTGGTCCTGGTTGACTTCGTTAGATGTCAGTCGTTTTGACTAGTCGTAGGTTTTAGCCCTAAAGCCTTGATAACATCTGACATTAAGGTTGCTCACTAACCTTACACCCCTCCAACAATCCGCACTGAGCTCGCTTGTTGAAGTAGGGCTCAATCCACCTCCTAGTTGAGGTGAGGCCTGTGCCCGGCAGTGGGACGTATATGGGCCGTTTATGTATATGATAGTTTGGTGCTTACCAGCAGTGATTGGTCCATACTTCGCAATGTGCTTCGCCATTTCATCTTCATCAGATCTGATCCTTGTGAATCCTGTAACGTGGACCACGAACGGTGCTTTTGGCGCCTGTCCTAGTCCTACCGGGATTTTAAGCTCTGTCTTCAGGGAGATAGAGTTCTCAATGTCTTTGCGCCATCGGCATTTCATTTTACGACCAACATATGGGTAGTAATCCTCGGTAGCGACCACAAAACCAAGTTGAGCCACTAAATCACTGCAATTGTGTAAAAAAACTAAAGAAAATCTAGGCATTCTTCAATGTTGAAAATATTGATTGATGAAGATCTTTTTGACTTTCTATCATATTGATACATTAGGCACACGCAATTGTGTAAAATATTATTTGGCTTGGCAATCTCAGTGGAAATATTTGCTGAGTTCAGAAATCAAATTCAAAAAACAAATAGAAATTTAACCTCAATCTTCTTAATTCTTTTTTAAATATTGGACTAAAAATGTTTCTGATAATTTATTTGGGTTATAAAACTTTCAGAATGCCATTATTGGGAAACATATCCTATACCTGCTAAGTCTAAATTATTGTTTTTCAATTCAAAGGCCATAAAACTGTATTTTCATACTTTCTTGTCGGAAGATACTAAGCTCTGTTTTTTTTAATTTGGATAGGCCAGCATTTGACCGGGATCTCACTTGATGGAAAACGACGATGCGGTCTACGATGGAGCATGCTTGTCCAGAAGAAACCTATTCACTCTTCGTTTGAAGACTCCAAAATTAATGATGTCGCTTAATGGCACACTGAAAAGTTCTCTAAGCTTTGTTGTAATTGTTTTATTTTTGCAATTTATTTTATGTTAGCTTGATCTTACCCGTATGCCTCGAGTATGCTTTGTGCGGCGCATCCCTGTGACTTAGGAAGGCAATCTATGAGAAACTGTTCTGACAGGATTCGATTGGCTTGCACACTACTGATATTGTGAATGCTCGCATGACTCTCTACGGTGCCTGGAAAGTTAAAGTAAATATTACTGGATATTATTCCAGTTACAGTTAATACGGTTGTGACAGTCATGTGACATGTGATCGCTGTGGTTAAGCAACACACGCCGGGTCGGAAATGGGATGGGTGACCACACCGACCGGAATTTAGTGATGTGTTATTTCGGGCATCTCCGTGCTTCGGAAGACACGTTAAGCAGTTGGTTACGGTTGACGTCGCTTGATGTCTTAATTAATCAGAAGCCTTAAATTAAATTAATTTATTTCAGAGAATTCAATCCATAGTGTAAATTTAACCCGGCTTAGGGCGGCTTGATAACATCTGACATTACGGTGGCTCACTAGCCCTACACCCCTCCAACAATCCACACTGAGCCCGCCAGTTGGAGTATGGCTGGTTCCACCTCTAAGTTAAGGTAAGGCTAATGCCCAGCAGTGGGCGTTTATAGAACGTTTGTGTTTGTACATTATTCCACACAACACCTAGCTCCAAAGCAAAGCTTTTAAGTTTGCTTGTGCTATGGGATACTAAACAAAGGATTCACACTATACACTAGATAAATTCAGCCTACTGAGCTTAGGTAAGAACAGCGGCCTGGTATACATGTTGAAAACTTATATTTACAGCGCATTTTCTGTTATTTTCTTCTTCATAAAAAACGATCCAGCATTGGCAATGCTAAATAACGGTAAAAAAATAACAATAAGCACAATCAAAGATCTAATTTGATGATTTTTTTTCACAGCTTTACATCCATAATGTTTATGACGTTTATTTGTTCTGTCTGTGTCTTTGTATCAAAATAAAAGTACTAACTGATACAACGAACGTTATAATATGATATGCCAATTAACGTTGTCATTAAGTGGAATAAATAAACAAACAAACATAACAACTCATATTTACAAGAAGACTAATTACGGTATTAATAATAAGACTTGATTTTCGTTGATAGACATAAAAACATAAGTAAGTACACGTTTCCGATATCTAATAATATTTTTCAATCCTCTCTTACTCTCTATACTCTAACTAATAACTCGTAGGAAATATACCAACAGGATGTTTTGCACAATTGAAAAAATATTAAAATAAAATAAATACATTTGACATTATTCCACACAGCGCCTTCTAGCCCCAAAATAAGCAACTGAATGATTGTGTTATGGGATACAGGAATCCCACACACCACAATGGATAAACATACGTAAATACTTTTTTTGTTTATTAAATACATAATATACACTGCTCAAAAGTGTCTAGGGATATCTCAAGCATTTTCAAACAAAGTATAGCTATTTGGGAGGCTGTAAAAATTAAAATATTGATACCAACGTAGACATTTTTAGAACACAGAAACTGCTATATTTGCCCTTTCAGATTGTATAAAGCAATTCATTGTAGTAACATTATTGTACAATCATAAGGACGTTAAAAAAGACAGATTTTTCTTTTAAAAGGTGTCAAAATTTTAGCAAAATCAAACGTTTTTTTTTGTGATATTCTTAACCTTTATCTTATGCCTCTGTCCTCGCGTTATTCTAAGATAATGATCTACTTGTAAACAACTTAACTTTATGAAATATTTGAAGAATGAAATCCCTATGATATCCCTATACAGTTTTGATGTGTGTACATAGGAAACACCCAGAAAAGCACAAACTGTGTTCATGCACACAAATGTTGGTTCTATGCAGGGATCAAACTCGCGACTACCAGTGTAATAGCCCACTTCTGAACCATTACACCAAATCAGTGGTAACTAGGCAAGTGATAACTATAGTTTTTTTTTGTGAATACATACATAATAATACATAGAAAACGCACAGGCCAATACGAACAGACACATGAAAACACATGTTCAGATGAATAGTTACCAACTATAGCAAAAGCCCAACACGCGTTACAATCCCCTTGGTCCTTAACTGGAGATACGTTGTTGCTTGATCTCCAATCCACTGAATCTGGGATCGGCCCATTTTGATTAAGGCTTAATAATCTCGAAGGACTAGGAATTGCTAGATAGCTTTGACTGATTTTCAGGAAACTTAACAACAGTATGCATCTATACATTGTCGGACAAAATTGTTACCGGAATCTCGTTTTAAGCGTTTTATATCTTTTCGACGGCATTCTAGCGATGCGATGTTTAAGTGTTTTTTTATTGTTTTTTATTTAAGTGTGAATGTCTAGAGCGCCGGGCATGCTCGGCGTCGATAGCGTGGTGGCAGGCTGTGATTTATTATTCTGTTTGCAATTTGTTGTTGTCTTCGAAAGTGTGTTTGGATTAAGACGCTTCTATACGAAAACAAAACATGGTTTTAACGAAATCGATAACTCAGTTTGGATAGCTTTGACTAGCTTGGGCATGAATGCTACGGTAACAGAGGTTGTACGGTCGACACAAATTTTATTACAAAAAATCTATAATTTTGGATTTTAAAAAAGGAATTGACGACTCTAAGGGCTGAAACTGCGTTATGCAAACGCGGGCGCGGTCTCATACCAAAAACCGGTGGGCGCGTGCCCATTCTGTATAAGACCGCTTTCCGCGTCCGTGTAATGTAGTTTCAGCCCCATTTATTATTATTATTAGCCCTATGTGTCCCACTGCAGGGCAAAGGGCCTTCCTTTATTACTTCTATTGACTGCGTTAGCCTTAAAAAGTAGATAAAACTAGACCGCCTATCGCATCACTTTTGTCATAACTTCATTAATAAGAGAATTAAAAACCTGTTAGTTGGAGGGAAATACGGAGCTGCTAAAAAGTTGTAAGTTCTTGCTATAAATTTTTATCATTCTGGTGACCGGATGGCACTGAAAAAAACTTGGACTAAGACTTGTGATACTGATAAAACGAATAAAGAAGTTAAAGTGAATAGTTAGATAGAATAGAATAGAACAGAATTTTAATAAATATTACTGTAATGTTTTTCGTACAATGAAACAAGGACATCTACATTTATGTATCTAGAGGTAGGTAGATAGTTCACTGTAAAATATTAGGTATTTTTGTTTTCACATAAGTTGTTTTGTAATATGTTTGTAATACGAATATGTTAATTGTGGTTACAATAGAGAAAAAAGGTTTTCCAATTCTCGAAGTTGCAAGTTCATTTGTGTCGTTGACAGACAATACGAGCCAATAATTTCGAACAAAGCTTGATTGTCAGTCAGTCAGGAATTCAAATAAGTACACCTTTATTTTCTTTTTTGTTCGTGGAGTAATGCTCATGGATACTTCGCCGACGACGTGGTTATGTCGGATCAGCCACAGATCACTGGCCTCCACCAACCGATTGTGGTCTGCGGCCACACGGCTCAGGGCGCTTGCAGGCCCCACTGGGCCCGCAATTCCTCTTGACGCCTGTGCAGGCGACAGCAGGTGGTTGGTAAGTTCACCACACTGCCACGCCTGAGTTCTCATGGCTCTCCGGCGGTCCGCTTTATAACCAGTACTAAGCCCCACCGCCACGACAAGGCGAGCACTCATGGAGGCAAAATAAGTATACCTAAGTTGTCACTTATCATCAAGATCTCGTGATCGTAAGCTAAACAGAGCTTATACTATTTCTGTCCGTCTATAAGTAAGCTCAAAAGTTCTAAACAGTCAGCACTATACTTTCTGTGTTGCTCGCGTTAGCTTCTCATTTAAATACTCCCCGTTAAAGTAGCTATCTCAAACCGATCTCGCACTATCATTAGCCAACCAATCCCAAGTTTGGTGTTTCGCACTCATCGACAGCTGGCTGTAATGGCCGGTCAAAAGTATCCAGCGAGCGCCTTGACAACTATCTGAGGAGCGCAAGTTTTAATTGATCAATTTAACTTCAACTACCATCATTTGACCCGAAGTCAGGGGTGCCACAGTAGAGATGCATTTTAATTGTATTCAAGTTTTTCATATTGGGAGAGCGTCTGTGGCATTGTTAACCATGACTCCCGTCTGATACTGACACCAAGTCTGTCTAGAAAACATACTATGTGTTAATTGTACAATTTTCGGCTAACTTTTCAGTGTCAGAAAACACCGATAGAAAACCCAAACAACTCCAAAAATTGGCTCGGGTTTTTACTACGTTGAGTTGCGTTGAACATTGCGCGTGATGATGCAACGCATACTGTGGTCTATCTTTCGAAAATAAAAGCCTATAGCTATCATATAGTAAGTATATGTATATCATTCAGTTATTCGTTTTACATACCATTTTGTTCACTTTACCGAAGCTCAAAGTCACCTAACTAACGACTATGGAGAGGGCTATGAAGGTAGGAGAACTAAGGTCGCCCAGCGTGTTATCAGGTTTATCAGTGGGCAGGGCACATTTAACACGAAAGACTGGATGGCCGTTGGGAACGGAAAGTCCTGAAGGCCATTTGAGCCCAAACGCAGTGTGCGACGCCCACCCGCAAGGTGGACAGATAACCTCATAAAGATCGCAACCGACCGCTCTGGAAATCTATGGAGGAGGCCTATGTTCAGCAGTGAACGACAGACGTCTTGTGGCTGATGATGATGATTACCAAAGTTGGGTTATGTATGGAATAATGTAAATGAATTGTTTTTGAAAAATCCGCACCGACGAGGCACCCCTTAATCTTATCTTGAACTAGTTCAATCGTTCTTTAGCTCTCGGGAGATTCCACCTGTATTATTGACGTTGGGGTAATCGTGCGAAGCGCTTATAAAGGCTAATGAGCTCTATATTACTTCAGCTTGACTTATAATTTAAACTTGTTAATACTATTAAAGTTGAGAAATAAGCACACGAGATCAATCTCATTTGATAAAACGTGGCCTTTGCATTTACTTTGCATTTTCCCAGAAGATTACACATGTTTTAAAATTTTTCAACCATCTACCATGTGTGACGTGTAAGTGAAAAAAAAACGAAAAAATGAATTTCAACAGACAGTTATTTGAATGTTTCATGTATTTTAAAGAAGGCTAGCAGTATTTAATAAATAACATCAACGTATCTCGTGACACCTGTGGTGTTGCGGTTGCCCATGGGCAGAAGTGATTACTTTCCATCAGGTCCTTCGAGCTAGTTAAGTTTACAACGATATCAAAAACTTACAAGCTTCAACATCTTAGGCTCAGGCAAGCTTATCCGTATTATTGAACAAAATGAATGTCATAAACCTCTGAGCATGCATTTAAATTCCACGAAACTCGAACAAAGTTCTCCTCAGACAAGTGCAAGCGTCGCTGACCATCAACCTTCGTCGCTCACAGACGCCAGTTTATCCGGCGTATTCATTCCAGTTTCCGTAAAACGTAGCGTTATTCTGAAACATTTGGGTAATTAAAACAAGGAGTACACGAGTGGCCGTGTGAAATATTTCAGAGCGAGCTCCGGGCGAGCTGCACTTTTCACGGCGCTGTTCTATCATTTAATTTTGTTTTTGCAATACTGAATTTGCAAGTACTGAAGAAGCGTACATAAATTATAATTTATTTGTGTCACAATCACAAAAACAAATCAAAATTGATTATAAGTTATTTGTCGAAGTAAACTTCATCCGTACCACATCCACCCGTCGTCAAAAAGTGTCAACCTGCAGTTTCTTAAAGTTGCGATGTGGTACCTTACCAAAGAATTACTAAAAATGTCAGCGGTTGACGGCAAAGAAATCGATCTAGCAGGGTTTTACAGTTTCAAAAATTCTTAATTCTTTAATTATTAAAGAAAAAGC
This sequence comes from Udea ferrugalis, assembly GCA_950022985.1. Classification (NCBI taxonomy): domain Eukaryota; kingdom Metazoa; phylum Arthropoda; class Insecta; order Lepidoptera; family Crambidae; genus Udea; species Udea ferrugalis. Next base: position 15,799,999 of record OX465525.1, read on the forward strand.
AAATTACCAAGACTATAGGAGAAAGCGTGCATGACCCCACGTAGGCCAGTGACAGATGTCAGGTTAGCGAAGGTTTCCTGTTTAAACGTCTCTCACAAGCGAAGGGGTCTGTGAACCTTGAAAAACATTAAACATAGACTTATTCCAAAGAATTAAGCGGGCGTGTAGCAAAAATAAATGAAATATTTTCCGGCGAACTAAGTAAGACCTAAGACACCTGAGACCTAAATAAGAAGCACGCCAACATTTTACTTGCTAGAACTTGCTATGGCCTGTCAGAGCTTCAACAATGAGCTTAAACAAATTCACCTCAGCAAAACTGCAACGCTTCCTCCCAGCGACTCCACCGTTATTTATCGAGACAAACATCAACTGAGCCAGTTTGCTTGCAAAAACGCAATTTCTTCTTGAAAGGCAGATATTGAAAATGTTTCAAACACAATATTGCCTTTAAAACTCCAGCTATTCTGTAGCCAACTAGAACTTGTAATTTTTTTCCCACGGAAATATTGTTTTATCTTTTAAAGTTCATCGTCTGCGTTCGGAGGACCAAGTTTCCTTTTCATTATAGCCGACCCTCAGCTGGGTAATTATTCTATACACTTCAAGATGAATTCTTGACTCTTGTAGAATTTGTTTTAAAGTTGAATGCTTTGGAAAGTGGAGTTACGGGATAAGCGTTGATGAGCAACTGCTAGGGCGGGCTTACACATATATTTTTATGCATGTTTAAATGCCATTCAAAGGCACTATGGGGTGAATCTGTCTGTAATTTTAAATTGAGTTTAGATGTATGAGAATCACTACTTAAGTTATTTTTATAAATACAAACAAGTTGTTCCAGTTTTTTAAAATTACTTTGATGATGAGAGAATTAATTTATTTAACATAATCTTACACAAAAGTAATTAACAAATTAGCATCACATTTTATTCCTAGAAACAATATATTTTCTGTGAATACATACATATTTACATAGGAAATCAAGATCAATACCTGGCAATCATCAAAAATGATCAATAATGGCAGACGCTTAATATGAGGGAATTCGTCATAGCGCTGTTTCGAACTTCCATTATGTTGGTATGACTCACATACACATTCCCTCACGACCATATCCCTAATGGGTTAGTCATAGGCACACTGATTGTTGCCGTCATGGTTAACGTAACATTCAGAAGCCTACATTCCACACATTGAGAAGGGGAAGCAATTTGAACACAACGTGGTAAGGGGCGAGTCTTCCGCAGTTATCCGGGTTGATTGGGTTTTATGTCGGTGTTTTCCATCACCGGAGAGTTAGCCGCAAATTGTACAATGAACACAAAGTAGGTGTGTTCCGGCCAGATTTTACCACGGGACTGAGCCAGACTGTATTTTTTATATGGCTCAGCTAGGCGCGCATTTGACTACGATCTCACCTGATCCTAAGTGATGATGTGGTCTAAGGTAGTACATACATGCAGGCCTAACAAATGGCTGTTCAACCTTTTCTTGAAGAGGCCCAAGTTGTATTGCCTACCCATTGGGCGACGACGCTCTCCATAAACGGTGGTTGGTAAGACATTGCGTACTTTTAAAGCTACGTTAACCGTATTTGAAAACAATATGAATACAATACTACGGTAAATAGAACTTCGTATCTTCAGAATTAGCCATTCTTTCCTGAAATAAAGATAACAGAAGCTTAAGTCTAAATACAGCATATTTTATGCAAGATCGTTAACCCTACTCCACTGATGAGCACAAGACAGGGTTTTACAATTAGCATTTCTTATTTCATGTCTACTTTGAGCAATCTTCTCCATGGATTCCATTTAGAAGATCCAGGTGCTGTGAACAGTACTGCTGCAATATTAGACGCGAAGTGGAATGCTGTAATGGCGGGCGTAATTTTTAGCCTTTCAGGACTTTAATGTAAAAATGGGTTTCTTCGGCAAGTAACTAGTGCAACTAAACGTGTTCTGCTGAGAATAACTTCGTATTTTTATATAGATCTTTAGTGGTATTTCTTTGGTTATTTAAAAAAAATGGTTTATCAATTCGACGCGTATTTCAAGGCAAGACTGAATATGCACTTACTGGGTTAGCGTGTTTCACCTTCGGCCTCGTAATCGCTTACCATTAGGCGAGACTGAAGCCAAAGGCAAACCCATTTTAAATAAAAATATTTATGTGTGTTAAATAGTTTTTATTCTCGAATTCAACCATCATTTTGCAATCATCAGTACAGAAACAACTTTCCGACACCGGTGGTTGAGTCACATTATGTTTGTATACTGTGTATTTATTTATTATTTCTATTATAGTATTTAAGTCTAATATTAAGTGTATTTCTGTTTGTTTGATTAAGTTTTTGACGATTTGTAAGCACTTGTAACAGGTCTATTTAAATAAAGATATTTCTGATTCTGATTCATTGGAAGCCCAAAATTCAAAGCAAGTATTCAAGTTACTATTTACTTTCATCTTGAAGTATGAGATAAATGTTTTTTGTTAAAGTTATTATTTTTCCCAGGCGAAAAGATACATAATAGTACTAAAAGTAACAAATTATTGTGAAATTACCTAAGTTATCAAGTGTTGATCTACGTGGACGTTTTATAAATACTATTTTCTGCAATATCAGAATATTACGAAGTAGTATCAAGAACTGCTGACTTAATTCTATTCCGGAGTCGCGCCTCGTATCTTCGTTTCAGTTTGAGAGATCCCACCTAGACGGCGATTGCAATACGATTAAGCACAACTTGCGATAGATACAACTTCAAATACGGATGAAGGTGAGTTAATTTGATGGCAAACTGCGAATTTCGAGGTATTGATTTTGAGGAGAAAACTTGATATGCCTTCCTTTTCTAACTACTAACTTGTTTCTAACAAAAAGGAAGGAAGGTTTTTTTCCAAAAGGTTAAATGACCTGCATTAAAAGCGATAAGGCTGCCTAAATTGTAAGTCCTAAATCCCAGTAAACAATGTCGTGAAATTGGTTTACTTGTGCAATGAAGTAGATTTCATCCAATCAAACTTTCCGATCACAAGCGATAATATTTAGTCCAATTATCGTGTTGAAATTATTAGTGTATTTTATGAACAATATGGAAGAAGCTCTCAATGAAAAAAGAGACAAGCAAAATCGCTAAAACGCTTGCTCAGAACTTCCGACTCAGAATCATTTCACAGGCAATTTATTTAAAGAGTTACTTTACCTATCGTCAAATACTTCCCCATTTTCCGGCTTCAAGAAAGGCAAAAACATCTCATCACATATTGTGATACAGGAGAGGCAATGCCACGCGCGAGTGCCGCGGCTGGACGCCGAGATAAAGGGATTCAGGCTTAATGCTGTGTTGTCCGCGCAAGTGGAAGAGGAAAATGGCGGACGTGGCATAGACAGTGCTGCCAATTATCGATAATTAGTTGAAGAAAAACAAAAGAAAGGAAGTTAAAAATGTTGATTCAGTTTGAAAGGAAATACTACGTCGGATAAAATCATTATCGTGGCGCAACTAAAACGGTTGGTTTCCACTCAGCTTGAGCCATGGCGCTGGTTTTCTGTGAAAACACTGAGCACCTCCGAGTAAAAATTGTTCGTTGAAAAATCACAAAAAAAAAGTAAACAATGAGTTAGCAGTGCAGTGACACTCTATGCGTATGTGAGTGATCGTATGGTACCTGTCTGTGTAGTAAATCAATAGCGTTTATTTTCTAGCTTCAAGAAAGGCAAAAACATCTCATCGCATATTGTGATGCAGGAGAGGCAATGCCACGCGCGAGTGCCGCGGCTGGACGCCGAGATAAAGGGATTCAGGCTTAATGCTGTGTTGTCCGCGCAAGTGGAAGAGGAAAATGGCGGACGTGGCATAGACAGTGCTGCCAATTATCGATAATTAGTTGAAGAAAAACAAAAGAAAGGAAGTTAAAAATGTTGATTCAGTTTGAAAGGAAATACTACGTCGGATAAAATCATTATCGTGGCGCAACTAAAACGGTTGGTTTCCACTCAGCTTGAGCCATGGCGCTGGTTTTCTGTGAAAACACTGAGCACCTCCGAGTAAAAATTGTTCGTTGAAAAATCACAAAAAAAAAGTAAACAATGAGTTAGCAGTGCAGTGACACTATGCGTATGTGAGTGATCGTATGGTACCTGTCTGTGTAGTAAATCAATAGCGTTTATTTTCTAGCTTCAAGAAAGGCAAAAACATCTCATCGCATATTGTGATGCAGGAGAGGCAATGCCACGCGCGAGTGCCGCGGCTGGACGCCGAGATAAAGGGATTCAGGCTTAATGCTGTGTTGTCCGCGCAAGTGGAAGAGGAAAATGGCGGACGTGGCATTGGCAGTGCTGCCAATTATCGATAATTAGTTGAAGAAAAACAAAGAAAGGAAGTAAAATAATAAATTTTCTGCTTGAAAGAAAAAACTACGTGGGATACAATCATTATCTTGGCGCAACCAAAACGGTTTCCCCTCAGTTTAAGCCATAGCGCTAGTTTTCTCTGGAACAGCTCCGAGTAAAAATAGTTTGTTAAAAAATCTCTTAAATTGAAAAAGAAGCAAAAATAACAAACCACACAATGCATTATGGCGCGTGTGTAGTTAATCAGTAGCGTTTAATTTCTGGCATCAACGTGGCATTGGCAGTGCTGCCAATTATCGATAATTAGTTGTAGAAAAACAGAAATAGGAAGTAACAAAAATATTTGTTCAGTTTGAATGAAAAAACTACGTGGGATACAATCATTATCTTGGCGCAACTAAAACGGTTTCCTCTCAGCTTAAGCCATAGCGTTGGTTTTCTGTGGAACAGCTCCTTGTAAAAAGAGTTCGTTGAAAAATCTCACAAATAAAAAAAGAAACAAAAACAAAAAACTAAACAATGAGTTGGCAGTGCAGTGACATTGTATGCCTATGTGTAATAAGTAAATAAATGAAAAATAAAAATAAATATCGTACGTAATGTAATACATACTTAATGCGAACATAGAAAACACCCAGACCAATATTGTTAGGAGTTATTTTACAGCCGCATCCACGGGTTTTCTTGTTCATGTCCTACCAAGAATATTTGGGTCGGGCGTTAAACGAATTTAGTGTTGGTAATTTGAGTATAGCATGTAGCTTATGACACCTACCTAAGAGTTACTTTGTGCTGGTGATTATGCACTCGATAACCGTAAGTAGGGTTAAGGGGTTTTTCCGCAAATAACCCCCTGACAAGTTCTTAAAAACGATTACAATCAGTTAAAGTCTGTCGTACAACTTATGGACACAAAATAAGTTTTAGCTGGGGATCAAAGAGATGCGAATTCGTTTACAGTTACACAATCTAAGGCTTTTCGATAAATAGAAAATAAACCCACTATTACGACTTTTAAAATCTTTTGTTGGTAAGAATTTTGTGATAAATTTTTATACAAGTAGTCGCAAATTTAGCTGGCATTTCGTGGTCAAAATTTTTATCCCGAATAACTTCCCTTAATTTCTTAATTTGATCATATTTTATGAGCTCAATAATATACAAATAAAAATAGTAACTAAAATAAATTACTTTTAATGACAGGAAAGCAAGTGGAAATTATTTACAACTATCCTACTAATATTACAAATGCGACAGTTTGTATGTGTGGATGGATGGATGTGCCGTGTTGCTCTCTCACGTTTAAACTACTGAACAGATTTTAATGAAACTGTAAAATCATATAGCTTATCCAATAGGACATAGGCTACAATTTATAAAGAAATATTCCTTTTTTCTAACTAAGGTTCACGCGGACAAAGTCGCGGGGAGCCGCTAGTTCAAAATAAAAGACGAAGCAATGTGACAGGGGGGCTTTTCGGGCGACTGATTCGACCCAAAGGACATAATGCCATTAAAAGGGCCGACACCGACTCTCAAACTTTACTTAAGTGCCACCGAAAAGTGTAGCCTAAAAGATAAATACGAGTAAGTACACGTTTATTTTCGGTGGCAGATTCAAAGTATTTTCCGACGGTCTAAAACTAATTAGCACGCTTTAATGACGCTAAGTCGAAGTTAGACAAATCTCTGATTAAGTTATTATTCAACTATTTGCTGTATTTGGCTATTCTGGAAATCTAATTTACGGTAGAAATTGTCTGTGAAATAAATGTCTACAGACGCTTTTCTGACACACAAGGTTGACAGGCAAGGTTCATAATCATCATCATCATCATCATCATTATCAGCCATATACGTTTAACTGAATCCCCCACTGACTACATCGGTGCCTACATCTCCTAATTTATGCACTCGATTTCGTAGCAAAATGCCGAAGATAGCCCACTTCGTAGCACGTTGGGTGACTTGAAATTTCTTAAAGGCCTATAGTAAAAGACCACCTTTGGATACATAAATAATCACTAGTTACATTAACGGATTATACACCTTTGTTCTTATAATGTAATGGAAGAATCTCAATCTCATTTATTTATAAAATTTTTTTGGTAGTTACAAACTTACGTTACGTGAACACTGCAATAGAAAAAATATATAAAAATAACATCTAGGTATTTTTTGTTACATTAAAAACAAAGAGAGAGTGCCACTAATGATAACAGCTCTTGTTAATAATTCAAATAAGGTAATTTCATACCCAATGAAAAGATTTCTCTGTTCACTTTCTCAAATTGAAGCGATCCGGTTAATAATCCTTGCCATAAGTAGTAGATTAATAAATCTACAGGAGGGGGAGGCAAATTAGCCCATTCCTCGGATCTGCATCATTTCAGGAACAATTTCTTACCCTGAAAATAGAAAATTATTTCCGCGGGGATGGAGTTCCGATTAATGATACCTTTGAGTGCTCTCCATTCGCTACTTTGGGCCCGAGCCTAATTTGAAACTGTAGTGGGGGACAGAGTACCACTTGTTTACACGATATCAAACATGAATAAATTTAATAATAACTGGTTGTTCAACACAAGTGGGATTCGGGACGACTCCGTAAATATATGTTGAAACAACGTATTGGATCGTTTGCAAACATAATGATGTTGCCAATATCAAATGATTCGACTTTTTCAGCTTTCTTGTGTTTGCTAAGTTTTGAATGCACTTTGGCTTGTCCTTACCAGGGGGTGCATGGAGTACTGCTTTATACGAGTATAAGGGGAAGCAAGCCAACACAAACAACATGAAAATATTAATGAGAGTGGAAGAACTAGGTACAAGATGTGTGACACATACTAAAAAGTGGGAAGATGTGGTCTCTGTCTAACCGCGATTAAATAGCCATGATAGTTTTTTGAATGCACGTCTATATAAAAAGAGGATTTAAAAAAAGCTGGATTAAACCTTATGTCTAAAGCACAAAAAGCTCGAACATGACTGTCCCTCTGACTGTAATATAATTGATTGATCCATCATATCAGGTATTCTGTACACCACTCGAGATTTATTAATATTACAATGGCTTTCAAGGACCCTAAAAACCCTTAATAGTATTAAAAACATTCAAGCCTTTAAAAGTTTAAAACTTTCGAAATATTGTCTACAGCTAAGTTTACCTCTCTTGACGGTGTTTTGAAATGTACATGGGTGTAGCCAACTCAGTAGTTTGGGTGTCAAACAATGTGCCTTTCAGTTCTATTGTCATTTTACGGGACAACATGAGCGTGAGCGCGTGCTTAGCGTTGATTGACGTTTGTGAATTCGGGAGGAAGACTGAAAAACATAATTCACCAATGATCGCCAAACCAAATCTCGCTCAGTGGCCCGGTAAGTAGTAACGCTGTCTGCTGAACTACGAGCTGCAGATTCAAAACCTACCTAGGACAAATATTACCTACTCAACGTGGCAACGCAAACCCATCGTGGCAAGAGGCGAACCTTATGCCGTTTAATGGTTTGATCACTGTTTTCCTTCACCGGCAAATCGTTTAGGGACACAAAGTAGTTGTACAGGAAAGGCTTGAAATCGAGACCATAATATGTGTTCAGTCAGATCGTTTTACTACGGGGCCACAACGTTTTTTTGATTCAATTTAATTTACAATACTAATGAAAAACTAATTCCATTTCACTATTTACCAAAATATAAAAATGGTATAACAAATTTAAAAAACAGCATCAGTATTACTCCGTATTTTTTTTTCAAATTATTGTGTCATTTGTAGTGAAAATATGCTTTACAGTCAAAACCACACTTGTAACCATTCTAAAATAAAATGTATTTCAGCTTTTGTCTGCAGTTGATTCATGTACCTACCTGTACTACCACTTTTGCGAAAATGTGGTTTAATATTTTATTCATAGGGGCATAAGCGTTTCGCTGTTTCATCACAACGTCGTATTTTTAATGTCCAAGACACATCATGCGTTGCGTCGTCGCACGAATGTTTCAACGGGTCAAGTAAGGCGACATTAACTATATACGGACTTTAAATTTACGTGCAGTAAAATGGCAGGTTGTGTAACAGGAAATCTGTAATTTCCATAAAATACCTTTTTTTGTCAAATACCTGTAATATTACTGCACTTGATCAGGAGTCTGGGTATAGTCAATACAGCTTCGCAGTAAGAATATATATATATATTTTTTTAAATTGAAAATGGGTTTGCGTTTGACCTCAGTCTCGCCTGATGGTAAGCGATGACGAGGTCGAAGGTGTAACACGCTTACCCAGAAAATGCCTATTCACTCTTGCCTTGAAGACACCAAGGTTGTATGTATCCGGAAACACAGACGCAGGGAGGGCGTTCCACTCCCTAGCGGTGCGGACCAGAAAGAAAGCACCAAACCGCTTAGTTCGGACCGCTGGAAAGTCGACCACATGGGGGTGAAATCCCTCACGGCGAGTAGTGGTCTAGCGTCTAGTGGTGGTGGTGGTGGTAGTGGTGGTTTAGTATATCACAATGTGATACGAAACTTATTTTATTTTACCTGGCGGGTCAAGATGCGTAGCAAAATTTTGTTTTATCATTTCTATGGTTCAGACGCAAGAAAACCGAAATGTTTTCACGGTGCTGTAGTCCCACTGGTCTACCTACCTAATTATTCTGGATAAGGAAAAGATGTTTCGCTCGCTCTTTTTCATACATATTTTGTATTTCTGATAGCTACAGTGACCTTGTCAAAGGCTATCAAAACGAACTTGCTTTAAACGTAAGTGACTATCTCCCAACTTATTTTCGCTCGTCAGTGTATGAATAATGCTCAAAGAAAACTCTGAGAATAACAATTAATGTTTTTGACAAGTGCCTCAGGTCGTAATGTCGGACTTGGCTACCATTAATCATTGAATGGTAATTCATTATGTTCAGGCAGTTTTCTTAGAAGCAATATCCTCTTGTTACATCAGAAGTAGGGCAATTTGTATTATGTAGAGTAATCAATTCTGATGCCAAGTTAATCTTAAAGTGATACGCAAGTCTATCTTTAAGGGAAACGCTAATTATGTGAGTGTTATTCTAATTGTATAACTTATACCATTAGAGCTTTTTAATATTCGCACTAACTAGGCCCACTGCTACGCCCGTGTAGAATTCAGTCAGTCAAAAAAGTCTTTGAACAAGGATATAGATGCTTAGTTTGGGTCTAAGTAGCCGTTGTGTGTAATAATGTCCAAATAATGTCACTGAACATTGTTACACACATTTTATTTGTTTAAAACCTTACAATACCGTCGGATTTGAATTTTTTGGTTGCGGAGTAATTTTAACCATGAAATCTCCTAAGATATGAATCGTATTTGTCAAAGAAAATTTTGTTTAAAATGATAAAATGTTGATGAAAATAACTTATTTATTCCTTCGCAAAAATACATTATTTTTAAACAACAGGTAAGTACTTACACTGCGCTATGAACAGAGAAAACTGTTGGCAGTTTTGGTTATGAAAAGTAAACTTTTTTTGTTGTATTTAAAACAAGTTTTTAGGTCCCCAGTTCAAATGTAACTTTTCCTTCGTAGTAAACAAGAAAAATTGTGACACTACCAAATATTTTTTAGTTTTTTTCCTTTATTAGGCGATCAGCTAGAAAGCCCCGCGGATATAAATCAGCGGATATTTTTCTACGATATTTTGTTTATTTTATAGTTATGTTTTTAATTGGTTACCGTTTGGTTTAACGCCACTTTATTCGTTGTTTGCTTAGTAAATGATGACTTCATAAAACCGGAGGTCGAGGGGAATCAGCAATAAAAATTTATTAGGGAAACAAAAGTATCTACTTAAATTTTTATTAGCTTTCGATACGAAATTCGGCGATCGAAGAGCTGTAAAATGAAAAGAAAGGTAGATCTTAAAAGACTTTCTAGATTTAATGAAAAGTTGAAAATAATATAGCTACCTCAGGTAAAATAAAGAACTCTGACACATAATATTACTAGTCTGAGTGAGTACTGATTTTTTTATTACAGGTTCCTTCGAAACTGAGACAGAATGTTTTAAAATATTGTCTCCCAGGAGGAGAAACTGCATTTATTAGTCAGTAGAATTAAATACACACCTGGGGGTCTAAAACGGCAACATTTTAGGTGTTTCATTATATGAATCATCTAAGTGACATTTCATCTGGTGAATTGCTAAAAACGGTAAAACGGCGACATGAAAAGTGAAACACCTACTTGACGTTTCATATCTTAGACATATTTTTCTTTTTTAAATTTATTTCATGGCTTGGACTCTTAGACATAGTTTGATGACGACATTGCTACACCAAAAAAAATAGTGTCGCGCCTAATAATTGTAAACTTAACGGTTTTCATTGAACAAATATTTTCATTATTACAACATTATTACAATAATTTAAGGCTTGAAAAGTAGCTTATTATTGAATTTGTGTGATTTCTTATCACTAATAATTGTAAAATGTTTTAAATTTACAATTTTTATGTCTGGCAATGAGGACCGTGACAGGTGGCCTAAGAACAATAATGTCACAGCTGTCAATCGAGATTGTAAATAATGTTCGTGAAAACTTGTGATAAAAATCATTTTCCGACCGGAAACGATGAATGAAGACAAGAAATTGGACCTAGCTAGTCATGTTCTTGAGATTGAAGATATTTGCAAGGAGACATGACTCTGTAACAACAAAGCCCGAGTGATTTGCCAAACTTCTGCCTCGGCAATGGCGTACAAGACGACTTTATTTGGGAGCAGATTTTTAGGTTTTAATGCCGCACATTTTTTAAATAATACACATTATAATAACAAAAACGTTTTTCATTTACTCGATAATATTGGAATATTCACCAGAAGACAGCTAGTTAACGTAAATGTGATGAACTAAGTTCTCAGGTATTTCATTCAAAATGTGATAAACCTTCAGTGTCGTTTCCACCACGGTCTTGGAAATTGGTTCCATTTATTGTCACTATTATGTATTCTTGGTGTCATTATAATAATTCACAGTAACACATTTTACTAGGAATAATTAAATTTATCCTAAAAACGATTAAATAATGTTTACTGCTATGTGAATTTGACAGCTCAGCGCTGTCACCTAGTAGGGTAATTTCGTCTGTTCGCATCCATTTAGTGCAGTTGCTAAATTTGACAGTGAATCAAAAAATGCTCCAGCACTGATTTATATAAAAAATATATATAATGTATCCATTATATTCTAGTTTATTTTAGGATCAACTTAAAGTTTTTTTCGAAACATTGCATTTTTTTAATAGATAGATTACAGAATTAGGTGTTTTTCCAAAAATGACAATTAGCATCCACTGTAGACCATTTCGCGGGAATAATTTATCAGCTGCTTTACTGCCAGCATTAACTCTTGGCAGGGGACCCTTGCACATCCAACTTCCGCTTTGCCAGCTAGTCTCCCTAGCGCTGATTTGCATTCCTTGACAATCGCTGATGTTGTCGCTGGTTGTTGAATGCTTGCAGTGCTACTCTTACCTTGCTGTCGCTGTAGACCGTCACTTTTGTGACATCGTTGTGACGCTTGCCTGCTATGTAAGCGCAAACCAGAATGCATAAATTTTGGTTTCAAGAACGCTGGCCAGCTTGCCCAAGCGTACTGATCTCTTTATCGCCGAGCCATCATCACATAGTGCGTCTGTGCATGCCAGCAACCAAGAGTTTGATTGATTATTTCCTGAATCCGTCTGTGTAGCATATAAGTCCACCTGTGTCTGTTCTCCAGTGGTCTGTCTATGAATGAATAAACAGTAATCAGGTCTCTTCATTTCGCATTTCATTTTACGCTTTTTTTAAATGGTCTTCAGTTTATGTTCTCTTTTCATCATTATTTCTTGTCACCGAAGACCTAATTAATGTCTTGACTAATAAAAATAATGAAAAAAATTACTTCTTTCATTTAAAAATATAATTATTAGCCGTAGTCTTAGTTAAAAATGTATCATAATTATGAACAATACATTAGAAATTATTTTTACAAGCAAGTTAATTTTATTGCATTCAAGAAAGTAGTGGACGCAATTTGGTTTATGATTATATCCTGTAGGTATAGTTTGCGGCCATAGCGGACGCAAACGCTAAGTTCTAAATAAGATGTATTTAATTCGCGTCTACCTCATTTTATTCGTTAAAAATGTATCTTAAAATTCACATAAATCAATAAAAAACACACACACACGATCCAGCGACTGTCGGCCCGCACCAAAAGGTTCGGTGATTCGTTCCTGTGTCTTACTATCCAGACGTGGAACGCTCTTCCAGCGCATGTGTTTCCTTCTTCCTACAATCCCGGGTTTTTTAAGCGGGGCGTGAAAAGGCATTTATGCAGGCCTTCAAAATGGGATTGACCAGCAAAGTAGTTTTTAATTACTGTGCTTGTCAACCCCATATCTGGACCTCACGACTGCTTCCCATCAGGTGGAGTGAGGTCATCTTGAAGACCACTATAAAAAAAAAAAAAAAAAAACATCCGAATGCGCCGCTGCACACTATTTGTCCTTATGTGCGTGTGTCTTTGAACTTAACTTTGAAGTATTAGCATTAGTGACGTATTTTTAATTGTTGTATTAGTTTACTTAATTTCGAAAATTTTCCGTAAAATGGACGCGAACGGGGTGGTGGACGCGAACAGGCGAACTGACCCAAAACATCTAACATTCCTCCAATTTGACGTTTAAAAGTGCACCATTTTACGAATTCCCAAACAAAACTGTCAAATTGTATGAAAAACAAATATGAAACATATTTTGTTCATAATATGATTCACCTAATAAGTTGCCATTTTAGGATTTCAAAAAGTGTTTCATATTATGTTTCAGATATGAAACGTCTAATGTCGCCATTTTAGCCCCCCTGGACTATTTCCGTTATTTCAACTTTGATTAAAAGGAAAACCTTACTTAAGGTGAAACCAGCTTTAAAAAGTTGAATTTTTAACGAATTTTTTCAGGGTAAATAGGCTTTTCTTAATAATATCAGTCCAAAATATAATAACTGGGTCAAGGTATCAGGCGGGACTTCAACCTGCTGAGGCAACTGTTCTTCCAATTAAGCGGAGACCCGAACCGGACGACATCATTTTCCTGGTTTATTTTAGCTGTAAGCCAGTGTTAATCCATCAATGTTTTCGTCCCGATAATCGCTACCGACACGTGCCAGGTCACTTTGACCTTGACAGATTGACCTCTCCAAGTGATGCCCTGAGCCGAGATCCACGCCCCATCTCTGGGGCGCCCTAAGACACGTGTGGCAGGACTCTTGAGTAGTCATGCTCACTCAAATATTTCTGGAGTGAAGGCGTTGTGTTGAAGCTCGTTCACTCGGAATGAGTGGGATGATGGCTGGATGAAGGTGGTACCTATCCACAAGTTGACGCGTAAACGTGTGAATAGGTACCACCTTCAACACCTGGTTTGCTCATGTTTACTTAAATTGACGTAATTTTTTATTTTATTTTATTTCATGTCTTTTACTTCGTTGTTGAAAATATGTTTTTTGACCATTTTGAAGTACTGTGTAATGGCCTAATTAAAAAAAAAATGAATTTCAAGATTTTGAAATACTAAGTAAATATAAAACTTAAAGCTTATGCAAAGTGAAGAGAACCAATAAGTCAACTTTATTATAAGCCACTGGACATTTAGCAACATTCAGAAGCGGCTGCCAAAACCACGGATGATAAGCGAGCGGCTGTATCCGGTACAGCCGGCTCGCGAACAGCCAACTCGCGAACAGCCGACACACGGTCAATTTGTTTATCTACCAATAAATCCTGTTAATAGATGCTGTATTTACAGCTGTTGAAGTTGGGGATAATGCTGACATGTAATTGGCTGTGGAAAGTCAAAGTATTTAGACTGAAATCGTTTGAAACGGGATTGTTACTTTGTACCTTATATACCTATGACACATAAGCACATACGTCCTAAGCTGGGCACAGGCCCCACGCGCGCACTCAGTGTGAATTGTTGGAGGGGTGTAAGGTTAGTGAGCAACCTTAATGTCAGATGTTATCAAGCCGCCCTAAGGCCTCTGACCTTTTATTTTGTTTTGTTGTACTTGTTTCATTATTATTCAGATTTAATAAAGGAGAATATTAGTTAGAAGATTGGTAAACGACAGAATTTTTAAGTAATTTCATAACTTATGAATTGTAGTAATTAAATTCGAAGATGGAGGCTTTAGCTCAACAGAGAGACCTATTTTTTTTTTTCTTAATTATTATTGTTGACAATTATTTAAGGTAAGGCAAAGAAAAAAAAGGGGAAACCAAAGTTATAGAAACGTTGGTCCAGTACCGAAGTAACGTATTTTATAATGGAAGATATGAACACAATAGGAGTAGTCTCGTAGTTGAAAGAAACATTAGTTTTTATATTGTGTTATGAAAATTACAAAAACCAAGAGCCAAAATATCTTTTTGTTTTATCAACAGACATTTTCATGCGTGCATGCAATTGTTTTCTCTATTTCGTTTGTAAAAGAGCTATTTGCCAAAACTGTTAATGGAATGCACTGCTAATCGCGTTACAAGTTGCGCTCTGTTAATTGGTTTAAAGACTAATAAATCCAATTAATTAATGGTACCTATCGTACGCACTAGTTGGCTAATAATTTATCCAATCGCAACACTAAATCGCAACGAATCACTGCTGACTAAAGTGTAAATTAGTGTGTTTTCCACTCGTTGTTAAAACCAATCAAATAGGAAAACCATTTACTTATAAACTACTGATGAAACTTAGGTTAAACCTAAGAGACCACTTAAAAATAAGTACGATTTACGATTGCGGGTCTATCTAATATATACAATTCTCGTGTCACAGTGTTTGTGTCAAACTCCTCCCGGCTTGAACGATTTTGATGAAATTTGATAAGTACGTTTGTTAGGTCTGAGAATAGGTCGCAATGAATTTTTTCTTCCTTTTTTTATCAAAAAACCCCACGGATGGAGACGTGGGCGGCCGCCAGTTCTAATAAAATGCTTGAGAGCGTTGCATTTTTCAAATTATAGTAGAAATCATTTTGACCCCAATCTCAACTGACGTAAAGAGACGTGCCGACGAATGAACGATAGAAATTGAACGAATTGCGAATTTCCTGAAAAACCTTCTAAATTGGAAATGAAAATTTGTACCAATTAGAAACAACTCCTGCTGCGCGGACAGTGGGATGGGTAATCTTCTGGACCGAGATGATATTTCTCAGGTATAATATTCCGTTCCTTCGTAAGTTTGAGGTACCTTGAAGCCAGATTTTTTAAAAAAGCGTCATGAAGTATTTTGACGATTGAGGTCTTTCTTCAAGAGTAAAAAAAATATCAGCGCATGTGGCAATGCAAACACGTTACAGTGCCTATCGCGACTGCATCGCTACAAAAGTTGCCGTGGGCGAGGGCCTTCAACTTCAAGAAATACGTAGTTTTTTGAAGTTTCAGAAATAAATGCTTTCCATAAACTAATTATACTTACCGCCTTATTCATAAAAACGAACACAACGCTAAAGCATAGTAAGCAATTGGCGTGTTTAGGCACTTACTCGCGAAATGGCGGCAGCGACAAGAATTAAAGAGGCAAAGCGATACAAAAGTTAACGTGTGGTTGGAACGCTGTTTAAGTTTTTATGAATAAGGGGGTTAGTATTCAACTATGCCAAGGAATTAATCAATTATGTCCGTTATACAGTACTTTGCCCGCCGGCAAACACGCTAGATAAGGATTAGTTATTCACGCTCATAATAACGTTGATGACATTCCAATTTGCACTTACTTAATTAAGCATTTCGCTAAAGCAGGGTAGGTATGGTAATTTAGCGAAAATCAGCTATGATCATGACTCTCAAGAGGCGCCACGAACTGGACAACGAAGCCTCTTGTCATTAACATAAACGGCCTATATACGTCCCACTGCTGGGGACAGGCCTCACCTCAATTATGAGGAGGAACGAGCCATACTCCAACACGTGGGCTCAGTGCGGATTGTTGGACGGGTGTAGTGAGCAACCTTAATGTCAGATGTTATCAAGCCGCCCTAAGGCCTCTGACTAGGCTTAACGACTGACATCTAGCGTTGTCAACCGGTAACAACTGCTCGACGTGCCTTCCGAAGCATGGAGATGCCCGAAATACACATGACTAAATTTCGGTTGGGCTGGTCACCCATTCCATTTCCGACCCGGCGTGTATTGCTTTACAAAACAGAGATCGTTGCCGATCACTGTACCTACTGCGCCACGGGCATCTCTTGTCATTGCCATAAACCAATCCTGGCTGTGGAGGGGTTGCCCGATAAAGAGTGAACTGGACAGTTTGGGCAAAGTTTTGTCGGCTTCGAGTCTCTAGGGTCTCCGCTGCTTAGTGGTTAGACCAACCACCTGGTTTGCGTAAGGAGACTGTTGTTTAGGAGAACGCTGATGTGTCCACTGCCTTAATAAACTTTTTATATGAAAAATAACACCTGAACTTTTTATTCATTTTTTTTTCACGTGCACGCTTTTGACAGCAAACTATATGTTCAATTAATAAAGGATTTTCTTTGTGAAAAGATAACACGGCTTTCTTTTTACTGAACCATTATTTACAAAACTACATGTCAAAAGTTTATGAGAAATTCAATACACTGTATTATAGCAGATACGTCAGCCGCCGAGTGTTCAGCTCTGATCTATTATTATCGTTAGTGTACAACTCAACAAATGTGAATAAAAGTAAGATGTTCTAAGTAGAAATGAATCCGAAACAACTAGCTACAAACACCTAGCTACCTCTACCTCAACTATATATCTATAGATAGATATTCTTTAGTGCACAAAACATTACAGTTGTATTAAATTACAGTATTTACTAATTTACAATTGAGGCGGTGGCGGTATAAGATTCTCAAAATGCGACATTCAAACTAGTACATGTGTTCATCATTGTTCATTACTCGTTAACAATCATAAATAGTGTTGTGCTGCCGTAAATCACTAGAAAACATAACCGGAACTGCATTGCCGCTGCAAAATTCAACGCTTGCCATCTATTTGCGCGTTTACAATCAATTACATTCATTTTATTATGGGCTTCTGAATGTTTCGTTCATCATGACGGCAACAATCAGTGTCTCTGACTAACCCGTTTGGGACATGGTCATGAGGGCTATGTACAAATATTTACATGATTGAATTGTTCGGGCAAAGGTCGCCTGCCGCGCCATGATCATGAGTTTAACCCCCGCCTTAGACTACCATTCATATTAGTGTTTTGACTGCCACCTAGTTAGTTAAGGGTTAACTGTTCAATTCGTCAACATCCACACACGATCCGGCGACTGTCAGCCCGCACCAAAAGGTTCGATGATTCGTTCCTGTGTCGTGCTATCCAGTCGTGGAACGCTCTTCCAGCGCATGTGTTTCCTTCTTCCTACAATCCCGAGTTTTTTAAGCGGGGCGTGAAAAGGCATTTATTAAGGCCTTCAAAATGAGATTGACCAGCAAAGTAGTTCTCCATTACTATGCTTGTCAATCCCATATCTGGACTTCACATCAGTTGGAGTGAGGTCATCTTGAAGACCAGTATAAAAAAAAGATATTTGTAATTTTTGGTGTGCAATAACGAATATATCTACAATCCTTCAAAATGAGATTGACCAGCAAAGTAGTTCTCCATTACTATGCTTGTCAACCCCATATCTGGACTTCACATCAGTTGGAGTGAGGTCATCTTGAAGACCAGTATAAAAAAAAGATATTTGTAATTTTTGGTGTGCAATAACGAATATATTTATCTACAATCCTTCAAAATGAGATTGACCAGCAAAGTAGTTCTCCATTACTATGCTTGTCAACCCCATATCTGGACTTCACATCAGTTGGAGTGAGGTCATCTTGAAGACCAGTATAAAAAAAGATATTTGTAATTATATTTTATTAAATAATAGGCCCTGCCAGAAAACCAGCGTCTCTGCAGTTAAACTGCAGTGGCACATGCTGAGGTAGGGTCCTGATTGTCCCAATTATTATTGAAATGGGTACATAATATCACCATAACTTATTCAATGTATTTCTTTTTTTTTTTAATTTTGTCAACCTGTTCTTTATTTCCTTTGTTTTTCTGTGTTTTTGTTGGGACAATAAAATAATTTTCTTTCTTCTTCTTTCTTAATTTTTGGTGTGCAATAACGAATATATCTACAATCTTATGTAATTTCCCTAATTGGTGAGCTAGCAATTCTAAGAACACAGAGACTAACGATGTTGGTTAGTACACGAGTAAACTGGATATGTTTAGAATATCATTACAAGCTTCGGTTACTTCGCTAGCTTCTCCACTAGGTATATGTCTTGCGGAAGGTTAGGATACGTCAAACCAACCTCAGACATGCATTTCTAACTTAACATTCTAAGACTTACAGTGACTTATAATATTTGTATGATGTTAAATCTTTCATAGTAATTTCGTCATGTCAGCCAAACGACGCCCACAGATGGGCATAGGCCTACCCCAAGGATCTCCACAACAATCGGTCTTGCGTTGTCCGCATCTAGCGGCTTCCGGCGACCTTGACCAGATCGTCAGTACATCTTGTTGAAGGCCTGGTGAGAGAACTTTAAAATTCTTTGCAACGGTGGTCGTTTGAGAGAAAAGAACTAAGCCAAATTAACATTTTTTAATTATTACAAACAAAATGAGAGAAAATACTAATTCAGATTGAAGTATATTGATGATATAAGTAAGAGTGAAGCACCAAGATGTGAAGTGATGTCCGCCGAAATAGCACCCCTGCCCACAGATCGTCGCGTCGTCCGGTACGCGGTCGCCGTTCCAGGACTTTCCCCCCCAACGGCCATCGGTTCTCCTCGCTATTTGTCCCGCCCACTGCCACTACAACGATGCAATCCTTCGAGCGATGTCGGTTGTCTGAGTTCTCCCGCGTATCTCATCATAGCAATTTACTCTTTGTTCTCCTGCGGATTTCATCATAGTAATGTAAGAATATTATTTAAAAAGAGTGACTGCTGAGCCAGTTCTTCTAAAACAACTTTCCAGTGTCAAAAAGTTGATTCTGTACTGAAAAGAACCGGCATGAAACTCAGCAGTTATATTGCCTGTAACGTGTTACTGCTGTTTCGATGTTTTGTCCAACGATCTACTGTTTCAGGTAAATCAGTGTGTTAACTATACCATCACCTCGTTAAGGTTAAGAGGTCTCGCACCGTTAATAAAGGGGCAATTACGCGCCTATTTCACAAGGTGTGCGTCAAACGCCATGCATATGCAAAAGGGTATGCTAATACGTCTGAGAAGAGCCATACAACAATGTGGGATTTGTTTATGAAACGCCAAGATGAGCTGAATATTAATGCTGTTGTCGTAGCGATTTTCTCAATGAGCTTCATACAGCTCGAGGCTAAGGTGATGCGAAATTGAAAAGTTAAGTGTTTCGCTTCTTTGAAAATATTTGGTTTACCTTTTTAAATTGTGTTGTATAGTTTTCTGAATTAAATGCTTGAGGCGATGTTTTGGTATTTATAATAGATTTTCGTAGAAGAACTAAAGTCACTGACGTAGCCTAGCGGGTAAGCAGGTTGAAGGGAACAGTGGGCGGGGCACATAGTGCGAAAAACTGTTGGCTGTTGGGGGATCCTGGATTGGAGGTCGTTTGAAGGCAAATGCAGTGTAGAGCGCTATAGTTCGTTCGCGTTTAGAATGCAGTGATTTTCAAATTCAATTCTTACGCATTATTACCTTAGCGTTCGAAAATATGCATTTAACTGGTCACTCTGGACTTGGCTTTCTTATTAGGAACGATTTGATTAGACATGCTAGATCGAAAGACAAGTATAAAATTACGACATTCGTAACGCGAACGAACTATAGCAACGAATTAATGTACTTCTAACGAAATGGTTCACTTTAGAGGTTCAAAGAAAAAAAACATTACTAAAGACTCACTTCAACCTTTTTCTTTGTCAATCAAATTGGTTGTCAAGTAATGCATCAATTGCAAAAATGTTTTTTTAAACATGGTTCGCATCATTTATAAAGTGGTGACAAGTTTAGTGGAATATGCTGTGTGTTGTAGTAATATAAGTACGAACGAAGTCGCGTCTAAAAGTAATTCATCAAACGGATTCATGTACAGTATGTTTACGAACTACAATTTCTGTTCTTAAGGGTGTTCGATAACTTTACAACACAAATTGGCTATTAACTATCCTCAGGCTAAGACTCGAGCAGCGGACTGCGTCTCATTAGCAACCTTTGTGCCGGTACACGCTTTCACTGAGAGCTTTTAAAGAAACGGTTAATTTTTATTTTTCATTATTAATAATGTCAGAAAAACCTTAGCTTAGCTCTTTTATTGAGTTTCGCTCTTGTTTAAAACACACACTCACGATGGCATTTTTGCAATCCTACTAATATTATAAATGCGAAAGTTTTGCATGTGTGGATGTGCCGTGTTGTTCTTTCACGTAAAAACTACTTTATGATTTGACTTTACAGTAGTAAAATTGTAGCGTTTTTTTTATCTGTGGTCGGCGCTCATAGCAATATTTGGTTTCAGAACGTAGCTGTCAGTGTCAGTTTGCAGTTTGTCAGATTTGACAGATAGAATGTCAGAGGTGCGGGGTGAATGGCCGGATTAAAAATTATTTCACACTCTCGTACACCGGCATCCGAGCAGGGTCAGCACCAAGAGCCTCCAGGGCGTAGTGGAGCATCTGGTTTCTGTCCAGCAGGCCAGTGTTATCCTACAAATGGTAAGCTACCATAACCTTTTGGCCTCCGCTTCACGGAGACATCGCTGACCCCTGCGTATTCACAATTTTGGTGTTCTTTTCAGTGGTTTGTTGCCGCCACGTGCCTGGAGTCGAGATTCGGACCCCAAGATCCAAGCGCCCCAATCATCCTCCGACAGGTGAGTCCAACAGGCCACTTACTAAGTGCTCCGCGTGTAGGTTAGGTTGCGCCCCATCAGGTGTTACTCTCTTGTGTAGATTCCCCGCGTGGTCCCCTATCTTATGTTGTAGGCAGTGGACTAATCTCTCCGTTTTCTCCTTTTATTAGGTGTACCGTTACGGCCAAGGACTGGTGTGAACCCGTCCCCCCTACAGCACTCCATGAGGGAGGACTGAGGGAGACCACAGGCCGTCCCGGGACCACCACCACGTGGCCGAGTACCACCCCTCTAGCCGCTCCGTGGCACTCTCACTTAACCCGCACAGCACCAAAGCACATGTTATGTCATTATACTTATCCTTAAGAGTTACCAACCAAGCCAGCCTAAGACCCTGAATTTTTAATAATAAACTAGGATTTTCCATGATTGTATCTTTTATTATCTTTACATTATTATTTATTAGTAGTCTTGTATTATGTGGCCATGTGAGCTGAGCTCTCCGTTCTCCAGGTTTAAGAACCGGCATTGAGGCTCAGGGCCCATGGCGAGTTAGGTTTATAAGAGTGTTCTGTAACTTAGCTGTAATATAGATGTATCTAGAACATGCCTGTAATTAGAACATTAAATAAATAACTTTGTTCTGGTGCTGATAGTTTACATTTTTATTGCCTTCAGCCCCGCTAGCTAGCTAGCTAGTTTAGTACCTTATGTGCTAAAATATTTACTTTACAATGCATATGAATAAGACATAGGCTACAACTTATAAAGAAATATTACTATTTGTTTTTCAACTTATGTTCACACGGATAAAGTCGCGGGCGGCCCCTAGTCATTCATAAAGTGGTGACAAGATTGGTGGAGCTCGTAAGGAAAGTGCGATAATCGATATATTTTATTAGATCCTGTGTTTTAGATAATAAGCACGGAAGTCGCGTCTAAAAGTAATTCATCCAACTGTATGTTTTACTTACGCATGGCTTACTAAAGTCCTGTACAATATGTTTAAAAAAAATAATTTCTGTTCTTAAGGGTGTTCGATAACTTTAAAACACAAATTGGCTATTAACTATCCTCAGACTAAGACTCGAGCAGCGGACTGCGTCTCATTAGCAACCTTTGTGCCGGTACACGCTTTCACTGAGAGCTTTTTAAAGAAACGGTTAATTTTCATTTTTCATTATTATAATGTCGGAAAAACCTTAGCTTGGTATCTTACAACACGGTTTATTGTGTATGATTAGTAAATGTTAGTGTTTTAGTACCGAAGTACTTATTGAACCTATTGTAGCGGATTTAATCGCGATATTGTTTAAGTTGGTTCTTTATTATTTTGCTTAGCTCTTTCACATCTTACTGCAGGTGAGCCGCGTCTCGGGAATATATCCATCATTGCTGGTAATCGATGTTGTGTCGGCATGAATAATTCTAGCCGCAAAATGTATGGACGCTTGGCTTGTGAGGGATAAAAATTGATTAAAGAGCTTTGCACGTCTAACACAGCTCTGTTGGTTATTGTGTTACTCAGTTATTGATGGGATAACATTAAGTGGTACCTACGTTACTTTTATTAAAACCCCTCAAAAATATCAAATAGAGAAAGTGTCGTGGCCCAGCTGCTATTAAACACACTGGAGTTTGGAGTTTTGTTTATGTTAAGTAGCCCATTACTTTCTCCGAAAAATGTGGAAAATTGCGATTCTACACCTTATTGTACCCAGATACCCATTCTTTGCAAATACATTACTTTAGCTTTAAAATTAAATTAATAATTAATTTTAAAATCAAACAACCAACTACTTAAGCTTTATGAAATGTTTGAAATAGTGTTGTGTTGTGTATGATTAGTAAATGTTACTGTTACATTTGTTACCTATTGAACCTATAATAGTTGAAAAATGGCTTTAATCGCTTTATTGTTTAAGTTAGTTTTTTATTATTTTGCTTAGCTCTTTCACATCTTACTGCAGGTGAGCCGCGTCTCGGGAATATATCCATCATTGCTGGTAATCGATTGTTGTGTCGGCATGAATAATTCTAGCCGCAAAATGTATGGACGCTTGGCTTGTGAAGGATAAAAATTGATTAAGGACACGTCTAACACAGCTCTGTTGGTTATTATGTTACTGATGGAATAACATCAAATGGTACCTATACGTTACTTTTATTAAAACCCCTCAAAAATATGAAATAGAGAGTTTCGTGGCCCAGCGATTTTACACGCTAACTTGGATTTTATTAATTTACTCATAGTGTTAATTTAATTATATGCCCGTTTTTGTAATTAAAATTTCATGTTTTAATAGATCTCGAGAATACTCTTGCACCACCTACTCCTATTTTTTCTACTTGAATCTCTACCAGAAGGTTGTCTAGAAGAGATCGCTTCTAGCGATAAGGCTGCCTAAATGTCTGTTAACTTTTGATTTCATTGTTTTCTTTGTACAAAAAAGTGTAGGTATCTTAATCTTATCTTGAAAGCCGTGTGGTTCCAAGTTCAAATTTGGAGTGTTAGCCGCAAGATAGTCGTATAATCATGAACACCGGTCAGATTCGAACTTGGGACCTAATGGCCTGCGAGGGACGACGTTCTCAGCATAATAAACATTTAATATTATGTTGCAAAAATAAAATCCAAAATTGCAACAACGTCAACGTCTTACTTACATAACATCATGTTAACCGTGTAAACTTATGTATAAGTACAGAATCAGGAATAATTCAAATCAGTAGTAAGTCGTTTTTTAACATTATTATCACTAGAGGGCGCCTGCAACTTCGTCCGCGTGGACTGAAGTTTATAAAATATATCTCTTTTTTATAAATTTGTCGCATAAGTGTTATTCAGATGTATAAGCAACATTATTGTGAAGTTTCATTAAAATCTATTCAGTAGTTTGTACGTGAAAGAGCAACACGGCACATCCACACATACAAACTTCCGCATTTATAATACTAGTAGGATTGATTTACCAGTAAGAGTACATAGATAAGTAGTAGAAACACAAAAATGAAATTTTGAAACATTATTTACTGGACAACTATTTTTAACCTTTGGTGTGAAACAAACTAACCAATTGACAGAAAAAACTATATGTGGTATACACATAAATAATCCACTCAAACAATTGAGGCTAACGACTTGTAACGTATCAATAGAGAATAATTCAATAAGCTCTTAGTACAGGGTAGCGATTCACAACCGAGTTATCGTACGATTCGGTAATTTTCATAAAATTTTAACAATATTTTTTTTTAATGTGGTAGTTGTCTGTATCATTCCCTCAATAAATACTAGATGCCATTGGCTTTAACATATATGAAATCCAAGCGCTTTCGCTGAGCAAGCAATTAACTAGAATTAAATGAAAGTTACCGAATCTTATGATAACTCGGTTGTGAATCGCCCTCATAATCTCTCTAAGTTTACTATGAGACTACTACGGAGCATCAAATATATTTTTTCAGAGGCTCAAGTAACATCGCTGTCACATAATCTGACCGTTGAGCTTTGAGTCTACGTCAAAATACATAAAAACCACTTTTCAAATAAGCAACCTCAAGACAAAATATCGTGTTCCTTTCATGTTTCGGGCCACGAAAACAACACAAAGCAAAAAAGACATAATTTTGTAAGAATCCTATAAATTATGGATAGAAATCTACTAATACCATTTTATAAAGTTATTATCAGTCTCAACGTGAACATTCCCAAATAATGGTTGGGTCGACATTCGCCATTCTTCTTTTGTTGGGGTGGTCAAACACACCGTTACTTGAGTAACTTAACAAAGGTGATTATTTCCAATCCCTTGTCGTCACTGCACTAAGGGATGCTCATATACAAGTAATAATATTAATAAGTCAATGTCTTAAATAATATTGAGTAAGAACACAGAACTCCTTCCTTGGTTTGCTAACGCCAACGATATGGCCACACTATCGTTTTAACCGAAACAAGTGGTAATGTTATACGTTGGGAAAATAGGCTGCCACGTCTGCATTCATTTACACTATACCCCCACTTACCTACTAACCCATCTATCTACTTTGAGACCCCCTTCTCCTGTTCTTAGGGATGAGATTTTACTATTCAATGGAGAAGGGTACATAGTAGTATTCTAAATGTGTGTCTTTAACGTTATAGCGCGTAAACCAATAAGTTAATAAACACAGTTAAAATAAACCTTAGGAAAGGATATGTACGAGTATCATAATATATCATAATATATCATAACCTCAGGCTTTTTCGGTGAACATAGGCTTAAACGCCCTGGAAATAAGTTCGCTACAAGAATCCTGCTTGCGTGATGGGCGTAAAGCTAGTGATTCTGTTTCGAACAGAGTCCCAGTTCCTATTATTGTAATATACCTACTCGTAATTTCCTTAGTTTCTTATTACTAAATGTCTGTATTTCTTGTGATTTAAACAAAATGTATTTTAAATTAATTTGATTATGATACAATTGCATTATGAAAAAAATATTTCCCGTTGCGTAAACGTATTCATGTACATCATTACACCCTGTTGTGTTCATGACAAAGCCACATCCTACTCTTGTGTTCCTTTCAACTCAAATTCAGATACTAATCTACCCGCATGTATGTAGGTAGGTTCACTCATTAAACTGTTAAAATTCAGAAGGACTATAAAATGGATCTAAAGTCTGTTCACACCTTTGCGTTCGAAAGTATGCGTTCCTGGTCACTGTGCACTGGACTGTCTAATTAGGAACGATTTGATTGGCTAGGGGACGTGCTAGGTCAAAGGACAATAATGAATTCACTGCATTCTTAACGTGAACGGACTATAGTCAATTTGCTACACAGTTATAAGTTCAAATTTTAATTATTAAGCAATAGGCACCACCACAAGACTATTGTTACGCGTGTGCCTTCCTAGGAACCTGAACAGGAAACATTTACAAAGGGTAACAGTATTTTTGCTGCTCTGAATGAACTACTCATTTGACCGACTTCAAAGTAAATCGGGGGACAAGAAAGGATAAAGTAAGTAAAGTAAATCTATAATGAGGTGTGTTAGTACAGAAGACATGACAACTGTATACTCTTCGACAATTCGTTAGACCTTACGCTATGGCAATAAAGGTCATTTTTCAACTGCTGTGTTAGTTTGATGTGTCGCCTACAGTACGTAGAAAACGTTCAGGGAAAACAGGAAATCTACTATTCGGAGAGATTTCAGCCGCATTTATCCTGGTGTGCAAATATTTCGCTCAGATATACCCCTATTTTGTATATAAAGTAGATTATGTGGTATTGGACAGAATATTATTTGTACATTTCTGTTGTAGGAGGAATAATACGAATAAAGTAAACAAATAATGTGAAACTAACTAAACCACAAAGAGTTGAGGTTTTTTGTTTGAATAATCAAAAATTCAGCGAATTTCTCCTAAAACAATATTTTACTGAGAGCAAACAAGACCGTACACATTGTTTATAACATCACGGAAGGTAAAAGTAATCCAAAACCACAAGAAAATAAACAAAACAACAGACGCTTAGGTCATTACTAAAGGTCATAAGCACATTATATCGGCACCGCAACTGCACGGCTCTGACCCAGCAATTATTTTGCTATTAAAATTTGAGCATAAACTGTAAGGCGTACATTACATTTTGCAATATTCATATGAGAAAGCCAACGGTGAGCTAACTACTACTACTATACCACTCAACTGCAGCTCGCGTCCTTGCAACTCAAGGTCCAAATTTGAACGGCAACATAATTGCTGAGAAAGTCAGAGCCGTGCAGTGGCCGTGCTGGCATAATGTTCTATGAGCTTAAACCCCAAATCCAAAAGGTTGTGCAAAAGTGCAGTGACTCTTATCGTCATGGTGATCCCAACATTCAGAAGTCTACGTTTCGCTAAGTGAATTCAAATCCAATATACCTGTATTTTATGTATATAGGGGCTTCCCGTTTTCGAGTTGCTTTAATTTTATCAGCGTTTTCCGTCATCGGTGTGTTGGTGGCAAGTTCTGTTATGAACACAAAGTAGCTGTTCCTGCTAGATACAACCCACACAATATATAGACAGCTTTAAATATACAAACAACCACGCCCACATTCAATAAAAAGCACATCTCAAACACACACGCACCCTTACAACACAACACAATACATAGGTCTTTTCATGAAACTTTAATGCGGTTATTCATAATTATGTCATTTGTTATTTATAGTCCGTTCACGTTAAAAATGCTGTGAGATCCACAACCTTTGCGTTCGAAAGTATGCGTTCAGCTGGTCACTGTGGACTTGGCTATCTAATTAGGAACGATTTGATTGGTAAGGGGCGTGCCAGGTCGAAGGACAAGCATGAAATCACCGCATTCCTGACGCGGACTAAAGTTTTTTGTCATAGTTTAGGTGAGGCCAGCAGTGGGACGTATATAGGCCGTTTATTTAAGTACAACAACATAGTTCAGACATGACTCAGTTTGTGAAACAAATGCTACTTAACTAAAATCAGTTGAGCAGACATATCGGTACAAAGACAGCCTCTGTACCCTTTGTGTAGCAATAGCTGCGAACAATGGGCCTCTGGAAACGGGATATTCCGAAGGGTAACTTCAAGGGTGAAACTTGGTATCACACTTCTGTAGGCCTTAAAGAGGTTCGACGCTTGTTAAAATTTATGTAAAAGATTAACTTGAGAGTTGGAGTAATCTGGAATATAACATACGCGATTCTGCACTCAGAATTCACAAACAAAAATCAAGGTTGAGCATCTCTCAAGCTCTAGTTGTCGTTTTCACATTTGACGGGACAGCATGTTATGTTAAGTTATCATATACTTGTTTCTATAATTATTTCTGCCAAAGTAAACACTCATGGTAATATTCTGGTATAGGTACATACCTACATGATAAAGATTTTCTGCTCCATTATGAAATAAGTAGGTAAGACCGGTTAGATGAAAACCTGTTACTAAATTGAAGCGATACTTCATGAGAAGTTCGAGAAAACTGCCACAGCACCACATCACGGTCTACTAAGGGAACTATTTATTAACGGCTCTCCATAAATTATGACATTATTTCCTTCGTAAAAAAAGACTCATCGCTGAAATTACTTTTCATTAATCACAATTTCACACATTTTTACACCTTTAGAATTTTTCACGTGTCGCTTCCTGGTGCGCAATTACTATGGGTACCCGAAAAAAACTCGAGTTTAGTAACTATACTAGGATTTTTAATTGTAGTCAGTGAAATGACATTTTCAGTGTGGCAGGTTTTCAGTCCCAAATAAATAGTGATGTGGTAAATCGAGTTTTCACAATTAAAAGTTAGTCGACATTACAGCCTGGCAAAAAAGTCGTAGTGAATGACCACGTCTCACTTCCATATGGCATTACTGGCAACACACACTGGTCAGACTTTCGTCTTGAGACATAGAAGTATTTCGGTAAACTGTATTTAGTAAATAGGTTTTCAGTTTCAAAATGTTTTGTTTCTGTATTATATTATTTACTGGTAAGAATTTCGTTTATTAACAGGTCATACAACTGGAAAAGTTTGGGAGGATAGAACAGTAGAATCTTCCAAACAAGCGTTTTCTAAAGGTTTGACTACAGGCCTAAAGGGCCCAACCGGCAAAGGACGACGCCTTATAATTTCACATATAGGCAGTGATGAAGGTTTTGTAGATTCCGGTTTACTTATTTTTGAATCGAAGAAAAATAGTGTGGAATATCATGAAGAGATGAATTTAGTGTTTTGAGAAATGGCTTAAAAGCATTTTGCCAAAATTAAAGCCAAATGCGGTGCTGGTATTAGATAACGTACCGTACCATTCAAGAAAAGTCGAGCGTATCCCCACTTCAAACTGGCGGAAGGCTGATATTGTTCAGTGGTTAGATGAAAAACAAATTAAATAACATCCTACAATGATAAAGGCTCAATTAATCGAAATAGTAAAATTACAAAAATCAAATTACGAACGCTATGCTGTGGAAGAGTTGGCCGCTTAATACGGTGTCACAATCCTGCGTCTGCCACCTTTTCACTGTGAGCTCAACCCAATAGAGTTAGTTTGGGCTCAAGCAAAGGGGTACGTTGCCAGGAACAATAAAACTTTTAAAATAAAAGAGGTAAAAATAATATTTGTAGAAGGCCTGAAAGAGGTGACGCCTGATAATTGGAGACAGTGCATGCGTTACGCCATGCCATAAAAGTCGAAGACAAAATGTGTCAACTCGACCACATTATAGACCAATATGTGGATTCCTTCCTTATATATGTAACTGATTCCGATTCATACCGATTCAGAATCGGAGTCGGAATCAATAGCAACCGTAACGAATAAAAACGTATATAATTACTTGTATTTTCCTGACTTTCAAGTGTTAATTCCCCTGAACCTCTTTGAACATTTTTTTCCCAGGTATGGTTATAATTTTTTAGTGAGAAGTTTTAATATGGAGGTAGGGTCCATATTCCTTAAATCGTATTATTTAATTCGTTGTGTACCTATTAAATATTTACAATTTAAAAAGGCTTTGATACCTAATAAAATAAAGCATGACTAAATGTCTAAGTCTAGTGTTTGCCGAACGTCACTATTGTAGCGGGTCACCCTTTTTTGTATCAGTCACTGTTGAAGTTGTCATTTTGCTGACTACAATTATTAATCGTACTATAGTCTACTTTTAGTACTTAACATTCAAAAAAATAATCAACTCATAAATGAACATTCATTCCCAAACTTCGCAAAAAATTGGCATCCCAACGTGGCAGGGGCGAGCCCACGCCGATATCCGGGTTGCCTAGGGTTTTATCGGTGTTTTTAACCTACAGGAAGTTCGCGGCAAGAAATGAAATGAACACACAAAATAAGTGTTCCGGCCAGGTTTGAATTAAAGCCACATGGAATCAAAGTCCTTAACCACGAGGCTACGTTTCTCCACCAGGTTTCCTACTAGTTTTAGAAAATCGATAATTCGATTTTAATCGATTTTAACTAACATAACATAAACGGCCTATATACGTCCCACTGCTGGGCACAGGCCTCACCTCAACTATTAGGTGGAACAAGCCATACTCCAACACGCGGGTTCAGTGCGGGTTGTTGGAGGGGTGTAAGGTTAGTGAGCAACCTTAATGTCAGATGTTATCAAGCCGCTCGAAGGCCTCTGACTAGGCTTAACGACTGACGTCTAGCGACGTCAACCGGGACCAACAGCTTAAAGTGCCTTCCGAAGCACGGAGTTGCCCGAAATATACATCACTACATTTTCGGTCGGGGTGGACACCCATCTCATTTCCGACCCGGCGTTGTGTTGCTTTACAACAGTAATCGTCACCGATCACTGTCGCAACTGCGCCACGGGCACCTCAATTTAACTATATTAAATTTAACTATATTCGATTTTAACTATATTAAAGTGTATTGATTGTACTGTAACTATATAGGTGAAATGTACCTGTAACGTTTTGATGTGCAAAAATTCCAAAGTGGCAGCTCATTAGTTCGATAATTTATTAACTTAATTAGCATGTGGGTTGAAAACGCAAATGACAGTAGGTCATACCTGCAATTACATTAATAACCAAATTTTCCAGTAGGTAGGTAGGTAGGGGCCTCAGTAGGTGAAAACGGCAAAATGGACTGTCATCTATGAGCCATAATTGAAAATTTTGAATGTTGTTCGCACTGAAATTTCTAATATGTATTACAGGACGTATGTGTGATGGGATGACTGTTTCCAAAACACGATTGGAAAAACTTTACTCGATAGAAAAAAATCCTGAAGTTACCTCTAAAATATCATATAAATGCTCATTACAACCGCATTTTACGATAATAATTCGTATAAAATCACAAAAACATAGGTATTTACCTTCTCGATTTAGCTGTTGCTGCGTCCTAAAATGCAAAACTTAGCATTTTTGCACTTAACGTTAAGCTTTTAATACTTAACGTTCTTGTTAGAGACCGTCTAAACTGTAACTACAGTTGCGACTAAGCTGATTTTGTTTCGGACTTCCTTGTTTCCTCGCATGGAGGTTCAGCCCCACTTTTATTCATGACTGTCTGATCTTTATGCACATATCTAATTACGAAGCAGCCGTGTTAAGGTTTCTTGTGAATATTCAGATAGGATTATTCTCTAATTGTGTTTCTACGAATACGCTTTTAACCCTACAGCGCGGGTTTTTTGTGCCAAGTGGTGTGAATGTGTTTTCTGAAGGTATTTTTCTAGGTCTGACTAAAGTTAAAATGTGGAAATGTTATGGAATAGAATTAAAAGGCAAATAGTCCCCGAACTATCATAACTCTGTTTTTATGGTTCGCAAATTAAAGATTTATTCTATATTCTATTCATGTGATATTATAACTGAGCTATACCTAATGTATTTATTTTAAACGTCAGCATTACATAAACTGAATCACATTTCTTCAACTAGAGAGCCCTATAGCTCAAGTTTAGAGTTATAGATACTAAAATAATAAAATAAAGGGTTTCCCAAATCTCAACGTTCACAATAATCTCTTTCTAAATGTTGAAAGTCAAAGTACCACGCTCACAAATTTCATATTTTCATTCCGTTACGTCTCTACCAAATAAATCACAAAATCCCAGACTGTCAATTTATTTGAAAACCTCTGTTACAAATATAAATTTCTAGTTATTTATAGCCAAAACCAGACACCGTCAAAACATGTATTCCTAACTTCGAAGTTAGAACCAACAAACACACTTTAAACTGTCCATAATAGTCGTCGCAGAATTTCCTTCAGCAAATTTGACGTTCAGGCGAAGAAGATGTCGACAACTTCGAAATTTGAAGGAGACTCAACTTTTGCGGTAACTAGGATAAAATAATATTAACAGGGGAAAGTTCTTTAGGAGCTAAGGTAGCTTCTCAGAAAGTTTTATTATCTGTGCGTGTTATTATCTACAGATATGCCTAGAAGGTTGTGGCAGACAGGAAGCTAACTCAAGGATATCCTATTTTGTACCACACTACTCATCATCATCATCATCAGCAGCCATATGGCTACTGAACATAGGCGTCCCCCATAGATTTCCTGAGCGGCCGGTTGTAGGTGGCCTGCATTCATCGAAACCTTGCGATCTTAATGAGGTCATTCGTCCACCTTGCGGGTTAGCGTCCTACGCTGCGCTTGGCCTCGAATGGTCTTCACTCGAGGACTTTCCGGCCCCAACGACCGTCAGTCAAGCTATGTGCCTTGCCCTTCAACCAGCTAACACGCTGGGCTACGTCGGCGACCTTAGTACTACACTCCTGGTAAATTCTATCCAGTACCACATTCCTGTATGTATGGCAGGTAAGCTTTCTGTTCTACTAACTGGAAAATCGGTTTTAAGAAAAATAATCTAGTTGTTGTTGACAAAATGTGTCTTTCTTCCCAGAATTATGGCCTAATCCGACTCCGACTGTTGTATTCATGGCCGCTATGCCCAAGGTTCACAATGAGACCGCGTTAGCACACGTTGCCGTTACTATACATTGCTTGCTAAGTAATACTAGCTGTCCCGACAGTCCTGTTTTTGTTCTGTTGTCAATCATTGACAGGTAGAAATGTTTGCTAAGGAAAATTGTTGTTTTTCACTATATTCCTAGAATTCCCTCATGTTTACTCACCTTTTAAACCTTCCCTGGACCTTCACAAATATTTCAAAACCAAACAATAGCCAAATCGGTCCAGCCGTTCCTGAGAGCGAGCCATTCTTACATACAGAGAATATTGAACTGCGGCTATAAGCGCGAATCAAGATTTCCCCTTAAATTCTATTCGTTAACTACAACTAAAAGTAAATAAGAAACTAAATTTGGGCCAAAGTTCAAAGCAAAACAAAATGAAACATGGAAAGTCAAACCTTAGCAAGACTAAGGTACCAGATTGTAATTTCACACCTACTTATTATGTAGTTCGTTCGCGTTAAGAATGCAGATTTTTTAAAATTTAATTCCTTTACACGGAGAGAAACTCAGATACGAAACCGTTGCGTCTGAAAGAATGCGTTCATGTGGGCACTGTGAACTTGGCTTTCTATTTAGGAACGTTTTGATTGGTTAGAGGGCGTGCTAGGTCGAAGGACAAGAATGAAATCGCTGCATTCTTAATGCGAACGAACTATGGTATTTTATTGCTCACTAAACAGATTCTACAAAAGCTTGGTGTTCCTACTATGCACAACTGCTTAGACAGCAAACTGATGCAGGGCCACTTCTCAAAAGTTCCAGCTAGCCATACCTTATCCGTGACAGCAAGAACTCAAGTGTCGTTTCATAGTAGAAATAGGTACTCCGGAAGTCAAATAACTCAGCTTGACACCACTTTGCTACTTTCACACGAAGTGGAACAACTTAAACTGGTCGGGCTAAGTTTGCTCATTTTCATATTTGAGTTCTACTCTGCTATTTATTTTACTAAGTTCAAGCAATTTTTCGAGGTGTTTTCGGTTATTTTTGTAGACAATAATACCTAATAATAATAATCAATCTTTATTGCACAAAAAACTAATTGAAAGTGACAGTAAAAAGGACATTATATCCTACAATTTAGGCGGTCTTATCGCTACAAAGCGATCTCTTCCAGACAACTCTCGGTAGAGGTTTTTCTAGAGGAAACAGAGTTGGTATGTGCAAAAGAGATGAGAAAAACAAATAATACTAGCAATAAAATTATTAATTAAAAAGCTTAGGATAAAAAATTAAAATAAAAATACTTATGTATACTTAAAATTGATTATATTCTCCTAGACTACTAGATCCTAGACCCATCAACAAAATGCAGCGCATAACGCAATACATTCGAAAGCCGGATTACTCCTGGATTAATACAGGTCTACTCAATGATTTTATAATAAAAATTGGTAGATAGGATACTTGTGCTAAAAAAGTGGCATGGGAAATTCGAATGATTCGTACACCTGAGCAAAGCATTGACTGTGTTGACAGTCTGAGACGACACTTCGCAACATGTATCTGTCTCGTTTACGCTCTAGTAAATAATCTTACTGTCTTGTTCACACGTAATACCACGGTCAAATTAACTACGTCGTACCCCGTGAACAATTTTTGACTTCGCGTCAGAACTGACATAACCTATCTACGTCTTATTTATGTAATATCATTGGGTCTATCACAATCACATGTGTCTGTGATTTACCTTGCTATAACTATTACGGAAGTGGCCACTAGACACTCATCTGTACAATAATGAACGATGGAGAAGCTGAATGCCGTACAAGTTTATCATCAATGCTGGCCTAGCCGCATTCCTTGAAGTTCAGTAAGTTCCTAAATTGTTCAAATGGCGTTAATAATTTGCTCATAGTATTTAATGGTATCTATGTCTATTTTTACTATAGTAACTGATTATAGCAATGATAATCTGTCAATAACCAACTTGCACCACGATTCCCTGCATATTTCAGAGATACTCGTAGTAATAGAAAAAAGTATATTTGGAACACATACACATATACGAATTTACAAAAAGAGTAATCTTAACAAAATTAAAATGAAAGAAAATATAACTAAAACTTATCTAACATTCAAAAACACTTATAATTGTGATAGTATGTGACGAAATGGTCTCCGCTGGATTCCGCTGGAAAAAAAAGTATACGGGCGCGAGGGTAGAGCTCGTCACGTCCACTGCTATGCTGCGGATGCCATATTTAAAAGATAACGCCACCACGTTTTAAAATTGAACGCTTTTGCTAGAGAACAAGCAACCTCATGTATTTTAGAGTCAAAACTGAAATGATTGTTTTTTCAATTAGGATGATTGTTTCCAGAACAAGGGCCTTATTACAGTCTCTTTACAGCTTTTTTTTAGCTCAGTTTACGTCTTTTCATTCAATTAAATTTGTCTTAAACATGCAAAATAAGTTACTACAGCAATAAAGAAAAATTAAGGTTTTTTTGACACTATTTACCTACACAAAACATGACTTGTGACTTAGATTAAAGCAAAAGAGGAAGATGCGGCAACAGCTAGCCGCGCGCGGTCCTACTAAACTGAGTACAGTGTACTTGACTTGGTTTGCTTCAGTCTGCGTTGAGACACTGTGACGTAATGCTGTCTAACTCGTTGACATTGAAATATAGTTTTCCATCTAATTAACGCAAAAAATGCCTGGCTGTGCCTTTATTCAGTACACAAATCATTCAAGGCGTAAAAACAAATCACAGGAAATCATGTTTGATGCGTAAGAACAACAACATTATATTTTTGAAGAAAATATTCTCGTATTTTTCCATAAAATCCGACATTTTTGAGTGACAGAGACAGACTAAACGGGATGTGTGCGTTAGACACGATACGATAGATTAGTGCAAAAACTGGTTTTTTTACATAGACTTTTCTCGCTCGCACTATTGAGGAGCCCATCGCTCTATCTTTATCTTTTGATGTCTTATCACTTCGTTAATATTTTGCGTAGTGTGTGTTCGTATGGATGTAGTGCGCGTGAAAGCCCATATTTTAGTTGACAATAGGCATGATGACTGTATTTTTTTTTTGTTTATTATCGAAAGACCTTACATTTATGTAAACAATCCTCAAAGAATCACTTCATCTGGATCAATACCACCAGAGATATCACAATTTGAAATGCACATTTTTGGACTTGCCCAAAAACGCTCCATACAAAAGTGACAGCGACAGTGACGTCACTGTCGCTGTTTTTGTAAGGAGCGCGTAATAA
Source organism: Udea ferrugalis (assembly GCA_950022985.1). Taxonomy (NCBI): domain Eukaryota; kingdom Metazoa; phylum Arthropoda; class Insecta; order Lepidoptera; family Crambidae; genus Udea; species Udea ferrugalis. The sequence continues at coordinate 15,836,000 of OX465525.1, forward strand.
CTTTGTTCGACAGCTATATTCAATATTGCGTTTATGATAATGGTCTCCTAACATAATTCCTCCATAATAGTTTGGGTTACAAAAAAGTGATATTGTTTTACAAAAATTTAACACATATGAAATGGACTTGCCCACCCAAGTTTGCAGGCCTATTGTAGCCTCATTTTGAAACGAATTTCGATTGTGGTTTTACAATAACATTTGTAATCAATTATTATTTTTGGGGAACATAAAAAAACATGCAAAATCACTCATAGTCATCTACCCTATTATAAGAGCGTACCGTATCTTCCTCTTTTTCTTTAATCTAAGACTTGTGACGGTAAATATGCAGCTCAAAAGCTGAGCTTGTGACTAAAACTGTCATGTTATAAGAGATTGTAATAGGGCCTCAGATGCTGAAAATAAAAAGTCTACTAACGAAAAACTAAGAAAGATTAGGAAGATAATGATCAATGATTGCGGTTAGTTCGTGTGGGAGGGTCCAGCCCATATTGCGAGGAGGGGTTTAGATAAACAAGGTGAATACCCACCTTTTTTTTTGCTAAAAACTAGATTCATTTGTTTATGTTATCAACGGCAGATTTAGCGTAGTAGTAGTTAAGAAATTGGCTCATACATTAGAGGTCGCGGGTTTAATCCCCGCTCATATTCGTGTGCACGGAAATATCTATAAGTAGGCTAGTGTTTCCTATTTATAATAAAACAAATATGTTACAAAAAATTGAAAGCTTACGGATGTTTATCCGGAGTCTAGTTCCCATAATGGGTGGATTATTGTCCGATGTTATTTTTTGACATATTTATATTTATATCTGCACATCGCAATCAGCTACATTCAAAACTCTAACACGTTCTGCTTCTGTCGCTGTTTATACGAGTACGGTACGTATGACTGGAAATATAAGCCGACGCTAGTCTGGCCGAAGTTTGCAGTCCCTGCGGAGCAAACAAGTTTTATCTGGTCAGGAATCGCTAACTTAGTTCCTGCTATAATACAGTTCGCCACTCAGCTACTTCATCCGGGAGATATAGCGCGGAAAACGGACTGTTGTGCGTTGCTCTTGTATGTACCGTCGTGTTTACGTTAGGGTCTACCCACATTTATCGACGCGGAATCGGCTTACGCCGGTCAAAAAAGTCTTTATGCCGACGGAATAAGGGTGTTACTAATACCTGTCGCATCGGCTCAGCTCGGGCGACGCGATGCGACACCGGCCGACGCCGAAACGAGCCGTTTGTCGCCGTCGCAACAGATAATCGACAAAAAGTCGAGTAGTGTGGTCATTACGCATTCGGCTTAAGCCGATTACGCGTCGATAAATGTGGGTAGACCCTTATGGTCAATGATATCAGTTATGTAGAAGAAGCAGATATATGGCATGATTCTGGGGATGATTTTTCCGACCCAATTTGTTATCCCGATAATCATTGTGATTGTTCCGAAATCCCTTATATGGGCACTGTCTCTACTCACTCACAAATGTGGCACTAATATAATATTATAATGACGCCCTATTAAAAAACTTATCTATTTTCAAAATAAAATCGATGGCGTTCCGATAGAAACACCACATAATTACTAATTATTATTTATTTATGTTTTCGTATCATGGCACACCGACCAGATTGTGAGACAAATCGTGTTCTGGGTTTAAAAAAAACCTTAATCACTACACTAACAACCTACAACAGTCAAAAACATTGCGATTGAAAACAAAAATAACAGAACTAATTAAAAATAGATGAACATTTTCACAACACAAATCAAAAGTCAAAGGAAGTCGATAAATTGTTATATGAGTTGAAACTACTCGTTTCTATCAGATGAAGCACATAAACTTTGATTGGATGTTGCAGTTTCCTCCACATCCTGTGTATATCGGACTCGACGTGGTAGGCAACTGTCAGAATTGCCCTATGGTATGGGGCATCAGAATACTGCCATGGTTTCCCCCCGCCTGTCGTAAGAGGCGACTAAAGGGGGGCCCCGGGGTCGCTAGGAGTGCACACGGTGGGGACCGTGCGCCTCCATTGCACATGTGACTCCGTGGAGGGCGGCGGTGCGGGGGGGCCTCGCACTGCCGTTAACACCGGCGGGTGTACGAGGGGAGGTATAGCTCCCCTCGTGTTGAGCTGGGAAACCGGCATAGCGCGCCGGGAGTCCGCCGGTAGAGTCACTCACGGTGGTACTCGGGGACCTCCGGTAACGCGCAGAAGATGGCCTCCGCGGAGTTTAGTGGGTATTCCTTCCTATTGGGGTGGGTGAGTCCCACACTCCCCCGCTCTTCTACCCTGGGAGCGGGACAGTGCGTAAATGCATTCTCCGCGTCAAAAAAAAAAAAAAAAAAAAAAAAAAAGGCAACTGTCAGAAATAGGGATTTCAAATATGATTGTCTATTTCAAACGAGTCTGAACGGAACTGTACTATATGTATGTCGTCAGTTGGTGAACAACAAGTTGTGTATACATGTTACTGTAAAAGCCCGAACTACGGTAAATCCTAAGATTTTCTGGTAAAACCTAAGATTTACCAGCTCTTATTGGAAAAATGCCGAACAATTACGTGATTCGAACTTTTACCACCATTCACTTGGTAAATCTTAGGATTTACATCAAAGGCATGGTAAATGGTCAAAAAACATGGTACTTAGTAACGTGGTCGGCGCGTAAGCCATCAGGATTACTTTGTTATTCTAAATGTTATTTGCGATTGTCATTCGTGGCGTCGTCCGCCGCTCAGATATGGCACTCGGATGATACGGATCATCTCCGTATCATCCGACGTCACAAATGACAAGGCGAGTTAAGTAGCAAGTTTCGCAAATAGCATTTAGAATAACAAATTAATCCTGATGATTTACGCGCCGACCACGTTACTAAGTATCATGTTTTTGTAACATTTACCATGCCTTTGATGTAAATCCTAAGATTTACCAAGTGAATGTGGTTAAAGTTCGAATCACGTAATTGTTCGGCATTATACCAATAAGAGTTGGTAAATCTTAGGTTTTACCAGAAAATCTTAGGATTTATTTACCGTAGTTCGGGCTTTTACAGTAACATACATACAGTTTATTTTGACCAGAACAACAGCTGTTTTAAACTATTAAATGGCAAAATGTAGGTGTAAGCTGCAAAATGGACGGATGCCCAGAGAACTAAACAATCAGATCCCCAAAACCTGATTGGTTTTTTTTCTGATCCTGCTACAGATCCCTTGAACTTCATTTTTTTCCGAATTGCCACATTTGCAATGTTTTTCATTTGTAAACGGGAATAAAATAATAAAACGAAAAAATTCAATTGAAAAAAAGGCAATAATTATTTTCTAGCTTTGCGATCGGCAAACTTTAAGATAGGTTCAGCGCCCTCCAAGCCCTTTCGTCCCTGAGTCAATATTACCATTTATGCCCTACTGTAGCACACACTTACCTCGCAGCGCCTGAGGTGAGCACACAGATAAACTACGCCCAGTTATCAATCCCGGTGCTAACTTGTTTATAGGCACCGTTCGGTCGCAGTCGTATTTCCATTTCGCACCAGGACACACTAATGCAGCCTCTGGGCCTTCAATTAAATCATGCCATTCAATGCAGTACTGCGGAATTTATCGATAGTATTTCTGTTGAAATATCCATGAGTTTCAAACAATTTTATTTGTTGATCAATTCTCTTCATTACAGAATTTGGGCGGGTGACAATATCCAACTGAGTGGCTAACAACATACCACAAAGAAGGTTTTTTTTATTTTTAGCATTAGGGATAATGCATTATAATGTTACTAAAGATAGGAAAACCAGAAAAAGACATTCGGTCTACTTGCCATCAGGCCAAGTAGACCGGATGTCTTTTTCTGAATGTGATTAAAAACCTCATCTGAATCGAAAGTCAAACATTTGCAATAATGTTTCTTTCGAGTGTTTAAGGTGTATGCCAAAATATCGGTGTAACAAACCTGGCTGCCAGGTATAATATACCAGAAAAAATCGGCCGGTCTGTTAATGGTCTCGGGAGCACAACGGTTAGTGCAGTCGCCCGGTTTGCGAAAGACGCGGGTTCGATCCCGCCTGATGCCAAGTAGACCGAATGTATTTTTCTGGTTTTCCTATCTTTAATACCACAGATAACTTTTACTTAATTATCAAGACACTAGAAACGTTAACCATAACCATTATCATTTTTAACTTACCTAATGTCATTGTTTTCATAGTTAAATAATATTAATTGAAGATTGCTTGCAGCTTGGATGCTGCACACAAGCATCTTGATTTATAGGATGTTTTTCAAAGTGACTAAATATTTCGTGGTCTCTCATTTGTGTTCAGATGGAAATCCGGAATATTTTGTTGCGTTTTCATGTCGAAATGAAACAAAAACTGAGCCAGATTTCAGCTCTTATTAAAGGTATTTAAGTTGAAACAAAATGAGAACGAGAATTGACATTCAGGAAGGAAAAAATAGGCCTCAAGAGGCCTCAAAACAGAATCTGTTTTTTAAAGCCATCACAACATTATAGAAACTAATCATGAACAATTTATAATTTTAAAATACATCTATTTATTCTAAATTCTGTCCAGAATTACAACCCCTAAGCTTAACTTAACATGTCGAATATTAAACAACCAGACGTTGAAAGGCAAAGTAAATTTAGAAGTTCTGGTGCCGTTTGAGAATACTTCCCCGTTTCCATCCAACATGTATATTCATGAACATGTAACTGATATGTGGGAACGTCAAGTGTGCGCAAGAAATTGTTAACTACACTATTTAGATAGCTCAGTTCGTAGATGGCGATGTTTATAGTAAACGGTTGAGATTGTGAACCGAATAAGCGTGAGCTGTCGGTGAAATTTATGAAAGTAAGACTTTAAAATCGCAAACAACGTGATTGCTACCATGTAATAAAAAAAAAATACCTTATTTTTTCAACTTATTTTTTGGCACTGTTACCTACAGCAAGCGCTTGCTGTTTCGGCACGGCAAGTGCCGCTGTCGCGAAGGTACGCCAGCCGGATATTCGAAAGAGGGGAGATCGACGTCTGCATCCTGAATACAATGACTGCAACTTGTTTTTAATAAATAAATCAACGATTTTTTAGCGATTCAGATCGACCCTAACTAATTTCTCTGAAGAGGAACTTAAAATCAGTCAGTGACTAGTTCTACAGTTACGAAGCAAGCAGCAAACCATGGCATAAATAATACACTATCGTGAAAAAGAGTTGTTTCCGCCATCCCTGTCATAAGCTTAATTACAATCACGACACGCGATATGTAGGTGGAGGCTCTGATTGCGGCATCGCTAATTCCACAAACATTTTTCATTTAAACGAGCTTTTGTTATTTCTATTTAGTCATTTATATGCCTGCATAATTTAACAATTAAAAACTCTATGTGGGTTAGCTTTAGAGGCGAAATCATTTCGGTTTTTATAAAGTTAGACAGAAGGCAAGTGTGTCTGGGTTATGGATTGAGTATTGATCAATATTATTGATAGAGTAACAGGGCATCAAAAATCCTTTGCTGAAAATGCTCACTTACTTCTTGAAGGAAAGGAACCCCTGATACAATTTCAGGTTTTAAGGTGAACCTTCTGTGGGTCAGCTATACGTTAATATGTACGACACGTCAGCCAGGTGGATTAGTTATCACTGATTTATTTAATCTTTCATGCACAAAAAAAATGCTTTTAGCATGACTTCATGCTAGAAGCATTCTTTACCGGTCAACTATCGTGGGACTTACTTCCAGACAATAGACATTCTACAGACATTTATGAATTCGGGAATATAAAATTAATTTTGCTGCAAAATCATTTACTTATTCCTCATCCTCAACGAGTAATTATCGGAATAATTTTTGGAATAGGACACTTTTCCCTCATAAAAATCACATTTGGAAGTTGTCAAAACGGCAAATTGCGTTAGTCCCGCCCCGTCGGTTCTAATTATGCGGCTCGACCCGTCCATCTTGATTGCGCCGTTATGGGGATCACGCACGGCTGTTGTCTTTCGGGGTTAATCAGTTGCCTAATGCTTGTGATTTTTGGGTTATAACATTGATTTAGTTAAGTCAGATTAAAGTTAAGAACTGACGAATCTTGTTTTGTTGGAGGTGAGGGTTTTGAGTCTGGTTTCTAACCCTTGCATTAGGAGGACGTAATAATATTAGTTGGTATATTATGTGTACGGTTTTTAGCGGCCTTGTCAGTGGTCCTGGCAGTAAGATTCATACCGACTGATGTCTGTATACATCTTACTGCTAGTGATTAACTACGCTGCTCGACTCGTCTTCCTTGATTCAACTTGAAGCTTGATTGCCAACCACTACTTTAACACTACTTACGCGACTTCATTAAAATTTGAGATCTGCATAACTGCGTGCTCTTAATAAACTATTATTTTATTATTATTATTATTAGCCTAAAGTAGTGTCCCTAGACAAAAGACTCCCCACTACCTTTCCACTTAGTACGGTCCAGAGCTATGGTTGACCAGTTTCCTAGGTAGGTGTCTAGCTCATCCCGCCATCACCTTCTAGGTCTGCCGCTAGGCCTCTTTATGTTTTGGGGCACACAAGCGGTGGATATTCTTATTAAACTGTGATCTTTAATTGTTGTAACTGTTATGATGACGTTATTAATAAATTAAAAAAAAAACCACCGCTACGATTCACAGTAACAGAACGAAAGTAACTAATGTTGAACGATGAAAAACGTCATGTTTGACCGTAGCCACATACTGTTGAAATTGGCTAACGCTTTTGAGCGTGAACATTAACAAGCCCGTATCTCGGTTCTATCACCGAATCGCATTTTAGCTTATGTGACTGACAGGTTCCACGACTGCGGGTTAGCGATAAAACGCGAAAACATCGCACAGCTGGAAATTCACTAGTTATTAAGCTTTTGTGTAGTCAGTGAGGTGCTTTGGCGCAGTTATGGAGGTGCCCATGGCGCAGTTGTGACAGTGGTCGGCGACGATCGCTGTTGTAAAGCAACACACGCCGCGTCGTAAATGGGATAGATGACCACCCCGACCGAAATTTAGTGATGTATTTTTCAGGCTTTTCCGTGCTTCGGAAGGCACGTTAAGTAGTTGGTTCCGGTTGATATCGCTAGATCTTGTTAAAGCTAACATAGGGACAGAGAAAGTGACTTTCTTTTATACTATGTAGTGATGTGTAACAAAACTAAATATTTGAGTATGTTTATCCGTTGTCTAGTATACCATGATAATTGTACTAGTACATAACACTAGGTACAAGGTTCCATTTGCTTAATTTGAGAAGGAAGGAGGAATGACCATAAATGAGTTGCCTGTCATGGTGTTGACCGTACCAGAAACCTCCATACCCATCTCGTGTATTATGTTACATCCACAGTCATTGGTGCTAGTGCGTGAATCGAAACCACAGCCCTTTGTCAACCGTCGCTCAATCGTAACCCCTGCTCTTAATGGAACGTCGGTGGTATCTCATTATGTTACCTGAGCCTCCACGTCGTTGGCCAGTGGTTAGACACTCCCGAGTTCAAGACAATTTCATTCCATTTGAAATTACATTTTCAACTCTCACAGACGTAAAAAAAGGCGGACGTTACCTCGTTTAACCATGAGTGAAGCATATTATCAGCTGCCAGTTTAGGTGTGTGCGTGACTAGCACGTATCATTGGCGCTGTCACATGGAGTATAAATGGCGTAGTTTGTAGCACCTAGTGTGTTTTTGGGAGTGTAGCGGGTCGTGTACAACAAACGAAATTGTAGCACCTTGCATGCTTCACATTTTCTTAGTGTGATGTTCCGTCCGTCTTTCATTTACGTCCGTGCCCACTCTCTGGTGCAAGGAAAATACAATACAACGGCGGTAGACTCGCTTCTTCCCACGGTTTAAATGCACTCGTTGACGAGTGGGCTTCTGAAAGTTCCGTTCACCATGACGCCAGTCGTGTATATGTGGATGTACCTGAACTTCGTCAAGTCCCGCGAATCCCATGCGAATTTATTTCACTGTTTCTTGTAACCAGAAGAGAAGGGCGACCTTAGTAAATCATACAGATAGTTAGTAATTTGGTCACGCGCCGACATCATTGAAACATATGGACCAATCGGTTCTGCGGTCGCCTGTGACGTCACTGTCTTACACGACCTTGAATTGCCAATTCTATGCGTACCTTTGTTATTTGAAAGTTTTTTTATGGTGTATGTTTTTCGATCGATAAAGGGTCAAAGATGGCTTTGGCAACATCACCGGGCAGTGAGTTGAGCGATAAAGCCGTTAATTTAGTGTGTAAAAGAAAATGTAATATAAATATAAACGGCCTTTAAACGTCCCGCTGCTGACTGGGCACAGGCCTCACCTCAACTATGAGGTAGAACGAGCCATACTCCAACGCGCGGGCTCAGTGTGGATTGTTGGAAGGGACCAACAGCTTAACTGGTTCAATGCCACAGCACGCACCGGTGCGTTTTAACAATTAATTTTCTATTGTAATTTTTGATTGGCAGCGAATGGGTTAAGGCGCCTTCCGAAGCACGGAGATGCGCGAAATACAAATCACTAAATTTCGGTCGGGGTGGTCACCCATCCCATTTCCGACCCGGCGTGTGTTGCTATACAACAGCGATCGCCGGCGATCACTGTCACAACTGCACCACTGGCGCACCTCGGACAAAGAATATTTACTTGCTTACTTATACATTTTTCTTCTTTTCTCCTTCACTATCATGATTTGGTTAAAAATCGAAAATTTGTCAACGTGAACATTTAAATGCTTGTAAATTAATTAAATATTTTAAATATTTTTTCTTTCAATTCTTATTTTTTGCAATTCGTTTTACTTTAGGTAATCACATTCGTAAGAAATACTATTACAATGATGTAGGCCGTATTATTCCTAAGATATTCCCACTTACTGCTTCTGAAGTCAGTCTTCACTGAAATAAATGTAAGAATAACTTATTTGAAATGATTTATATGTGAATCCAATATACTTTATCAAAATGTTAGTTCAATGTCGAAAGTCTGTTGTGGATTTACGGTGGAACTACCAATGATGGGTTTGAATCAAATTATTTGCGGGAAGCCGCGGGAAACGTCAAATATAGAGCTGGCAACAGTTGCGTGGGAAGAGGTCGTTGGGTGTGGTGAGATGAGCGGGTAGTTCTTATGCTGTTTTAAATGAACAGGGAAAAACATATTTTTTGAAACATGCTTCCACAGCATTATCTGATGGTAGACCAAAGACGGTAACTACCACTACATAGTATGAGAAAACTACTGAACGTACTGATTAAAATATCAGGATGTAACCCAGTAGAATATTTAGATTTGATCAAAAACAACACTTTTTACAGTACGAGACTTTATGCGTTTTGTGGCATGACTAAATTTGATAGTAGTTGAATGTCTCTAGATGAACTACTGTTCTGAAATAGCGTTGTCCTAAGAATATTCCATTCAATGATTTTGCCCTGGCTTGCTGACCCTAAAAACCTCGTTGTTTGCAGAAATTTCACACCGCAAGAAGTCTGGAAGAGATCACTCTGTACCGGTGAGGATGTAAATTATCAAAAAAACCAGTATGTGTTTACCTATCTATTGTTTGTTGACATAATGGTTATTAGTTTTTCATTTACTACCTCATAGTTCAAATAGCGTAAGCCCTAACACTATGTGCCGACCCTTTCGTGCTACGAAGGAGGAAGCAGGAGCGATTCGCGAATTTTCTATATTGTTGTGAGAAATATCGACAAGCTTGTAAAATAAGTTCTTACTATCGCGGTATTGAGTTTCTCGCGCTTATTGGAGCACACCGCCATTGATGAGGGAAGTCAGGAAAAACTTCTCAGGAACATGTTTTATTGAAAGATGGTGGATTAGTAGTATGTTTGTTTCTATTAAACACAAGAAAGCAAGGATAATAAGTTCAAGATACCAAATAATGTTCGCACATTGTCTTGTGGGCGATATAACGGGATATCGCAGAAATACAGGGGGTGGTTTTCTACTTCAAAATCAACCAGATATAAAAAAAGTTTAATCAAAAACTAAGAATGCAGTTTTAGTTATTTTCAAAAGAAAATTTAGGCCTAGAAAATTCTCTTTAGGAAGTTTTGCATAGCTTAATCTGGCAGCCTGCGGGCTGAGGAGCAGGTGGCTATGAGCGAGGCACAGCCGAGGCTGTGGTGCACGCTAGGGCCTGCCGAAGCCACACTCTTGTATTTTCGTCAAGATTTTAATAATTACACTGTAGGGATATCAGAGGAAAGACATGTTAGTTGAGATGTTTGTAATAGACAATGTTCATTAGAGCGAATGACATTAGGTAAAATGTTATTATAACAATAAAACTTTAGACCAAATTTTTCGACAACAGTGTGTGTATGAGATAAATGATTACCTTCTGGACAATAGTTATATTTTTGTTATAATATCAATATAGAATATAACACACTCCGGTTATCTATTTTAGACAACAACACGCAGCTAAAAACCTATCTAATTTTTTTTTAATCTTAAAAAAAAAACTTCACCAAAAATAAATACGAAGATAAAAAACAGAAACATTCAAGAAATGCTCCTCTGTCATTTCCTGAGCGTGGGTACCTCCGTATAAAATACCCCAAACCTCTACGTTAATCAAAGGATTTAGGCCCGTGTTATAGCTGAGTTCACTGTTGGCTAGGTGAATTTAAGAGGAGCTATATCTTGGCAAACACATACACGTAGGCTGTAAAGTGAAGAGATCGTTGATATTTTATAGAGACCCAAAATTAGGGTATCAAATTGAATTTGACCACATACAAATTCACCTAATTTTTTTGAAAATATGTTAAGGTTAAGAAAGGTGGTTGGTTAAGAAGATGGTTATGGTTAAGAGGTGCCCGTGGCGCAGTTGTGACAGTGATCGGCGACGGTCGCGGTTGTAAAGCAACAATTTAGTGATGTCTATAGGGCATCTCCGTGCTTCGGAAGGCACGTTAAGCAGTTGGTCCCTGTTGACGTCGCTAGATGACAGTCTTAAAGCCTGGACAGAGCCTAGTCTTAAGGCCTTGGGGCGGCTTGATAACATTTGACATTAAGGTTGCTCACTAACCTTACACCCCTCCAACAATCCGTACTCAGCCCGCGTGTTGGAGTATGGCTCGTTCCACCTCATAGTTGAGGTGAGGCCTGTGCCTAGCAGTGGGACGTATATAGGCCGTTTATGTTATGTTTATGGTTAAGAAATAAAGCGGCTTTTTTTTGGCTTTTGACCTCAGTGCACCAGTAAGCGATGACGAGGACGGTGTTCCACATCATCTAGACCCAAACGAAGAAAAAAATGTCGGTACTGTGGCCCTACTACACATCAGACAAATTGAGTAACGCGCAGCTGCGCACCGATGGGGTCTTACTGGTACTCTCGCTCCTCTTGCGTTTTCCTGTACTACTCTAGGCTGTTTTTGGCTAAACGTGGAGACCGTCAGATGTAAGCGATTTCCACACCAGGGTCATCATCATCACGCTCTATGGATGTAGTGAGACCTTTTAACTAATATCTTATCGGTAAAACCTGGTCAGGGAGATAGATAGATAGACAGATAGATATACTTTATTGTACAAAACATTACATTTCAAGCAAATAACACAACAACAATGAGAACAATGTACAATTCAGGAAAAAAAATTGTGAAGTTCATTGTTCAATTTAATTAAGGTTTAATCTTCGCAGTAACTGATTTTTGGGTGCCTTTTGAATTTGGAACAATTGGTTTTGTGTTCATTTATGAACTATTTGTATTTAATTTTATAAATTTTAAAGCACCTAACTAGGGTGACACTTTAGAACGCATACCATTTATTGCCATACTTTCATTTGCCATACATCAATTGGCATAATCATCGAAAAGCATAATTTTTATTGGCATAAATTCTAAATCGCATAATCATTTTAATGCATAATAGTAATAAGGCATAACATCAAAAGGCATAATCATCACTATGCATACTTTCGTTGACCATAACTTCAATAAGCATACTTTAAAACGCATAATGTCAGTACGCATAACTATCAAAAGACATAATGTCACTATGCATAACTATTAATATTCATAATTTTGTTTGACATAATATTAAAAAGCCTAATTCACATAAGAGCATTTTTTCTACTTCAGGGCAAATCCGACTCAGCCAACCCCGACACCACGTGGTACTAGTTTTGCCCTACCCCAAGAGTGTAATTTAAACCCGCGTAGGCATGGAGGGGCGAGGCGGCCCGCGGGCTGAGGAGCAGGTGGCTATGAGCGAGGCGAGGCTGGCCGGCGAAGCCGGCCAAAAAGCCGAAGCGGGGGTGCTGAGCGAAAGCCATCTGTGACGATTAGAACGCGTGGGACCGCCGGAGCCCCGCAATGCCGGAGCCGTGACAGAATTCTTTTGCTGTCTACATTTCACTATGAGCAAAATAATTAATATATATCACTATGAGAAAATTAAATATTAAAATTTTGTTAATAAACTAAATGAAGGCGGTTTTCGGACAAGTGCTCTTTGGATTTTTTACATTTACATTACATGCTGCTTGCGTTTAACATGTAATATTTGTAAGCTGCATAATAAATGTATGCTTTTTGAAATTATGGTAAATGAGTGTTATGCCTTTTGAAAATATGGATTGTGACACTTATGCTTATCAAAAGTATGCCTTTTGAGGATTATGTCTTTCGAATATCATGGCAAATAAAAATTATGCCTTTTGATACTTATGGTTAGTGAAATTAGGCCTTTTGATGAGTATGCCTTACGAATTTCGGCCATGTTATGGTATGCGTTATGAAGTTATGCTTTTAGGAATTATGGCAAGTGATGATTATGGCTATCAACATTATGCATTGTGATTTTATGACCAAAAATGTTATGCGTTTCATTAGGTAACCCCTAACTAGACGAAGTGAGTGATTTTCGTATTTATTTGCAAGGGTGAAAAACAAAAAGGTGGGCCTTTGCCCAGCTGTGGGACGCTGTAAGCATTGCATTTTTGTATTGATTTGCTATCCCAATGTTTTCAAGACGGATATTTTTTTAATCAGTCCGGTGCGTCTAATCCGCCTTTTTATTTTATTCAACCATACTAATTGTATGTAGAAATGTAATTTATCAACTTTGTACTATCTCTACAATAATTACGGTACGTATACGTGACATGCGAGTCATTTGACAGTCCTTGGGCTTAATGGTATTTTGTGGGCGCACCCTGTTGCGTGTCCAGGGACTGATGTACTTACACCCTTTGAAGATATTAGGCATAAGCGCCGAGCGTTTCGGTACAGTTTTTCAGTCAGTAGAAAGTGGTCTTGAAATTCAAAATGTGTCACAAGAAAGACTGCAGAAACGTACGAGTACGAGTTACAACGCCATCAGAGATGCAGCCTGTGAACATTATCTGATACCAGTCCTCAGTTTAATAAAAAGTATTCAATAACGTTTAATGATTTTTAGAAGAAACAGCTGAATTCTTTAACCTCGCTACATCAATATTTTAAATGAGATTTATAACAGAGCAAGAAACACATTTCAATATACGGTGGTCAAAATGATATAGAACAAAAAAGTAATTTCAGAGACACAACTTTTGGCTGTGGTATTCGTCCATCATCAGATTCTAAATCTGATTGAAATCATAATATGAATGTCTGTCTACAATGCAAACTCTACTTGGTTTGTTGTAAGAATTGCCAGATATAATAATACAATTATAACTCAAATCATTCAATTACTTTAACCAATAAACTGAAACAACTACAGGACCTGGTCAGACCTGGTCTGGACCAGGACAGGTTTGAGTTAATAACTTGTGCCTTTTCTAAAAACTTGTTAGCGAAAATATTACAAATACATAAAGTCCGTACTGGGAATAGAATAAATGTAATGGCACGTACCAATGAGCAATAAAATTCGGTACTAAACTGAAACGAGCCAAAAACCAACTTGGCCGTCATTACTGTCTATATTTCTGGCGCTGGTGGTCAGATACTTCGGTAAGGTGAGTACTTTTTCCGTTCTGTTTACTTTTATTGGAAGTATTTTCTAATGATGTCGGCGATTGTCGCCAACACAGTGGCGACACCGGCGGTGTGTCAGTTGTCCATGAGATGAGGTGATTACGTCCTACCAGGAGACCCTCAAACCTGTTTGTTCTCTCTACCATAGACAAAGGTTTTGTTTATGTATACGGAACCTTCAAACGTGGCTTGTAGTGCAAGGGATTGACGAAGGCAAAGGATTTCATCGGCAGTCTCCGACACGATGGACAGACCGATTGCCTGAAATCCTGAAGTTACGAATCGCAGTCACAGTCGTCGTGTAGGAAATCGGTCTGTGTTTTAGACACAGAGCGCACTGACGACTGAACACAGAGTGTAGGTACTCTGATAAGTATCGTGAAAGCAGCGTTTGCAAGAATTGACCGACATACTATGACCACATCCTCTGTGTCAAGAGTAAATTGAATGCCTAAGAAGAAGATAAAATCTTTATCATAACCTATGTTTTTTCTCACTAACAACAGTTTTTACCCGTTTCCCCGTTGGCGAACTATATATTTTCGTACAATATGTTTATAACACTGCGTATAAACTATTAACGTGGGAATGTTTTAGCATGTTAGCGGCTCTTTTTATCGTAGACACGTCACCTGATTTTAAGACGTCGTTAAGTTTTTATAGTGTACGAAATAGTTTGTTAGATAGCAGAATAGTGCGTGATGATGTTGTTTTGCTCTTTGGCGGTAAGACCACTTAATTTTTTGCGGTCTTCTCACTGACTAATGGACAAGGATCTGGCGGTAGAGCCTCAATAAAGTGTTATTTTTTAATTTCCACACACAGAGAATGCCAGGTTAACCTGTACCAAACCATTGCGAAATAGGTCTTATGTAAGCAGAGTTAGTTAGTACCATGTAAAGCGTGATGTGGACTCGTGTGTACCTAACAGATGCAAACATCTGCTGAACTCAAAGTTGATTCTGTTATTGCTACAAAAGTTATAACCGCCAGAGGAATTAATCTGTGCAACAAAATGGAGTTGCCAGCGGTGTATTCAGGCATTTCAGGCCTTAATAAGGTTTATTTCTCGATAATTTGTCGTAAATTCATCCTACCAATTCGTCACTGTAAACGTGTAATGGTATACTCTTGCTAATTAACAGATCTGTGTGCTCCCCAATTAGTAGCGAACGAGATCACAAAACAGATTATATTTGCACAAATCAATTTACCTCTTGTTTGTGATTGTCGTTGTAAATATTGGAAATAATGATGGGATACTTGATACTTATCAGAAAAAGGAAAAAAGGCGTAGGGCACCATAACCATACACGTGAGAGATAATTAAGTAGGTAGGTAGAGTATCTTCGCCTCGAGAGATTGAGGGGAAGTTAAAAGTCAACATTTCATTTTTATCAGGAACTCAGCACGTGATGAAAAACACAACATTTAATTTATCATGTATGAAGCGAGGTTGGGTTGTATGACCCATGGTCATGGTTTTTGATATGTTTTATTTGACTCCTCCCCAGTACGGAGTGTATTAAAAAACACATTTTCCCAAAATGTTTCGGGTTTGTAGTACCTATCAAACAGGACGGACTCGACGTATGTGTCGTCATTTTTGATTTTATATGTATAACAGTCCCATTCCCATAGCATTTGCCAGAACAACGTCAAGCGTCATTTGGTTTTCCATTGATGCTTGAAGTTCAAGAGCACTAAGTACTACCTTGACATAATCATCATAATCATATTGAGCAAGATGTCGTTTCCTACTGAATCTAACAAAACATACAGTTTATTTATTCCCTAAATGTGCAGTGATGTATTCAATACCGGTAAACAAATTACGTTGAAAAGTGTAACTGTCGAGTTTTTTTGGGGATTCTTATCAATAGAATCAACTTCCTAACCGGTAGAACAGTCACATTATGTTTTTTTCTACTGTATGTCAATTCTTGACTTGTCTTAAGTGCTTATTATTAAGTTTCTGTGAAATAAATACCTCTGAATCTTGAATCTCATCCTACTTGATAGAATTTCATAGAAATACCCTCAGGTAATACAATGCACCTTGCCATCAAAGGTTTTAATTCCACAAATTTCCTGAGCCAATTCAGCATAAGTACAAACAGTTTATGCATATAAATTGTACCAGAATGTTTTGAGGGTTCTTGTTAGAACAGCGCTTTGCTTTGCAGTAACGACCATTTCCCTAATGGGTTAGTCAGAGGCACACTGATTGTTGCCGTCATGGTGAACGGAACATTCAGAAGCCTACATTTCGCCGAGGGGATTTGAACCCAACGTGGTAAGGGGCGAGCCTACTGCCGTTATCCGGGTTGCTTGGGTTTTTTATCGGTGTTTTCCATCACCGGAGAGTTAGCCGCAAATTGTACAATGAATACAAAGTAGGCGTGTTCCGGCCAGATTTGATCTCGGGACCACCGGGTTCCGAGACAGACTGTTCAACCACTGGGCCACGACGCTCTCCAGTAAAATTGGTATTTATTCACTTTTCAAATAATGCAACATGACTCTGGCTCAACTGGAGGACTCAAAGTGGTGGTGTACAGTGTAGGCGCCAAAACTCACTTCGGTCGTGGTGAGTTATCTTTGAAATACAGTTTCTTTGCGACTGTGATCGTTTGAGAGAAAAGCCATTTTTTTATAAATTATTTACATACAAAATGAGGGGAAAATACTAATACAAAGTGAAGCGTATTGATGATTGGAGTAAGCGTGAAGCACCGAGATGTGAAGTGATGTTACCCTAAATGAAGGTTTTCAATGGGTTTACCTTCATTGCAGACGGATATATGCAGCAGTCATCAACTTTATTACAATGATGGTTTGAGCTCACCATCAATTTCAAACAGCAAACTGGTTCTCATTAACCTGACTCTCTTTGAATGTTTAAGAATGATATTTGCACATTTTAATTACAGACAGTTGTCGCGAAAATGGTAATTATAACGCCATAACGATGGCAATATATAATTCACAATACAGCGAGTTTAAAATGAAATGGAAATGATCTGCGTTACTCAAATTATTAAACCGTTGGCTTTTCGATATCTTTTCATTCCGAATTTACGTAACAAACGCATACAAAAATTTGAGAGAGTCTACCATGAGTTTTCGTTTACGCAGTCGCTAGCGTTAACATTCATTTTTGTTTTTAATTTCGTTACTCTCCTTATTACGATCGGCAAGAGAGACAGCAAAATACAATCCAGGTTTGCAACAAGCTCTCAACTTCATTCAGCCATAGATTTTGCTTTGTATGTTTTATTATTGTTTTAGCATTTTCCAAGCTAATACTAAGGAAGTTATTTACTAAGGATCTGAAAACCAGATAATGACATTTGGTTATATTGGCATTAGGCGGGAATCGAACCTACATCTTTCGCAAACCGGGCGACTGCACTACCGGGTGCCGACCGGGTGCTACCGAGACCATTTAACAGACTGTCCGAATCTTACTGGTATATTTACCCTATGAGCCAAGGGTGATTTCATCAATGTCATGGCGTTGTTATATGTTGTTATGTTATTTTAGTAATTTGCTTTGTGTTGACCGATGAATTTGACTCTTATCAATTAAGATTGAAAATTGAATTTTGTATTTCATGTCCTACTTTTCTACGAACTTGAAACACTAATACTTTTTAATTTTATTTGATTTCTTGCTGATTTTCTTTTCGCACA
The DNA here is from genome assembly GCA_950022985.1 of Udea ferrugalis. Taxonomy (NCBI): domain Eukaryota; kingdom Metazoa; phylum Arthropoda; class Insecta; order Lepidoptera; family Crambidae; genus Udea; species Udea ferrugalis. Next base: position 15,853,741 of record OX465525.1, read on the forward strand.
CTGGTCACACTGGTGTTGGTAGGCTGTTGGCATTGTACATACATCTATAAAGGTAGTTGTAAGTCAAATCAGACAGCAACTGCATATTGGCTATCGGAGAACAAGCTATGTGGACGACAATGTTTCGGGCTGTCTGGACTGCTAAACCGAGAGAGCTCTTGCGCTTGAATGAAAAATATAACACACTGGGAAACTTGAATTCTACAATTAAGTTCATTTTACCATTTACGGCACACTCCCCGGTGATAGAAAACACCGATTATCCAAACGCAAACCCATTTTAAATAAAAAAAATATAATAATCAAACCGTAGTCAACCGTAGGGTGGCCTTTTATCACTTTGGGTTTAAAATTCGCCCAGCGAAATGTGAGCTTCTGGATGTTCCATTCACATGATCAAGTTGCCCGTGGCGCATCGCTGTTGTAAAGCAACACACGCCGGGTCGGAAATGGGATGGCTTGATAACGTCTGACGTTTAGGTTGCTCACTGAGTTGCCATGGTTGCCATGGGATAATTTAAGAACATAGGTAAACTAAATTAATTAACGTAACGTCGATCCCAATTAGATTGCATCGAAGAATCGAAACAAGACGCTGTGTTACTTAATTTATTTTAAGGAACAAATATTTACTTTGTTTGTGTAAACTCCGTTAAGGGTTTACAAACTTAAAAGCGATTTGTATTTAGACAAGTTACTTTATAGATGTTGAATTTTACCTCTTTGAATGTTCTAATATTCAAGAGTATTTGAAGAGAAGAGAAGATACTGACCATTCTAAGAAAATGCTTAGCTGTATCTATATTCAATGATGGATTTGGAATTACTCTCCAGTTGGTGATCAAAATGAGGTTTTTTGAAAAAGGGCGCTACTGATATTAAAATTAATATAAATAGTAGCTTAAAGTAGATTGGGCTCAACATCAAAAAAGATGACCATGAAAATCCCGCCTTGTTTGGGGTCTCCTGTAGTGAGGCATTATCATTTTGTTATTATTATTAGGAGCCTGTCATTTCCCACTGCAGGGCAGGGGCCTACCCATCCCGTTTTCACTGCTACCGATTCTGTGCCTTTTCCCGCTAATCACTCAAAAATGAGTCCAGCTCGTCCCGCCATCGCATTTTCGGCCTGGCCACGAGGACGCCTTACGTCTTGAGGCACCCAGTCTGTGACCCTCTTAGCCCAGAGTTCTTGCGGCAGGCACTCACGATTCCAGTAGTGAGGAAGTTGGTGTAAAAAGTATTTTTTAATTTAAATAGAATGCATTAGACATAATGCACAGTAAGCCAAAGAAATCTTGTGGCGTTGGAAGTTGGAAATTGGGAAATTTGTTAACTAGAGTAGCTAATAAGGTCAAGCAGTAAGCATTTTTAAGTGTCATGCCTACTGCCATACACCGCAGCGATCGAACAACAAGCTTTTGCCGAAAGAAATGACCAGTTGGTTTTTTTCAACTTCGGTTAAAAATCAACAAACTTTTGCTGTCAAGTACAACACGAAGGGTAATTCTTACCCTTCGTTTCTCTCACGAAGTTCACAGGTCACTCACTTTCTTTGTTCAACGAGAAGTAACAAAATGGAATTAGTACATAAGAAATGTTATTTTTAACATAGTTGAATCCAACTCATGAAGGCAAAATCCTTTCTGAGGTATCAAAAAAATAATTCAACTAAGAAGTCTCAGTCTAAGTGCCCACTATAAATAAAATGCAACATTAGAGATCTCAACCATTCCCCACGCAAAAAATACAATTTTATTTCTGCATCTGGCGTTATATAAAAATTACACTTGTTTTAAAAGCGACACTAATGGCTAGCAATATTTTTGAGTGCATCCCTGCAACTAACTTAAGCGTTGAATAAATGACATAAACTTTCCGCACAAAATCCACTCCCACATCACACTAGATTTTAGTCTTTAAAATAAAAAAAAATCAACCATATCACGCGAAAATTACTCTTATGCTCATAGGTTGGAGACGAAAATGGCTTGCATTGTATCCCGAAAGATCCCGTTATGAAACAGCATTTGTTTGCATCATGTGACAATGACATGTCGTGTAGATTTTATCACGAATGGTTTACAGTCATTAGCGAAGGAGAATTTTTGGGGGTCTTCATCATAAATGAAACTTCATATCGTGTGTGGCAATGATATTATCTTCTTCTTCTACTATATAAAAATAAGTCGGGTTTTCCTTCCTGACGCTATCACTCCAGAACGCACCAACCGATTTCCACGGTTTTGCATTCGTTGGAAAGGTCTCGGACTCCGTGAGGTTTATAACAAAGAAAATTCAGGAAAATTTCAACGGAAAAGCGGGAAAACCTTTTTTCACATACAGCTAAGTCCACGCGGCCGAAGTGGCGGGCGGCTGCTAGTAGGTACTAAAAAAGTGGTAGATAGGATAAGTCAGTACTGACGCGAAGTCAAAAATTGTCCACGGGGATCGACGTAGGTAATTTTGACGTGTTATAACGTGTGAACAAGATAGTATGATTATTTACTATAGCGTCAACGAGACAGATACATGTTGCGCGATGTTGTCTCAAACTGTCAACACTGTCAATGCTTTGCTCAGGTGTACGAAAAGTTCTGATTTCGGATGCCACTTTTTTAGCAAAAGTAACCTACGTCTTTTTTATTATACTATCATTGGTATGTAGTATGATTCTAAGATAAAGAAGTGAATGCTTAGACGGTTTGGTGATATGGAGAAAATTAATTAATAGTGATTAACGCAATAGATTTAAATGGCGAGGGTGAAAGGAATGTAAGAAGGGAATGGCCGTTTCTTTAAACAAGTTCAAGATGTTCTTAGAAAGGGTCAGGTCAAGAGTACTTTTATCCGACGAGCATGACTGTATGAAAGGATTAATGAGAGTGAAAGAAAAGCAAGATGTGTGTCAGGATCGTACAAGTAGCAAGTGACTATGTATATACGAGTATGTCTTATAATACACAGTCGCCGTTCATTTTTTACTAAGCCTTAGTATTCATATAACACAACGAATAATTGCTGTCGTTTTTCTGAATACGAGTATAAGCCGTGTATCAAAAACGAACTAAAACTAAGATATCTTAAGAGCTCCTTCAAAATTGGTCGCAAGCAGCGCGGCAACCGCGCGACTGCAGCGGATGCCTTCACATTACAAAAACAGCTCCGCGTCTTGTTTAGATGAGAGTGCATCACAAATCTACACTGAAGAATGAGCAGTCTCAAAATTGAATTACTATTTAAAACTATTGTAAAACCCATAATTTCTGAATGCGTCGGATACCTGCACTCTTCGAGAGACTGAGAAGAAAAGAGATAACGATTTGCAGAAGTGGTTCTGGGACGGATGCTGGGGGTGTCGTGGACAAAGTTCAGTACAAATTCTTCCATACAAAAATATCGCGGTAATAAACCACAGTGCAGTCACGAACCTTGACTTTCTTCGGCCATATATTATCTCGTCGTGGTAACGATTCCATAGAGCGTCTCGTGGCACAGGGGAAAATGGAAGGCACCAGGCCAAGTGACTGCCGATGAGGTGGACAGAACAGATCAAGGCCGTAACGCAGTGCGCAGTTCACGAATGCACCTGGAAAGCTGCAGTCCGCGAAGAATGGCGCCGTTTACTAAAGTTAATCACTCATCGTGATACATAATGATGACCACGACCACTCTGGCAAGAGCGCTACACTCTTGCCAGAGTGGTCGTGGTCATCTAAGAAGAAGAAGAATTTAAAAATTTACATGAGAACAGTAATATTCAACCAAAACGGAACCCAAATAAAACACGAGCTTAACCGTTTATTATTTTAAAGCTCCGTTTTGTCCTAAAGCTTTTGTAGCCGTCAAATAATAGAACGAAGTTTGAATGAAAATTATTTTTTAAACAAAAAATATGCTTCGACTTGTTTGAGAAATTAAAATGTGGAAAGTGCAATATTTTAAATTGTTTTCTTTGTTTTGGGCTTAGGTATTGAAGGTGCTTGAAGTGAATGATTGGATTATTCTTTTTGAGTTGATTTGTAATGGAATATGTATTTCTAGTGGCAGGTTATATTTTTATCGTTTGAGCACTTGTGACTTGAGAACTGCTGAACCGATTTTCATGGTTTTTGATTCATTGGATACTTAATTTATCACCGCGTCAGATTATAGGAGAATGAATATTTTAAACATGCAATGTTGCCAAGTCTCTGATTAACTTTTAAATAACTTGTGTTGTTGGTTATCCAGATCATTAAGTCAACAAATATTTTATTTCTATCATATTAGAGCAGAAAATCAGGTTTCCAGTACGCTGAATATTCTTGACGGATTATGAAGCTTTTTGAAAATTGTTTATGAAGTATAATGGGTGCATGCACATGCATATCGGAATTCCAAAAGACAATACGGCTTCATTTGAATTATACAAAACCGAAATACCGTACATTTGAAATTTCAAGTATTTGAAAAACATAACATTTTCAATATCTGAACCGATAACACCTTACTGTTTTACTAAAGGCCTTAGGGTGGCTTGAAAACATCTGACAGTAAAGTATACCTACCCTACCTACATTACCCTTACAAACTTTTAAAAAATTAGGAGAGCTCATAGTTTAGGTGAGGCCTAGTTCTGCTCAGCAGTAATAAGTGAAAAGGCTGTTGATTGTTTTTTGGTTAGCATTTATAAGTAAAACGTGCATGTCACAAGCATACAATACAGAAGTGGTTCAAAGACGAGGTAGATCGTTAGTTAATATATTATATGAAACGATGTAGCCTATCACAGTGGAAATGAGAGCATTACGAAGTATGGCTGGGGTGAAACTGAGTGATAGAATAAAAAACTGTGCTATAAGAGAACGATGTGGTGTGAAAGAAGACGTTATTACAAAAATTGAGATGGGAATGCTGAGGTGGTTTGGTCATATGGAAAGAATGGATGAAAGGCGATTAACGAAACGGATTTATAAGGCGAGGGTGAATGGAGCTGTTGGAAGGGGAAGGCCTAGACGAACGTTCCTTGGACAAGTTCAAGATGTTCTCAGAAAGGGTCAGGTCAGGAGTACCTTTAACCGACGAGCATGTATGAAAGGGCTCATGAAAGTAGAGGAGGCGCAAAGTGTGTGTCAGGATCGTAGCAAGTGGAAAGAAGTGGGCTCTGCCTACCCCGTTGGGAAAGAGGCGTGATGGTATGTATGTATGTATGTATGTATGTATGTAGCCTATACAAGTAGGGGGCCGCGGAAAATATCATAATAACCTAATCAGACTAATGGCACAGATGATTATTACCTACTAACTAATGGTATTGAATAAATACCATATAGTAATTTACACTTAGGAAAAATTATCTATGAATTTGACGATAGCAATACGCACAAGGGGAGAGGTGAGAGTAGTAATTACTTATTTTATTATAATTACAATTTTATTAGGTAGTAATGCCAACCTAGGAGAGGTCATCGTTCAGATATTCATCAACCTTGTACTATATATTCTTGTACTTTAATACGCTTGTCGATACCAAACGCTTGGAGGTTTAAGACGTTTTGGTTCGAACTGTTTCCAAGATTTGCTTACCATTCTTCTCCAGAACCCCCTTATTCAAGGTGTCTCTCTTCTTGGTTAGAGAAGGCTTTTTGGAAGGCTGGCTATCGTTAATACTCATTACCTATCTGAAGCAATATAATGAAATTCTTGTTTCGAAGAACTAAACCATTTTGTTTTCGCTTATTAAAAGATGGTGATCATGAAATCAGGGCCCCAAATCTGCTAATTTTATAACCCTTCATTTGAATCGTAACTGAGTCTTAACTGTCTATTTCAAAGAAAATGTGTCAAATTAACCGATGCGACTAAATTACGATTCAATTGAAGCGTTATAAAATTAGCAGACTTGGGGCCCAGGACTGTTCGACCAATGTGAAGAATCACCCAAAATAGCCCAAACGACCATGAGACATATAAACCGTTTTGGTGAATAATACCTCTGTTGCTATGTAATTCCATAACAGGTTTAGTCCTAGCTTATTTAGGATGAACAAAATAGACAAAATAATAACTGAGCTATTTTAGCACGTAGCCTAGCTTTGTTGTCACTACACGCCAGACGCCAAAATACCTATGAGTAAATCACTGAACGGGTATTGAAAACACATCTCCTTGCTTAGGTGTTGTGGAATAGGAGCCTTTATGTCCAACAGTTGGCTGGTGTTGGCATTAAATCCTTTTTTAAAAGCAGGCAGTGAAAAAAGGAAACAGTTTTTTCATGTATCTTATTTACTTCACTTTAGTTCCCTAGAGCTGTGCGAATAGAAACTAAAGCTAAGAATAGATTGTGTAAGTACATGAACTTCCAGTAGGCTTTGATAGACTGTCCATCCTCTGTCCTTCAAGAGAGTCTTGGTGCTGCACCGTACTCGCTCCCACAAAAGCCACTGGCTTTCACAGGACTGGTTGGATTCCGTTGGTGATCCAGGTGGCACACATTCCTAGGGCACTGCGGAGCCAGGGCAGGCCTAAAAATCTCCTAGATTCCTAATTGTATTGAACGTGCAGAGCGTAAACGTGTTTTTTATTATGAACTCCACTATGATAGAATACTTTGAAGAGTGTGGTTTTCTTCTTTATAACACTTTATAATTTAATTCAACTTTAGAAACTTATGTGAGTGGCGTATGTCAAATTTATTATTCAAGCTTTAATTTTGTCTTTTCAATAATAAACGAAGAATTTAAACACTCAAATTTTAACCACCGTTTTAAACACTCAAATTTTAACCACCGTAAATTAATGCAGTTATATTAAATATTAATAGTTCAAAATGTAATCTCACGTGAAAGGGATGCTTGAAATATCCAATAATGAACTTTCACAAATAAACATTTATAAATTATTGGATGAAACCTGCGTTGCTATCGGCCCGGAAACGGCTGACCAAAGGTCGAGGGTTATGAAATTTCCTTCCAAACTCCATTTTACCAGCAAAATATGAGTAGATAAACAACATCACTGTAATACAGAAACTTGTCGCCTGAACTCGTATCCAATATTACTTACAGCTAATAATTTTCGCCTCTTGTCAAGACCACGCATCGCCTTTTCAATTTAGCAGGAATGCCTTTCATGGAGTTTCTATTAAATTTACTTTTCCAACTAGGCTTTCTCCTTGCCATTTTACAGGATTTATTTCTGTATATTCAGTTAATAACTTGGGAGTTGGCTGAGCCCTAATAAAGAATTATGATATTTTTGGTTTTGGAATTCGAAATACATTACAACATAGTACATGAAAGATATAAATAAACATGAAGATATTATTAACTTGGAAACTCATCATTAATTGCTCCTACAAAACTTCTATTGTAGCGTTGCCAAACTCTCGATAGTTCCACTATTAAATAAATTGTATAATTTGATTGATATGATCACGGGTTAGTGAACAAATATGAGACAATATCACATATATTATTCTGGTTGGTTTTCTAGGAGGTTTTAGTAAGTTGCCTGGAAGAGATCTCTTACAAGCAATGAAGCCACTAAATTGTGCATTGCTTTAAATGTGGTACTTAGCTGCTAGTTTCTTTGTTGATGTGCAATAAAGATTATTATCCATCTGAAGAAAAGATAATATTTTTAATAACCCAAGAACAAGCCTGTAAATCTAAATCACAGAGTTAGTGTCATTATGCCTTTTGTGTCTGAACCGGCACTCGTAAGTTCTGTGTTCAGATAAATTTCAACATCGTGCAATCGTGGACGTGAGCCATAGTCTGAGAGTTCCTGCCACAGTCTCATGGTTTTGTAGGCAGAGGCCAACCCCAGAACAGAATAAATTAAGTAACTTTCATGTTGGTACGTACAGTTGGTTCCAGCTGGACATAGTGGTAAGGTTTCCAAGGGATGCACTCGTACTCAGGGGGCACTTACAAGACCAGAGTTTGGTACTATTTACTAAGGTTTTGACTATGAAATTTTTTATGGACACAATATTCACTATTCTAGAACGTTCTTGGCAGCGTTTTTATTAAGGCTCTTACTTTCCGTTACCAGTTTCCGCTGGCCAGACATTAAATGGCGCTAATTTGGCAGTGCGGAGACAATGGATGGGAATTGTAAAGGATTAAATACAAAGCTTTTTCTCATCAACTAATGGAAACAACCGTTTTGCTTCAGTTTGTGTTATGTTGTAATATAATTATCATGTGAGTATTTAGAAAAAAACGCGCTTTTAACTATGTTTGGATACTCTTTAATAGTGTGCATTCAGTGAAAACAATGTTTGGTAGTTGGTAATGAAAGGTGCTTACGTCAAAACCTTGTTTCCATTTCAAAAAAGTTGAATAGCAAAAATTATTCAGCCGTCCGTTTTTTCAGTGTGCTTATCCTTTCTAGTTTTACACATTCAACTAGCTGTGCGCATCATTTTCCTGAAACCTGAAAATTCAGTCAGTCTGTTTTTCTATTCATACAGGATGAAACGAAATGACTGAACTAATACTAGCTAATTCTGAATATATTCAATTCATCCTCTGACTATCCCTTCTCTTTCTTCAATCTCTTTTTGTAGTTGCAGACGCTCTAACCATGAGCTAACATGCTATAGTAGTTATATTGTGTTCTTGGTCCCATTTTTTATTTATCATTATCTCCGATCGTCGTATAACTAAATCAATTAGTTTAAATCTTTTATTAGCGCATGGAACGCCTCACTACAAAACCACCCAAACGCAGCAAATATGTTTGCCCAAAATTGCTTGAATGTGTTTAGATCCACCACTAAATATCATCACCATCATTAACAGTTTCATGAAGTTGTTGACTAGGGCCAGCAGATGGCGTTATACGTAAATAGCGCGCTATCAACAGGACATGTTTTCTGTAAAATATAGAGCTTAGGTATGTACTTTGAAGATATTAAAGTTAGACCGAAATTGGTCTTTTCATTGAACATAATATTTTCAGAGCGGCCGGTTGTAGACGGCCTGCATTCACCGAAATCATTGTGGCATTTGTCAGGTCATACGCCCAGTGCCCACCTTGCATCTTGCAATTGCGTTATGACGAAGACTAGTAACTCTTAAGTGCGGCTAGCTGCTGTTTGTCATTTTGATTTTGACTTTTGACACCGACATTATAGGTCATTATTTCTTTTTTATTTAAAATAGGTTTGCGTTTGACCTCAGTCTCGCCTGATGGTAAGCGATGACGAAGTCGAAGGTGTTACACGCTTACCCAGAAAATGCCTATTCACTCTTGCCTTGAAAATACCAAGGTTGTATGTATCCGGAAACACAGATGCAGGGAGGGCGTTCCACTCCTTAGCGGCGCGGACCAGAAGGGAAGCACCAAACCGCAAAGTTCGGACCGCTGTAAAGTCGACCACATGGGGGTGAAAGCCCCCACGGCGTCTTGTGGTCCGGTGGTAGAAAGTAGACGGCAGATTGGTATCAGGTCATGAAGTTCCATTCATACATCTCAGGTGCTGATAAAAATTAAATGGCATGACGCAAGAGCGATTTTAGAAGTCACCAGATTGATGAGTGACATGACAAACAGCAGCTAGCCGCACTTAAGAGTTGTCTGGGGGGCTGCTTAGCCCCAGTTGTTTATGGAATAATATTGCTTCGCTTCGGACCGGAATATACCGGAATGGACGTCTTGGGCAGGCTTATTATGTTTTCCACTAATGATAAATTAGTAAAAAATATTGATTAAGAACTATGAAAGCTAAACAATGTTCCTCTTCATTACTGTGCTTGTAAACCCCAATATCTGGACCTCACGGCTGCTTCGCACCAGGTGGAGTGAGGTCATCTTGAACACATTTTAAAAAAAATGTTACCTACATACACATGGCTTTGGCTTGGTGGCTGCATTCTACTTTGTCCTCGTGAATGTAGTTTTCACAACTTTGCGATTAAACTTTGAATCTAAGGTTAGCGCGCAAGTGTTAGTCACCACAAGTTTAAGCGGATAGAAAAGGTGGACAAAGAACAAGAGGATTCAATCTGAACCACCTCCATTGTATACTATCAACTTTACTTAAAATGAATGAATGATTATGAACATATTCGCATATTTGAACATGAGAACCTTGTATTCAATATTGATATCTTAATTACATTTATTGGATATGAGGAACAGGCTGTTATATTCCTCATCCACCATAGAAAAGGGAAGATCCTCCGACAAGACAGGTGTTCTGTCTAGTGGGCTGATGCCCGACGGATGATGTCGGGTTTCTCTATAAATACTCAGTCGCTTGAATAATGTTGATAGCGCGATTCAGGTAACATCAGTTGTAGTTCGCATGTGGCGGGATAGTTGTCGCCACTCATTCAATAGATTTAATGTGATGCTCCAACATACAAACAGCTTAAAAATTGTGGTGTTAATCTCCGGATCCACAAATCTCTTTATTTAAAATATAAATAGCAATTGACTTTGCCAAAAGAATATTTGAGCTATGAAAAAACAGACTAGATTTATCAGGATCGCCAAAATGTTCAAGTGAAAACTGAATTCATATTTCTATGATATACCTAGTAATAATGATTACTAGAATTTGGGCGGGATAATCACCCATAGCCGGCGTGGGATGCTTCATAATGGCGATCGTTGGCGATTCAAAAACGACAAAACCTTCATCCAGGTTCTAATCAAACACTGTCATGATTCATGACCTACTTGTACCTACGAGAGGAGAGCAGAATTCCAGTATTTAAGTGATAAAAAGCACTCATCATATAGTTTTTTTTCAACCTTTTGTTTAATGCTCTACCTAAGCATATTTTTCTCCATAAACTGAGATACAAAAGCTTTTTTAAAAAGAGCTGAGTGCTACCAGTGAAATGTTCTTATGTAGGGATGCTGACCATTTTCTCCATTAAAGGCATTAATATAAACAAAAAGAGGAGAATGCGTTGCGTTCATACTTCGCATATTCGAAAACTGGCATATGACATTGACGTATGAATGACGTGCACGCAAACAAGTCGCTGTCACATTAGCTTGTTTTCGGGTGGCCACGTTTGTAGGAAGATGACCTTTCTTCCTCTTTTTTCTTATATCAATGGCTTAACAGGTAAATGTTAAATTTAGTGATTGTGATATTAATGGCATAAACGGTAAAGGAAGTCTTTTGACAGAAGAAAGTGATAGGAAGAAACATGTCGTAATGATTGATGGCCTAAAAAACAAAATTGAACTTTATGGTGGTTCCCATGGTTCAGTCTTGACAGCGGTTCGGCTACGACGATAGTCGACATTAGGCAACACTACCATTACGGCGGAAACATTCTGAAGTGGAAACTTGTTGATATCAATGAGGTGGCCGGATGATGTGGTAAAATTTAACTGGTCGCACGGTACGTTTCGGCGTTCATAAAAATGTGGAGGAGGCCTATCATAATGGTCAGTACAATTATATTTCAAAGAGGTAGATGCGTTATGTCAGAACTGATGTGAAGTCAAAAATTTACCCCTGGCGTACGTAATAATTTGACCGTGTGTACAACATAGTATGATTATTTATTAGAGCGTAAACCAGACAGATACATGTTGCGCAGTATCGCCTCAAACTGTCAATGCTTTGCTCAGGTATTCAAAGTTCTGATTTTGGGTGCCACTTTTATAGCACAAGTAACCTATCTACATATTTTTTATTATAATATCATTGGGTCCGTAGTAGACATTCGTGGGAAGGGTGTGAGGTAGGTGATGAACCTGTAAATCGTCCCCACACACGGTCCACATGCTACCTGCCACAAAACGCCGCCATCGGCACTTTTCATATGGACTCGCCACACGCGGTGAAGCCGGAAGCCGCCATACGCTACAAACCATAGGTATATGGGAACGCCGCCACGTTTGTGGCGCCACAAAACGCTGCGTGTGCGCACGCTTAGATTTTCATCAAGTAGCCCTAATGCCTACGGCTATCAAATCCAATCCTATGAATGTTAAACCTGTTCAGGCATTGGACCCACAACCTATGGCGCTATAGGCAGGACCTCTCAGCTTGCCATTCAGACACTAGAATGGTCGAAAGAACATTGTCCTTCAAAAAGGTCAGACTTCTGTTATGAGAAAAGAATTTACTGGTGTTGTGTTTCCCCAAGATAGCAACCAAGCTATTCCTTTTGTGTACCTTTTGTATAATGAGTATTAACTATAACGGTAATATTTTTCCCTAAGATGAGACCTTGACATGACAGATCGATCCTTGGGCTCATGGAACCTGACGTATGTAAGTACTTCGTAGTTATTCGCTTAAGCAACGTTTTCTTTGATATGATTGATCATGTGGATCTGTATTAGAAATAAACTACACTAAGAGAGTCCTTAAGACAACCACTTCATCAATCCACAAACAAAAGAACCAACAACTCTGATAAAAAAATTATAAACAACTCAACACTCTTTACTTTACCTGCTTATTAATGTCTTTTTAAACTTATTTATAGCCGTAAGAGATTATGATTTAATTACGAGAGCTGATTATAACAAGTATAGGAAAACAACAAAACGCTTGTCAACTTGAATGGTCAATTAATTACCTACTCAAAAATGTTTTTACCTGGCACAGTGTTTTCAGTCAGTAAGAAATTCAAGTAGTTATCTACATATTCATATTATTATGGCCACACATCCAAAATACCTCGCAGGGATCAGTGATAAATTTATTCGTCATAATTTTATTGAGAAATTTGAATAATAACAAATGGAAGGGCCCTTTTGATAAATTGAGGTACGACCTGGATACCGGACAAACGCAGACACGTACGAAAATCGAGGAAAGAGAAAAGGTGATAAATAATGGGCATTTGTGATACGTTTCAAATAGCTATAAATGCCATTTGAACTCACAATAGTCATTTAAATCCTTTCAAACGAATCTTTTACTGGACCCGTATTGTGGTATGAAATTACGTCACAGAATAAAAAAACTCTACTAAGCAAAACTCCGCAACTGCCAGTGTCCAGGTTTTCTCTTCACCCTTATTCTAGACAGAAGGCGCTGTTATCCCGAGCCCCTACTCCAGTAGCCTACTCAGTACGCACGAGACTCGCAGGGAGGTCACACGCGCCCTTGCCGAAAATTTTGGCGGCGAATACCAATTTCGAACTATAATTTGAATTTCAGGACACGTAATTCAATTGTTTTCGTCAGCAGCCTTTAAAATAATGTAAAAGAGCTGGATTTTCGCCCAGACACACGATGTTTTAATGAATTCGGGACGTGATTTGTGAATTTGTAGTGGTTTTTTGTTTGTGTTGAATCGAAAATGTTAGGATTTACCCTCTCATCTCTACTTTTGATGCTCTTCGGAGGTAAGTACTTTATCAAGGTAGTGGCTATTCATCGTTTCTTTTCAGATGAGTTCTGCGCGATAAGATATAAATATTTATCACGTTTTTATTTCTGAAAGAAAATTAAATCAGGACCTTGTTGCCTTTTTAATAAATTCGCGTCGCGTGCTCATGAAGAAACACCTAAATAACGGTCGCCTCTTCCTTAATAAAATGGTAATTTAATTATGGTTATTACCTACTTATGTATAGACGTACATTTTTCGTGGAAAAATAAAATGTAGAGATTTTTTCCTCCCAGCAAAGTTGTGGTAAATAAAAATCGGAAACATTTAAACTAAGTAAGTGTCACTTAGATTTTGTTAGTTTATGTGATCATATTTTTGAAGCTAAAGCTAAGATTAATGTTTCATGGATCAATTCAAGATGTACTCAGAAAGGGTCAGGTCAAAGTGTACCTTTGACCGAGGAGGATTAGAAAAAGGATTGGCGAGAGTGGAATGAGTACCAGATGTGTGTCAGAACTCCAGTTGAAAGATTTGGTCTCTGCCAACCCCTCATTTGGTATCTGCTTCCCCGTAAGGAAAAAGGTGTGAAGGCGTGGTAGCCTGGAGGACTATCTACCGCTTAATAATTAAAGTAACTCACTAGCCCTATTTTTCTCCTGTGTAGGTAAATAGGTATTGAGTTTCTTTCCGCTTCTTCTCTATTCAGGAACAACTTTCTAATCCGGTGGTAGAGTCACATTTAATCAAAGTTCAGTAGGGAACTTAAAAAAGTAAACGTTAAAAATTTTAGTATTCATATCTTTCATTAAAATATTATATTCTGTGTAGTTAGTTAAATTTGACATTACTCTGTAACAGGTCTATCAGATTAGAAGATTTGACTTGCTTTCCGTCTTAAATTCAATACGTCTGCTCCAAATGAGATGATGAAGTTTCGTAAGACTATAAAAGGCTAAACAGGCCATGAAAAAAACGGCCATGTGCGAGTCGAACTCGCGCAACAAGGGTTCCTTACCATCGTCGAGTAAAAAACTGCCAAAAATATACGTTTGTTCTAAGGGATAATACCTATCAACTTTACTTTTATTTAATCATTACTTTGAAAGGTTTTTATTATGGTAATAGGTTAAACACTGTCAGTGAAATATCTAGTTCACCAATATAACCAAAATAGTATACGTTACGAAATGAATGCCTTAGCAATAAATAAGATGGGAACTCTATGGAAGTCAATAAACCATAATATAACTAACCAAAACGCATAATAGGTTTATGAGAAGTAACGCCAAGTCAATGGATTCGCAGGATACCAACTTGCACCACCGCATCTACGAGTACTTTTCATTTTCAGTTTCTCTACCTGAAGAATGTTTGGGCGAGATCGCTTTCAGCAATAAGGCTGCCTAAATTGTACGTCCTAAATCTTTGCAAACGTATTGTGAAATTGTTTTCAACTATTAGTGGTTGATCACGAGAATGTTTTCTTCGCAAACATTGGCTCAACTCTAGCTAAAAAAACTTCATCGGGTTTAACCTAACACAAAAAAAAACATCTCTTATATTTCTCAAAAGCCACCTTGCTCACCAGTTTCCCAAGCAAGAGTCTCTTGTTTTTCTGCAAACGGATTCTGAAGAGGTTAAATGGGGATAGGATCCACTTAATTTTTGAGTTTCTAAAATAGAAATTTGAACTGTTTTCAAAATGTAATGCTGATAGTGCTACACGTGTCTTATTTATAGTTATTTGGTATCTGCCATGATTTCATGCCAACGAATGAAAAACACTCAAATTTAATAATGTTCCTCTCATTTGAAAATGAGCTTACCCCAAAATTCAATAGAAATATCAAATTGCGTTGAATCGAATTGAAAGGTCTTGCGAAATCCCGCTTGAGTAAACAAACCAAGTCAGCTAAACTAACTTGTGCTGTTGGAAATGTCATTTAAAACTGAACACTTTGTTTTTTTTCTCTCAACAACAAGTTTATTGAAAAGGAGATAGGATTGGAAAGCAAAGAGAAAAAAAGCTGGCAACTTTTGTTTCAGCGTACTCTGAATGGTTATTATAGAAAATTAACTTCGAGATTGCTTTATGAAATTTAAAACTGTTTTTTTGTGTTGGAAAAAATCTGTAGGAACTAGTTAAGAGGGATTAAGTACGGCTAGTATACCAACAAAAGCGATTTCGCTGTTACATACATTGAATACATTGGAATGTTAACTTTGTAGTGACTTAAAGAATACCTATTTGTATATACCCTATATAAACCCTTGCCGGACTAACAGATACTCGACTGATTTATTATCGATCAAAAATGTAGATTTAAAAGAAAAAAATGGAAATACCTATACTGTCAATTTGCTGGCACAAAAGTGCTGATAAACATAGGTACTTTAAACTCGGAGGACCACACCAGTGTAACTTGACCTCGTAATATGATATGCGGGCTTAGGCGGAATATAAAAGGTAAGATGAGATACCTATCTTATTTCAATGACATCCTCATCTTATCTTGTTGAAAGGGAATATCACCTGCGTGAAGCTAAATAATCTCTAATTATTTAAACACAAATCCTACTAACATTATAAATGCGAAAGTTTGTATGTGTGGATGGATGTGCCGTGTTGCTCTTTCACGTAAAAACTACTGAATGGATTTAATGAAACTTAACAATAATGTTGCTTTTACATCTGAATAGGACATAGACTACAATTTAAAAAAAATGCGTTTTTTTTCACTTAGTCCACGCGGAAGAAGTCGCAGGTGGTCGCTAGTAAAACATATTTTTCAAATTTCAAATACGAGTGAGGGAAAGGGTTTGTATGCTAGCGTTTAAAAACTAAACCAGATTCAGGTCTTATTTAAGTCTTTCAAGACACCGAACCCAATTTTCTGAAATCCGCTGTAGTCTTGAAACGGCCAATGGATAGCCTGAGGTGGATTTTCGTATTTTATTGCCATGGACGCTTACGCCCAGGGTTCTGCTTGAATAGGTTTGAAGTTAAGAACAGTAACTTTACAGCTGATGTTATCAAAAATCTCGTTCTCCAGTGTTGTGAGTTTACTTCCTCAATTTAGCGAGTTTCTAGTTTTCATATCAAATATTTTGAAATCCAACTACTTGTTTTATAGTCTCGGTGGCAAGGAGTCCAGAGATAAAATTCGCGTATTGTTTTAGTATTTTCGTCTGCCTGTGGGTTGTTTGGAAGACATTGCTTTTCACACCACGACTACAATAATCAACGTGCGTCTGAATACTCCGTTCTGGATATAAGTTGTCGGGAGCGTATGTTATACATAATTATATAACATTTAAATAGATATTTTTTATATGTTTATTTTGAAATCAATGAAGTCAATATTATTGTTTCCTTATTCCTTTCTACATTGACGGTAAAATTTCAATCTCATTCTTGTGGCATTCTCAAGGAAATATTCTGTAAATAAGAGTTCCTTGAACCAATTTCCTTGTCATTAAGACGAAATTTTAAAAAAGATCCGCTATCGTTATTGTCCGTTTAGATAACGAACACTGCGGACTAATTAGCTTAACCGGAATTAACCAAAAAAATAGCAAAAAATAAAAATTAATTATGTTAAGAGGATTTGAAGCGTAGCTTCGTGTAATATAATGGAGGCTCCCGAGGGCGTCATGTAATTTAAAAATTGTCCCGTCATACTTAAGTGTTACACTGTGAGAGTTATTATGACAGTGATTACATTTTGACGAATTTTGATTACAAAGCTAAAGTGTGGTGGCGATCATCAACATCAAAGGAGGCACTTTTGTATGGGGAGTGGTCTATGACTATGAACATGAATTAGCAACACTGATAAGGTATTTATGTGGGAACACAAAACTGACCCCACAGTTTTGAGAGAAAATAATTAAGATTACACATTATCAAGTTTCAACAGGAAATAATTTATTGAAAAGGAAAGATTCCTTTAATTTGCCTTAAAATGTTACTTAACAGAATTTGGTCTTTAGAAGCGGCATGCACCACGAGATGGCGTGATAAAAGAGGTGGACATTTTCCTTTTGGTCAGTTTTCGGTGGTACTTCCCACGTGGGTGTAGTTGAGGTCATCATCATCATCATCATATCAGCCGAACGACGCCCACTGCTGGGCATAGGCCTCCCCCAAAGATCTCCACAACGATCGGTCCTGCGCTGTCCGCATCCAGCGGCTTCCCGCGACCTTGACCAGATCGTCGGTCCACCTTGTGGAGGGCCTGCCCACGGAACGTCGTCCGGTACGCGGTCGCCATTCGAGAACCTTTCCGCCCCAACGGCCATCGGTTCTCCGCGCTATGTGTCCCGCCCACTGCCACTTCAGCGATGAAATCCTTCGAGCGATGTCGGTTGTCTTAGTAATGACATTATGGGAGTGAGACGTCGTTTTCTATGGGTCTCATAAGAAGGCTCAAAGTCACCCAGCGAGCAATGGAGAGAGCGATGCTTGGTATTTCCCTGCTTGATCGAATCAGAAATGATGAGATCCGCAGGAGAACTAAGACAACCGTAGTTGAGGTATCCCCACATAAATAAATACCACCCAGGGTCGCTGTGGGCTTATAGACCACTTTTGCTCAGTCTCTTTTGTCTTTAAATTTCTAATCATTGAATATTATTGCTTTAATTTATTGAAGGGATGTTCCCGTTATTTATCTCACTTAATAAGAGGGTTAGATCAACATAATTAGGCCATAGGACGATTGCTGAACCTAGGCGTCTCTCACAGATTTTTGGAGTATTTATTTGTGTACAGCCTGTTTCTGCCGAAATCCTAAGGTCGTTATTGTTATCCGTCCAGCTTGCGAGTATTTACTAAGTAAACAATATCTTCTTATAAATCTAGTTTTTGTTTATTTTTTAAAGACGAAGCTATCACTAGCAACTGAAGTGCCAGGCTGCTAGTGAACTCAAAACGATCATTGAAGAACTGTAATATGTCAGTCTCACGCCCCATTAGGGTAAAAGGGTACACATCCTGGTAAAGAGGGAAAAGCGACACATGTTAGAAATTAAAGCTCATTTAGCACTGAGCACACGCCAGGAAGATTGTTCTCTAAAGCCGGAAAGGGAATAAGTAAGTAATGTTTATAAGCCTTCAGTATGTTGTTGTTGTACCTGTACTTTGTAGCACAAAACAGTTTTACATACATAACATAAACTATTACAACATAAACGGCCTATACACGTCCCACTGCTGGGCACAGGCCTCACCGCAACTCTGAGGTGGAACGAGCCATACTCCAACACGCGGGTTCAGTGCGGATTTTTGAAGTGGTGGAAGGCTAGTGAGCAACCTTAATGTCAGATCTTATCAAGCCAACCTAAGGCCTCTGACAAGGCTTAACGACTAACATCTAGGGACGTCAACCGGGACCAACTGCTTAACGTGCCTTCTGAAGCATGGAGATGCCCGAGATTACAAATCACATCACATCACTAAATTTCGGTTGGGGTGGGGTCACCCATCCCATTTTACGGCTCGGCGTGTGTTGTTTTATCACTGTCACAACTGCGCCACGGGCACCTCTAACTCTTACAAATGAAGAGCCAAATCGGCGCCCTTATGGTTAAAACCGATCTTTTTGAGACAACCTTCAGGTAGAAAAACAATAGATGAGCAGGAGAGTAAGCCACAAAATTAACAATGAACACAAAGTAGGACTAGGTGTTCCGGCCAGACTTGAAATAGAGACCATCGGGTTCCGAGCTAGTGTTTAACCACTGAGCCACGACGCTCTCCATGATAAATAATTTCTTTTAAACAAAGTTGAGTTACCGAAAATAGTTCAGCTGTTCTTTTGTACTGTAGACCATTGAGACGTTTAGACAACAACTTGAGGCAAAATTAATACAAACTGATATTATTAGTAATTTTGCTATTTTCAAGTTTGGTGTGGGCGGACGCACGTCAAAAGTTTACTTAGCTTCTTCTGTTTAAAATGAAAATACTAAGATGTTTGTTTACAAAGTAAGAAGATTTCGGGATTAAGATCTTCAGAGGTTGTTGAATTGTTATTTAAACACAATCTGAGGATAGGTTTCGTGTGAGCGTTCCACGTTGTCTATTTCAGAATATTGCTTTTGTGTGATATTTTAGTATTTTTTTTTTAAACAGATCAAAAGGCCTTATGCGAGCTTAATCGAAAGCTTAAACGCAGATTCACATAGCAAAAGGAAAACGGTTACGTGAATATACTACTTATACCATTTCATTCCATACCGCATTATTACCTATAGCATTTCTATCTCGCCTGGTTGTTGTCTTGTTAAGAATGCTCTTTGGCATTAAGTCCGCGTTTTGGGCTTGTTTGTGGATTAAATAATAAATGAATACCAACACGGTCGTCCACCATAATTTACTCTCTTATGCGTTCGAAAAACTCACTTCGCCCTCTGTAAGTAGTTGGATTACATTCTCAAATTAGGACCACTGTGTGTAAGATTTGACAACTAAAAACCTTTTCCCTTACCTTACTCTGAAATAAACATTTAAAAGCATTAATTCTAAAATTCTCTCAATTTTTTTGTTAGTCGGAGGCCTTCGGGGGGCTTAGATGATGTTATATCTGTCATCAAGGTTGCTCACTAATCTTACAAGCCCGTGTGTAGGAGTATGGTTCTCGCCACCTCATAGTTGAGGTTAGGCCTGTGCCCAGCAGTGGGGCGTATATACATGGACAGGTTATGTTATGTACTTATTACCTTACTTATTTTTCCCTAATACACGGTACGTGTTTTTATGATGTTTTTACTGCCTTTCCAGCCAAGACTCGGCTAACTTTTTAACAGTGCTTCAAGATGAACTATTGGCGTTTGGAACGAAAATGTAGTGGGTAAAATAAGTCGGAAAGTTTTGACAAGTTTGTGCTCACAACATAACAACTGTCAGCAGACTGAAAAGGCGCTTATGTCCTCTCTCGGGTGGTGGCAAGGTTTCAAAGCTGTCAACGCTGGAGTTATTTCTTGTTACCACTATTTATCTTGTGTTGTATTTGTCGAACTAACTTTAACGTTGACCCGAAATGACTCTTGTGAATTGATGTATCGTTTATATTCGCTAGCGAACGTATGTTTTATTACGACGTTTGAAGGACGGGTTTTCTATAAAAATATTGTATGATATTATGTTAAAAGCTAGTCTGCACTGCTTTTGTAAGCAGGTTTAGGTTTAGAACCGACATTATCCGGTATATTCCGGTTTCTTAGATGTTTACTTCCAAGCATACTTCAGCTCTTTGTTGACTTTTTCTGAATCCCGCTCAGCTGGCACGATCGCCGTTGTTAAGCAACGCTTACCGGGTCGGAAATGGGATGGGTCGGGTAATGAGACCTTGACTGAAATTGAGTGATGTATTTGTTGTACTTAGTTCCAGCTTACGGCGTTAGATGTTAGTCGTTCATTTGGACTTCTAACGCCCTGCCGCCCTTCCGCGTTTGTAAGATATTTTGGTACTTGATGGTTTTCCAATATTGGTTTCATTGAACAACCACAGTCAAATAGCATTAGAGAGAACGATGTCTGTTGGTAAATCTAGCTATTAATATTAAAGATTTGTCATTCTATAGATAGGTAACCAGCCTATTTCGTAACGAAGCTGAGACGGCCCCTAGTTAGCCCCAGTACCGCCCATTTATCTTATTTATTTTATCTTTCGGACTATTTAACTGCTGACAGCTTTTGAAGCTTGATTTCAGTTTTTCGTCTAGATTCGTATGCTCGTTTTTAGGCTACTGAATATTTTCTTTCTTTAAAGCTTGCCGTCTATATTCGCCTATCAAGCTGCCTTACAACCACCCCGAAGTAAAAGCTTCGGAGATCACAAACAACTTCCAGCATGTCAAGCGTATGCTAATTTCGCTTTCACTCAACCCTCAACCACTCACTAGTTTCAAAAGGCATCGCATTGCTGGTGACAACTGACAGTGACAACAGCTCACTAACAGTTCAACACTTTCGTAGTGGCGGTGACAGGGTTATTAATTACCGTGACAATGACTTGCGGAATAGGAGATCGTTTTCATTGTTTTCGTTGCGAAACGAAATAGCATTTGGTATTGGTCACAAATACAGTAAAACGCACTGTTTTAACTTCTCATCTAAGCACACGTGTCATTTCAAATAGTAAACATTAAATTATGCCCATGTAGGAGGGAATGGAGGTGCCCGTGGCGCAGTTATGACAGTAATTGTAAAGCAACACACGCCGGGTCGGAAATGGGATGGGTGACCACCCCGACCGAAATTTAGTGATGCATTTTTCGGGCATCTCCGTGCTTTGGAAGGCACGTTAAGCAGTTAGTCCCGTTTGACGTAGCTAGATGTCAGTCGTTTTCTAGTCAGAGGCCTTTTAGGGCGGCATGATAACATTTGATATAACGGCTGCTCACTAACAATCTGCACTGAGCCCGCGTGTATAGCTCGTTCCACCTCATAGTCGAAGTGAGACCTGTGCCAAGCGGTGGGACGTATATATGCCTGTACGTGTATGTGTACGTGTACGTGGACGTGTATATATTATGTACGTATATACGTTTATCTGTAAATTTGTTTGTTTTATGTGCAATAAAGTATTTCTTATCTTATCTTATGCCGTTTTTGTATCTTATGTTATGTAGGTATTTGTTACAAAGGTAGATTACCACTTAAACCAACTGAACATTCCTTCAAAGCTGTAATATTAGGTTTTGTGGCTAACCGCTGTTTGTGTGAACACAAGTCAGCCCAATTTGAACGTCTGGATCCCTTTGATGCAAGACATATTGTGTCTTACCGAGGCGTAACGATAGGTAGGTTTCCAGATACTTAACGTATTAACAAGTATTTATGTTGAGACTAGCGGCCGCCCGCGACTTCGTCCGCCTAGACTAAAGTTTAAAATATTTAAAAAAAGGTAGCCTATGTTCTATTAAAATTCTGATGTATGAGCTATTTTATTGTAAAGTTTAATTGAAATCCATTCAGTAGTTTTTACGTGAAAGAGCAACATGGAGCATCCATCCATACAAACTTACGCATTTATTTTATAACATTAAAAGGAAATAGGATATAGTTTCAAGAATGTAGTAAGTCTTGTGGAAGTTGTATTTCGCATGGTCAACTGACCCTAATAGAACTTATCATGGTTGTCAGAGGCTGTTTACACATGATTTTTTTATAAAAAAAAACTTATCAGCTCCAACAGCAATCAGTTCTTGGCGTCTCAGGTATCTACATATTCTCGAACCTAGTTTTCTATCGATCAATACAAGTTTTCACGACTGATCAGTAGTCCACCAACTCCGACTTGCTAAACTATACACGGTCTCGCATTACGTAAAGCACTCAGAATCTGTGATTGATTAAAAGCAAAAGTTACTCCAAGACAGACTTAATTTAATGTAGTTACCTATATTATGACGTAAACTATCCTGGAATACCGTTTAGTATGGGAATTATTGATTGATCCCACTGGGTCAAGACGAAGTTAAGTAACTATAAGTTCTACGGTCAATTAGATTTCAAAACTAAAGTTTTGAGCTAAGTATGTTCAAGGAAAACAGTGTTTGGCAGCCAACAAACATGTCATTAATGGCAAACGCAAAGTAGACCATTGAGCCGAGTCGCTGAATTTTGGGACTTGCACGCCGCTTTACCCAGCCGCTTTGGTAATCTAATAATGAATACAAAAAATAATAAAAAAACATGTATTTTATCATTTATAGTAGGTATGTGTTTATATAGTTATTCGAGTTTATCATTTAAAATCATCATTCGTTTAAATTAAGTTCTAGTTTATTTATTTTTTGTTTTATTGTTTTTATTTAAATATTTTCTTTCTTGTTGTTATTTTTTTAAAACACTGCTGTTCCGCGTACTATATTTTTCTGCTTAGCCCTATGGTTGACTACGCCTTTTTCGGCACTAAGTCCACCCTTTGTAACAATCACGTTGTGCAATAAAGAATAAATAAATTAATGGGCAAGGAAATTGCAAACCCAAAATGGAAAATATGTATTGGTCATGTTAGTCGTATGCAACCCAGTCGATGGTCTCGATTCATCACCCTGTTGAAGCCTACAGACGGAATTCGATGCAGAAAAAGGTGAAATTATGATTTAAGACACCACACCGAAGACTGAGAGAATCGTGAGTTGTGCTGAAAATTAGGAGAATCCTTCGCTCAGCAGTAGGGCAATATGTACAGAATAAAAAAGGGTTCTATGGCGTCCGTGGTGGCCAATTCTTTCTACTTCTCCTTCGGTCGGTAACTGTCCACTGCCAAAACATTACTTTTGGACATCATTATAATGTTAAACCTTGCTAAACAAAGACTATCGCCTTGGATAAAATCTAAAATATAAAAAAAACGAATTCGAAACTATTAAATATTTGGTGTCCTTCGTAAGCAAAGCTATTAAATCGATACCAACATAATATTAATATACGTAACCGTTTTTATGCCTAGAATAAGAGCCATATTTTCTGTTGGTTTTTCTTTCTATTGAATCATTTAGTCAGAAATCCTCATTCTGCCTGACTAATACCAATTGGATTGTAGAAATTTCCAATAAAAAATTCTTCTCAGATTTTCGTCCTCAAAGAAAAATTACTGAATGCTAAATTTTTGAAGGTCCATCTTATTAGCAAAATAAATATTTTCGTTTCATTCTCGATCCTCAAACTTTACTATTCTCCGGACCGTTTGGAACGGCTCACTGGGCCCACGGCTCTCAAAATGTTACGCAACTTAAAATTTTATAGGCGCCTTAAAGGATTTTCTCGTAACGCAGCGAGAAGTAATATTTTTAATCAAATTACCACCTCCTATTTTGCAAACAAAATTATGAACCACGCCTGTTTTAGATGTTCGCTTAACAAACTTTCTCGAATATCTTTTTCTCTCTTGGAAGTTAAATCAAAGTCGGTACCCAACAAAGTATTAAGCTGTAAATGTATTACGTTTCACGGTACTTTCTGAACTAATTACTGAAAATTTAAACATGATATTTTATTTTAATCATAGAAATATCGCTGCTAATTTCAATAAATTTTAGTTCAAATGGATACTTGCTTATTTCTTCGAACTTTTAACGAATGATAAATATGACAAAGGCATAAACGTCCCACCACTGGACAAACCGCTCACCTTAACTGTGACGAGTCATATTCTGACAGACAGGTTCAGTGCGAATGGTTAAAGAAGTGTATGTCAGGCTAGGGAGTGACACTCAACTAGACTAAGCGTTAAGGGTTAAGACTCCTAATTGGTCACGTGGGTGTTTCACATCCTAATGAACATTTTCAAACTCTCATTGCTTTTTTTCTACGTCTTTTTCAGATCTTTAGTAAAGATCTGAAAACTGTACTTTATTTATTTGTTTTGTTACGTGAGTGGAAGTGTTTTCTCCTTCGTTCAATAAAAGTATGATTTTGTGCGTAGGTACGGGTCTTTATTTTAGTTACTTAATTATTATTTTTGAAGTTTAACAGGCCTCATCAGCCTCTAGAAGTCCACTGTTGGACATAGGCCTCCCCCATAAAGCGCCACAGCGAGCGGCTTCAAAAGGCCTCCTACTTAAAAACGGGGAAGTCACGAAGTCGCTAGCGTCTGTGTTAATTATTGACATGAACTGCATAAACATATACGTCCAACTATATACGGGAGGAGTGTAAGGTTAGTGATAAACCTTTCTGTCAGATGTTATCAAGCCGCCCAAAGGCCGCCAACTAGGCCTAACGACTGACACCCAGAGACGTCAACCGGAACCAACAGCTTAACGTAATAATTAAATTTGTACGATACTCTAAACAAATAAAATCAAACGGGTAATAAACGCAGACGTAAGTGAAAACTACAAGCAGACCCTCAGGTATCGAACTATAAGGAGAGTAAACATCTAACAGTTTATAATTTTACCTAGTAAACAACAAAATCTGTTAACTTGTGTATTCCACTTTCGCAGTTCAAATATTCCACCGACCATTTCAACATTTTGTACACAACCCTTTGGAGGAGGTGGGCGTCGATTTGTACCAATATAAAATCAATTTCCTATGGGACATATCAATTTGTACGACACTGTGACATGACAAAATAAGAGTAAGGATAAAATGTGCTCTACCGAACATACTGAACGGCTACATTTTTATTTTAAAAAAAAGATACTTCGTCCGTGTGGACTTAAGTTTTTTTTTTCAGTAAATTGTAGCCTATGTCCTATTTACATGTATAAGCTGTATTATGGTAAGGTTTCATTAAAATCCATTCAGTAGTTTTACGTGAAAGAGCAACACAGCACATACACACATACAAACTTTCGCATTTATAATATTAGTAGGATATGATTAGTAGGAGTTTTAGAACTTAAGTTTGATGCTTTTGTGTTTCAAGTAATTTATATCCTACTCACAAATATTTTAGCCTACCTTCAAACTCAGGTCGTGAGTTGTGAAGTCGTAATGTCGATAGAAGTGAGATTTAAGTACTAAGGTAAGGTACTATTATTATACTTTAGTGCTATAAGAAAACAATTCAAATGTTTACAGATATTAAGGATATTAGGTATAATTTAGGCGGCCTTATTGCTGAAAGTCATCCCTTCTATATAACCTTTTAAGTTTAGGTTTAAAGTCATTTATTCACTTAAATGAGAACATGAAAATAATATAAATTAAGTTCGTAATAATACGTTCGTTGCCATTAGTAGGTACATACATTTAGCAACAGTTACGAGTTCTTTTTAACACTAAACAGACCACTACACACTCACTGCACAACCAAAAGCAACACAATTCAATGAAATCGGAATCCCAGTCATCAATGCAATATGCACCTTTATGAAACAATACTTTGTAAAAAATGTTTATAAATAGGAAAAAGAGGCAGGTATGTAGTACCTACCTATTGTTAAAATTGTTGACGTAAATATCTTATCAAGATAACTCTTCTTTTGCGAATCAGTGATGTACGAATTTCACCAAGATCCATTCGCAAACTTCTCCAGACAAACTTCGTAAATTATAACTTTTAACGCGGTTTCTGTTGTAATGCCTAACATACGAAAACAACGGTCCTATTACAGACTAAAAGTTATTTATAAGAGGTGTTGTATCTATTTATATACATTATAATTTTCCAATATTGTACGTGTATCTAACGGAACATGAACAAAGCTAATGTATATTTTTCTTATATTTCAATAAAAAAATAATTTCGACATCCAACGGTCGACTGATAATGTCGGGTGAGCTTTACTCGGAATTTTAATTATTTCATGCAGGTAAATGACAGGTAATTCGAGATACATTTACAAAAAAGTTATTTGTAAAAGCTGTGTTTTTTTCTGATATTTAATACGCGTAATTAAAACTGCGTCTATTGATTTAAATTAAATGACCATGGGAATTTGCCTTGAGGTAAATCTAGCTAATTCATTAGTGGAAATTGGCTTCTCACTATGTAAATAATTGCATGGGATGTTCGCTTCGAAATTGAAAGGTCCCTGGGTTGAATCCCAGGTGAGACAAAGTGTGTTTAAGGTTTTTCGTAACATAGCCTTGGG
Organism: Udea ferrugalis; assembly: GCA_950022985.1. Taxonomy (NCBI): domain Eukaryota; kingdom Metazoa; phylum Arthropoda; class Insecta; order Lepidoptera; family Crambidae; genus Udea; species Udea ferrugalis. The sequence goes on from OX465525.1 coordinate 15,880,614, forward strand.
TTGTAATTTCAAAGATTAAGACTTTTCTGCCGCTGTGGGATCTGTCCCAAAGTTTCATCTGTGAAACATATACATTTTTGAATATTACCTTATAGACGAAGAGCAAACAGGAAAAACCTTTTTCTCATTCAATTGCTTACCATTAAATCACTTCGATGGTGATGTCTTATTTTAATATTTTGGTCGAAAACGTAGTAAACATAATATACCATAACGCCTCTTTCCCAACGCAAAGACCACTTCTTTCCACTTGCTACGATCCTGACAAAAATCATAAGTATTATTTCCCTGTTACGCCTTGCGATTGACTGGTAGAGAATGCCTCCATGAATTAAGACCACCAATTTTACTTTTTTTTCTTAATTTTGTGCAATAAAGAATAAATGAATACATGCTCGTTGTTGAAGGTATTTTTGACATGACCCTTTCTGAGAACATCTTGCACTTGGCCAAGTCACATTCGTTTAGGCCTTACCCTTCCAACAGTTCCATTCACTTACCATAAAAATCCGTTTCGTTGATCGCCTTTCATCCATTCTTTCCATATAAAAAAATCAACTCAGTATTCCCATTTCAATTTAAGTAACAAGGTCAATTTCAGTAACAACGTCTTGTTTCATACCACATCCCTCTCAATATTACAGTTTCCTATTCTATCACTTAGTTTTACCCTAGCCATACTGCGTAATGCTCTCACTTCTACTGCATTGATTTTACTTCCATCCTTCTTCTGCCATACCCAACTTTGACTACCGTACATTAATGTCGGTACCAGCACGCCCCCGTGAACTACCACTTATGTGACTGCTCTTAAAGGCATGCAGCGCCTTGTTCATTCTATTACCTGCATTCACTGTTTTTTCAATGTCACCCTCACATCTTCCATCTCTCGCAAGCATAGTATCCAGTTACACAAACTCTTTCACTTTCTTTACCTTTTCACCCGCAATAAAAACGTTACATTCTATCAGACTATCATCTCTTTCACATTTACTTATACCTCTCTTTTCCACTGACGCATTAATTACCATATCCTGCAACTCGTTGGCCGACAATGCAGGTATGACCTGATCATCGGCGTAGAGAAGACATTTTATGAGTAGGTAACCCATCCATTCTCAGATCATAACTACTATCTTTTAGACCTGTCAAACACAACGTAGTTAACAAGTTCTCACAATATACAGATGAGATCAGTTACGAACAAGTTACTTTCAACTCTTATTTGCTAACTATGAATAAATGCTCTTTCACAGCTCTACATAACTTTACAATAGCTACGAGTAAATAATTCCTTCGGTAGATGCAAGCCATCTCTGCAGGAACTTTCTTTTAACCACAAACTATCTTCCTTTGGGACATAGAGAATAAATGTGTTAGTTTAAAGCGTAAAAGGGTACTCAAGCAGAAAATGAGATAGACCGAGCCGTGCTAAAGAAGCGAAGTCGATTATACTAGGCGGCGCATTTCGCTTTTCGCTTACGGCGCTGCAGCGATGTATTGTTTATGGACTAATGGAACAACATCTTAGAGGAAAACACAGTGACTAGCATCTTTGCATGGATTTAAAATTAGAGTTAATGCGGAGTTGCACGATATAGCAGTATGAATCTGGTTATTATTAAAACTATCCCATTTATATTTAAGTTGCTTAGAACTAACTGACTAGGTATTTTTTTTTCAAAACCATAATGTTTTGAAAGCTGTTTGTTTTTTTAAAGTGATTGTAAAGTATTGACTCAATAGGGAAACCATGTAATAAAAAAAACCTTTATTTAGGTTTCAGTACCTGGTAACTCTGCCAACCCGTGGGGAGCTATTAGCCTCTTAGAGATAACGATGTATTTATTTCAACGTTTTAGGGGCTTTTTTCTTCTGCAAAAAGTCCCCCTCCCCTTTTTAAATGAACCCTTTTACGCGAAATTTAATTAGGTGGGTATTAATTATCAAAAATGACAATTAAGTTATGTATACATTGTCATGTTAATCTCGATCGAACAACTTTTAAGTTGCAGACGGCGTTTTGTGGCGGCATTTTGGGGCCCGTGTGTGTGCAAATCTTAAATAGTAAGTTAGTTAGAAATATCAGTGTAACTACACATATAAACTTGAAATGTTGAGTTTTAAAGAAAATAGAACTCAAAACAGAAGTCTTAAGTTAGAGAAACTTGCTTTATTTTAATCAAACAGTTAGCCCGTCTAGAAACTGACAAAGCAGGTAAACACAATACGCAACCCTGGCGCTAAAGTCACTGTTCTTTGTAAAGGTACAGCGCGAGTTCCCGGGTTCATTACGACTAAGTTCCATTCGCGAGTGCAATTGAAGGAAACTGTGGGTTTGTATGACAATCCTTTAACTTCCCGGTGAAAGAGAATTCTCAAATGAAACAATTGAAAACGTTATATCTTCGCAGTTTCGTGGACTTACGGCGCGTTTTGAGTCGTTAAAGATCTTGTTGTCTCGCTCTGAACTTTTATCTTCTTTTTCTTTTTATGAATAACTAGCTCACCCGGCGAACTTCGTTCCGCCTTAAGGGCAATAAATAAAAAAAAGTTGAAAAAAAAAGGAAAATAAATAAAAGTATCCTATGTCCTTCTCCCGGCTCTAAACTACCTCCATGACAATTTTCAGCTAAATCGGTTCAGCCGTTCTTGAGTTATAAGTGGAGTAACTAACACGACTTTCTTTTATATATATATAATATAATAATATATAAGATGGACGTTTTGAAGATGCAAAGCCACGATACTTAAAATCAAATGCTATGATAACATGCACTAGGTAATAAATATGTTAGATTAAGTATAAATTCACTATAAATTTAAATTTAAATTGTGTCTAAGAGAAAATCGGGCTGGACTAGTTGAAATGGTAATGTTATTCTAATTTTGAAAGGATAATTTGTTATCTTAATGTGGAAAACACGTTGTATGTTTTCATAAAGTATAAAGCAATTTAATAATTTGTTGTTCGTCCATTTTTGTCTGTGTGGTGAGAGCCGTTATTTGATATTAAAATACTGATAGCGTTAAACTCTTTTTAGAACAACTTTGTGAAAACTGTTATGGATTACGGTTATGGTTAAAATTATTTTGTACACAAATAACTTAAAAAGGAATATGTTCAAACTAATTAGTTTAGGTATGCATGTAGTTTTCTGCTTGAGTTGAAAATAAACCAAAAGCAAATATGGCACCAAGTATTCATTTCAGCTTAACGTCACCGTCACCCATTGTGGTTAAGTACAATATTACCGCAACAAAAGTCTGCACAATAGGCAACTCGATACCCAGGTCAATGGCAACTATACAATGCTGAGGGAACTGCAACACACAATGTGGCAGTGGATATAAGATCTCAAATGAGAGATACAAGACGAGCTATTATTGCTGCATGCTGTCATTCGATGCATTGACGTCAATTTTATAATAAACTAGCGGCCGCCAACGACTTTGTCCGCGTGGACTTAAGTTGAAAAACAAGAGGTAATCTTTATTTATAAATTGTGCCTTGCCTATGTGCGATTCAGATATTTAAGTAAGCTAAATTTTTGTAAAGTTTCATTAAAATCCATTCAGTAGTTTTTACGTGAAAGAGCAACACGACACATCCACACATACAAACTTTCGCCTTTATAATGTTAGTAGGACTAACGACGTCCGCGTGAAGATTACGACCTATTCTCAGACCTAACAAACATAATATATAAAATTTCATTAAAATCGGTGTGACCCACCCAAACCCCTTAGTAGTCCAAGCCTCTAATTATCCCGAAAACATCGTCGTCCCAGACATGTCCTACTAGAGCCCGATGATGCCAACACCCGCTTCACCGCCTCCGTCAAACAGCTCGCGCCAAGCCAACACTCTACAAGACCGAGATATCGTCCATGCCGGCGTGGACGCGCGTCGCGGCCCCAATCTTTTAGTCATGCTTCGCGGTACCGGCACGTCCTCGGCCGCTTCTCTCCCCAAACTTACGTTAGATTGCCTAGTCCCAGTAACGCCCTAAGCCGAGGCTCGGCACCCTTGGGCCTGTTACTTAAATCTTAGGGGTTGTGAGCCTTCCGCTCACCCCATTGCCCGGTAAGTCACACCTTGGACTAACATCTAGTCAGTTAAAAAAAATAATCGGTGAAGCTGTTTCGTAGTAATTCGGCAACAAACACTGTGACACGAAAATTTTAAATATTAAGATTACAATCGTAGATCTGTATGAATTAAAAAAACAGAGGAATATTTTGGAACGATTTACCTTATCTGAAATTTTGGTACATTAAGGTTTTATTTGGGTAGCTGTGTCGCTAAAAGACATTATAGAGAGTCAAATAGAGTCTTGCGGTTAGTTTGAAAGAGAAAGAGAGACACAAGAAGAGACAAATTTGGTGATGCACCATCACGACCAAAAAAGATAACTGCTTAAAAATGAGACAATATTATCACCAGCCCTCTGATAGCAAAATTGTAGGACACTATTTATTACCTGCTTGTTCTAAACTCATATTAAGTAATTCCTAAGATTCTTGGCTTTATCGATAACTTAGCAATATTAATATCTTACCTATGACAAAGGCCATCATTATTGAAAGGCATAGCTGGTTTGACCATTTTTGGATAGGCTACGAGTATCAACCTACTTACAAAAAAGTTCGTTTTGTTTGTCAAGTCCAAAAAATGCTTGCTTGAGTAGAAAACTTTCAGTAATCAATCACTAAATATTAATGACGATTATTCAAGAAAATACCAAAGAAAAAATGAAGGCCCAAGTTCTTAAAAATTTCAAAAGTATGTTACTTAACCCCACCTGGGAATTGAAGGGAGATCGCTGAATTTCAGGCTGAGGCTCTACGCAGCTACTGTGCTATTACCTTTTTTATTTAAGTCAGTCAACTTGGAATTCTGAATAATGAGGTAATTTTTCGCCATTTTAGCTGATTGGTTTTCACTACGAACCTAACCTTAACCATATTGCTATGTTAGGCAATATTCAGAAGTGACATAGTTAGGGCTGATCCAGTCTGTGCAAACTAAAACACTGTGTATGAAAGGCTTCAAACTATATGTAGGTAATAACGTCGTGAATTGTTTGTAAAATGCGCAAAAGCCATTGATGACGTACAGGTACAATTGAATCTTACGATCTCTATGGATCTTCGAATCTGACATTGGTATTACTTTACTAAGTCAAGGCACAAAAATAAGCCCTGACTGTCATTATAGTCATTATACTTATTATTATATTAAGCCCATCGTATCTTTTTAATAAGTTGCGCTTTTCCAGCCGTAAGCCAAGAGTTGCCCCACGCTTGATATGTCCGAGTCACAAAACGACTGCATTCCGTGGAAGCTTCCGCTATTCCTCCACCAAGTGTTGGAACAACATCCCTCCACCAATAAAGAACTCAGATTCTGTTTACTCCTTTAAAATGAAGTACAAGAGGTATTTATTGGAACTCCAAAAAGTGGAATAGTAGTTAGATATTAATAATAGTTAGGGTAGTTAGATTGTTATCGTATCGTATTTTTTTTGTTTTTCTTGTTGTAGTTTTATCGTCATGTTTTGTTTATATGTATAATTTATGTTGTTGATTTATTTATTTTAAAAAAGGTTTATAATTGTTGTTGTCTATGTATGTTTTTATGTAGGGTTTTGCGCACCTGTCCACAAAGGCATTCGCAGAAAATCAGCGTCGTGGCATTCTGCTCCGACACATGCAGAGCGAAGGCCTGTTTGGCACCATAATTTTAATTTAAATTTGTTTGTTTGTTAGATTTAAGTCTCTTGTATTTCTCTTTACTTTTTTGTATTTTATTTAATTTTGTTTTGTATGTGCCAAATAAACGTCTTCTATTCTTCTATTCTATTCTATTCTATTATATTTTTCATTATTTGATTTTTATAAAATAGAAATAAATAATAGAGCCAGTCATAGAAAATGTAGTCTTTCATAAAAACTGAAAAACAGGTGGATTATTCGAGAGACAAATTCATAAAAAGTTGTTTTCAAGCTCATTAATATAGTAAAACCATTACTACAAATAAGACGCAACTTATGCAACGATTTCAAAGTTTTTATTCATTGTAATTGGGATGGAAAATTTAATAAGTTTGGAGACTAAAATAAGAAAGCGCGTTATGCGAGAATTGTGCCTAGTTTTCAAGGAGTTAAAATCTATAGGAAAAGTTTTTAGTGAAACGTTATCCGTTTAATAAGAAAAAGGTGTTCTAAGTTAAAGAGTCCTTTGTTGCATATAGAACTTTCAGATGTTGAGCAATTCGAACAATGTATTGCTAAGGTGTTTTATCTGTGTCTTAGTGGCAAAAGGGTGCCCGTGGCGCCGTCAGTCGTTAAGCCTAGTCAGAGGCATCAGGGCGGCTTTATAACATCTGACATTAAGGTTGCTCACTAACCTTACACCCCTCCAACAATCCGCACTGAGCCCGCGTGTTGGAGTATGGCTCGTTCCACCTCATGGTTGAGGTGAGGCCTTAGCCCAGCAGTGGGACGTATATAGGCCGTTTATGTTTATGTTAGTGCAAAAGCGGTTCGAAAACGATCACCAATAACAAAAGATATGCATGGATGAGAACAAACCGAAACTAAAATTAAGTGATGACCTATTTTTCGGGCATCTACGTGCTTCGGGTGACCCCATAAGCAGTTGATCCCGGCTGGGGTTCTGTAGGAAGGCTTAGGGCGGCTTAATAACATCTGGCAGAAACGTTCCTTTAGAGCCTTACATACATCTTTTAAAGAATCCGCGTTAAACCCGTTGCGCGCTGGATTTTGTATTCTGTGATACGGTTCGAATTATTTTTTGTTGAAGTGGCAGACGGCTTAACAAAACAATGATAGTATTTAGTTTGCAGTTATGCGGTCAATCAAAACTGTAAGTCTCTTTTGTATAGTTAATGCGAACTTATAGTAAATTTTGTAATAAACGTGAAAAAAGATTGGACTTAAAGCACACGAAATGAAGCCACATTTCCTTTCAGCTCGTAAAAAGAAGAACTTAGGACTTAGTACTGTAATCTTTTCACATTTTACTTTACATCTTCAAATTTCAAGAAATCTGAAATTCCTCACCCAATGACTCCCATATCAAGTGTTCTTTTTTTGCTATCTAGATTATTCATTCAGTGCTGCATAAATAAGATGAAAAATGCTAATGAAAACAGGCACCATAACGACCATTTCGCTATGACGAGTATATTATCCCTTAGACATACTGATTGTGGCCGTCACCATGACCGAGACAAATTTTCACATAAGGGGTGAGTAGTTGCAAATCGTACAATAACCACAAAGTAAGTGCACCGGTCAGACTTGAACTCGGGACTTCGCGGCCATACGGATTCCGAGTCAGAGAACGACAGAGTAAGTAGTCTCAATACAACACATACAAAATTCAAAAATAAAACATGCTTGACCAAGACCAAGACCAAAAACAACAAGTGGTCCATATTGAAATTCCAGTACCGTACTAGTTCAGACATTGAATGATTGACCCTTTTTTAGATCCAAGAGAAATACAGAGATCAAAGAGCTCCCTTACTCATGGCTTTCGTCGATCATAATAAGGCTTTTGACACTGTAAATAAGGACTTTGTACGGCTTCGTGTGTCCAAATCTTGAGCCTGATTAGGTAAGCTCTTCGCGAAGATATTATGTAAGATCTGTAACGTTTGATGAAACTGATTGTAAGTCTTGTGTTTTTAGGGATTCTTATGAATTAAATATTTTGGCCAAGTTATCTCAATAATTTATCAATTTCTGTAAACGTTATTCAATTAAAATTGATTTGATTTATCACTTGTCAGAGAACTCAGTACGCACTCACAACATTTTCATATACTTACATCACATCCTATCTGACCTTTGAAAATCTTTCAGTGGATTCCGTTCTGTTCCAGATTTCCAAAATGACTATAGTCCGGTAGTTATTGTATTATTTACGTTGTTGAAAGACGTACGTAATGCGACAAGTGGCGACTCGGCCAGCTACGTTAGTTGTTCGAAGATGCTTTTCAATGAATATCTGCGCCTAAAAGTAACATAAACAGTCGAAAACAAGATTACCAACAGAGTCCTGAACGCAGAAGCTATCGAATAAAACAACCCGTAAGTGCAGCTGCCGTGAGTTCATCCTATTAGCGCTTCAATGTCGCGTTCGTGATTGAATCTGTCGATCTCGTAATTGGATCCTTTAGCCACAAAAAGTTCCCAAGTGTCGATACCCATGTGTATGTATGTAACAAGAATAACATGCTTTTCAAACGCCCCACTGCTGGACAATGGACAAGGCCATGGTTGTTTTAAGACCGGATATTGCAACTTACTTCCACTCCTTTTTTACATATTTTGGCATTTTGGTGGTAACTACACCACACTGCCATGCCTGAGTTATCTTCGCTTCCCGGCGGTCCTTTCCACCACCTGTACTAAGCCACCTCGCCACGGCAAGGCGAGTACTTATGGGGAGCTTAACGTCGGCCTGGACCAACTGCATAACGCGGCTGCCAAAGTACAGATATGCACCGAAAAATATCACCAGGTAAATTTCGTATGGGGTGGTCGCCAATCCCATTACCCGACCTGGCGTGCGTTGTTTCACATCGCTGATTGCCAACCCGATTTCGCCACAGAGCCACGGTCACCTGTCGGCATATAAAAAAAGCTTAGAAGCTTTATACATATAAAATAAGCTTTAAAACTACAACAGGTGCTATCTACGTTGATACTTTCAAACTGTAATAACTTCGCCCGTTAGCTTTTGCGGTGTTTTTGAGAACCTCGTAAATAAAGGGTTTATTGTTATTTTTAACAACAGGAATCCCTTGGTAGCACGTTAAATCTTCCGCTATAACGACAGGAAAAATGTTTCCTCAAAATCAGCCAAGAGACTCCTTAAGTATTTGGCCTACCATGCCTAGTTCCATCATGGTGGACGAGTCATTTAAACGCTTATTTAACCGAGCGTGGTAGAGCTTACCACAGTTTGGCTGAGTTTTTACCAGAGATGAGCAAAGATGCGTTGCGAGGAATGTGTTTGAAAAACCAATAGAATCCCTTCATTGAGCAAAGCTAGGTAAAAAAGCGAATCTCAATAGATTCGCTTAAGACCCAATGGTCTGAACAAACACATTACTCGCAATGCATCCCAGCTCATTTCTTACATAGGGGCACCTTACATAAGACATAAGACCCATTTTGCAATGGGTTTGTTAAGGTTGATGTTGGCGTCTCTGTACATAATATTCATCAGTCTTTGGCACCCCCTGTACCAGCTCCATTTTGTTTTCATTCAGATGATTTTGTAGTGAGGTGTCCCGGATATTAATAATGAATGATATTTGCCGTCATTGTAATAATGCACCTGAAACAGTGCAACATATCACAGGTGCATGCAAAACTCTGGTCCAAACCGACTACAAACATCGCCACGACCAGGGGCCCAATTCTCGGGCATTCGACATTTTAACACCTTCGACATTTAACAAACAAAATGGCGGATAACAGACGTTACCATGGTAACGAGAGAGTTAATTAATTTAAGCTAATTTAAAATCTCGCATGTGAGGGCTAGCGTGCGACAAACAAGGGTGGTTGCCATGGATACCACTCTCGGGCATACGACATCATAATGCCATACGAGATTTATCAAAAAAAAATGGCGGATATCACACGTTGCCATGGTAAATAACAATAATAAGTCCTCATGCGAGATATTAACAACCGCTAGCGTGCGACATGCAACGGATGGTCATCAGCGTTCGAGATGGTTTGTCGTATGAAACTAACTGTCAATTAAACTCCGTGTTTGTGCAGTAAGGATGGCTTACATTACATTAGGCTGAAGCGCAAGCAGAATTTTCTCGCAGATCATATTATTTATTTATTTATTGGTTTACCAACAATTGTGCAGTAATATACAATGACACAATGTACAATATACCTAATTTAGGTAAACACTGCATGCATTATTTAAAACTAAGAAGGTAGTTTAAAAAAAAGTAAGTACAAATTAAAGTGGTTTCTAAATGCAACTGTAATATTATTATATAAGAGTCGTGTGAGTCAGCCCACCAGTGGACTTAAGGCGTGAGGCCCCCTTACGTGGTGCGTACGAGTCTTTAAAAAGGATTGGAGGTGCTCTCGGCGCAGTGGCAACAGTGGATCGGCAACGAACGCCGGGTCGGAAATGGGATGGGTGACCACTCGACAGAAATTTAATGATGTCTTTTTCAGGCATCCATGGTGCTTCGTAAGGCACGTTAAGCAGTTGGTCCTGGCTGACGTCACTAGATGTCAATCGTTAAGCCTAGTCAGAGGCCTTAGGGTGGCTTGATAAATCTGTCTTTAAAGGTATAGTGAGCACTAAGCTTACACCCCTCCAACAATCCGCACTAAGCCCGATTGTTGGCGTATGGTTCGCGCCACTATGAAGTGAGACCTACGTTACACTGCTGGGCATTGGTCTCCCATTTTATAAATGCACATAACATAACATAAACTGCCTATGTACGTAGGTAGGTAGATTAAGTTATTTTGATGTCACTAGTGACCACACGCGACTTCGTCTGCGTAGACTTTTGTTTTTAAATTGTTCCATAAATTGTTTCATAAATTGTAGCCTATGTCCTAGCCAGATGTATAAGCTAGGTATATTATGGTAAAGTTTCACTAAAATCCATCCAGTTTTTACGTGAAAGAGCAACACGGCACATACATCCATTCACACATCCAAACTTAAGCATAATATGCGTAGGATATGTCATATGGTTAAGCCGGTCATACGCCTAATGAATAACGCAATTTGACTTTATGGAAGCGTCCCGTTTAGGCAAACAGTGAGCGGCTGACTGTCCGCCGGCTGACTCTAAGCGGCGTAGGTATCGATCACTAACTCGGCGTAGTGAATATACCTACTACGCTGTCGGCGCCAACCATTCGCTCACCGAATTAATCGGCCTACGAAACGTCGCAAACTGCGTGGGTGACACTCACTCCATCTCTAGAATGAATAGGAAGGCAAAATGGAATCAAATAGTCAGCCGCTCACTGTTCGCCTTATCGAGACGCGCCTTAAAACAAAGGTAAGTGAAGCATTCAGGCATTAGTTTAGATACCTACATCTACTCGTATGTATGAGCTTTACCATGGTTTTATTAATAGTAAAAACTGATTTTCATTTAAGATATTTATTTCTGCTCACAAGGGAGCTACGAAACTTTAGTTGGAAGAAGCCGTAACATTAGCTTGTCGCCCGTTCACCATATTATTATCTCGATGTATCATAGAAGTGGTGGAAGCTCTGAACGAGCCATCCAACGCCAGGAACGATTCATTGATTTTATTGTTTCCATGTCGCAATTGTGTGTCGCAAATATTATTGCTCGTTTTCGTTGGTATTCATTTCTGCTGTGATAGTTCCCCATCTTGCTTCTGTGCAACTCATCATCCACCTGCATCTATTGGAGGCCGCACGTGTGTGTCCTTTGCCCATTTTATGTGCAGCTCTTTCTTTTCATAACTGTTTACATATTACAAGATCAACAATTTCAGCAATTTCAAACACAAATTAACAAATCAATATTGACATTGACAACAAGTTGCGTTCCATTTCCTTCAGGCTCATCGTAATATCTATTATTTTTGATAGAACCATTTAATGAGCTCTGAGATGATGACAATGATGGCTGGATGAGGGCCATGAGTTATAAACTCGAATAATCATAATCACACAATCAAAGAAAATAAAATTACAATCTACAAAACGGAACGTTTATCGCATAGACAAGATGTTCGGTCTACGACGTTCATGTCAAAAAGTCAGTTTGACTGAGCGGTGTTCCATTATCACCGTTTTTATAAATCTGCTCAAGCATTTTTTTTCTTTTGCAAGGTTCAATACCATAAATAACGTTCGATGTAAATAACCCAAAAGTGACAAATAATAGAAAAAATGAAACATGATTGTCAGAGACAAAAGACGTCAATATCTCTAAGGGGCGCGAGAATAGCATTTTTTTTAACATTAGAGATTTTAGTGAGATTTCTTAACTTCATGCGAGATCTTAACAACTTCGACATATGTCACATTTCCCGAGAATTAGGGCCCAGGTCGGGTCGATTATCCACCAACATGTCGCATATACTAATAAATTTGTCTTAGAAAAGCTGCCGTACTACAAATATACTTCTACTACCATCCTTGAAAACCAGCAGTGTAAATTATATTGGGACCGTACATTGATGACAGACAGGACAGTACACTTTAATAGACCTGATCACGATAAAACTAACAAAACAATCTACTTAATTGACATTGCAATCCCTAACACACACAACCTACAGTCAACGATTTACGAAAAAATATCTAAATACCACGAACTCGCAATTCAACTCAAAATTCAATGGCAAGCACAGACTGTTCATATTGTCCCAATAGTACTCTCGTCTACAGGAGTAATACCGCAAACCTTGAAGAAAGTCTGGAAGTTTTGAAGATACCAGCAAAAACGATTCACCTACTTCAAAAAGCGGCCATATTGAACACGTGTCGTATCACCCGAAAGTTTTTATCCTCTGGAACCACAACGCTCAACCCTATGACGCTTGACTGAGGTCCATGTTGCAGGGAGAAATACCCGCCTTTCAAGCAAAAGGTTGGAGAAAGAGAAATCTTAAACGAAAAATAATAATAATAATATAACTTTTATTTCAGAATTAAATCAATACAAAGTTGTTAGTAAGTTTCTTAATACTATGTTAGTGGCGAAATATAAGCAAAGAAAGAAACAAAAATTTTATTTAAAAACTTGAGTGTCCCGCCCATATGCATTCTCGTCCAATGCCTACGAATGGGACAATCCAGCTTATCTTTGAATGCCTTCAGGATGCCATTTGAGCTCTCCCGTAATCTGCCTAAGGTTGATGCTGTTCGCTTCCTCATGATGCTGTGGAAATCATCAACACCGGCTTCAACGAACATGCCTGAGGCGCTGCAGAATCTAGGCAATCTCATTAGCATCCTAAAGGCATTATTATATTGCACGCGGAGTGCATTGTAGGTCTTCTTCGTATAGTCGCACCACAGGCTGCAAGTGTAAAAAGTTTGACAATACGCCTTAAAAAGGGTGATTTTGACGTCTTCTGTACATCTAGCAAACCTGCGAGCAACCATATTGCATCGGACCGCCAATACCCTCCGCTCTCTCTCTCTCTATATCACAGTTGTCTGTGAGATGTTCATTAACAATGTGTCGCAAATATGTAAACTGGGACACTCTACACAATGGCACACCAAGAAGCTTAACCGGAGGCACCACCAAGGGTTTCCTTCTATTAGCACGAAATACTAATAGGTAACTCACTCTTTTTGGTGTTATAGAGGAGTCCATGCTCGGCCGCGTATGCTTCACATACTGCCAACAGTTTACGCAATGCCCCCACTGACGGACTCAGCAACACCATGTCGCTAGCATAACTTATACTATTGATCATTTGACCATCAACAGAACAGCCTATCCTGGTGTCGCTGAGTGCACCAATAAGGCCATTCACATAAAGATCGAACAGCAAAGGCGAAGACAGACCCCCTTGTCTCACTCCACATTTCAGTACATACTCATTGGATAGCTCGCCCGACCATCTGACCTGGTTAACTTGATGACCGTATGGTCAATAACAATACTTGAACATGGCAATTAACTCTGCTGGAACGGATATGTTGTGTAGTTTCGTCCATAGTAAGTCATAGTCAACCAGGTCAAATGCCTTGGAGAGGTCCAGAAAAGCGGCATACACAGGTGTTTGCCTATGGGTGTAATACTTCACGGTATGCTTCAGCGACAGAATAGCACTCTCCGTCGACAGCCCCGGTCTAAAGCCAAATTGGGCGTCGTTCAGCTGAATGTAGCTACTAAGCCGTCGCTCAAGCAGGCCGTCAAGCACTTTTGCCAAAACAGTAGCCAGGGATATAGGTCTGTAATTAGCCTTATCCGATATATCCCCAGTTTTATTTTTAACAATAGGAACTACGATAGTTCTCATCAGCTCCGCTGGTAAATACGAGTGCCTAATACAGAAGGTATACAACATTGATAGGACCCTTGGGAGATGCGGCCCTGCATTGTGAAGGTGCTCGACACTGAGGCCGTCGCAGCCTGGTGATTTACCTCTGGTCATCTGCTTCAAAACCACTTTAATGTCCTTAGCTGTCGTACGGATAGGTTCACCAGTCACAACCACCCCACCACCGCTCACCTCCACCTTTGTTGTCCGCTGTAATACAGGATCAACTTTAAAATGATTTTTAAAAAGGTTCGCTATCTCCTTAGGTTCACTGATCCCGCCCACGCTTAGGGAAACAGCCGGCCTAGGGCTCAGTCTTTTAGTGCGTTTCCAAAATTTTGAAAAGTTCCTATCCTTATGCTGGGAAGCCAAGATGTCCATTTTTATTTGGTCTTGGTTCTTTTGACATGTGGTGAGTTTAGATTTAAATACTTTTCGCATCTCACACATACTCTGGTATACACGTCCAGTTCTTGGCCGGCCGTGCCACACCCAGTCAAGGAAAGCCTGTCTCGCTGCTACATGCACACCTTTAACATACCTATTCCAACCTGCGATATAACGCTTTTTCTTTTTACTTTTACGTTTAACATAACTAAGCTCGGCCGCTTCCCTAAGCGTGTTTACAATTGTATTATACAGATCGTCAATTATTATTCTGTGTTCTTGGTTATGGCAAATTTCATCACAGCACGCACTTAACTCACCAGGGAAATCAATGTCTTTTAGTACTGTATTACATTTCCTACGGTATGACTCAATTTGACACTGATCTCTGTCGCCCCATATAACACTACTCGCTACTGAAACTTTCAAGAGAGTAGGCATATCAGACCTAATTGTATCAAGATTGACATTTATAACTAGCGGAAGATGGTCAGACCAGTAGACGTCATAATAAACTTCAACATTATCCACAGACCTCAGCGCAGCCTCTGTTACTAGGCAATGATCTAACCAGCTTGTGGTCCCGTGTACATCGCTGACAAACGTATACGTGGCCGAATCAGCCCCCAGCTTGTCAATATCAACACAACACCACTTCTGATCAATACAAAAGCCGTGCAATTCTTTACCAAATAAGTCTTTTGGGTCAGCATTGAAATCTCCCAGAATGAAGACCGAACCTAAGCTACAGGTTTCTACTATCGCTCTAATTTCACTCATACATTCACAGAACTCGGCTAAATTCTCATGGCTATTAGTGGGCATATATACACATACGACTAAAATCGATCTATCACCTAATTCCACTCTGACAGCCACAATTCGGTCATTATCACATTTCACCACGGACACCGTATTAAATATAGATTTCCGCCATAGCAAAGCTACCCCTCCATATGGGCGACCTCGGATTAATTTTGTTGCATCCATAGATGACTTGCCATAATAACCAAAATCTTCATCAATATCACCTAGTATTGTAAGTTCAGTAGGTAACAACCATGTTTCCTGTAGTGCTATAATATCTACAGTACGACACATCGTACGTATGCACTCCATAGATCTATTTACATTCTTACAGTTAAAACTTACAAACTTAGACATTAAATTGATATTATTATATGTACGAGCTAGGTCGCACATGACGCAGCTCTCAGCAGCCTACTTACGCCGACCTGACCGATGGACCTACAGCGTGCAGCGTCGGCACTCTACACCGACGACTCACAAGCAAACACACATACTTGTCTACATCAACTAATTTGCATATAAATACTTCACAACTTTGACAATATACTAGATTTCAACCGACCGTGTTGACTTATCATTTCCCCACCGCTGCGGCCAAGACACCTTAAGCCGTCAGTATCATGATCAGTAGAGTGAGCCTGCTCTACTGGCAGCGGTTCCAACAACCCTACCTACTGTCCTAACTCTTCCTGCTTGCACCCCGGGCACCCCGGGAGCAAGCTCCCTCCCTCACTATCTATCTATGTATTTATTGTTAGGTAGGGCTAGGGCTCTAGCGACCTAGTGTCTTGACACAAGGGGCTCTAGGCTTTCTAGGGAGTTAGTTCCCTTCCTAATCTTATATTCCCTTCTCTGTGCGGCCTGGATGCGGTGCCTTACAACCACTTAGCTTCCTGACCGTACATTTTGGTCCTTCGTTCCTTTCACATCAGCTCCTATGGAACCCTACATCTTGTTCTTTCGATTCCAACATCCTATGGATTCCTTAGTTCGGTCCTCTAAGTAAAGAATCATTATAATCAAGATTAACTTGCTCTTAGTGTCGGAGTTACGCCCGTCATTTAAGAGTCTTTGTAATTCTCTTGTAATGTCTTTGTTTGTAGTTAGATTTTACAAATCATTTATTCTACATGTAAAAACTCTGCCAAAGCCCTTACAAACACCGTGCAACCAGACACGCGTGGGGATGCAGTTTTGTATATTGAATACTAATTATTTAGAGATAGCACCCGGATCAGAGCATAACTTCCTAACATAACTTGTAACAAATTCAGTCTCTCGACTCCAGCATCTCAGAACTAACGACGTTCATCGTAACTTTATTTCAACTTAATTATTTTATACTTATTTACTTTCATACATCAACATTTGCATTCGTAACAAACAGTAGGTCACTTCGAGTATAGGTAATTTGCTCGTCAAGTAGGTCAAGCATTTAAAATATGAATGACAATTTATTACCAAACATTAGTAGGTTAGGTTGGGGGAAATTAAACATTTGTCTAGCACCGTAACTGCGGGCAGACTAACTTGGGGGAATACAAACATTTGTCTAGCACCGTAACTGCGGGCAGACTAACTTGGGGGAATGCAAACATTTTGTCTAGCACCGTAACTGCGGGCAGACTAACTTGGGGGAATGCAAACATTTGTCTAGCACCGTAACTGCGGGCAGACTAACTTTAGTTTAGAATCTAAAAAATCTAGATCATGCAAGATCACACTTATATCAGAAACTGCATAATTTTGGTGTAGATCATGCAAGATCTCACTTATATGACAAACTGCATAACTTTGGTGTAGATCAAACAAGATCACACTTATTGACAAATACAAAACTTTGGTGTAGATCAAACAAGATTACACCTACATGACAAATTGCAAAACTTTAGTGTAGATCATACGAGATCACATTAAACTAACTGTAGAACTAAGAAACATTAAACTAAAGATATTTACATTCTCGTGGGGAAGGCCGCGAAGAATTCTCGCTGATATAACTATAACATTTATTTACTTTAGGTATTAAACTGACCAAATAACTTTCTTGGTTTAAACAATATTATAATTAAAATAGCTATTACATTTGAACGCGTGCCATAACAGCGCATCATATTACACACTCGTGACTCGAGCCATCGCCTTTGCCCTACTGCAGCAAAAACGCAAGACCAGCATTTTTGCCTGCTCATCTAACGTTACATAATATTGTATACATTGACAATCATTTGCGAAACCAATTCATCGATTCAAAAATAGGCAAGGTTTAACAACATCTCTTTCAGTGATCATCAGATCGTCATTCGCTGAGCAGAGTTCATAACAAGCAGCGGATCGGTCACTGGCCTCCCACAAGCGGGTCTCACCAGTGATTGAGAAGTCGCAAAATGCTGTTATGGAGAATGGTACAAAGAACACAACAACCAACCACGGCCATCGAGTCAACAAAAGTCGCCATCTTCTGCAGAAATTCTGCATGCAGAACTGATCTTCCCATCTACAACTTGCAGAAGCGGACCGGTCACTGGCCTCCCACAAGCGGGTCTCACCAGTGAACTGAGGTACCGCATGTGCCGCACTACTTCATCAAACGACTTGACAACATAATATTGCTTCGGATGGGAAGATCTCATAGCAGAATGAACTACGACCATCACATCGTTGACACACTTATCATCAACATCGCTGCTACACACTTATTGGGAACCAGAGCAAGCCTTTCAACATCTACTGAGGGACAGGCTACGCACAGCTTTCATCCCTCTGTCCTGTTTCTTCTTCTCTTCTTGAAGTTGCCAATATGTACGAGCTAGGTCGCACATGACGCAGCTGTCAGCAGCCTACTTACGCCGACCTGACCGATGGACAGCAAACACACATACTTGTGTACATCAACTAATTTGCATATAAATACTTCACAACTTTGACAATATACTAGATTTCAACCGACCGTGTTGACTTATCATTTCCCCACCGCTGCGGCCAAGACACCTTTAGCCGTCAGTATCATGATCAGTAGAGTGAGCCTGCTCTACTGGCAGCGGTTCCAACAACCCTACCTACTGTCCTAACTCTTCCCGCTTGCACCCCGGGCACCCCGGGAGCAAGCTCCCTCCCTCACTATCTATATATGTATCTTTTGTTAGGTAGGGCTAGGGCTCTAGCGACCCAGTGTCTTGACACAAGGGGCTCTAGGCTTTCTAGGGAGTTAGTTCCCTTCCTAATCTTATATTCCCTTCTCTGTGCGGCCGGGATGCGGTGCCTTACAACCACTTAGCTTCCTGACTGTACATTTTGGTCCTTCGAGCCGGATTGATTTGTACTACTCATTTTATTTATGCGATTGTTCAATTTATACTCGATTTTGTGTTTTTACTAAAATTTACAAACTTGCGGAAAGCTACACCACTTGGCCACAAATCCTCATCCATAAACACAGATAGTTTATCCTTAGGTATTAAAAATTAATACGCCATTTACTCCTTTTTAAGTTTCATATCAACTTTTTGTAGCAATACATTAACCCCAGTTTTACCTTTAATATAACTAGTAATGTCATCAACAGAAGACTCCACATCAATATTATAAATGTAAAAAGGTATATACACTCACATTGGCGGCCTTAAAATTACATTCTGGAATTAATTGTGCTTTCCCTTTCATACCAATAAATTTATTCCGGAGACGTTTGCGCTGCACCAAAACCCAGTCTTCCTTTGGCTTTTCAGGATTCCATCGCCCGCGCCGAGCTACATCAGACATTAGTTTACGCTCCTCGATAAACATAGCGGGCGCCGCTGCGTTATTGTAAACGTTTAATATCAATCCAAATACAAGAGGGTTATTACCTTCACTGTAATTATTATCGAACTACTTGTAACAATTAAGTTTTCCAATAGCTATCATACTCGCTACTAATAAACAAACAAACACGTGTTCAATTCGATAGAGAGTTATTTGGTTTAGAGCACAATGGCGCTTGTCATAGGTAGAGGAGCCTGTAGCGCAGTTGTGACAGTGGATCGGATCGTTGTTGTGAAGCGACACACGTTGGGTCGGAAATGGGATGGGTGACCACCCCGACCGAAATTCAGTGAGGTATTTTTCGAGCATCTTCGTGCTTCAGAAGGCACGTTAAGCAATTCGTCACGGTTGACGTCGCTTGATGTAGGTAAATCGTTAAGCCTAGTCGGAGGCCTCTGGGTGGCTTGATAACATCCGACATTACCGTTGCTTTCTAGCCTTACCACCCTCCAACAATCCGCACTGAGCCCACGTGTTGGAAAATTTCTCGCACCACCTCATAGTTGAGTTGAAGCCTGTGCCCAGCAGTGCAACGTAATAGGCCGTTTATGTATACGTAGAGAATGGAAATTATGTATTTGATATTATATGGACTAACTTTTGCGTTAAAAACATAGTAAACGATGTTTGTTTTATTTATAACTTTTGTTTGTAACATAAAACTTGCGGTAACTAAGTATGCAGTAGAGTCAATTGAGTTAAGATAACTTACAAGTATGTTCACAATACATCGCTGATATTAAGGTTGACTTGCAGAGAATTCCTCATGGTAATAAATTCGCATTATAACAGGAAGTCTCTAGCTATCCCATCAAACGTCGTCGTTCCGTCAAAATACGATTCAACAGTGAAAATTTAATAAAAAACAGAATTGGACAACCAACAAAATTTCAGTTACAAACCTAGAAACACTTTGGGAATAAAGAAAAGCGAAATTCAACAAAACCTAAGCTATAAATATCGTTTCAAAACTAATCTGAGACTTTTATCAATGATTTCTACAAGATTTTTAACAAAGTTAATAAGGCATGACTTGACTTATGATGCTGACTGTACAGTAAAGACTTTTTTTCAAATGAACTCTTACAGCGAATGGGCAATAAGCTCAGTGCAATAGCTCACTGAAAGGGTCACTGCTGTTCGCAAACAGATACAAGAACAACCCAATGAAGCTAATATGCATGAGTACAGAGCAAACGGTCCAGTGAGCTATCAACCAAAAACATCACTAGGGTGACCATAACAATAGGTAGATTGCTTAGGATAAAACTGACAACTGTGAATAATAAAACACTTGGCTTATTTAATCGTTTTGCGGAAAGGTCCAAATAACGGGCTTACCCCCGAATTCACAAACGCAAATAATGTTGAGCAACCCTTACAAATATATGTATAGTTGTCACTTTCAGTTCTATAGACATTTTTCGGACCTGCAACAGTTTGAAGGCGTGCTCAACATTAATTAACGTTTAACTGAGGACTTCGGGTAGTTCCGCTAAGTTCTTATCCATGAGTCAACCACATGGGTAAATAGAGGTGATGTTCTCTTAGGTGCCTATTCAGATAATTTAAGGTTTTTTTGAAAAGACTAGTACGAGTATTAGAAGTATCCCCGATTATGTAAATTACTTTTTTCTGCTCATCGGTGTACTCGTTATCAAAGATTGACCGCACATTTTGACATAAAAAAATTTCATTCGTCTTTATCCATTGTAACGAAAATGTTACTTCACAAAAACATGCGAATGTGGGGTTTCTACCCAGTAGCCAATTTCCTAAAGCGTGTGAGTGAGAGCACAAAAGGGCCCAAGATAATGAAAGAGATAGCTAAACGGTTTCAGTCATTCGGCCACTCGAGTACTGCTGGTGACATGTAAAGAATATTCTGTATTGCCTCCGTAGAGGAAGCGGTTTTCTCGTACTAAGTTATGTCTTTAAATAGCTCATGTATTTTCTTTTATATTTGTTTTTCCTATTCACAAGCTACGGGTTGAATAGCATTTGAGATTCACATTTATAGTGGCTTCTATTTATTATGGAACATATATCTATTTCCAAGCTTTTGAGACTTTTGGATGGATTTTTATTTTGTCTAGAGGTCATGGTTGGTGTTCATGCCAAGTCAAGAGTGTCTTCAACCGAAGAACACTTTTATTTTCGGTTTATCAAACTTTCACTATTTAGTATTATTTTAAGACTTAAAGATTCGTTTTTAAATTCTAATCGTTAGTCGTTGATTGGCAAAGTCGCGAGAGAGAACATTCATGTGATGAGCATATTTTTTTCTGTGTCAGGGTGTACTATCTATTTATGTATGTAACAATTTGACAGCCGCTGCAAATGTCCGTGCGTCCACTCAGCTCGCCCCACTGAAAATCAGCGTCTGAACCTATCAAGTCCAAACATTAGCTGAGTGGGGTCCATAATTGTTTTTCTTTTTACCATTTTGTTTGTTTTTATCTGTGTACGACCTCCAAGGTCAATAAACGTTTATTCTTTCTTTCTTGATTTACTAAAGTGCGCTTCGCCTACTTTGATCATCATCCAATGAATAGAAATGAGTTAGAGTATCATTCCTTGATATTTATTAGAACAAGCTAATTATAACGTTCCCACTCGTTCAATGTTAACACTCGACCTTGTTAGCACATTATACCTGTGAGATAATATTAATTACAAAGACACTGGCAACACTGAAATTAATAGAGGTCAGAAAGTTAGCCACAACCAGTAGATTAATGGAACAGATAACAAGACACGAGCACAGTATAAATATACAGTAGGTTATCTAAGGCCGCCCGCCGAGTTATTAGCCTAGCGTACATACAGACACGCGGCACAGCCCGTCCGTTCTGCCGCCTCCCTATGCCTCTCTATTTTATGCTAGCGTGTGCGTGAAATCGCGTGTGCGTGAAATCGCGACACAGCGCGCGCCGCGCACGCGCACATTCAAACCGAGAGTGGCACGTTTGTATGTAGATGTTCTACTGTATGTTTATACTGTGACACGAGTGTTGAGCGAAAGGGTAATCATATTAACAATGTAATAGCGAACACGACATCATAAGCGCTTTATGGCATTTTGAATTACATTCTATAAAAGTAATTTCCGAGACAAAGTTGTCAACAATGTTGCCATTAAATCTCAGTTAGTAGTCAATACTATAAAGTGTTATTAACTATTATTACTACTACTCATACAATCCTAAGGGATATAAGTCAGAGGCACACTGACTGTTGCCGTCATGGTAAACATACCATTCAGAAGCTCACATTTCAAGAGGAAAATTTGAACTGAACTTTTAGATTGTCTTAGTAAGTGGTAATACGTAGTCACAAAGAAACCACTATAAGTTGATTTCAAAAGCTTTTTATTATTAACAAAAGTGAGAAAAGTAATGAAAGTAGTTTATTATGTGAGCTTATCATGAGCGCGTTTGACTAGAGCTTATGACAAAGCACTTAAAGGGAAAAAACATTAATAAAATAATATTAGTTTTCCGCTTAAAAAGTATATCTTTTTCCGTGTAGGTACATAATCTTGTTTATAAGTGACAATGAAAATGTAAGTACTTGGTTCCTTTCTAATTGTAAAATGTTGTGTTAGTAGTGCCTTTTGAATAAATAAATAAATACAGCTACCTAGCTTCTTCTTACGTGGACAGAAGCTAACGTCCCTAGGGGTTGGAGACGGGCGGATAGGCGAATGGATCGTGAAACAATCCTGCGATGTTTATTATTGTTTTAGCATTTTCCATGCAGTATCTTTACTAAACATCTGAAAACCAGAAAAAGACATTTGGTCATTTTGGCATCAGGCGGGAATCGAACCCGCATCTTTCGCAAACCGGGCGACTGCACTAGAGGTGGATGCCTATAACAGATGAAATCACCCTACGAGGGTAAATATACCACAATCCTGCGATCTCTGCATTGGTTGCGTTTTGTTCCAACAAACAGTAAACGTGCCATTTCCTCGCGACGTTATTCGAAATCGGACTGTTTCACTGGAGTTAGTTGATTTTACAGAAGGCAAGACAAGGGAAGATTTACCTTATTGCACACAACAGTAACAGAACTTGACTGATACTATATTTCTGATGGCGACTATGCTTATTTACAATACATACATTACAGATTTTTGTTTTGAACCACAAATAGTAAATCGAGAAAGGAGTAGAAAAAATAGGTGAAAACGAAAGAAAGAAGGATTTAGATGACCTTAAAAACTATTTCGCCGTTTTTAAATAAGCTAGGCTGCTGAAGTTTAAATTCACAATTAGATACTCAAGGGCAACAATTACCGTGCCTCTGAGTAGTCTATTTTGGATTCCTCTGTACTATCTCAAAAGTTCACGTCTTGGTCAACAAAACCCACGAAGAATGTCATAACTCCAAAACTGTGAAACCTACCTGTGGTACCTTAAGGAGTGGTTTATCTCTGGACTTCCGCTTGACACAATTTTTGGGTTCCATTAATATCAGGTAAAGGATTTTGTGACAACGTGTTTGCGACCCCGTCATTCGATTGAGCGATTTTCAATACAACGGCTTTTTGCAAGGGCGTAAGCACCACTTGATTTTTTTGCCCAAAATGTGAGTTGCAACAGTATTATTCGCAACTATATCAGACCCTTGGGCTAAAAAATATGTAATACTAAAATAACAAATTGCCTTTTAAAAGTTTATCGGCGTATTAAAAGCGGTGACCTCAAGAATTAAAGCCAACATCCTGATAATTAATTAACGAACTTACATTTCACGAAATTACGGCTAACAATGAAACAAAGTTTTTTGTATGGGCTCATGTTTCCTTATAAATAATTTGAAATAAGTAAGTTATTTTAAATAATACATTAGTTTCACACAGTGGTGTGAGTACGTCTAAGCTGGAGTGACGCGCAATACCAATGCATTTATGCACACAAGACAATTTCAAATATGTACGCAAAACACATAAACATGCAATTATGATTGTTGTACAATATTTAGTTGAACAGCGTGCCTAGGAAACAATCAAACCCATGGTTAGTCATTTTGCGTGTATTGTCTCTAAAAAGTCAGACAAATTCAGTTACTGATTAAAATTTAGTCAATAAGCAAAACACTTGATTCATCTGGCTATAGGTGATAAAGGAAGTAAACTAGGGACAAAAAAGTTGCTTTGGAACCAACCCAAAGTTTGGTAATGAAAAAACTTGAGGACGATGACCGGCCAGTCCTCCTTACTCCGTCTTCAACCGAAACCGAAGTTGGGGCGACAAGGGAATAAATCGGCCATTATTTACTACTCGATCTCCTTTCAATAGAACTCTAAGGCACCAAGATGCTGTCGTTCGTAGCTTATTAAAATTGATCTGTTTTTACCACGATTTTAGTGACGAGATAAAAGTATGCAATAATCAAACATAACCTTTTTTTACTCGGGAATCACTTTATGGACTTCCTGCCTTCTGGGGGAAGGGCGGGGTGTAGAGGCTTGCCTGCTATGAGGCGACAGTCACTAATGACTAAACCTACCGGTGACCTTCAGCGCGTATACAGAGGTCTCCGTGATCTCTGGTCAAGAACTCGGTGCCGGTGGATCCCTGGCCCGCTATGATGGCATGGACAGCCCAGCTCGAGGGGAGTTATACCTCTCCTCTACACCCGCCGGTGTGTACGGCGGTGTGAGGTCACTCTTACACCGCCGACCTTTCTTTGGGCCACTTGGAATGAAGGTACGCAGCCCCCGCCGTGTGCACTCCCAGTGACTCCGAAGGCCCCCCTTCAGTCGCCTCTTACGACAGGCGGAAAGATTCTAACGCTCCATACCACAGGGCAAAATCAAACATAACCTAAAGTAAGGTAAAGATCTGAAAACCGGAAAAAGACATTTGGTCATGTTGGCATCAGGCAGGACTCGAACCCTTTAGTAAAGATACTGCATGGAAAATGCTAAAACAATAATAAAACTAAAGTAAGGTAGCCTAAGCGCTAAGCGGTAAAACTGGTACCGCTGCTGGCCGTCCGGCTAACCGCAAGCTCAAAATTGTATTGGAATCGTATTACCCTAGTCGCACTGGGATGAGTTTGCCGGCCGTAGGATTTCCAGACCTTTCATTAAAACAAAAAAAGGCAGATACTGAGAGGTAGATTTGCAAGATCAGGTCCAATGGACCTGTTTTGAAGTCAATAGGACTGCAACTGCTTCATTCAGACGTCATTGTCTTGTGACAGTTTTCGAACTCACGAAGAATGTCCTTAATGTATCTTCATTTTGAAACATTGTGGCCTACTTACATATTACAATTTTGCAGCAATGCTGACCATTCGGCTAACCCTATAGTGCGTTTGTAATCTCAAACTGTTTACTGCAGACTGTGTTTGTTCATAGCATATTTTTATCAAGCTGGAATCTAAAGTAAACGGTTTGAGACGACATTGTTGTTGGCAAGTATTTTTCTTAAATAAAAATAAGTCGTTCTAAGACGCTCTAAGACGTTTGATATTTCTGCAAAGACCACATCTCCAAGTAACGATTGCTCGGATTTCCATTTGAAAACGAAACAGCCCGATATTGGAGTGTTCAACAAACCGAAGCTTCCCCTATTCCAGATATTTGGGAGAGGGCTCAATTAGGTCTATTTCTGGAGAACCCTTTGATGCTCAATGATCTTGATGGAAATTTAAACTTCAGATTTATAGCCCGCTTAAACTCAGCTGGAATTTTTATTTACCATTTGAAGAATGGTATACAATCTAATGTGATTGAACACAGGCTGATGGACAACGTAATTTGATCGTCTGACTAACTTATTCATGAAAACATAACATAACCCTCACGACCATATCTCTAACGGGTTAGTCAGAGGCACACTGATTGTTGCCGTCATTGTGTACGGAACGTTCAGACGCCGACATTTCGCCGAGGGAATTTGAACATAACGTATCATGGGGCAAGCCTACCGCCGTTATACAGGTTGGTTGGGTTTTATATCGGTGTTTTCCATCACCGGAGAGTTAGTCACAAATTGGACAATAAACCCAAAGTAGATTTGATCTCGCGCTTACGCTCATGCTGTCCCGTGAAATGACAATAGAACTGAAAGGGACAGAATGAGCGTGAGCGCGTGCTTAGCGTTGATTTACGTTTGTGAATTCGGGGGTTAGTCACAAAAACTCAAATATAGGTTTAATATATCTTGTCCTGTGTGGTAACACAACTGCAACTTTCCGTACATTCTTACGCAACATTTAGGCAGCATTTAAACCTATAAATTGTATCTACCTTTAAGTTTAACAGTTTTTCATCTACAATTACAACAGAGCAATTTGCGGCTGGACCACCGGTGATGAAAAACACCGATAAAAAATCCAAGCAACCCGGATAACGATGGCAGGCCCCTTACTACATTGAGTTGGAATTCCTTCGGCGAAATGTAAGCTTCTTAATGTTCCGTTAATCATGACGGTGATCAGTATTTATCTCACTATACAGCTCGTTTGGGATATGATCATAAGGGTATGTTAGGTATGTTATGTCATGTTTATTAGTTCGTACACAAAATGACAATTACATTAGACAGACAATTAAGAAATTAACGCCTGATTTCACAAACGACAATCAATGCTAAGCACGTGCTCACGCTCATGCTGTCCCTTTCAGTTCTATTACATTTTACGGGACAGCTTGAGCGTGAGCGCATGCTTAGCGTTGATTGACGTTTGTGAATTCGGGGGTAAAAGTACATCTAAAGTAAATCTGTTCTATTTTCTTGCAATAAAGTGCACTTTATCTTAAACTTCAATATCCACACACTTTTCCGCTAATATTTCTTTAGACAATTTAACCGCACATAATACTAGTTTACAATGCAAACGATGGCAGACCAAAGGCAGCAACCGCATAGTCGGAAGAAAAACAGATCCTCCAACTACTGTACTATTCATGTTAATTCACCGCCATATTTTACCAGGAAACCATTGTTCCTCTTTAATTAAAACCTCCGATGAAGCGGGTTGCTCTTTATGGTATTGAAAAGAAAAATAGACGTATTTTTTTTCCAAAAGTTCTCATTCCGGCTTTGTACGCAAGGCAGAGACAGAGTCCTTTATCAAGTGTACTAAGCAGAGAGGTTGATGTACCACGTAATGTGATCGTCTGACTAACTTATTCATGATAACATAACATACCTTCACGACTATATCTCTAACGGGTAAATCAGAGGCACACTCATTGATTACCTGAGCTTCTGAATGTTTCGTTAATCATGACAGTGATCAGCTTGTATCTGACTACGCAAATCGTTTGGGAAATGATCATAAGTAAGTTAAGTATGTTGTGTCTATCTGTTCTGTTTACTTGCAATAAAGTGCATCTTTTCTCAAACTTCATTATCCACACACTTTTCTATTTATTTAGACAATTTAACTGAACATAATGCTAGTTTACAATGCAAACGATGGCAGACCAAAGGCAGCAACCGCATAGTCGGAAGAAAAACAGATCCTCCAACTACTGTACTATTCATGTTTATTCACCGCCATATTTTACCAGAAACCCATTGTTCCTCTTTAATTAAAACCTCCGATGAAGCTGGTTGCTCTTTATGGTATTGAAAAGAAAAATAGACGTATTTTTTTACCAAAAGAGCTCATTCCGGCTTTGTACGCAAGGCAGAGACAGAGTCCTTTATCAAGTGTACTAAACAAAGATTAAAAGATTAGTTGGGTTACTGTGAGTTACGGATATGAATTAGTTTATTTTCTTGTGAAGTGGTTGTTTAATCAGGGTTTTACTTACTCAAATGAAGTTTCTCGTGATTTTTCCTTACAATTCTTAGCCCCGCGTTAAGTGCCTTGGATCTGAAAATAAAGTACATTTTTAATTGCTTACTTGTAAATGTTAATTAAAGTAGGTTTAGGCCCCTTAGCCCCTTACTACATTGAGTTTCAATTCCCTCGGCGAAATGTAAGCTTCTGAATGTTCCGTTAATCATGACGGTGATCAGCTTGTATCTGACTACGCAAATCGTTTAGGATATGATTATAAGTAAGTGAAGTATGTTGTGTCTATCTGATCTGTTTTCAAGCAATAAAGTGCATCATAACTTAAACTTTCTTATCCTTACACTTTTCCGCAAATATTTCTTTAGACAATTAAACTGCACATAATGCTAGTTTACAATGCAAACGATGGCAGACCAAAGGCAGCAACCGCATAGTTGGAAGAAAAACAGATCCTCCAACTACTGTACTATTCATGTTAATTCACCGCCATATTTTACCAGGAACCCATTGTTCCTCTTTAATTAAAACCTCCGATGAAGCGGGTTGCTCTTTATGGTATTGAAAAGAAAAATAGACGTATTTTTTTTCCAAAAGAGCTCATTCCGGCTTTGTACGCAAGGCAGAGACAGAGTCCTTTCTCAAGTGTACTAAGCAGAGAGGTTGATGTACCACGTAATGTGATCGTCTGACTAACTTATTCATGATAACATAACATACCCTCACGACTATATCTCTAACGGGTTAGTCAGAGGCACACTCATTGATTCCCTGAGCTTCTGAATGTTTCGTTAATCATGACAGTGATCAGCTTGTATCTGACTACGCAAATCGTTTGGGATATGATCATAAGTAAGTTAAGTTTGTTGTATCTATCTGTTCTGTTTACTTGCAATAAAGTGCATCTTTTCTTAAACTTCATTATCCACACACTTTTCCGCTAATATTTCTTCAGACAATTTAACCGCACATAATGCTAGTTTACAATGCAAACGACGGCAGACCAAAGGCTGCAACCGCATAGTCGGAAGAAAAACAGATCCTCCAACTACTGTACTATTCATGTTAATTCACCGCCATATTTTACCAGGGACCCATTGTTCCTCTTTAATTTAAACCTCCGATGAAGCGGGTTGCTCTTTATGGTATTGAAAAGAAAAATAGACGTATTTTTTTTCCAAAAGAGCTCATTCCGGCTTTGTACGCAAGGCAGAGACAGAGTCCTTTATCAAGTGTACTAAATAAAGATTAAAAGATTAGTTGGGTTACTGTGAGTTACGGATATGAATTTGTTTATTTTCTTGTGAAGTGGTTGTTTAATCAGGGTTTTACTTACTCAAATGAAGTTTCTTGTGATTCTTCCTTACAATTCTTAGCCCCGTGTTGAGTGCCTTGGATCTGAAAATAAAGTACATTTTTAATTGCTTACTTGTAAATGTTAATTAAAGTAGGTTTAGGCCCCTTACTACATTGAGTTTGAATTCCCTCGGCGAAATGTGAGCTTCTGAATGTTCCGTTAATCATGACAGTGAACAGCTTGTATCTGACAACGCAAATTGTTTGGGATATGATCAAAAGTAAGTTAAGTATGTTGTGTCTATCTGATCTGTTTTCTTGCAAAAAAGTGCATCTTTTCTTAAACTTCATTATCCACACACTTTTCCGCTAATATTTCTTTAGACAATTTAACCTCACATAATGCTAGTTTACAATGCAAACGACGGCAGACCAAAGGCAACAACCGCATAGTTGGAAGAAAAACAGATCCTCCAACTACTGTACTATTCATGTTAATTCACCGCCATATTTTACCAGGAAGCCATTGTTCTTCTTTAATTAAAACCTCCGATGAAGCGGGTTGCTCTTTATGGTATTGAAAAGAAAAATAGACGTATTTTTTTTCCAAAAGAGCTCATTCCGGCTTTGTACGCAAGGCAGAGACAGAGTCCTTTATCAGGTGTACTAAGCAGAGAGGTTGATGTACCACCTAATGTGATCGTCTGACTAACTTATTCATGATAACATAACATACCCTCACGACTATATCTCTAGAGGGTTAGTCAGAGGCACACTCATTGATTCCCTGAGCTTCTGAATGTTTCGTTAATCATGACAGTGATCAGCTTGTATCTGACTACGCAAATCGTTTGGGATATGATCATAAGTAAGTTAAGTATGTTGTGTCTATCTGTTCTGTTTACTTGCAATAAATTGCATCTTTTCTTAAACTTCATTATCCACACACTTTTCCGCTAATATTTCTTTAGACAATTTAACCGCACATAATGCTAGTTTACAATGCAAACGACGGCAGACCAGAGACAGCAACCGCATAGTTGGAAGAAAAACAGATCCTCCAACTACTGTACTATTCATGTTAATTCACCGCCATATTTTACCAGGAACCCATTGTTCCTCTTTAATTAAAACCTCCGATGAAGCGGGTTGCTCTTTATGGTATTGAAAAGAAAAATAGACGTATTTTTTTTCCAAAAGAGCTCATTCCGGCTTTGTACGCAAGGCAGAGACAGAGTCCTTTATCAAGTGTACTAAATAAAGATTAAAAGATTAGTTGGGTTACTGTGAGTTACGGATATGAATTTGTTTATTTTCTTGTGAAGTGGTTGTTTAATTAGGGTTTTACTTACTCAAATGAAGTTTCTTGTGATTCTTTCTTACAATTCTTAACCCCGCGTTAAGTGCCTTGGATCTGGAAATAAAGTACATTTTTAATTGCTTACTTGTTAATTAAAGTAGGTTTATTATTAAACAATGTTATTTATTTAGTTAAACCCTCTGGCTCGGAACCCGGTGGTCCCGAGATCAAATCTGACCGGAACTTTGTGTTCATTGTGAAGTTTGCGGCTAACTCTCCGGTGATGGGAAATACTGAAAAACCAAGCAACCCGGATAACGGCGCGGCTCGTCCCTAACCACGTTGGGTTCAAGTTCAATTGGCGAAATGTGGGCTTCTGAATGTGCTGTTCACCATGGGGCGGCAACAATCAGCGTGCTTCTGAATAACCCATTAGGGATATGGTCGTGAGAGAATGTTATGTTATGTTATCATTAGCTCATTTAATTGTTAGTTAACACCAGTCTGAAAACTATTCTCTACACTTTTTTTAATGTAAGAATATTTTTACTGTAAAATTAATCAGAAGGTTTTGTTGAAAGAAATTATCAATTCGCACCAATGGTTCCTGACAATCATTGGGAATCACTGGTTCCAATTGTTTTTTTTTTGTTAAACATTTAGTTTATCCGAGGAAGGCCATTTAGGTTAAACAACCCAACGCTGCAACCAATCAATCATTCAAGCCATCATCAGTAAAATGCTGAAAAACGGTAAAAAATATTCCTTTGTCTGAAGCTTCCGTTACGTGCTCTGCGTAAACGGTTAAAGTTAAAAATCATGCAGGGCGGAAATATAATAGAACTAGCGGCTGCCCGCACCTTCGTCCGCGTTGACTTCACTCTTTGGAACATTATATTTATAAATTGTGGCTTCCACCAAATCCGTTATGTAAGTCGTTTTCACGCGGAAGAGTTATCAAGCATGCATACATACAAACTTCCGCATTTATAATTTGTTAGAATGATAGTAAATAGTTTACCTGGTACCAAACCAATCAACATTACATTAATATTTTAATTGAGAAACGCAATAAAAACCAATATTATTTTTTTTTATTTCGATTAGTACCAAAATGGTCGTTCATTCATGTCCCCGCCAATACGTGACGGCAAATTGAATCGAATTGATGGTGATTGTTTCGATACGAAGGTTCTCAAAAAAAGTCTGCAACCAATGATATTATACTAAAAAGAGGTAGAAAGGTTATGTCAGTAAGTACTTATAATTTGACCGTGTGAAAACATAGTATGATTATTTAACAGAGCGTAAACTTTGCTAAATTTCTGATTTCGGGTGCCACTTCTTTAGCACAAGTGACCAATCTACCTCTTTTTTAATATAATATCATTGGGAACAGAATGTTTATCTTCTAACGTTGACTCACTAATAACCTTTTTTGGTAAGAAAACTTCGTTATTTGAAAACACATTAGTGTTTTAAAATAATGAAGATTTCTCCGCAGGTGTTTTATAAACATAGTAATAATCATTTTTAAAGAGTGTGGCCACTTATCTACTACTACTTGAAAGTGCGATTGATGATAAATCACCTGTTAATTTAAATGTGTTAGATATCTAACATCAAAAAATTCTAAGAAAACATTTCTAGAAACAAAACCAATTACTCGGCGCCAAAACCCGTGAGCAAACGATGTAATCGGTAAACAGATTAAAAATAATTTGCAGAGTCAAAGAAAAAGGAAGACGACTAATAATTGTATCTAATCGGAGCGAGCGGAGCGAGCAGATCGCTGCGGATGGCAGAATTATAAAAGGTCAGCTTTGATGTGACGTGAGAAGAAAAGCGGAAAAGTGGGGAAAAGTCAATGAATTTCATTTGTTTAACTGAAGTTTGTTGTAAGTTGAACTCTATGATTTAGGTATTACGGCAATCAATTCAAAACGAACAACTATGTCATCTTTATTGCTCCTGAAAAGTGCAAATGCTTAAATTAATGCCAAAAGGAATTCTCTACGCTCAATCACACGTTTGAACGTGCTTGAGCACAGAAGTCAGTGCGCTAGAAAATATTTATAATATTATTATAATTATATATTTATGTCAAATAATCTCAAATCATCAATCATCAAAAATCTTTGTAAATTTACATAACATAAATAGATCGCATTAATGTTGTTTAAAATATTTTTCTAGCCTATATTGTACCACTGCTGGGCAAAGGCCTCCCCTATATCCTACCAGCGATCTCTCTCTTGAGTCTGCCACTCTTAGTGAATTTATCCAGATCGCCTCGCCATCAATTTGTCGGCCTACTTCTTTGACATTTTCCATCTTCAGGTTGCCACTGAGAGACGCCTGATATTTTATAGGGGGCTTGGACCATGACCCACCTCGCTGGTCCAATGCGTGTTGGTGGGTGAGTCGCTAGAGCCTCGATCGTTCGCCAACAGGGTTTTGTTATGCTTGCATAATTTGTGGAAAATGGGTGAATCACCTGATGTAAATTTATTTTTGTCGAATACTTATTGCGCATTTTATGGAGCACACAACCGATCGACATGACCGGAGAAACGTGAGGCGCGGGACTATTTATTAATATGTCTCTCCGACAGCATACCATGGATCATCTTACTTTTCGGACACGAGATGATCAGCGTCAAACTGTCCAAGCCAGCTCGAATTATCAGCACAAATATAATCATTTTTTGGTTCGCCATCATCGCTCAAACCTCTCTAAACCTTTTATTTAGGTTATTTTTATTTTTTGCCATTAGGGATAATGCATTTTCATCTTACTAAAGATAGGAGAACCAGAAAAATACATTTGGTCTGTTGGCGTCAGGCGGGAATCGAACCCGCATCTTTCGCAAACCAAACGACTGCACTAACCACTGTGCTACCGAGACCATTAACAGACCGGCCGTTTTTTTCTGGTTTATTTACCTGGCAGCCAGGTTTGTTTCACCAATGTTTAGACATATTATGTCTTTTTCTGGTTTTCTTATCTCTAAACTTTTTATCTTGAAAACTTTAATGATTTATAGCGTCGTCCAGCAACAATCGTGTCTAGTTCAAATCTAATCTCACTGGATACCCGAAGGACTCGATTCACCCCGTTCGTTAGCCACAATCAGCGAATATTCGTCCATACGAACCCTCCAACTTTCGTAATCGGACCGTACCGTGAGTTCAGATGAATATTTCAATGAGTTTTGATGTTGTATAAAGACATACAAAAGTTAGAGCCACTTAGAATTTTTATTATTTTGTATGATTGATTTCAATCATTTGCCGTATGCCGGGCTGCGATTTCTAGCAAGTCTTTTGCTAAGTTTATTTACTGATTTATTCTTTATTGCACAACGTTGAATGTTACAAATGGCGGACCTAATGCCAAAAAGGCATAAAGGCATAAAGGCTAAGTCCTGTACATAAGTACCTACATCAAAATTAGGTTTATTTTAAATACATAGAACAGACTCAGCTGGTCTATTTGTTGTTTCAATGTTCAAAAACTCGAGTTTTTGTGTACAGTAAAGTGTGTTCAAAGTAAAGTTTCACAGTTTGCACCAGTTATTTGTTAGCATTTCAGGTGAAGCGAACAAGTTTAATAAGTTTCACCGTTTCCGATTCCAGTTATATTTGAGTATTATTATTAGAACACGTTATTGATACATATTTTACATCAAGAGCTATGTGATATATTCTATAATATGCATACCGTCATACTACGGAAAATGCCATTTTAATTTAGTTTAAAAAAGTACATTTGGTTTCATCATCATCAGCAACAAGACGTCCACTGCTGAATTTGACATTTGGTTTGAACTTTTTTTCAATTGTGTTGTTTAATAAGCATTTTCAAAGAATGGTTAGCATTAACATCGATGTTTATCATTATCAACGTTCTCAACAAAGTGTTTATCATCGTTGGTTAAACTATTCCCACATTCACATGCCAAGCCCTAACTGTGAATGAATCCTCACATTTTCTCCTAGCTCAGCAATTCACAGCAGCAAGTATTTATCAGTTCGCGTTTGCGAAAATGCACAGCACCAAGTATCCAAGTGGGAGCAAGTTGATGCTAGTTAGCTCGCGCACTCGTTACGTGTTGCCGAGTCCGGAGTTCCACTTTTGACTAATTCAGATCTGTAGGTACTATTTGCTAGTCTGTTAGGTTTTAAAAGGAAACGTAATCGTCTGCTCTGGATTATGTAAACGTCAGCCAGAGGTGTCATATCTAACTAAACTGTCGGGCGCGTAGCGACAGGTAACGGCAACAAAACTGATTTAAAGGCTTACCTCACTCATCTTAGCACTTAGTACTTTGCCATACTGGATAGTGGCAGCATTTTCATATTTTTTATGAAAACTTCAGCAAAGTTAATGTTCAAAAGTGATCGGAAACTTTTGACGCTGATTGTACATCAAAAACTCCTTCTTCTTTGCATTTCGATGGTAGATAACATAGAAACTGATGGTACTTAAAAATTAACCTGCAAACTGGGATTATTAACTTCAGTAAAACTTAATTTCTTACCAACCAAATTTTGTTTCCTCCTAACCAAACTTGTAATAACAAAAATAGTTCAGTTGCACATTATTTCCAAGCTCAACCTAAGCTAAACTTCCATAGTCATAAACAAGCCAATCACGCGAATACGGTATGAATTCCGGATGTTTCCCTGACGCGACATTTAACTTATAATTAAGTTACCAGCGGGTATCAAGTTTGACTAACTGAGACGCAGACTATTAACCAGATCCCCGATCGTGTCCGGCTAGCAGCGTCAGATTTACAAAATCTATTTTACTTTATGTCTGTACTTGCCAATTAATTATTTTAAAAAAAACGTAGATAGGTTACTTGTACTAAAAAAGTGGCACCAGAAATTAGGACTTTTGCCCATCTGCCAAAGCACTGACAGTTTGAGACCACACAGCGCAATATGTACAAGTATCTGTGTCGTTTACGCTCTAGTGAATAATCATGTCTTAATAAGATGTTTATGCAAGTTTTATAAAAATGCATTCCGTTGTTTTTACATACCTACAAACGTTCGCATTTATAATATCAGCAGGCTACGCAGCGGGACTCCAACCTACGTTTTGTTCAATTGGCAGACAAACGTCCGTAATCTCCATCTTTACAAATTAAACAAAGTCGGGTTTGTTAAAGCACTTTAACTCAAGAACTGCTGGACCTCACGAAAAGGCTCGAAAAGGTTAATAAAATTTTAAAAAAATAATTTGACAAAATGGTACCCTGTCAAAAAGGGCTAGTTGTTCATGAAACCCAATTACATTGATTGCTCTGACACCAAATTTCTGTCATTCATCTTTCACTTTAGATATTTAATAATACAAACCTAATTTCTAGCTCATGAAAATGTCGTGATTATCTTACTAAGTATGGCAGTAAATAAGGAAAACGTTTTGATTTTAATTAGCTATCTCCTTCTAGGAGACAGAGTAAACCAAGCTTCAGAAAATCATAATTTACATTTATTACAATTAGTAGTTCATTTATCTGTTCAACACAGGTATAACATGACATGTCATTATAAAAAACCAGAGCAGCTGCTAACTGTCACATTAACTGTCTTTTAATGATCAAGGAAAACATACATATCTGCTTACTACCCCTTTTTAAGGCCCTGTCCATATGTTGGACACCAAGGGCTACTACACCATATCATCTCAAACGGGGTAGTCAGAGGCTCACTGATTGTTAAAAAAATCTGATCTCAGTAAGCATTATCACTAACCCCTATGTAATGGATCTATGTTATCCAATAAATATTTTTTTTTTAAGCACACATTTGCCGAGTGAATTTCTGAACTAGGGTTCAGAAATTCGCTCGGCAAATGTGGCAAATGTGGCTCGGAAAATGTGTCGTTGATGGGTCTCCCCTTACCACCTAGGGGTGGTAAGGGGAGACCCATCAACGACCATCCGTTTTTTTGGGTTTTCATCGGTTTTTGTCTTCACCGGAGAGTTAGCCGCAAATCAATTACTGGCATAAAATTTACACGCTCAAAGTAAAATCGAGGATTTCATTAGAGGAACTGAAAACTGATCTTTTAATAAAAGCAATTCCCCGAAAAGTCGGTAACGGCATCGTTCGCTAGAAATTAATTGAGAATTGTAAAAAGAATTTTCAGATAGATAATTGTAAATAAAGGTTAGTTTAAAAACACCACCTAACATTTAGCCTTTTGAAGGCCCTACTGGGCCTGCAACCCCACGTGTCACCCTCATGGGCCGCAGCGGACGGGTGACCAAGTCCACCACACTGGCATGGAGTTCTATTGGCTTTCCGGCGGTTCCACCCTAGCACCGGTACTAAGCCTAATGAGGGAGAACTTTGTTATCCTTTTTTTTTCGTGGGGAAATCCTCATGGATACCTGGCTGCCCGGAGGGACGACGAGGTTATGTCGGACTCCTACCGACTAAAACCCCACGGCACTCGACAGTGGCACATTGGCGGCGAAGCTGGATCCTACCGTAAGTAATACAGCACTGCTCCGCCGCCAGTGCTAGCCCCTCATGGGGCCCCCTCCAACCGACCCCCCAACAAAGGGGGAGGCCACGAAAGTGCCTGGAGTACACAGACACTTTCGCCGTCTCGGTGAACGCCGTGCAATGATAGCCAGAGCAGCCCCGCACTCCGGCCCGCTGGCACCCACTGTACGCAGACCCTACTGGGCCCGCAACCGCGAGCCACCCAAAGGGCGGCTCCGCCGGGCCGCGACGCACAGGGGGGATCAGCCTCGGATCACTGGCCCCCTCCAACCGATTGTTAAACCGATAGGGTCTTTACGGTACAAGATCGTTGTAGTTCTGTCCAATATTTTTTAGCCTGTAATACCCTGGCGTTATGACTACAAAATCAACATTGTAATCCTGTAGCAGTCCACCGCTGGACTAAGCTCTCTAACTTCGTTGATCTTTGCAACTTCAGGTTCTGATTTCCATAAAATGTCGATCTCACCATTTTGGACGAATTGGGAAAGAGATGAAATACGGCATGAAATAACATGATGATAAAGATGTTGTCTAGTTATGCTTTAAATACAGTTAGTCCAGTCATTTAAGCTTAAATTAGGTAAGAATCTCGGAATTCGAGATACCCAGCTGTAAGTCTGTAAATACTTGTATATTGACACCCTAAAAGTTGTCTCAAAACCTACATATGGTAGGGTGTACGCAAGTGTCAAATTTCAAGGTCAAATGTCACAAAAATCGATTTTTTGTAAATATCTCATTTCCTTTGGGTTTTTTGCTATTTGTATGTAATATCAATATTGTAGAATACAAAATTCTCTACAAATTTTGTTTCAAAAATTTTTTCATACGGTGATTCGTTTTCGAGATAAAGGGCGGAGAGCGCGCGGTCACAGCATCAATTCAGGTCAACCGGTGCCTCCGGTCAAAAACTTAAAAAGTGAAAAAATGTGAAAAGTCTCGATCATCTTCGTTATCTGCATTACGTCAAGTCCACAGAACTTAATAAAGCTGTGCAGCTTTCAAATATTCCACCAACAAGTGCAGCTGCTCATCAACATTGTAAAAACAACAACGTTGTCGAAAATCGTTTCGCATTGCCCAACCCCATACCTGGGGTTCCAAATCATGCCCTAACCAAGTTTGAACTTGATAATATACACGTTGTTGTTTTTACAATGTTGATGAGCAGCTGCACTTGTTGGTGGAATATTTGAAAGCAGCACAGCTTTATTAAGTTCTGTGGACTTGACGTTATGCAGATAACGAAGATGATCGAGACTTTTCACGTTTTTTCACTTTTTAAGTTTTTGACCGGAGGCACCGGTTGACCTGAAGTGATACTGTGACCGCGCACTCTCCGCCCTCTATCCCGAAAACGAATCACCGTATGAAAAAAATTTTGAAACAAAATTTGTAGAGAATTTTGTATTCTACAATATTGATAATACATACAAATAGCAAAAGACCCAAAGGAAATGAGATATTTACAAAAAAACGATTTTTGTGACATTTGACCTTGAAATTTGACAGTTGCGTACACCCTACCATATGTAGGTTTTGAGACAACTTTTAGGGTGTCAATATACAAGTATTTACAGACTTACAGCTGGGTATCTCGAATTCCGAGGTGAAATTACTATAATGACTGGACTAAGTGTACTAAGTATAGAGACGGAATGTGTCAAGTGACGAGCTAAAAGAAAGTGATGTGTTTAAATAACTGACCTCGAAATTACGACAGGAAGTATTGGTATAAACGACGTACAGTCAGCGTTAAAAATTGTGAACACTGCCGAACTTATGTCACAAACTTGCATGACATTATCATAAAAAGATGAAGATGTTGTCAGTAATCAGTCATTAATAACTAAAGTACAAAATATGAAACAAAAGGATTTAGATGATCTGTAGGCCGCTAACGTTTAGGTAATCGAAAAGTGAACATTACTTTTGTTTTTAAAGACATAGGAAAAAGAAGGAAGAGTTTCGTTTACTTTTCGATAGCCAAATTGTTAGTGGTTCGTGATAAGTCTATAGGTGAGTTTACAGGTATCCAGACACGAACCAAACCAAATTTTACTAACAAACTCAATTATAACGTTCGAGTTGCACGTAATTCTCCGATTCTTTTTATTCTCGCTACTATTTAGGATCCAGGATAACCTATAAAGCGAATAATAACTGCATAATTTTCAAATAAACTGCAGTGTGCAGCGAAAACTGCGAAATTGGATTTCGTTTGTTTTTTCCTAGCGCGAGGAAGGTTGGTGTTTTTCACAGATGATGTACGACCAGTATTGCCGAGTAGAACGCTTAGTTGAAGTATTATTCTGATTTATGGTTATTGTGCTTGCAGGTTAACCGTTTGGTAAGGATTCTCTAAGGGAAGCTATACACATGAGCAGGTCGGCACTAATCAGCACAGCTGGATGGTAAAATTGCCTAGTGATTGGTACAAATATGCCGGAGCAACAGTGCCGACCCGCTCATGTGTGTAGCTACCCCAGGGAATT
This sequence comes from Udea ferrugalis, assembly GCA_950022985.1. Taxonomy (NCBI): domain Eukaryota; kingdom Metazoa; phylum Arthropoda; class Insecta; order Lepidoptera; family Crambidae; genus Udea; species Udea ferrugalis. Next base: position 15,920,088 of record OX465525.1, read on the forward strand.
CGAACTGTTAGGTGGTTATGACAAAGTAGGTATAGTTTATACTATAATGATATAAAGCTGAAGAGTTTGTGTGTGTGTTTGTTTGCTTGAACGCGCTAATCTCGGGAAATACTGGTTCGCATTGAAAACGTCAAGTGAGTTGTTAAAAAAGTTGTAATCAGGCCCCAGGGCGGCCAAGAAATCATTTAAAAATCTTGTGAGTGCCTAAATTAAGTATTCATTAAGTATACAACTAATAATGCTTTGAAGGCAATTACAGCGAATTTAATTGGCTAAGTACGTTATGTTCAAGATGCTTCTAGACCAACACTTAGGCTCTGTGGTTTCTATCTGATTGCTGTTGTATATCAAGTTACGATAGCTACAACATACTTAGACACAACAGTGATGTGAAAGGTTGTTCAAATTTATTGTTTAAGGTTGATGAGGCTTACATGTCTTTTTGATGAGATCTTGCCAATGCCATCTTTGGAAATTGGCCTGTTAATAGGGTAGATTTGAAACCGATGGACGATGGACAAACTGTTAATCAATCGATAACAATCATTATTTTTTTTTTTTTTTTTTAAAAGAGCTATGCACAATAAGTTCCTATCAAAGAAATCATTGGACAATTACCGTATTTACCAAAAACGTGAATCCTTCAAAAACATTATAAGTATAAACTCTGGGATTTTTTTCAGTTTAAAGTACACGTCATACTCGTAATGTATAACTTAAAAGAAATATGATGCGGTGAATCATGTTGCACTTACATCCTCCCAAAGGGGCTGCTGAAGCCTGATATTTTAGTCATACAAGTATTTTCTAAATCAAATAAGATGCACAAAATGTTCTCCATAATTTGTTTTTCTCTAGATGTAAATCTCGTTTTTTGCTTTTGAGTTTAGTGTATCAAATTTCCTATTATTGTGCCCATACAGAGTGTTCCGGGTCCTAAATTCCTTTTTAAATACTTGAGAGACTTATCAGGAAATCGGTTTACAAATCAAAATTTTGAAAAATGTTCGCACCTTGATGGATAAAATTTCGTGTTTTTGACAAATTTATGTATAAAACATATAATGAAAAACCTGGTATAGTTATTTTAAAAGCAGTCTAGATCATCTGCGTCAGGAATCGGGTTGTTCTGAATAGTTTTTTTTACGAATGCCATCTAGGCATCTACTGGAACTAACAGTTATCCGTGTCTTTCTATTGATGACTATATCACTTGCAGATCGGTTATCAAAAACCCCAGCCATACCCTCCAAAGGTACAACAATTTGTCTAACCTAGAGTCAAACCCAAGACACTTAAAAATGCGTTCCAGTATTTCCACACTTCCGCTCCATATTCATAAGCTAAAGAGATGCTTTCAAATGCAATTTCAGCAATTTTGGTTGGCTTAAGTCAGTTAGGTAGCGATGCGTGCTCTTAGACAGACTTAGGGCCGGCGCCACTATCGGCATCGGCACGCTTCAGGATTTTAAGGTGGCACATAGCAATATACTTTAACATTATAGCAATAAAGTAGAAATTTCCGTGATGTGTTCTCGTAAAAACAAAATGCATTTGTTCTGTTTCTGTTTCGGCATTTTCTACTTTATTGCCATTATGTTAGAGTATATTACTATTTGCAACCTTAAAAGCCTGAAGCGTGCCGATGCCGATAGTGGGCGCCGGCCCTTATGCGCTATGGCGTCTGGCTAATAGGCATGATGACTGTATTTTTTTTTTGTTTATTATCGAAAGACCTTACATTTATGTAAACAATCCTCAAAGAATCACTTCATCTGGATCAATACCACCAGAGATATCACAATTTGAAATGCACATTTTTGGACTTGCCCAAAAACGCTCCATACAAAAGTGACAGCGATAGTGACGTCACTGTCGCTTTTGTATGGAGCGTTTTTGGGCAAGTCCAAAAAATGTGCATTTCAAATTGTGATATCTCTGGTGGTATTGATCCAGATGAAGTGATTCTTTGAGGATTGTTTACATAAATGTAAGGTCTTTCGATAATAAACAAAAAAAAAATACAGTCATCATGCCTATTGGTGTTCTGTATCAAGTTGCTATAGTTTCAACTGATGTACTTAGACAATGCAGTTGGAATTATAGCTTGAGTGCTTCAAGGACATAACTTCATAATGCGCTTTGATTTCACTTGTAGAAATTAGGCTTGTTTTTAAATCTAAGGAAAAAATTATGTCACCTCTCTATACCCTCGAAACCGATTGAGTAGGCTGATATCCAGCAGTTGGTATGCAGACATTCTATATGAATAGTTGTAATGAAGCAGCATTTAGATTTTCCCTTAGCATGTCGAGGGCGTTGTTTTAACTGGCCTGAACGCTTCGGTTTGCATTATCATACGTTGTAAAACAGCTGTAAAAAATACTTATAATCCTCCTAATCCTAATAACTTACAATTATCTACCCATACAGAGTAGTCCAGGTCTCAACTTCCTTTTAAAATTCTTGAAAGACTTGTCAGAAAATGGGTTTTAACTGGAAGCTTTAATGTTTACAAATCAAAATTTTAAAACATGTTTCACCTTGATGGACAAAACTTTTGTATTTTAAAACAGATCCATGTCCGTATGCTAGTTTTTTAAGCAGTCTTGATCCTCTGCGTCGAGATGTTTTGTATCGTTTTTGAATGCTAAACAAAACATGTAGTTACACACAGTTAAAACATGTACTCTGATAAGGTACAACAATTTGTCTACCTAGAGTCGAGCCCAAGACACTTAAAAATGCTTTCCAGTATTTCCACACTCCCGCTACATATTCATAAGCTAAAGAGATGCTTTCAAATGCAATTTCAGCAATTTTGGTTGGCTTAAGTCAGTTAGGTAGCGATGCGTGCTCTTAGGCAGACTTATGCCACAGTATAATCTTACAGTAAGCTATCTACATACAAACGTGCCACTCTCGGTTTGAATGTGTGCGTGCGCGTCGCGCGCCGTGTCGCGATATCACGCACACGCAATTTCACGCACACGCTAGCATAAAATAGGGAGGCATAGGGAGGCGGCAGTACGGAAGGGCTGTGCCGCGTGTCTGTGTGCACGCTAGGCTAATAACTCGGCGGGCGGCCTTAGATAGCCTACTGTATGGTTTATACTGTGCTTATGCGCTGTGGCGTCTGGCTAATTGCTGTTCTGTATCAAGTTGCTATAGTTTCAACTGATGTACTTAGACAATGCAGTTGGAATTATAGCTTGAGTGCTTTAAGGATATACCTTAATAATGTGCTTTGATTTCACTTGTAGAAATTATGCTTGTTTTTAATCTAGGAAAATATAGTCACCCATCGATACCCTCGAAATCGATTGAGTAGGCTCATATCCAGCTGTTGATATGCAGACATTTTATTCGAATAGTTGTATTGAAGTCTCACTATTCATAACAAAACTAACCACTGAGACAGAATTTAGATTTTCACTTAGCATGTCGAGGGCGTTGTTTTAACTGGTCTAACGCTTCCGTTTCTACGGTCCACTAAGTTTGAAGGTAATACGCACTAACATACCTACGTTGTTAAACAGCTGACAAAATACTTTTTAAACACTTGAAAGAAGAAAAGACTAAGTTAAAACACAAATAAGAATAAATATCACTGGACACTTCAGGAGTGAAACATAACTACTATGTTTTGCCTAATCAATGCACACAAATATTTTATTAAAATTAAACAATAGTATTGCACATATTTAACAATATTATCATGTTTCGTTCAACTTGACGTGCCATTTTTGTAATGTTTCTGTGTAGTAGGAATGCATTGGTGAATAAATGAATCTGAATCTGAATATAAGTGTTAGTCCTGACCAAGAATGGAACCTGTGACTTACGGCACTATAGACTAACCCCCTTATACATATAAACGAATGCAATGCTAAAGCATAGTTTAAACAAGAATGAAAGAGACAAAGCGATACAAAAGTTAATGTGTTGTTAAAGCGCTGTTTAAGTTTTTACTAACCGTTGTACCTATTATTGTATTGTTAATAAGTAAGACAGGGAAGTTGAAACATTTCTAAATACGAGAGTGAATTAGTAATATTTAATGCCATGGCTACATGGCTACTAACTCCGCCGTACGAGGTACTCAGTGCTCAAAACTCCAACTAGTGAATTTAAGTATTGAAATATTCAGGACTTAATTACGATAAGTTAGTAACAGTTTATAGTGCTACATTATGTACAGTCGACAACATATTTCACAATTATTGAGTATATTCAAGCTAAAAATGTATTCTGATATTGCCAATGGAAAAATGCAGAGAATTATTTTGGTGTTTTCAATAATATTACAATTATATATTAGCATCGATAGCAGGTTTTGGACCCATTGAAAGTTAAACTAGTATAAAATTACCCGCGACTTCATCTACGTGGACTTTAGTTTTAACAATATATTTTTATGCTGTAGCCTATGCGTTATTAAGATGTTTACTCCGAAGTAAAAGAGTAAAATCCATCCATACTTACAAACTTTCACATTCATAACACAATTAATAGGACTTTTCCTAAGACATTTTTCGACTGGTTTCAAAGGTAGCTCAAACCACTTACCCCGCTTTCAAGCCGTAGCTAATTTCACGCAAAACGTTTACATATCACACCTCAACCTGTAGGGAAACCTCCTGGGCCGTACAGCCGCTTAACTAACGTTTAACTACCAACTTCTCAATAGTTTTCAAAACTTAAATTGCCAAGTTACGTGGCGGGCACAGACGGTTATTTTCAGCTTTTACACAGTACACCTGCTTCGTGAATGTTAGAAATTCAGTTTTCCGTTAGGAATTGCAATTCTCTTTGATAGTTTCTGTACCTAAATTAGATAATTACTCTGGAGGGTTACTAGATTATTGCTAAGTTTCAGCAAATTAGCTTACCTACTAAGGATTTTGGTATAACTGTGGATGGTGCTTACCGCTGTTCCGTCTATATGGGATAAGTGTTATTAAGATTGCTTTCACCGTTTGGGTAGTCACAGTCTTGAGTGGAGACCTCGTTTTAGCAAACATAGTGAGTGGCCCGTGGCACAGTTGTGACAGTGGATCGGCAATGATCGCACACCAGGGGCCTTATCACGATTATTTTACAGCTCAGTTTAAGTCTTTTCATTCATTGAAATTTGACTAAAACATGCAAAATAAGTTCTCACAGCAATGAAGAAAAATAAAGGTTTTTTTGACACTATTTACCTCCCAAAACACGATTTGTAACGGTAAATATGCAGCTCAAAAGCTGAGCTTGTGACTAAAACTGTCAGGTTATAAGAGATTGTAATAGGGCCTCAGGTCCTAAATGGGTTAAGGCCACCATCAGTGATTTATTGTCGGGCATCTCCGTGCTTCAGAAGGCACTTTGAGCAGTTAGTCCCGGCTGCCGTCACTAGATGTCAGTGGTCAAGCCTGGTCTAAACCAGGCTGCCAGGCAGAATGTTTTAGCCGCCCTAAGACTTATCTTAGGGCGGCTAAAACATTGACAGCAAGGTTAATTTTTACCAAGCTGAACTGAGCCTGCGTGTTGTAGTAGTGCCTGTGCCCAGTGGGAGGTATCGAGGCTGTTTTCTGTTGTGTGGGGTGCCCTCTAGGAGGGTGAAGCAACAATTTACTAAGGGTGCTTGCAGGTAGTGCTTCCAACGAGCCCTAGTTTAGTTACTAATAGACTTAAGCAAGCCATTAAGCTCTAGTTTCCCGTAAGGTAATTCCGTAATTGCATTGAAGTGGGCTGTTTGTTCACTTAAGGGCGGAAGAAAGGGGAACAGCAGGGTGCCTCTTTTCTCTTAGAAAAAATGCTAGATTTAAAAAAGCAGTTGAAAAATCAGACTTGTTAAGTGAGAATATATATCGACACTCTTGACCAAATTTTCATGTGTCTACTCAGTTGTCAAATTACTTAGTTATTCTTGCAGTGTTTTATTTTTTCAAAATAACTAACGGAGGTTCGGGACAAACTGTATAAATGCAACATTTTACTTGCAAAACTACCGAAAAAAGATTTGATAGACTTTTTAATTCGAGGCTTACGTTCCTTTTAAAACTATGATTTAATCCAATGTTTTTAGTAAAGTCATTCGTTGTCTTACTATGTAAAGCTAGTGAATAATCTTTAAGTGCACTCCATTGATTTCGTGTACATAGAACACAATGGCTCCGTCTTTTTTAGCCAGACCTTTGTAACTTGTTGTTTCCTAGAAGTGCTGCACAAAACTCGCGTACTTTCATGGAAATAGCTTTTTTTATCAAATTTGCAATTTTCTGATATTAAAGTCAGTACCTGCAATGTCCTCGTTTTGCGAGTGACTTTATTGAACTACAGTAGAAGAAAAAAATAAGGCGACATTTACACGAAACAACTCTGGTAACAACAGAAAATAATGGAAGTAAGTGCGCCTAAGCGTTTAATGAGTCGTGCTCATTCGTAATTGACAACAGTTAACGTTTAAGGGGAAGGTGGTTAGAAAACTGTTTTTATTATTTACTAAAAAAATGGAACACTGAACTATGTTTTCATTTCAGTCTTTATAGTCAGGAGGAAACAAATTTTTGTTGTTTAAAAAAACACATTTTTTTAAAGAGGACATACGATATTGTTGTTGGCAACAACACATGACAGTTTTCAGGTCGCAAAACAATCCACACTTTCAAAAAATACAGTTCGCAAAAAAACTTTAAATTGAAGTGGCTTAACAAACGTGGCATACATACCACCACCAGCGTAGAAATGCCCGTACTCTTTGTTTATTTTTTGAAATCCTCCATAACCCAGATGCTCCAAAATACATAAAATTTAATTTCAAACATAGGGGCGAGTGCAATTCCCGCAACCATCGATCGCACAATATCTTCAAGATATTTTTTTTACAGTATGATTACGCCGTTTCTTCTAGTCTTATTAATTTTTATTAAGTTGCTTGTACCTCATCTTACCATTTAATAACACCTTACTAACATTTTGTATTGAATTTGTTTTTTGACTATCATCTTCCTGAATGTTGTCGGGCTCAGATCGCTTCCTAGCGATAAGACCACTTAAATTGTACAATGCGCTCCGTAATTTAATACCTACAACTGTAATGTTTTTCGTCCAATAGATAATACCTATCTATCGGTCTATGGATGAGCTGGAAGGAAATTCTCTCATTTAAAATTTAAAGTTTTCATTTCAACTAAAATACTAAAGTACTCTTGATATTAACTTTACTGACAACTTCTCTAACTTGTCCTTAAACCAAGTAAGTAAGTTAAGTTTTCCCTTTCGAACATTTTCATTAACCTAATGCATATTTTGGATCGACGATTTAGTTTTAAACTTAGAGACACTTACGGAAAACATGAATCTAGATTCTCAGAATTTGTGTTGTGTTCTTATTTTAATCAGCATAATCAACAAGTCATGACGTCCACTGCTGAAAATAGGTCTCAATGTTACCATCGGCATTATATTGATGTTATGAGAGATCAGTTCAGTTGCAGGCTGCTTAATAAATATGAATATACCTCATTTTATTAATCTAAGTGATCCATTTAGATCAACCGTAAATTATTGATTCATTTTATTTTATTTTGAAATGCACAGCCCCTGTTTTCTCACACTCATGTTGTTTCGTAAAATGTCAATAGAACTGAAAGGGACAGCTATACTTCTGAGGGATGCTCAACGTTGATTTGCGTTTGTGAATTCGGGGGTTAGAGATCTAATAACGGAACATGCAAATATTTCTTACAGCCAATAAAGGATTTACATTATATTTCAAGTGAAGGAGTAATAAAACATGATTAGTTAGGACAATAACAATGAACTATTTACGTATTTAAAGGGGAAATAGGAAATCTCATTGAATAACATTATACAGTAATACTCACGCTAGCTAAAGCCTGTCACTTTGAAACCAGGTAGATTTTGGCAAATTATGATGATAAAATTGAATTAGTATAACTCCTATCACAGTCTAACTGGCCAGATAAATCACTATGTGTATACGCGGGTTTTGGCTTAGTTTTCCTTATTTGGGGTCTTGCATCGAGGTCTTTAATACGGCTAATCTCAAAACCGCCGACACCAAAATGAACAGTTTGTCCATTCACCGAGACGGTTATAGCCAGGCTGTTTCTGACTTACCCATTTGGGATAAAAGACGTGAGCGTATGTCATTATGGGCAGCGATCAATTTATACGGTTATTCAAAATCGATATATACAGCAATGTTATTATTATTTTAAGCATTTTCCAGGCAGTATTACTAATACTACTATTTTACTAATATATCTGAAAACCAGAAAAAGACGTTCGGTCTTGGCTTCAGGCGCAAATCGAACCCGCGTCTCTCGCCCTCGCCTCTCGCAAACCAGGTGATTAACCCTATACCCTCGGCCGATCTGTTAATGTTCTCGGTAGCACAGTGGCTAGTGCAGTCGCCCGGTTCGCCCCGAAAGACGCGGGCTTGATTCCCGCCTGTAGCCCAGACCGAATGTCATAGGAACTTAGACAAAGCCGTTCCGAATGGGTCTGATGAGTAGCTCCATTGCACTAACTTCGTGTTTTCGTTTACAAGTATGTACAAAACCACCAGTATGTTTAGTTTTTTACTTCATAGCTTAAAAAGAAATACGTTTTATTTGATGCTTAAATTGATTTAAACATAAACATTTGAATTTAAAAATAAATGTATAATTGGTTATGGGCATTTTCACAAGATATTTTTTATTCTCAATTCGGCGGTCGATTAAATATTGTCTTCTTAAGTAGATTAAGTAGCAAAAACAAAACATAGAATCAGAGATAAATATTCCTATTTTAAATTTTTGTAACTACTTTAAAAAAAAATATGCTTAGGTACTAAATCAACCATCAAATTCAATCAAAATAACTTTTTGGGAAATGTTCTAATGCTTACTTTATTCCCACGTGAAAATATTTCATGCCTATGTAGATTTCCCGGAATAAATGGACTTCGTAGGTTACTAATACCTAAACGTTTTATTGCGTGCAAATTTAGTTAACAAACTCTATCAAATTAGACAGGCCTACAGGCCTCTTTGCCTACGTGAACTGACTAGGACGAATTGAAAGATAAATTATCTTAAATAGAGACAAGAATATAATTTTGATGAAAAACAGTTGAGTTTTGAATAGATATATTAAGTTTTATTCGATTTTCATAAAACATAACATACTCGTACAAACGCTCACGACTATATCCCAAATGGAGTAGTTAGAGTCACACTTATTGTTGCCGTCACGGTAAACGGAACATTCAGAAGCCTACTAGCCACCAAAGTAATTTAAACCAAGCCTGATAAGGGGTGAGCCAACTGCGGCGTTGCTTGGATTTTTTTCGGTGTTTTCCGAAATTGTACAATGAATATAAACTAGGTTCCGAGCCAGACACAGGTCTTCTCGGGGCATGGCTGCTTCGGGAGGTTCCTGAACCGCATAGGGAGAGAGCCCTATGCAAATTGTCACCATTGTGACTCTTTAGATGACAGTGCCCAACACATCTTAGAGGTGTGCCCAGCATGGGCTCAAGAGCGCAGCGCTCTTAGCGCTAGAGCAGGAGTCGTAAGAGGCGACTAAAGGGGGACCTTCGGGGTCACTGGGAGTGCACACGGCGGGGGCTGTGTGCCTCCATCTAAAGCGGCTCCGAAGGAAGGAAGGTCAGCGATGTGGGAGTGACCTCACACCGCCGTAAACACCGGCAAGTGTAGAGGGGAGGTATCACTCCCCTCGAGTTGGGCCGGTCATGCCGGCATAGTGCGCCAGGGATCACGGGGACCCTCTGGGTACGCGCTGAAGAAGGTCACCGGGGGGTTTAGTCAGTAGTGTCTGCCGCCTCACGGCAGACGAGTCTGACACATCCCCGCCCTACCCCCAAAGGGCGGGACGTCCGTAAAAGGATTCCCCCCGAAAAAAAAAAGGTTCCGAGCCAGAGTACGTAACGGTTGATTTTATAGGCCTTATTTTGTATAAAGTAAATTAAAAAACCCATGATAGTGTTACCCCTTAACTGAATGAGCATTAATTGCATGCATGCGCTAGTTACTCTAGTGAAGTTTCCAGAAGCTCTGATATTTTTTCTCTCCAGGCCTTCGTTTTCCAGGAAATTCAATTGATTGTTCATCTGAAGTTTTCAGAAATGATTATATTCTCAAATACCTCACTGCTGCTTCCCATAACGTGCATGAAGGTAGCATTTTAAGGGGCACAATGAAAAGATACGGTCAGTTTTCTTGTTTGATAATATTAATGAATATTTCCAAGTAAACGTAGACGCGTGTTACGCTCAGCTACCTAAGGGAATACGCTGACTATGCAGCGACCCCGTTCTTACCTAGAAACAAGTATTTGCGTCAACCGACGACACGAGGCGCTGCATCAGCACATCGCGCCACCGGCGACCATCGTGGGAGCCAACTCACTTTCGTTCCTACATCGAACACTGTCAAACCACTCTTAGTTATAATTGTAATTTTAATTAAATTCTTTTTAAATACTTTTTGGTTTTTTTTGCATCCTCCGGCTGTAGCCTTCATAATTGGCGCAGTCGGTAGGATAGTCGTAAAGTAAAGTCAGTGAATCGATCACACGGCGAGCGACTATCCAGAATCTACAAGAAGCTGCAGTCCAGAGGAGTGTCAAGATATCGATACGGCAAGAAAATACCAAGAATAATGAAATTGTGAGTACACTTGAATCTTTCATGTGTTGCATCCCTAATAGTTCATAATCCAATTTTTATTCCTAGTTTTACTTATCCCTTCCAAAATTTTCCACCCTAGACAATCGGGGTCCAATTCCCCTAGGCTAGATAGACAAAGTAGGTTAGACTTTAATAGAAATATTAGTTTAGAATCAGAGGAGTCAGTAGATCTTTCTAGAGAATCAGAATTAATTATAATGTCCGATTCAATAGACGAAATTTTGAAGTCCTTAAGACTAGTCCCCGAATTTGACGGGAACCCCAATATTTTAACTCGTTTTATTCAGTTATGTGATCAGTTAGTGATTAACCACGTCAAGACTGGTCCAGGGCATGATTTCACAAATCAGGCTATTATAAATGGCATATTAAATAAAGTCACGGGTCCCGCCGCCCGTCTTATAAATTCTAATGGTATCGCATCCGATTGGATTGGCATTAGAAATGCTTTAATAAATAATTTCGCGGACCAAAGAGACGAAACTGCCCTTTTTAGCGATTTAAGTCTGCAAACTCAAGGCCAAGATACGCCACAAGAGTTTTATGAACGCTGCCAGACCCTTTTCAGCACTATAATGACTTATGTTACTTTACATGAGAATATTGCAACAACTATTGAGGCCAAGCGTCAGTTATACAGTGTGTTTGAGAACCGGTGTCCGACCCGTTAAGGTGAAGTAATATGATCTATTTTATGAATAAATCCACCATAATTAAGCACTTTGCCCCAGTTGTTTTAAAATGGCCGCCATTTTAATTTTTTTTCTCGGGAGTACGGGTAGGTTATTTTAGTTTGCAATATCTGCCGATTTAGAGGTCCTACAGTCACAAAAGTGGTATCGTTGGACAGCTACAAAAGTAGGCAATAAGCTGACAAAAAAGCATTTTTTCATAACTCCCTTAAAATACCTCAAAAAAATGTTTGAACTTGAAAATTGTGATAGAATTTGTTAGTTTTTTTTACATTTTTTTTTTTTTCAGAAAAACTAAACTGTCAACATACATTTATTTCTAACTTTTTGGATACCCAAAGACATCACCTAAACACTGAAGCAAAAATCAAAGTTCCAAGTAAAATAGTTTAGAAGTTGTGACAAATTGAATATCACCCTGTCATCAGAGACCCTTTGAAACGCAGGTAAAATTTACCTGAAATAAATTAAAAAAAAATAAAAAAAAAATTTATTAAAAGTGCTTAATTATGGTGGATTTATTCATAAAATAGATCATATTACTTCACCTTAACGGGTCGGACACCGGTTCCCAAACACACTGTATAAAAAGATCGCTATGCAATCATACTTGCGCGGACTAAGGGAGCCCCTTGGCTCACGTAGTAGATGCATGCGTCCCGAATCTATAGAGAAAGCATTAGAATACGTCCAAGAGGAAATTAATACATTATATATTTTACAAAGAAATGAAAACTTACCAGATAAAAAGTTGCAACCCCATATGCTAGTAAACCCACCATCTTAGCAACCTATTTATAGTCCACCCGTATACTTACCGCCCATCAAACCTCATAATATATTTAATCCTTCAAGACCCCCACGTCCTGCACCCTTTTATATGCAACAACCTTCCCAGCAATGGAGGCCTAATCCAGTTAACCCTCAGATGAACCGTGGTCCATCCCGTACCCAACAGATTTTCAGAGCTTTACCTCCAAATTATAACCCACAGGCATTTAGAGTTCCCAACCGAAACCCTAATAATTTTCAAGGTCCAAAGGCCATGAGCGGCGTTAGTCATTTTGTTAGTAAGCCTTTGCCACCTAGTGGACATGATTGGCGCAGGTTTGGGAACCCGCCACCAAGTAATTATTTTAAATCCCGAGAAGTGAATTTTAATGAGTGTCCTGAGTACGGCCCTTACTATGATAACGCGGAGTACTACTACGCGGAGCCGGAATGTTATTATTATAATGACACGAACGATTACTACGACAATTACTATGCTGAATCTTCCTATTCAGAACAACCAAATCCAGAGCCATTGTCTGAACCTCCAGAAGAAAATTCCTCGTCTAGCAAGGCTGAGGATTTTCAGAAAATAAGCCGATCAGGCAAGGCAAAATAGAACTTAATTTACAGACTCAGAGACAACTTCCTTACATACAAATTTCAGACCCTCCGTTAAAGTTACTCATAGATACTGGAGCTAATCAGTCTTTTATAAGTCCGGAATCAGTAGAAAGATATTTCTCGCATATTGAGTTAAGCTATGATCCGTTTGAGGTAGTGAATGTTCATGCCATAAGTAAGTGCGACTATTCAATTACGGTACCTTGTTTTTCAGAATTTAATGACACCACCGATATAACGCTTTTCGTTTATAAATTTCACGACTATTTCGATGGCTTAATAGGGTCCGATTTATTAAATAAATGGGAATCAACCGTAGATTTTAAAAACAAGCTTCTAGTTACCCAGCATGCTAGTAACCCGATTCTCGTTTATGATTCGCGAAATATTAATTTGTATGAAGATATTATACCAGCGAACTCATCTAAAATAGTAAGGTTACCTATTAACATCAGCGACGGAGATGCGTTTATCCCAGAACAGATTTTATGTAATTGCATTATAGGTGAATGTCTAACAACAGTCAGAGATAACCGCGGATTTTTAGAGGTTACAAATCCCAGCCAGCATGACGTAATATTCTCAGTCAACCGCCAGGTCGGTGCCGAAGTCTATACTGTGAATATAGAGTCCCCGAGTACCGAGAACAGTGCTACGGATTTTTACAGTGCTACGAATGACTCGCATCAATCGTATACTATGAAGCCACTACGTCACACATGTGCTACGACGTCGTCAAAGTCCCAGCGTGCTACGGACGTTCTCTCTCGTCTACGGACCGAGCACCTTAACGTTGAAGAACGCGCGAACTTAGAGAATTTATGTACCGAATACGCGGATGTATTTTACATAGAAGGAGAATCTTTAACTTTTACAAATCAAATTAAACACTCTATTAAAACTTCAGATGAGTTACCAGTCTATACCAAAAGCTATCGTTACCCATACGTTCATAGGCAAGAGGTTAGTGATCAGATTAGTAAAATGTTAGAGCAAGGTATCATCAGACCCTCTCAATCAGCATGGAGCTCACCCATCTGGATAGTTCCTAAGAAGGCCGACGCATCTGGCAAAACCAAATGGCGTCTTGTAGTTGATTTTAGAAAGTTAAATGAAAAAACAGTTAACGATAAATATCCAATTCCCAACATCTCAGACATTTTAGATAAATTAGGCAACTGTCAATATTTTACAACTCTCGATTTAGCAAGTGGATTTTATCAAGTGGAGATGGAACCCTCAGATATTCACAAAACAGCATTTAACGTAGAACATGGCCACTACGAATTTTTAAGAATGCCAATGGGACTTAAGAATTCTCCTAGTACCTTTCAGCGAGTTATGGACAATGTCCTCAGAGGGCTACAAAACGTTATATGTCTCGTTTACCTTGATGACGTCATCATTTTCAGTACGTCATTACAAGAACACATGGTAAATCTTAGAAAAGTATTCCAAAGACTTAGAGAATCGAATTTTAAAATACAGATGGATAAGTCCGAGTTCCTCAAACTCGAGACAGCTTACTTAGGTCATATAATCAGTAATAAAGGTATCAAGCCCAATCCTGATAAGATTGAAGCCATAAAAAAATACCCATTGCCAAAAACTTCAACAGAGATAAAAAGATTTTTAGGATTATTAGGATATTACAGGAAATTTATCTCAGATTTCGCACGTATAGCCAAACCGTTAACACAGTGTTTAAAGAAAGGATCTAAAATAGTACTAGATCATAATTATATTAGCTGCTTTGAAAAATGTAAATTATTACTTACCAATGATCCTATCTTACAGTATCCAGATTTTTCCAAAGATTTTATCTTAACAACCGATGCATCTAATGTAGCATTAGGAGCTGTATTGTCACAAGGCCCTGTTGGTAGTGATAAACCGATTGCATACGCATTAAGAACTTTAAATTCCAGTGAGATAAATTATAGTACCACCGAAAAAGAATTATTGGCTATAGTGTGGGCTACCAAATATTTTCGCCCATACCTTTTCGGTAGACTTTTTAAAGTATTTACAGATCACATGCCATTACAATGGAGTCTTAAAGAAACCAATGCTCGTCTCACTCGTTGGAGACTTAAACTGAGCGAGTATAATTTTACAGTGGAATATAAAAAAGGCAAACTTAATTCAAATGCCGACGCCTTATCCCGTATAGAAATTCATAATGAAGAGATCAGCTCATTAGCAGGGAACCCAACTGAGAAAACCCCATCTTTAGATGGCTCAGAAACGGTAACAGCACATACAGATGCTGAGAACCCCATTTTAGAGACGCCTATCACAGATGATCCCCTTAATAAGTTTCATAGACAAATTTGTTTCGTCATTGTTGGCGATATTAAAGGCAAAACGACCGTTTCTAAACCCTTTGACAGTCATACACGTACATCTACTCAATTATCTAAATCAAATCTCGAACAAGATGTAATAAACGCAGTTAAGGAATATGTTAACCCTAAAGTAAAGACCGGTATTATTATTCACCCTCCATTAGAGATGTATTCTATCATCCCTATTTTACAGAATCATTTCAGAAGCTCCGCTATGAACATAGTTATCACCAAAGTTGAATTAGAAAACGTCAAAGATTATCTACGCCAACAAGAGATAATTCAAAAATATCATGAAGGAAAAACCAACCATCGCGGTATTACTGAATGTTACCTAGCACTATCTAATAAATATTTCTGGCCTAAAATGAAAGAAAGCATAACTAAATATATAAACGAATGCAATATCTGCGGCCAAGCTAAGTATGACCGCAATCCAATAAAGCAACAGTTTCACATAGTACCACCACCCACTAAACCTTTTGAAATTTTACACTTAGACTTATTTACAGTAGAAACCGAGAAATACCTAACCCTAGTAGATGCGTTCTCTAAATACGGACAAGCCTATCACATAAGAGATGGCACCGCTATAAGTGTAGTACAATCTTTATTAAAGTTTTGCACACATCACGGAGTACCTTCGATAGTTATAACGGACCGAGGTACAGAGTTCACTAATCAATTGTTCTTAGAATTTACCCGTGTCCATAAAATACAGCATCATAAAATCTTAGCTCATGCTCCAAATGAGAATGGAATAGTAGAACGATTCCACTCAACACTTTTAGAACATCTTAGAATTTTGAAACTACAGCATCGTGGCGAATCAGTCTTTAATCTCATGGCATACGCTATCTTAGCATATAATAGCTCAATACACAGTTTCACAAAATGTAGGCCATTAGATGTTATAACCGGACACTTCGATCCTCGCGATCCTCTCGATATTGAGTTAACCGAACATTTATTACAGCAGTATATCTTAGATCATCGCGCAAAAATGACCAAGGCATATGAGATGATTCAAGATTCATCTCGTCAGCGTCGTATAGAGATCATGGAAAATCGTAATAAGAATAGGGAGTCTGAAGAAACGTATAATCCAGATCAGAATGTTTTTATTAAAAATCCCATGGCCAGCCGTCAGAAGTTAGCAGCGCGCTATACAAAAGATACTGTCTTAGCCGATCTTCCAATTCACATTTATACTAAGAAAAAACGCGGCCCTGTAGCTAAATCTAGATTGAAAAGAGTCCCTAATACCGCACGCTTGTTACAGGATAGTAGTGATGTTCCTGGTACGAGCAGTAGGAGCTCAAGAAATCATACTTGACAGCCTTGGAGATGGTCCAGGCGTCCTCCCTTTTAAATTAGGTCCTTCTAAGATAATATCTCATTATCATTCCTTCTTGCAATTTATAGATATAGATAATATTAAATCCCAAGTTAATTTAGTCAAGTCACAGATAAATGATGTTCGGCCTCAGTTGAATAATAAAACTTTATCTTTGTATGAACCCCATATTGAATATCTTAGTAAAAAGCTCGAAAAGGTTTCTGATCAGTTACAGACTTTTGAGATAAATCGCGTTAAGCGAGGATTGATAGACGGATTAGGATCAGTTATTAAAAGTATCTCAGGAAATTTAGATTACACAGATGCAAAGCGTTATGATAGTATTTTAGAAACTTTACAAAATAACGAAGATAAATTAGTTACAGAATTTAGCAGTCACATAAGTTTGAGTAAAGAATGGATGTCAGAGCACACCATCATATTAAATTCTATAGTAGAAAATCAGCGTAAGATAGAAAAAGTACTTGACTTAGTTATGGTTAGTGAAGCCGATAAGGAAAATGATTTAGTAAAGTATGCCCATTTGGCTCAATTACTATTAATATTAGGAGATAACATAGAAGATTTAGCAGACGAATTATTAAAGTTAGAAAATCTATTAGCTTTTATACGTGCATCGAGCACTCATCATTCTATGTTAAGTTTAAATGCATTAAGATCTATGTTAGTTAAGTTAAAATTATTATATAGTAAAGATGAAATCATAGATTTGAACCTTAGAGAGTACTATGACGTAATCAAACTAGGTTCTTATTATAGTAATAATAATATAGTCATAGCCTTTCAAGTACCGATTGCCTCTCCTCATACTTACGACCTTTATAAATTATCCATTGTTCCTAATAAAAACCACACTATAATTATCCCTGTCTCTCCTTATATTGCAATACATAGAAATGATTTCATGTACATAGAGACAGAATGTCCGAAGGCCAACACTTGGTACCTCTGCCAGGCGAAAACTCAATACAAACCACGAGATCAAGCGGACTGCATCCAGACTCTCATCACTACGCAGAGACTGGACACTACATGCAAGCTCTCATCAGTTCTACTCGACAAAGAAGCCCTGGAGAAGCTGGACGACAAACATTACATAGTCGTTTTTCCCAAGTCTACGAAGATCCAAACCCTCTGCGGGAAAGATACTTACTCTACACTTCAAGGCAGCTTCTTCGTTACTATACCAGTTGGATGCTACTTACAATCGCCAGAATTCACCATCACCAACAATAATGATCGCACCAAAGGCACTGCACTCAATATGATGAATCTTCCGAGATATGAAAGTCCTGTATCACCCTCCACGGGACCTTCAATCAAACTAAACTCCATCAGCTTAGAACATCTACACGCCAGTAACACCAAGATATCTCTGCAGCATCCGATCGAGACAAGAAAACCCATTGAAGAGAGCATATATCATACTACTATACCTCTTTACGTAGTACTATCAAGTGCATGTGCACTCAGTATTGTCTTACTGCTTCGAAGATATTACATGAAACGCCGAGAAAGTGATCTTAACAATCAAGGTACATCTCACGACATATATGCAGATATCCCAGAAAAGCAACGAGATGCACCACTTCACATCGCAGCAACATTCTCGAAGAAAATTCTCCAATAGTTGCTGATCTACGGGGGGAGGTGTTACGCTCAGCTACCTAAGGAAATACGCTGACTATGCAGCGACCCCGTTCTTACCTAGAAACAAGTATTTGCGTCAACCGACGACACGAGGCGCTGCATCAGCACAACGCGCCACCGGCGACCATCGTGGGAGCCAACTCACTTTCGTTCCTACATCGAACACTGTCAAACCACTCTTAGTTATAATTGTAATTTTAATTAAATTCTTTTTAAATACTTTTTGGTTTTTTTTGCATCCTCCGGCTGTAGCCTTCATAATTCGCGTTTACTTTACGATATTATTCATTAATATACTTTTATTTAAAAATGGTGGGACTTTTCGTGAACTTTTTACGTGAATATTGTGTTGTGTTTGTTTATCACGTTGATCGATTAAATATGTCTTACTATAGAATACGCTGTAAAAGAGTCTTTGCATGTTTTCAGTACTCCATATAATAACAAGACATGTTTATATAAAAAATCTAATCTAAATCAACTCAGTCCGTCTCACGGTAGGTAGGGAAAATAAATTAAAATACATTTTAATTAATATTTAAATTTATCTTTTTTCATAGAGACATAAACCAGCATCTACTCTATAACCGCGTTTTATTAACCACAAGTATATTAAAATTCCCTCCCAGTCATAAAACGATTTGAAGGTCCAAATTAATTAGTGGTTGCGGAGATTTTTTCATGCTTCAGAAACACGTTTTGGCAACAAATTGATGAGGTTTTGTGCTGCTCTTTTAGGGTAATGTTGATTTTCTTAATTAACGTCCTTGAATTTTTCATAACGTTCTCTCTCAAATTCATTCTAAAATTTCTTAATGTCACAGGCTATGATGACTTCCGTTCTGTCAATATCATACGTAGGTAAACAAAGGCTAACCAAGTTTTTCTTTTCATATTCTGATAATTAGGAAAGTCATGTGTGGTTTGCTTATTTCATAAATACCTATTAAAAAAAACAATATTATAACGAAAAATCGCGGAACATAACATGGGGGTGATTCAGGTAGCTTCACCTCTGGGCCTGGGTTTGACTCAACTTTTGCGGAAACCCTAATTATAATAACATTATGGGTAATGCCAGTGATGCCAGTGTTTGATGAAAAATGAAAGACTAAAAATAAAAGCCATTGGAAGACTCAAACAATTTTCAACTTCAATACGAGTACTAAAAATTGATATGATGCACACAATACTATCCTCTATGTACAGACTCGTCATTGTCATTTCACTGTGCCTCAGCTTAGAAGACGGAAACATAAACTGATAATATCAAACTCGACGATGTGGGCTCCGCACGAGTCGAAATA
Source organism: Udea ferrugalis (assembly GCA_950022985.1). NCBI lineage: Eukaryota > Metazoa > Arthropoda > Insecta > Lepidoptera > Crambidae > Udea > Udea ferrugalis. The sequence continues at coordinate 15,939,545 of OX465525.1, forward strand.
TTTCCAAGTCTTTAGAGAAATATAATACAAATTAGCCAGGTTCTTGTATTAGGTTTAAAGACATTTATTGATCTCATAAAAACATACATTGTTCATTTATAATGGGATAATAATTACAAGACTTAATCTAAACTATGATTAGGCGCAGCGCAACTGCATTCGTAAAATTAATAGGGACATAGGTAGGTAATTCATGCATAATAGAATTGACTAACACGCCTCGGACGCGCGCAGGCGCACACACACAGGGCATCTTTTTTTTTGCGACTTGTTTACTTGCTCAACGCTCGCATAGGTAAGTACTAGTGTTTGGTCCGGCACGGCCGGCGCAAATTACAATGGTTCTTGTATTTTAAGCTATGTGGAGTGTAGGTATCCTTCCTTCCACTCATGTACCCAACGCTGTTTGTATTGGGTATGGTCGGGTATAAAATCCCAAATGCATCCGAAAAGCTGGGTCATTCTCCTATCCTACAAGTTTATAGAATCAGATGACAGATTCAAATGACTTCGCTCTTAAATGTATTGTGAATTACCGTGTGACATCAAGTGCTAAACTGCTAACATTTACAATATAACTTTTAAAAATTTGAGATAAAATTTCCACAAAAAAGCACCACCTGCGCTGTTTATTCCCAAGTCACCTTTCTTTAAAACATTAAGAACCCGAAACCCTCCATCAAAACTCTTATCTCACATCGTCTCGAGAGGACGTCTCGTGAAACATACTGCACATTTAAGGAGCATTTTTCTTTCGGCTGAATATATATCGATACCTCCCACGTAAGTTGTTGTATCCCCAAAACTGCAATAGGCATGATGACTGTATTTTTTTTTTGTTTATTATCGAAAGACCTTACATTTATGTAAACAATCCTCAAAGAATCACTTCATCTGGATCAATACCACCAGAGATATCACAATTTGAAATGCACAATTTTTGGACTTGCCCAAAAACGCTCCATACAAAAGCGACAGTGACGTCACTATCGCTGTCACTTTTGTATGGAGCGTTTTTGGGCAAGTCCAAAAATGTGCATTTCAAATTGTGATATCTCTGGTGGTATTGATCCAGATGAAGTGATTCTTTGAGGATTGTTTACATAAATGTAAGGTCTTTCGATAATAAACAAAAAAAAAATACAGTCATCATGCCTATTTTACAGGAGAGCGTTTTAAACATTCAGATTGGCCTAGAAACTGCATTTATTTATGTAGCTTTGTGAAATTTGTTATATGAATAAAATATATGGTTTTATTGACTATGTTGAAACAAATATATGAAATAATTGCATATTTTCTGAGAATTGTGGCTTACAACATTTTACTACGGAATTCAGACTGTGAAAACTGTTGTATCTCATACATACAACATTATACTGTGGAACACAGACTGTGCCAGCTGTGCTATCTCATACTTACAAGATTATACGGTGGGGTCTTGGTTTCATCTTTAGTTGTATCTCATACTTACAATATTATTTTATGAAGTTTAAGAAAAAGTTCGCAGTTGTAAATGATTCTAGTCTCACTATATGTCACATTAACAATACAATTTCAAGTGTATATTATTGATATTAGATAAATATTGTCAGTTAAGAAATAAAAGTTCAATTATTAATACCAAAGAAGAATGGTCACGTCCCATACAAAAAATCCCAGGCCCGACAGAAACGTAACATATCTCATTTTTATGGTATATTGTGTATTGTTAAAATACATATACTTTATATTCGAAATCAATGGCTAACACCAAAAAATATTACCGTATGTTTTTATTCAGGCGATACACTAAAAAAATGCAAAACGCCTATTATCTATAAAATTCGTATAAGTATGTAATTAAATGACGAAACAATAGCTATGGTATGTATCTAGGTGATCAGGAGATGCAGTTGGATATATAAATAAACTCGTAATACAACGATCAACTTAAGATTTATTGAAATCGTGGTAGGTTTTCGATTATTTAGTAGCATCTATCAATTGGCGGTGGAGGAGGCCTATGTTCAGTAGTAGAAAGCTATGGGTTTAAATGATGATGATTATGATCTATCATTTGGGTTTCAGAATTGAAACAAATAAAAATAAAACTAATAGGTATGTCGATATAAAGTTATATTGAATTTCTATAATATCTCTTGAAACAAAATTGTTTCTGCAGCCTATTGCCGCTGGATGTCTATATATTTCCATATTATATACTCCCGCGGCTTTTAAATTCTCACTGCAGTACGACCGTGCTAACCTCACGTGATAGGTGCCGATTGAGAATTTAATTAACTCTTCAATTGTTAATTGTGGAAAATGTTAAATATCCGGATCATTTCCAGTCAGTTTGTTTTAAACACTCCTGTGAAACGACACTCTTTGTCGGTTTAAATTATTTTCCTCCACATACTCAGATAATTGATTGGGGCGTTGTATATTTTGATTACTTATTTTAATGAAATCTTCTGTGTATGGAATGTCTCCGTAAGGATCTTCAAAATAAATAATTAAAGCTGCAGCAATTTGAAATCTTCTAGTAGGTATAAGCGGCACATGTTTGTTAAATAGTCTGTTTCTAAATATCTTGAAGTCGCGCTTGAATCTCCCGTTTATAGTTTCCACGACCCATCGCACCATTGTGATGAGTCGTGATTTATTAGCTTCTTCGGTGCTTAACTGCGTGTGAGCAGTATAGCCATATGTTTCTATTAAAGGAATAAAGCCTCGTTACAAAATAAATGAGTCTCCTACATGGGAAAAAAGTGGAACGGTTCGTCTTTAATGGGTCCATCATGGTTTTGCAATCTCATTTTCATTATATCAGCATCGGTTGTCCGTACAGAGTACGGACCTATTATATCCAAAATATATCCATCCGCGCACACGATCATTAATGGTTTTATTAAGTTCCTATTCTTATGAAGGCTATAACTGCGGCGTTGAAATAAAAAGTTAAAACATTTTTCTATGTAGGTTCCATCGAATATAACTATTGGTTTTGGGACTCTTCGTTACCAATCAAAACATTTGGCAAAACCCGGTTGCGGGCTATCACTTCGTCCCTGGTAATATGGTCTAAGTCTAGGTGCAATGGAACAAAGTCAGTAATGAGACACTGCCTGACATGTATGTTTTATGTATTTTTTTATGTATTTTTCTTCCAATGGTACGCTCGGATATATTAAAAAATTAAGCCATTCTATTATTCGGCTCCCCTGATCGAATTTTGCACAAGTAGATAGCCAAGTCATTTCTGGGAGTATTTGAGGACCGATTAAGGCTTAGTATTTGACTCAGCAAATCGTTGAACTTGGCTCTGTTTCTTCAGTCCAAAACCATAACTCGTCGTCAGAAACGTCATCTACTTTGAACGTATCGTATAAGCAGTTTGTTCTTCTGTTGTGTTATCGAAAAAATCACTAACTATCAAATTTGCAAGCTCATTATTTTCTGATTCATTGAAACTTATTGAACGAAACAGATAAAAACATACAGAACAAGGTGGTTAGGAAAAAATAAAACAAACAATAGAAAAATAAAGAATAATTTCGACCAAGCAGCAGTGTCACGATGTCCAAAATTAAATTAACCCCACTCAGCTAATGCCTGGACCTGATAGGCTCAGATGCTGATTTTCAGTAGGGCCAACCGAGTGGACGCACCGACATTCGCGCCGACTAAGCAATGATAATTATAAAAATAAATATTTAAAATACATAAAATATAATGTGACGTGTACCTACCCAGTGTAAAAGTGTGCAATACAATGCATAAATACTTTGGGGGATGTGTATTTATAATGGTGACTTTAAAACAAAAATGAAATATGACATTTTATTGCTTGTAAGCAAGCTATCAATTAAACGATCAAGGTTAAGGCTCTTTATCGGTGAATCAGTAAAGAGAGAGCGCTCTATAAATTACTTAACTAAAAATATAGGAATATGTCGTAACATTAAGCAAAAAATTTAAACAAATTTTGACTATCAACTTCCGATGCAAACATTATAATTTACTACATACCACATTTATTTTTATTTTATTCCAACGTAAGACATTCTATGTATTACATACAATTTTTTTTGATGGACGCTTTACGACGTAAAATGTTGTATGTATCACAAACAACATTTTCTTATACTCGCTCAACAGCGTAAAATGTTGTATGTAAAACATACAACATTGTTGAATGTTTACTTGACAACGTATACTGTTGTATGTAATCTATACAACATTTTTTGTTGTTACATAGTTGTAACGTATTCTAATCAATTATTAAGTCCTAATAACGTAACATGTGCGGAAAACTTGAAGCACTTGACACACGGACCATTTCAGCTCTCTCTCCGGCGTAGTCTGTTTTATCTAACCCATACAACACGCGAGCGCGCGATCTGCCCCGCCCCGCGCACCGCGTAAACGGTTGTCAAGGACTATACAGTGTTATAGTCCGTTCCCGTTCAAAAGTTACAACTCTTTACGTCTTGAAATTGCATGAAATAATTGTGTTTTCGTAAGTTTTAATTTTTTTATGCATAGATTACTAATAATAAAGCTCGTTTTTAGTAAAAACGCTAAATCGCATTTTTGTGGGATACAACAACTTACGTAGGAGGTATCGATATTACCTTCTCCGAAGTTTGGGTGTATCTCGATTCAATTTGGATGGCTTGTTCCATGAAGGCTACCCGATATTCTGTGTTGTCCCATGGGCGGTGGACCCGAAAAGTCTCACGTGACGCGACTCGAGTTTTGTATCTATGCTATAAGGCTTTGAGGATCGTATTTTCTAAAAAGGGGTTCTACAATCTTTTTAAAAAATAAATATATTTCTTTCTACAAGTAGATCATTACACAGTTCTTTCAAATCGTCAATAGATGATCAAATATGTAACCACCTAATGAACTTACATTTAATAATACTTTCCTTAGGCAATACATAAAATACATATACATAACAAGTATAGAAAGTTTCTTACCAAACTTTCTATACTTATCTAACCGATAAGTATAGAAAGGTCAGGTAATATAAAGGTCTCGGGTTTGACCTCCGCACAGTGCAAAATTCGTGTGCATGAACACGCCTGTAACTTTTTAAACGTAGCCCATATCAATAAATCTTGAAACTAACATGATTACTGCGGACTTATTTGCTGAACACACTCAATTTGTTTGGTGCCGACATATACCTACATAAACCACCACATTGCTCCCCAGAGGTTGGCAGATTTACCGTTAGCGTAGCCGAACTATCGACATACATACATACATACCATCACGCCTATTTCCTCACAGGGTAGGTAGAGTTCTTTTTAGTTTTGTGTATGGATGGGTGTTAATAATTGAGATGTAGGCTCGTGGGTACAACTTACTCATTATTGAAACTAAGCCAAAAATGAGGCAGACTTTTTAATGCCTATAAAAGTTGGGAACGTTGTGTGTATGAGAAGTAATTAAAATTGAAATTTTAAAATTGCAAAATAGTTGAATTCATAGGCTAATACAAAAGAGATAATTAAATCAAACAGAGTTAAAAACATTTTTTGCTGGCAATGGGTACCAGTCTCAGCATGGTACTAGGCATAGCCCAGTTTTTCAGACTGGTCCTGTGACTAGTCTAGTCTAGCTCCCAAACTTTCTAGTCAGATTCAGTGAACAGAGGTCCACACTTCGCCGAATTCAAAATCTACGTGGTATGGTGACTAGCCTACCGCCGTCGCCGCGTTTCTTGCTTAGGCTTTTTATCAATGTTTCCCATTGTTGAAAGGTTAGCCAAGTGGTTTAGTGAACATTTAGCTGGTGTTCCTATCATATCTGAACATGGAACCACACGGGTTCTCCATGAGGACCACAATCAATGAGGACGCTCTTTAAAAACAGTATGATAATGTAAAACTGAAACTGCTTATTATGAACGCAAACTTAATAAACATACTTATAAAAATAGGTCAATTTAGTTTACTTTGGCAAAAAACACTGAAACGAGAAATTTCTATCTTAGATTACTTATAGTCACAGCTTTAACATTAAACTAAAGTACTTGGATTTTTCTACTAATTTCAGACGTTTTATTACCAATCTTTTTATTCGCGAAGCTCTTATTACCCTCTACATGCACATGCCCTGTTTTACTTTAAAACATTTAATGCAAATACTAGCTCTTCGGGCAACCATTTTTATTTCATTTAGCGCTAACGGGACTTCGCTGAACGTATACGAGTGGTTAATTAACTGCAAGACTTTAATCACGTTTGTTTTTTATTTTATTGAATACTCTTTTCGCATTCATCACTGCTGCATGTATTCCAACTCCGTGATTTATTTTTTGCGTAGATTAAATGCTACTCGTAGCTATTGATAGTGTTTTTATCTGCATAAGCTGTAAATGATACTTGACATTTAGTCAGCTTGGAGACATTTTTACTGTCTCTTTCTATCCTGGTGAAACGTCGTGAGCTTTGTCTCGGCCACATCACCTTTCCCAATCCTACCAAAAATGGGCTTCTTAAAGCCCACCGTGGGGTAAATCTGTATACACTGGCTTAGAAGCGCGCCACCAGAAGTCCGTAGACCCATTGCAAGCTCCACAGAAATGCCTAAAATGAAGATGGTATCCTTTTGGCCATTATGCCAAACTTCAATAATTGCAGATTCGATGAAGCTTCACCGTATCTACTCGTCTACTATCTAGCCCGACTTGATATTCTGTGGCAAGAGAAGCTACTCACTATCCCTTTATTGCGCCTTCAGGAAATCTCCCCCCAGCCTGGCGTATCACGGTTAGCCCTTTTTTTTCGTGGGAAAATCTTCATGGATACCTCGCTGCCCGGGGGAACGACGAGGTTATGTTGGACTACTACCGACTATAACCCCACGGCACTCAACCGTGGCACTTTGGCGGCGAAGCTGGATCCAAGGGCGTACCCAGGATTTCAGCTAGGGGGGGGGCAGCTCATACCTGTTTCGTTTTTCGTAGAGAGAGAAATACGTTTTTAATTCCCACTTGTAAGGAAAATTTACTTCTAGGGGGGGGGCAGCTGCCCCCTGCTCCTACCTGGGTACGCCCTTGGATCCTATTGAAAGTAATACCGCACTGCTCCGCCGCCAGTGCTAGCCCCTAATGGGGCTGCCTCTAACCGACCTCCCAACAAAGGGATAAGGCCACGATAGCGCCTGGAGGACGCAGTCACTTACGCCGTCTCGGTAGACACCGTGCAATGCAAGCCAGAGAACCCCGGCACTCCGGCCCGCTGGCTCCCACCGTACTCAGACCTCACTGGGCCCACAACCCCACGTGTCGCCCTTACGGGCCGCAGTTGGTGGGTGACCAAGTCCGCTACGTTGCAACGCCTGAGTTTTGTCGGCTTCCCAGCAGTTGAACCCTACCATCGGTACCAAGCCCCTTCGCCACGCCAAGGTGAGAACTCATGGGGGGAATACAATCTGACCTGGAGTGGCATTTGTACATCGATTGAAAATGAAGAATAGAACTAAGCCAAATAGATATTTTAAAATTATTTCTATAAAAATGAGTTATAATACCAATTCATGGAGAAGCCAATGGACGATTGAAGTTTGGCGCTAGCCCAATAGCATAGCTGATCATAAGTGATGATTCATTACTCATGATCAGGGGTGATTATTATCAAATGCTCGCCTATTTAAATATATATATAACGACCTATATACGTCCCACTGCTGGGAACAGGCCTTACCTCAACTATGAGGTGGAACGAGCCATACTCCAACACGCGGGCTCAATGCGGATTGTTGGAGGGGTGTAAGGTTAGTGAGCAACCTTAAAGAAATTTAAATTTTATATTAAAATTATGCTTTGGATTTAAAAATATTATCCCTACCATCAGTAACAAAGTGACGCATACTCTCATTAATAAAGCATATTCGTTAGCAAAATTCCTGAAGTCCAATTAAAACGCGTTCTAAGCACAGCTCGCGTGTAATTTAATAAGTCTGAAAAGCTCTCAAGTGGGGACATCTTCCATCAGATTTAATTTCTAGTAACAAAAAGAAAAAGCCAAGCTTTAGGAATCGTGATTTTAATTACTTTACCCATACTTGTTTTTCTTTTTCAGAAACATGAGTTTTGGGTATCTTAAAATTCAACATTTATTTTTTTACCTTTAAAATATTATTTTTGAACAGCGGCGTAATAAAGGACGTTGTTAAAAATGTGTTATGAAACAAGGGAGCTTTCAAATGAATATCGGGATTATTATACAAATTAATTACTATTTATTAAAACCATGGTTATTCCTTTCATGTTATTTACAAAAAAACATTTTAATAGTTATTCCTGAAAATATTCTACGAATACTTGTTAACTTCACACAGATTTTAAAAAACCTTTTCATTTATGAAATAAATTTTAAACGCCACAACATCAGTAAAAACCAGCAAAAACTGATATGACACACCTACAAATTCCTGTTGGTGAGGGCTCTCTTTATTTATTAATATACAAGTCAGTAAGGTTTTCTTTTATTTAAAGTTGAGATCATTATTTTTTTTGACAGAGTGGCTCAGTGGTTAAACACTCTGGCTTGGAACTCAGTGGTCCCGAGATCAAATCTGCCCGGATTTCACCCACTTTGTGTTCATTGTACCATTTGCGGCTAACTCTCATGTGATGGAAAACACCGATATAAAACCCAAGCAGTTGGGCTCGCTTCTTACCAGGTTGGGTTTAAATTCCCTAGACAAAATGTGGGCTTCTGAATGTTCCGTTCACCATGACAACAACAATCGATGTGCCTCTGACCCCATTAGGGATATGGTCGTGAGAGTATGTATATAATGTATTGTCATAATAACATACAAACATTACTTTTTATATCATTGTCGTTAAACCTCACTCAGTCGCTGAGGGAGCAACATTGTACAATTTCTTGCTGAATCTGCTAAACAGAATAAAAATCGTAGAAAATTTGGAGTTACGCCAGGGTCATTGTATTTGGAATGAATCGAAGCTAAGAGCACATAGCTATGTTTTAACCTCTGACCTAGATAATCAATGTATCTACTGTGAAAAAGAACACCGAATAATAGCGGTAACTCAACCCCTAATGATCACGGTTCGGTTTTAATTCGCACCGTAAAATATGGTTCGTTAAATGTTTCGTTCACTATGACGACTATAGTCGATGTCATGTGTGGCTTATGTCCTAAGGGTGCCCCCAGGGGGAGCTGAGCCTCGACTTAGGGCGTTACTGGGAGATGACAATCGGACGTATGGACTTTTGTAGCCTTGTAGATTCCTACCTATATTCTGGAATTAAGAACTATATATTTTGTCCTACAAGCCAACAACAACAAGCCGCTTATCTCAGTGGCGCAGGAGCCAGTCTCAGATTATGTTGTAACTTAGTGGATGTGGGTTTGAATCTTGGCCAGGACGTCTGTACGTGTACGAAAATGTACTTCAGTCAGCACATGTGTCAGTGAAGTTCAAGAGATGAGAAGATTACTTAACACTTTGTACGCAAAAACTTTTCACCATTATATTGGCCGCCTGACCTGAACTTGAGCAAAATTATGCTACGAATTACAAATTGATGTTTTACTTACCCTATTACTACAGAAAAATATAGGGATTAAACATGCACGTGGTAATACCCAGACATTGTAAAATACAAACTCTTGTTAGTAGTCTTATGAATATTGATCCCAAGTGGTGTAGAAATTCACGATACGTGAGTAATTTGTTAACTATTGCACACTATTGGCCGCACGCGACTTCGTCTGCATGGTCTTAAGTCAGTTCTTTTTTTATAAATTGTGGCTTATGTATTCAGATGTATAAGCTATATTTTTTAAGGTTTCAATCATATCCTTTCAGTAGTTTTGACGTGAAAGAGCAACACGGCACATCCACTCACAAACTTTCATATTTATAATATCAGTAGGGTTTCAAACATAACTAACATTGTATGCTCGCGTTGTTCCTTGCTAAATGAACGCTCCTTTACTGAAATGCTGAACAAAACCAAATGGCTCTAAGTATTTAGAGGCTGAGCGCCGTCTGCTTTTCCCGGATCTGAATATGATGAATGGTTCTGTAAATCTACCCCTATGGCATTCATTAGGAACAAAGCGGAAAGTATGTTTACTTGTTTTGACGAAGATATTACACAAATTATATTTGAACACAACACAAGATAATGAGAGATTATAACATAACTGAAGTTTATCGTGCTGTCGTCGCTAGATGTCAGCTGCTATGCCTAGTCAGAGGTCTTAGGGCGGCTTGATAACATCTGACATTAAGGTTGCTCACTAACCTTACACCCCTCCAACAATCCACACTGAGCCAGCGTGTTGGAGTATTGCTTGTTCCACCTCATAATTGAGGTGAGGTCTGTGCCCAGCAGTGGGACGTATATGGGCCGTTTATGTGTTATGTGAAGTTTATCTCGACAGTCACAAATTCAAAAAATCTTCAGTGGTCTTCTTGGGGCTAAATGTAACTACAAGGTGGATGAATATCTAAACGATGACCTCTCCTATGTTGGTATTAATAATAATTTAAAATTGTAATCATAAATATGCTAGGTAATTTAAAGTTTTTGCTATTATGTATGTTATGTAAGAATTCATTCATTCATTCTACATCACACTATCATGATTCATTTATTGAGCATAAATCCACTCATCCATCTAGCCCTAAACTAAGCAAAGGCTGTTCTATGGGAACAAAACATAGTATCTCTTCTCTCATGAAGACAGTAACATCTCTTCTCTCATGAATCGAAGCTAAGAGTACATAGCTATGTTTTTAACCTCTGACCTAGATAATCAATGTACTGTGAAAAAAAACACCGAATAATAGCGGTAACTCAACCCCTAATAATCACGCTACGGTTCGGTTTTAATTCGCTCCGTTAAATACTTAATACATTTTTTGCGCAGATATACATATTATTATGTTACTGTTAAAGCACAAACTACGGTAAATTCAAAGATTTTCCAGTGAAACCTAAGATTTACCAACTCTTATTGGTAAAGTTATGTGATTCGAACTTTTACCGCCATTCACTTAGTAAATCTTGGAATTAACATCGAAGGCACGTTGAATGTTGAAGAGTCAAGTCAAGTCATCAGGATTCGTTTGTAATTCTGACTTTTCTTTGCAAAACTTGCCAGCTAACTCGCCGCGTGACTAATTGGATAATTAATTACAAATATTATGTACCTAAGGTTTGTACTGAAATGAATCATCAAGAATTACTCATTGTTTCATTCCCAGAACTAACATTTACCACCTGTCAGTGGCAAACCCTAGCTTATCCTGAATTGTTATGGAAAAAGCCCGGAAAATATCGTGCCTTCCAAAGCACGGCGTGTGTTGCTTTACAACAACGATTGTCGACGATCACTGTCACAACTGCGCCACAGTATCATAGCAATTAAATACAGGGTAGCAACCCTTGGCCAATTGAACAAGCAATTGCCACAAACTGGTCCCACGTTGTTACTTGACGAAGTTAATTGCGGTTCGTAGTTAAGACTATTTATTTGTGTTGGTACAGTTACTAAGCAAACCCACGATTTAAATGTCTATAATTATTCCCAAAGCAGAACTTCGAAGTCGGAATTAGGAAAGATAACTTTTGACCTTTTGAGTGCACCTTTATTGTTGATTGTTGGGTGTTTTCATAACCTCACGCGCCTTGAATATACCTACTTTTTTGACACTCTCGCCCTTCGTTCGCATCCTAAGTTCTGGGGGGCTAAAACAGCAACATTTTAGATGATTCATATTATGAATCATCTAACTGACGTTTCATCTAGACCGCGGTCCGTTTCGAGTCAAAAGTTAGTAACAGCGCGCTCACACGCGTCCCGAATTGATAAATTGTATGAACGTGAGCGACGTCAGCGCGCTATTACTCACTTTTGACTCGAAACGGACCGCGGTCTAGATGAAACGTCAGTTAGATGTTTTCATAATATGAATCATCTAAATGTTGCCGTTTTAGCCCCCCAGTATCTAACCAGCTCCAACAGTCCATCAATATTAAAAAAAACACCTTTTCACGTAGTAACGCGGTCAGGGCCCCAGGTTTGAAATGGTTTAAAGGTGTGTGTGAATCAAAACTTCCAAGATTTGGAGACCTTAACCTCCTGAAATTGGTCATCTTAACGCAAACCTGAAGAGTAACGGAATCCCTGAAGGACGCTACATACATACAAAATATCATCAAGTCTGATATCAAAGTATTTTTTTTTCTAACCTACATCGTCCCACAGCTGGGCAAAGGTCTCTCCCAATCCTTTCCAGACATTTCGATCCCGTGCCAGGCTCTGCCAATCTTTCTCATGATGTCGCAAATCATCACTACAACGTCTTCTGGGCATTCCCCTGCAACGAAAACCGTTCGTAGGCTGCCACAGAGTGACGATTTGAGATCATTTCCATAGATTCATTCGGATGACGTGTCCTGCCCACTCCCACTTCAACTTCGCAGATTTTTCGCCCACATTTACTATGCCTGTTCTGGAGCAAATAATGTGGTTATTTATCGATCAGAAAGCCTCAAACCTCAATGTCATATTATTATTACGTTTATTATTTTTAATAAGCAATTATTTTTACAATGCAATACCAAGTTGCAAACTAAATGTCACCCTACAACTCCATTATAGTTATTCTCGGAAATATTTTTGCTAGTACGTATTGCAGCGAATAAAAGTGCAATAGAAAAAGGAAGATTCTGATCGGGAGTGCAGAAAATTGCCACTCGCGACAGAGGATTGCGAGAATACGTCCAGTCTTGCGTTAACACCTTCTCCGTGTCGTCTGTAGGTACAGTCAGCGGTGTAAATATATGAGGAAATATTTATACCACCTGCAGATAAACCGGTCAAGCCAAATCTCACCTAAGTGGTGGTAAGTCATCTTTAAAATTCAATTCCTCTGCAACTGTGATTGTTTGAGAGAGAAAAAACTAGGCCAAATAACGTTTTGAAATTATTTACATACAAAATGAGGGACTATACTTAATCAAAATGAAACGTATTAATGATTGAAGTAAGCGGGAAGCACCGAGATGTGATATGATAGTAGCCGGAATGATATCGGACGGCCAATTTGAGGTAATGGCCTAAAAAGTTTTGATAGGATTATCCAAACTTAAAGAACATGCCATGAAAATTGATATGTCTGTTAGTAGTAGCCTCCAGGTGTTAAGAAAAAATCAAATCAAATCAAAACCAATTTCGTTATCAATAAACAGTAAATTTAATTAATTAATAAACAGTACACAAACATAAAGTGACTCTACCACAGACACCAGAAACTACCGGTGAATACAGTCTACTGTAGTTTCTGAACTAAAAGAACCGGCAAAAACTCAGCTATTACTCTTTTCGAATACTGATTACCTAACAAAAGGAGATAACAGTTTAAAAAAAACAAGAAACAAAGCTGTTACCGACAATTTTACTAGAGAATAAGGAGATCTAGTACATCAAAACAAAATGATATTTCATTCAATTCAGGTCATTTATGAGGTTTAGGCATAGCTAAGTTCTATTAGGTAAATTCAAAGTTATATTTTATCAAAAAATCAAAAAGTTAAATTGTATCATATTATTTTGGGATTCACCAGATTTTGAAATTCAATCTAATGTTAATAGAAGTCAGTCTGATAATAATAGAAGTAGTTGTGGTACAAGCGATTTCTTTTACAAAATCAAATTTGTGAAAATAATTAACCCATGTTTGCGGTCGAGTGTACCTGCATACCTTTTCGTGCCGTTACTAGTCATGACTACAAACTAGGAACCTTGCTTTTACTGCCAGTGCGATAAAATACATATCTGGAAAATTATACTCATATTCTGTTTCCACCTTACACGTTTTAGACCCGTAGGTATTATAAAACGGTGTGCTAGACTCTATTCACACTCTGCTTTAGATTTAAGTGTAGCATGAACGAAGTTAGACACGAATGTCTTTCACCACAAGTATAAACTAGTACCTACCTAAGACTAAATAATTTAATAAAAAGCGGATTATTTTTCTTGACCGCTTTTTTAGTCCAAGATGTCGGGGGATAGCATTAATTTGGATCTATTTTTAAAGGGAAGTTTAGTGTTAACTGACGATGTTTTTTTTCGTATTGGTTTCAGGTGTAACAAGTCTCCGTGACGTCAAACTCATAGTTGACCCACCGGCCGTGATCCACGGTGGAACGGCGGCGCTAGTGTGCATGCGGGACATGCAAGGGGCGCCCCTATACTCAGTAAAGTGGTACAGGGGGAATCACGAGTTCTACAGATACACACCACTTGATGACCACCCTACACAAGTGTTTGGTTTGCCCGGGATAACTGTTGATGTAAGTTTATTTTATTTTACTTCGTGAACGATGCGATTACGTTAACTCAATTTAGCTGCCGCCTAGCATTTAATTACCTTATCTACTCAAATTAAAACAAAACAAAAACCTATCGCACTATATTTAAGGGTCATATTACCTGGAAGGGGTGATACCTGAATGTGTGTTTGCTAATGTCCTTTAGTGATGTATTTTTCGGGCATCTCCGTGCTTCGGTAGGCAAGTTAAGCAGATGGTCCCAGTTGACGTCGCTAGATGTCAGTCGTTAAGCCTATTTGGAGGCCTAAAGTCGGCTTGATAATATTTGACGTTAAGGATGCTCACTAATATTACACCCCTAAACAATTCACACTGAGCTCTGTTGGAGTAGGTATGGCTCGCGCTAGTTAATAGTTGAGGTGAGCTGTGCCCAGCAGTGGGACTCATAAAGGCAATGAATGCTATCCAAAAAAAGATCCAAGCGTTACGTCATTACTATTGGGTTTCTTTAAATTCTTCATATAGGCACTTTTAATTGAAAGTGCAATTTAAGAAACTTTTGTTTTTAAAGCCGGTGAGCCTTCTGAACACGTACGTTACAGAAAACTATGTTTTACCGTTTTGAAAAAGGAAGAGGTTTTCATTCGTTCAAATCCTTTTTTATGCATTTTCTTCTATTACTCATGGACGCCTGGGCCCTAATTCTCGGGACCGATTACGGAAATTCTTCTTTTGCTTGAAACAAAACAAAAAAAGTTTATTTTTCTTTTCTTTTGTCCCTTCAGGCTGTTTGAGGTTAGGAATTTTCAGGTCGTTCCATGGTCATCTCATATCTATTGTAATGTATAGATACATTAATTCCTAGGTATTCTTGAAACACACAAAAAATAAAACATGACAGACATGAACCGTTTGAGGTCAGAATTTGTTTTGGCTACATTTTGTGTAATATTATTTACTGCCGGTCGCCCGCGACTTCGTCCGCGTAGACCTTGGTTTTGAAAATACATTTAATATTTTTTCATAAATTGTAGCCTATGTCCTACTCAGATGTGTAAGCTATTTTCGCTGCGTGAATCGTCTGTAAAAGACGCAGAGGTCATTGATTGATTGAAGCCATTATTGTAAAGGTTCACATCCACACATACAAACTTTCGCATTTATAATTTAAGTAGGATTTAGCATCATTCAGGTGTGGGCGAAGTACTGAACATAATTAAATAAGTTCCATTGAAATATCGTTTTAAATAATTCCGTAAATTTTGGTTACAAAGGACATTTTATTTAATAAAACGTAGATTTAACATTGTGATTGATGCATAGTTCAATGAATTTGATTTAAATTGTCCTTTGTTTATTAATCATCACAGTTATGTGTTATTACAGATTTGAATTACTATAATAATATTTGTGATAGGTATTTAAGTAGCTCTTTGACAAATTATTCCAATGAAAATAGTTTCTGCGTGTGCTAGTCCAAAGCATACGCATATATTGGCGCATATATTATATTATGAGCGCATAATATTGGTATTAACCCAATAACGGGCATAAGCACTCGGAATATTTAATTGGTATTAAACCTTTAACTAACATAAGGTTTCAATCATTGTGCTTACTATTTTCCATTTGCCTTCAAATTAAAATTCAATATTTCTTCAATATTCAAGTAGACCAGTAACACACACGTACTTTTAAATCGTCAATATTTTTTAATTTAACAACTTAATTAACATATTGTGACTACATAATACACAATACGTGTACATAATGTGACTCTACCACCGATGTCGGAAATTCATTCTACTGAGAAGACCCGGTAAGAAACTCAGCAGTTACTCTTTTTAAATCGTCCCATGTTTTACAGAACATAGTGAAGTTTTGAATAATTTACTAACGGATTATTGTACAGAACATATTGAAAAGAGTAACTTCTGAATTTCTTGCCGGTTCTTCTCAGTACAGAAACATCTTTCCGACACCGGTGGTTGAGTCACATTATGTTTGTATACTGTGTATTTATTTATTATTTCTATTAAAGTATTCAAGTCTATTATTAAGTGTATTTTTGTTTGTCTGATTGAGTTTTTGACGATTTGAAAGCACTTGTAACAGGTCTATTTATACAGGATATTTCTTATTCTGATTCTGATTCTCAATAAACATACTTTCTAGAGGTTTAAATCTTGCAATCGTGCAGGATCTCTTCTTAAATAGATAGCCTATATTCTTACGTCATACTATTTCTTTTTGCACGATACATATCAAAGGCGAGCTCGAATTGAAGGAACGTAAATTGCATAGTATAAAGTGTTAAGAGTATTTGGAATTCAATTTAAAAACATTTAGTGTTGAGAAAGCAATTTGAGTACGCACACGAAGAGTTTCTGAGACGGTTCTTGTGAAATCCTAATGTGATTACCTACAGTTGTGAGTTTGATGAACCATTCTCTGAAATTCAAACACTCAGCTGTGAAGACCTTACTTAATGTTGACGGCGTTTGTTTTATAGTTCAAAGGTATGCCTAAAGTCTTATGTAGGTATTTCATTTGTCTAGAAGTCGTTTTCTACAGAAGCAACGGTAAGCGCGGGGTAGGGTTAGAAAGAAATTTAATATATTTATTGAGAATGATTTTAATATCCGAAGTAGCTGACTCTGGCAAAGTAAATAGGAGGCGTGTCTCAAACCTCGATGTTTTTGTCATTACTAATAGAATAACGCTGGCTTACAGCTAAAATACCTACTCCTGCACCAGTACTACTAAGATGTGCACAAAATCACACAAAACGCACGAGGTGAGGAGTGCTCATATTTTGTGCGCAACTTAGCTCTGCTAATGCCTGCTCCACACGTCGGCAGATGTGACCGCAGATGAATCACCACACGCCGTCAACACGTCTGTCGCCTCATCAGTCTCTGTTAATTCTCGCCAGACGCAACAAAAAATAGTTAGTTAGTTGTTAGTTTTCTCCTTAACTCCTAAAATGTTAATGTTTCATCAGTCTCATAGTCACATGGATCATGCATGCAGAAGAAGCATTCGCATGCACTCCCTTTCGCCACTCAGCATCAGTCAGCGTCGTCAGACGTGTTGACGGACATAATGAAAAAAAATGAAAAATGAAAATGTTTTATTTCTTAGATAAATTAATTTAACAACATATTGTGGTAACTTTCCTTTTAAGTATAGAAATACCTGTATTAGGAAGTTACCGCTCTTCCAAAGTTATCAATATTCATATGTAGGTGCGTGGGCGTGTGTGTGTGTGTGTGTGTGTGTGTGTGTGTGTGTGTGTGTGTGTGTGTGTGTGTGTGTGTGTGTGTGTGTGTGTGTGAGTGTGTGTGTGAGTGTGTGTGTGAGTGTGTGTATGCGTGTGTGTGTGTTAGTGTTCTGGTGTGTGGTTGTGTACACATGCCATTAAATTTAAAATTGGATCTGCATGAATATTTATTTATTTATAATATGTAGTTGAAGTTAATAAATGACATAATTTATGTCATGTTATGTTCCTAAATAGATTTTCTGTTTGTGTATAGTTGAGGGACTTTAACCAGTGTGTAAGTTTTTTCTTACAGTCGTAAAGTTTTAAATTGTAAATGTTTACTTTTTTATTTATTAAGTTATATAAGTGTTTCGATCGTGTTGTGAATTGGTTAGCAGCAAACGCAGTTTTCACAGGTTTAGCGGTGATGACTCTGTCTTTCCTTCTTTTGGTGAGTATTTCGGGTTCATATGATAAGGATTTGTGGAGCTTAAGTATGCAGCTTAGGATGTACAACTGTCTTACTGTCAAGAGGTCACTATAGGTGTATAAATTATCTGTAGGAAACCTATATGGTAGCATGTGCATTACTTCGAGTAAAGATCTTTGAGTTCTTTCCAATTCCAAGAACTTAATTTTACTGGCACCTCCCCATACGGGAATACAATACGATAATACGGATTGAGCCAAAGCAATATAGACACCAGTGAGCAGATTCTTGTCAGCGACATGTCTAAGCTTTTTAAATACCCAGATAACTTTCCTGATCCTACTCATCAACAAATCAATATGTGGATGCCATGACAGGCGCCGATCAAGGACCACCCCCAAGTACTTAGTAGTAGCAACGTTCTCAATCGATTGGCAGGAGCATGTTGTGTTTTTAGGGTCTCCACAATCATGAATTTTAATAAGGAAATCACTGGCAGGTTGTGTTCTTTTATCGATAGAAAAACATATGAAATTCGTTTTAGTAATGTTGAGGGTAAGGAGGTTCATACTCAACCACTGAGAAACCATTACAAGCCCTTCTTCTGCGTGCTCTGGCACTTCAGCCCATGTATCGCCAGAAAAAACAATAGCTGTGTCATCCGCGTATGAGAAAATTTTAGCATTCGGTATTTTAAGGTGACACAGCTCATTGATGTAAATTAGGAGAAGCGTTGGGCCGAGCACACTTCCCTGGGGTAAGCCATACGAAATATCAGCTGACGCACTTGTGTAGTTACCAAGCTTAACTTGTTGCTTCCTATTGAGCAGATAGCTAGTAAGTAACGCTAGTGGGGTTCCTCTGAAGCCACATTTTTCGAGCCTTTGTACAAGTATGGGGACAGAGACAGTATCAAAGGCTTTTTTGAGGTCTAAGAATATCGTAATGCATTTCCGACCATCATCCACATTTTTGACAATTAATGATGTTAGGGAAGTGACTGCATCCTCAGTTGATATTCCACGTCTAAAGCCAAATTGTGATGCAGAAATTATGTCAAATTTATTTAGGTAGCCGATTAGTCTGGTGCATATTATTTTTTCAAGAACTTTTGATATTGACGTCAGAACCGATATAGGGCGATAATTGCTTACACAATCTCTGGCACCACTCTTGTACACTGGTGTAATGAGTGCTCGTTTCAGCGTATCGGGAAATATTCCTTGTCTAAAACAGAGATTAGTTAAATGGCAAATAATTGGTACAAGCAGAGAATGCGCCATCTTCAAAAACCGAGTTGGTATACTATCCCATCCAGGTGCACTATCAGTTTTCAGGCTCATAATAACGGCTTGTACTTCTTTGTTGTCAGTTTCTAGTAGTACACACGAGGTTTGTTGTTGTTTTGGTGGTATATTGCTACTAGGGAGTACACCATTATTGCTAACTATAGAAAGAGACTGCGTGGCTACATCTTTTTTTATTATTTCATTGGCTAAGTCGGTACCAATGTTAGCAAAATAGCTGTTAACTGAGTTGATAGACTCGTTTGCTGAATGTGTAATATTTAACAAGTCGTTATTAGTATTTTTACTCGGTTTAATATTTGCTATATTATTTATACATTTCCATAATGATTTAGCGTTATTTTTTGATTTAGCAAGTTGTTCCCTCTCATAATTTCGTTTTAATTTTTTAATTAAGTTGTTAATGTAGTTTCGGTATCTCCTGTAAGTAATTTTGAGTATTTCATTTTCTGGGTCTAGGCGTAGCCTTTTTTGCATCTTATTTCTATTATTAATGCACCGTACGATGCCGTGCGTTATCCATGGTTTACTGATACGCCTATTACTGTTTATACTAGTAATTTTTGTGTTGACTTCGAGAGATTCTTGTATGTGTTTTATTAGCTTACTAGCTAAGTAGTTAGGATCGTCACAGCCTAGCAGATCATGTATATTTTTTAAGTTAAGGGTTTCAACAGCTTTTTCAAAATCAACAACAGTTTTGGTTTTCTTGTATAGGCCGTTTGATTTCATTAAATTAGAGAGTATTAATAGTACCAAGCAATGGTCAGTAACAGTAGTATTAAAAACTGCAATAAAAGCTGAAAGTTTGTGATCGTCTAATTTAACCATGAAATGGTCGAGGCAGTTTGGTCCTCTTGTCGGTAGTAAGTGTCCGGGGAGGAACCCATGCATCGATAGCATATTTAAGTAATTCAACCGGTTGTTACGATCACATGCTTGGTCATTCGGTGTTTGTATTAGATTTATATTTATGTCCCCAGTTATTAAAATATTTTTATTAGTTTGTAGGGTTAAAAGGTGCGTATTCAAAGAGTCGATGAACATATCGGCATTAGTGTTAGATGGAGAACGATAAATACCTATGATAACAAGGTTATTAAGAGTTATCTGTAGACAAGAAGCATGATGGAGATAAATTTCTAAGACTTTAGGCGTATGTTCATTTTTGACGAATGCAACAACTCCGTCGTTTTGATTTAAGTGTTTAGTTGTAGCAAATGAGTTATAGTTAGTTAAACAGGGGATACATTTATCTGTGCTCAGTCTGCATTCTGTTAGAATTTGTACGTCAGTCTCGAAGTCAAGTTGTGTCAGAGTTATTTCCAAGTCATCCAGGTTACCACCGTATACACTTCGGATGTTTTGTGTTATAACTGATAGATCAGAATGACCAGGCCTGGAATATTGTGACAGTTCTGAAATGTCACATTTTACAGACTGTGCACTTTTCAAATTGTCTATTTCTTTCAGATTTGTAATCGAATTATTCATGTTGGTGTTGTTGAAATACATGCGTTGATTCTATGGTGACATAGGGCATCTCCCTGGAATCCCTTTGATGTGCCCCAAAAAACCGACAACAGACGGATTGCCGGCACATCCGTCTGCAGACGTTAGATACCTTACGCAAACCCATCCACACGCCGACGGCATCTGCAGATGCGTCTGCAGACGTGTGGAACCAGCTTTAAAATCATAGCAGATTATAGGCACCGCAACTGCACGGCTCGGACTCAGCAATTATCATGCCATTCAAATTTGAGCATTTAATTATAAAACGCACAATATATTTTACAATATAAATATGAGAAAACCAGGCCTGCTTACGGCGAACTGTATATAAGCACACTCGCTGCTGCTATACCATTCCACTCGCAGCTCGTGACCTTAGAACTTAAGGTTAAGAATGGCAAGATAATCCCTGGGTCGGACCCGTGAAGTTGTGGTGCCAGCCCGGGCTTAATATAATAATCTGCTTCACCTTTAGCCAGGCTAAGATGCGCACCGCGACACAATTTTGACACTCCTCATCTCGTGCTGTGCCGTGATGGCATAATGAGCTCTAAACCTTAAGCCTGAGCCCCAAGCCTGCTAATTTTAGAATTGAATCGTAACAGAGTGAATCAAATTAACCGATTGAGAGAGCTGTCATTTAACTCGGTTCGGTAGGGTGTTTGGAAGAGCGGGTTTGCCGATGAGGCAGGTTCGATAAACGAGTGTTGTTTTTAAATGTCTCTATCTTTAATTCTAAACACCTTAATGTAAAATGTATTGTTCTCTTTTATAACTTTTAAAAAGACTCAAACCTTGGTTAAGTTTTCTTTTGTGTTCAGTCAATTTAATTTCATAATAACCTTTGCAGGAACGTTGAACTCGCTTGCGGAGCGAAAAGTAACTTACGAAGTGACGATTTAATATAAGTTCCAAGGTACTTATTTACTTGGTTTCACAAGGATTACTAAATTTTAAGTTGTCGGCGAGAGGATAGTGACTTACTGGAGTCAATGGTCGATTTGTAATGTCAATGACCTTTTGTTTACCTGATAAATGTTATTGTGTCTAAACTCTACAATTAAAAGTTTAGGTTTTCTCTGTATTAATTTTCGTGATGGAAAATTCAGTCGTGAAAGTAATTGTAGTAGATTTAAGAAGTCCACATTTTTTATATTTACACGTTGATTAATAATATCAGATACTAGCTGTCCCGGCAGACGTTGTTCTGTTGTCAAACATTCAGTGTTTGACTGTTAGAAATGGTTGCTAAGAGAAAACATAGTTGTTGTTTTTACTATATTCCTAGCATTTTTTCATGTTTTCTCACCTTTACAACCTTCCCTGAACTTTCACAAACATTTTTAGACCAAAAAGAGCAAAATCGGTCCAGCCGTTCTGGAGTTTTAGCGAGACTAACGAACAGCAATTCATTTTTATATGTAGAAAATATTATTCTATTTTTCCAGCGACACACTGTATACCTAAAAATAAACAATTTCCAGATGAACATCTCCAACGGATCCCAAGTCGTGCTCAAAAAGATGAATCTCACTCTTGCCGGAAACTTCAGCTGCGAAGTCACTGCCGATTCGTCCTTTGCCACGCAGATTGCTACCAAGTTCGTCGATGTTATAGGTAAGACACTATCGAATACAAAACCTTGTCTATTTAAAAATTGGCCGATTTGGCGTAATGGTTGAGAATTCAGCTACTACACCAATGTTATTTGGCTTAGTTTTTTTCTCTCGAACGACCTCAGCAAAGAAATTGAATGATAAAGATACAAAAAGCAACAAAATACCTACCTGGTATTTGAAAATCGCGGTACATACGTGGTGGTAGTCGGGATAGCCTAGCATTACTCTGCCTCTAAGATTCGGCTTGGGACACCCTGTATATTTATACTACTGGACTTATGAGGGTTGCCGGAAACCAACTCGATGCTGCCGCGCTGTATGCTGGCAGGAGGAAATATTGGAGTGCTTCAGGGGTTTTAAAAAGTTAGAGACTTATTCATAAAAATTTTGCTCACTTTATCAACTCCTTCTGGTGCTTATAAAACCAATGATAAAAAACTTCATTCATACTCGCAAAATAGTGATAAAAAAATAGTGTAACTAGGTATAACGGTTTTATTCATCAAAATTTTGCTCACCTTTATCAACTCCTTCTGGTGCCTAAAAAACCCATGTGAAAAAACTTCATTCATAAACGCAAAATAGTGTCTACAGCAAAAACTGTAGCCAGGTATTTAAATTTTATCACTATATTCAATTACAAAAGGCGGAATAAGCGGCAACACGGTCACATACAAAATACGACGGCACAAAAGTAGGATTTACAGAGTGTAATATAAAATGATTGCATAATTATTATCCCTACATCATTAATTAGCATTATATAATTAGCATTATATATTATTATAGAAGCATAAGCTTAATGTTTTCTAATAACGCGAACACCTATATACATCGGAATAAAAAGTTGGGTGAGAAAATGAAACAAAATACTTATAAGACCGCGAGTAAAATCCGTAAAGTTAACATCAGTATTATTTGGAATTCTAGCTGAAACAAATAGTTCGAAATGTGTTCGAATAATGAACGAACTATTTTTAAGCTGCCTGGAATGATTGCTTTCTGATATTTACCTGAAAACATTATACATTTAATATAAGCTAGTTAACAGCAAATCAACATACATTATTGACAGATTATAATATGCTAGTTAACAGCAACATACATTATTGACAGGATTGGAAAGACGATACTACTGATTTTAACAAGCTTGTTCAATGTAGAGCTATCGGAAAGCAGTCTGAAGCTGAAGCTCTACCACAAATTAATTTAACTTATACTACGCACGCTGAATGATGATCCCTATGACAGTTCGTTAGCGCTTAACATTGTACAGACGTCCTGTCACAACAAATTCTTTAGAGGTCCATTAAAAAATCGAAAAAAACATGAATGTGTACATTTGTAAATTATAAAGATGAATATTAACAAAATATTACTTAATGTTCGTAAATTATGGAAAAAAGCTCAATGCAAATGTACATGGTACGTGCTGCAGAAGTTACGTCGTCCAGCTGTTATCGACTAAGAAGGGACACATCGATAAACAAAATATCGATAATTTGTTGGAATAATTTAACAAATGCTTTGAGTTTGTATATTATTTATACCAATCTAAATCTGATACAGGCTCAAGCGGATCTTCATAATCTGAGTCTGAACTGCAGCTATCCGTGACAAGAGGTGACAGACTGAATTTAAAAAAAAAAACGGTAGGTCTGTGGCCTCCTTTTGAATATTTTTCCATGAAGCTGGCAATTATGAATTCTTTAAAATTCAAATCAAAAAGAATTCTCAACTCTTTAAATTATGCAATTTGAATAAAAATTTAACTATAGCAAAATGTAATTAAATAAGGCTGTTACTTTTGTCCATCAATTCACATAATCTTTTTTTCAAAATAAATAAATATTGCTTATTATGTTGAATGACTTGACATTTGCCTAAAACATAGTATTTTATTGAAATTGTTTCGCATCACTATTAAAACTGTCAGTTGAAACGTCATAGGGATCATCATTCGCCGTGCGAACTATAGTTGATTTATACGGACATTTAGACAAACAAAAATGAAATTAAAATCGTTCGTTAAGAATAGGGCTGAAGTTAAGTGGACTTTAAGTTGAAGGATGCTACTACATGTAATGTGGACTACTGATTTTCTTTTTTTCATTTAGAATTATGAATACAAAATTAGTTACAAACACATGCGCAGATTTTTTATTACCAATAATACTACTACCTACTACTTAAGGCTTTACTTTAAATCGTATTGTATCGATTTATCGGAAATTGTTGGGAGTTCCAAAATCGCTTTGTTTGCAAAAGTGTCGATTTCTAGGTATTCAAGCGTCATTTTATACCTTATTATGTTAATGTAATAAATATGATAGGTGGAATCGGCACCTGTAAATATTCCAATTATTAAACGTACCACGATAGCATTTAATGTGTGGTTTCCATAATTTCTTTATTTAGACTAATTAGTTAATTTAGATCTTTTTTTTAAGGTACTGAGCAGTCATTTGATCAGTATCACACTTGATAGAAAGTAATGATGGGATCTAAGTTTGTACATCACAATAAAAATGACTGTACCTACTATTGATGAGAAAAAAAATTAATGAGGCAGTGGCCTCGACATCAAAAGTTACAAGTTGAAAGCATTAAACCGAAAACAAAATGAACAATAAAATGTGTAAATTAATCGTTTTTCATTCATGGCACGTATTAAAAGAACTTGAAAATCGTTTTCCATAAAATATGTATCCATAAAAACTGACTGTCTGTAAAATTCGATTCAAGACAGCGCTGAAGTTTTATTCAAATCAAATCTCATTGTTTTGATGCAAGACCATTTTTTTACAAATTAAACATCAATTTTGACTTTTACGAAGCAGCTAGCAAAACAAAAGGAACGCACATAAAAATGAATTAAAATGGTAATGGCGTTGACGTCGCTACGACATAGGCTTACGATTAGGCTTGTTCCTGCCCAGCATGGGCTCAAGAGCGCAGCGCTATTAGCGCTAGAGCAGGAGTCGTGTCATTGCCGAACTTGGTGCAGGCCATGACCTTTGATGTGAGCATATGGCAGGCAATGACCGATTTCTGCGAGACTGTAATGGCGCAGAAAGAGGCTGCCGAAAGATTGAGAGAGCAGGAAAATCCTGCTCGACAGAGGAAGAGACGCCAGGGCACGGGTGTTACGCCCTTTTTTTTTTTTTCGTGGGGAAATCCTCATGGATACCTCGCTGCCCGGGGGGACGACGAGGTTATGTCGGACTCCTACCGAGTAAAACCCCTACGGCACTCGACCGTGGCACTTTGGCGGCGAAGCTGGATCCTACCGTAAGTAATGCCGCACTGCTCCGCCGCCAGTGCTAGCCACTAATGGGGCCCCCTCCAACCGACCCCCCAACGAAGGGGGGAGGCCACGAAAGCGCCTGGAGTACACGGGCACTTTCGCCGTCTCGGTGGACGCCGTGCAATGCAAGCCAGAGCACCCCGCACTCCGGCCCGCTGGCACCTACTGTTCGCAGACCCTACTGGGCCCGCAACCACGAGCCACCCAAAGGGCGGCTCCGCTGCCGTAACCGGCGGTACGGCCCCGCCGGGCCGCGATGCACAGGGGGGATCAGTCTCGGATTACTGGCCCCCACCAACCGGTTGTGCGCCGCGGCCCCAACCACGCGCCTCAAGGCGCCTGCAGGCCCCACTGGCCCCGCGGCCCCACGTCGCCCTTGCGGGCCGCAGCGGGTGGGTTCCCAGTCCACCACACTGCCACGCCTGGGTTCTCTTCGCTTCCCGGTGGTTCCCCTATCACCGGTACTAGGCCCCCTCGCTACGCCGAGGCGAGAACCCATGAGGGGACGGGCGTTACGCCCTAGGCTGTCCCCTTCGCCCTATGGCAGGGGCGTTAGAATACTGCCACGGTTCCCCCCCGCCGTTCGTAAGAGGCGACTAAAGGGGGGCCTTCGGGGTCACACCGGCGAGTGTAGAGGGGAGGTATCACTACCCTCGAGTTGGGCCGGTTATGCCGGCATAGTGCGCCAGGGGCCCGCCGGCGGAGTTCACGATCTGAGATCACGGGGATCCTCTGGGTATGCGCTGAAGAAGGTCACCGGGGGGTTTAGTCAGTAGTGTCTGCCGCTTCACGGTAGACGAGTCTGACACATCCCCGCCCTTCCTCCAAAGGGCGGGACGACCGCGACCGTAAAAGGATTCCCCCCAATAAAAAAAAGGTCACTTGATAAAATCGGACATTAAGGTTTCTCACTACTGATCTTACATCCCTCCAACAATCCAAGTATGACTCGAGCCACCTCACAGTTGAGGCGAGGCGTGTTCCCAGCTGCTGGGAACAGTGAGACGTATTATAGGCCGGTTATGTATGTATGTATGTATGTATGTATGACCGAATTGTTCGATAACGCAGTTTTGAATGTGGTTTCGTGTCTCAGATCGATTAAAATCACTAAATCAAACGGTCCCGGTAGATGAGCTACTTAAATGAATTCTTAAGGTGAGCAGTGATGAGATCTTGAGGCGTCTGTTCTCTCATGATAATAATGCTTTTGTCAAATTAGATAGCGAATGTAAGGTTATTCGAGATTAGATTGAGCATCATTCAATATTTTGTTTCTGTTTAAATGCTTAACAATATTTCAAAGTTACATATTTAGGATTTAATAAGGAAACACTCTTCTGAACATGTAGAGTGAGGGGGAAGACAAATAATTATTGTAAAAGGCGGGTAGAATTCTAAAATGACAGTCTGAATTTTGTATCGATACGTCCCAAAACTATCCGGCCCAAGATATATCAGTAAATATTATGATAATTATCACGATATTTAAGTGACGTGTAGCGTTAGTCTAAGAAGCAGAATACTAGTTGATGAGTTCAGGTTTTTGAATATCATTTCCAAAAATACTCTTTCCCTAGAACATAAACAGATTCACAAACATTCAAATATGGGATCGTCGAAAATACGCGGAAATGGATACACGTTTATCATTTATAGTCCAACAGATTCCAGAGTTATCAAAGCTGGTTATCATATTCGTTTTAGTAGAAAAACCTGCCGAGTGCTAGTCGGGCTCTCGCATGAGGGTTCCGTACCATCATCGAGTTGTATGACAGCCCCCCTTGGATATTTAATTACTTTGCATTTCATTACTTATTCTGAAAGGTTAGGAATATTCAATTTCACATTCTGTGAAAACTTCAAATATCCACCTTATACCGTTAATAATTTTGAGTAAAAGTACGAAAAAAAACACGTATGGGGATTCCCCTTGTTTTTTTAAAATTTTAGTATCATGTTGTTGTAGCGGCAAAGGAAATACATAATTTATGCATTTCAGCCTTCTAGCTATCATAGTTTATGAGATACAACCTGGTGTCAGAACTGACAGACAGATAGTCCATTTTAACCTCTGATGTACGGAACCCTAAAAATCCTAGCGCAATACGCATGTAGTGGTTTTTTGGTAACACTGTTGTACCGTCAACTATATTTTTCTGTTTCGCCCTATAGTTGACAGAGACATTAAGTCCGCCATTTTATATTAATGAAAAAAAGATATAATTTGAAAGTTCTCATTTAATTCAGTGACCTAGCGTCCAGTTAGCTTCACCGTCCAAGGTTATTGGATTTTTACTCCGGTAAAGTGAAGATGTAAATCCAAAATTATTGGTATTTTGAATGCTGTGAAACTATTGTTCACCAATAGATCTATTGTAAGGTCGATATAGTCTTATGACGTCCACTGCTGTACAAAGGAAACAATATTCCAGAGTAGCCGGTCGAATATCAAGAATTATTAGGAGAGCTTTTGTAGTATAAGATATTAAGCTGGACTCAATTAGAGGGGAATTGAGCCAGAGAAAGTAAGGGTTAGGGAGGACAGTTTGTTCTAGGCCCGTCGGGGGTATCTAAGTTAGACATTTTTTCACCCTTTTGGGGCAAGTTCACCACAAAACAGGGAGGAACGGCGAAGATGCGCTTGTTCCTAGCCCGTAAGCAACACTTGAAACATGAAATCAGGAAATATCCCTTAAATATCTCCTTTCCTAGAGGGTGGCACAGCCTACCTACACCCTAGGTAAAAATAAATGGGTAACCGTACACCCAAACTAAATGCACAAATATCCGCACCAACCACACTAATTATTCGGTTAAAACACCCTGCTGAGGTTCTAACGTTGCAAAGGGAAATTACACATCAAAAATACAAACTGCTAGGCATGACCAGCAAAAGATTTAAACCCGCCGGCCATGACACTACCTCCTTAGTTATTTCTTTTTTCTTTATCAACGCGGCTTGGGAACGCACCGCCTAAAGATAATGGTGCGAACACACTCGCGCCGAATTAAACTAATTATCCAAATTTTGTAATTATTAATAATTTAATAAATTATGTTTAATGTACGAAGGCAACAGCTAGATGGCGTTATCCGTCAATGAATCGCGCAAGCATTGCGTTTTCTCAATAAATACAGACGGCTGAGGAAGTTGGCGATTGGCACCGCCAGAGTCATGAGTCCTGAGTCTGAGTCGAATCAAGAGACCAATAGACGGCGCTGTTGCTCTGCTGAAAAACGGGCATTACACTTTAACCATCAGGTTCCTACAATTCGTTATGAAACAGTTACCTATATAAACAAAATAATTAATGAAAATGTTTGAACTTATACTGTGTACAAATATTGTATTCCAGTGAGGACTTACCTGTCGAAATATGGAATATTCTCTTTGTTATTATTAACCTTAATTTATTACTACAGGCATCGTTCATTCATAATGCGTAACAAATTCTGGAATATTTAATAAGTTTTCAGGGAAAATATTAAAGGAGCGAATAGGTACATTATAATTTCATCTCCGTTTCTAGCGTAAGGCTTCACGTACCCAAATATCTGGTAAAATTTGCAGATGTGTCGAATATCTAGAGACTAATTTATTAAAGAATATTTTCACATATTAACTTATATTTTCTACACGGAAAAAAATGATTGCTATAACCAAGACGGATTAAATTCTCAAAAAAAATGTTTTAAACTAATTGTTTATTTTCTTAATGTAAGTATATGTTCTCAATCCAAAAAAACGTGCATTGTTACGTGAACACTAATATAGTCTTGTAATAAATTCTTGCAATAAGTAAAAAGTTTTAGTTCAAGAATATTACTGTTTCATTCGAAGAAGATATCCGTTTTGCCTTAAGACTTTGAAAATAATCGATATCAAGATGATATTGTCTTATGGTAAGATGATATTATCATTCATTTAAGACAATTTTATTTTTGTTGACCGAAGATAACATTATTTCTCAATCTAATAAATGTTTACTCTAAACAAGAATAATTTTACTCCTTTTAACCCTATTTAATTATTATCGGCTGAACAAAATATATTGTCTTGACCTAAAAGACGTTTTCTCTATTCGAGAACATAGCACTCAAAAAAGGCTCTGTTTAACCGAGACAAACCTGTTCTCAAAAATACTGTTTTAATCCAACAGTTTATTTTCTTAACATACGTATAATGTTCTTAATCCAAAAAATCGTGTATTGTTACGTGAACACTAATATAGTCTTGTCATAAATTCTCGCATTAAGTGAAAAGTTTTGGCTCAAGAATATTACTGTTTTAATCAAGGAAGATATCCGTTTTGCCTCAAGACTTTGAAAATGTTCAATGTCAAGATAATTTTATCTTATAGTAAGAAGATATTATCATTCAATTAAGACAATTTTATTATTGTTGACTGAAGATAATATTATTTCTTAATCTAATACCAAAATGTTTACTCTGTACAAGAATAATTTTACTTCTTTTAACCTAATTTAATTATTATTGGCTGAACAAAATATATAGTCTTGACGCAAACGACGTTTTCTCTCTTTGAGAACATAGCACTCTCGTTTCTAATGATTATTATCAACTTACCTCAAGAATTATAAGTTTACCCGTATTCTTAATTCAACAATCAGTCAATTTTCGTCCAAGAATATTAATAACTATATTCAAACTGAAAACTAAAAATATGCTTGCGGTCAAAATACATTTTCCTATGCAAAGAAGCTATTTTACTTAATTAAGTAATGTCGCTTAAATTTCACTATCGTATAGGTATCGTGGATGCTCCATTGGTTGATAACGTACCAATCCTTGAAAGTTTCGTTCTAAATCAGGAAAATAAAGAACACCGTGTGTTTAATACGCTAGGTGAAAATAAAATTACAAAGATTGAACATCTACCGGTCCTCTCGCTAAATATTACAACGTTTTGACCCTTTATCATGAAATGGTGCGACGAACGAAATGATGCGTGCAATATTTTCATTTTTGAAAGTAGATGAGTTTGACATTTTGTTTTTGAAATTATTGTTTTGTTGTAGATTAAACAATTTCAAACTACGAAATCTAACGATATTTGGCAAAGAGCTCTAGGCAAGATTATTGCCGAACAAAGTGACAATTCACGCTAGTGATTAGCGTAGCGTGTAAACCTAACCTATGTTTACAAAGTATGGTACAATTGTAATGAAAATTATAGTTCTCTTTTGATTCCATAGTGTTTCTATTGATTGATGAGGGATGACTCACCACTCAATGTTAGCTAAAAAATTATTTGTTCTTAGCTAAAATGATCCTTGTTGTCTAGTCTATGTATTACCTTCGAAATTCAACACTAATCGACAAAAATACTGGTAAACTCAAAATAGTGTTTCGAGTCATCCCATTTAACCGGTAGTTTTGGCTGTGCTTAAATCGTTTCTCAGGACAATGACTCTCCTAGACTGGTGTTGCCAAGACTGCAACAGCACCTGCAGCACTATAGGATTTCGGGCTGATTTCCGTGAAAGATTTTGGACAGTATTTTTTTCAAAATTCGTTAATCATTTTCAGTTTTTGTCATTGAATTAAATGCGTATATTACCTGATTAAATCACTGTAAAATGGTAGTATCGAGATTCAATAAATAGCAAAAATTATAGCTTGAAATATACGACTCTGAGTTAAACTGACCATTATTGGTACCACCACGATAGGCATTAGGTACTTCGTTTCAGAATACGCCATAACCCTAACACTCATTTCAACAAAACGTTATCAAATCTTAAAACTAAAAAAAAAAAACGTTTTTGATTCTTGCCACGTTGGGTGCAAATTCCCTCGGGGATGTGTGGAAAAATGTGGGCTGCTGAATGTTCTGTTCCCCATGATGGCAACAATCAGTAGGTATGCCACTGACTACCCCACCTGGGATATAGTCGTGGGGGTATGTGTGATCCGAAAACACTTTCAAAAAAAATTAAAAGGACACCTTACTTTGTATACCTACATCTAACTATGCGGCAACATGATGAAAAACATATTTTCTTGGTTCAAGAATTTCTGTCTTGAGGTAGGTAGTTATAACTATGTGCCTACGAAATCTTTATGGCAAGTCACGACGAAAATCAAGACATCTTTTTCTTGCCTTAAGTATTTCACCTTCTCTTTTTTATATGAGTTACCAGAAAGATAAAATTAACCTTTTATTAGTAAATGATTCATATTATTATCAGTATGCTTAGTGGACGAAAATGTATCTCGAATACGCTGCGGAAACATATTTATATGGTAAACTTAAGGTAAAACTTAGCAGATTGTCTTCTGAGATGTTTTATTATTTACCTACATATTTACTTAAGTAACTTATTTACAATAAAAATGGAAGGAATTTAATATGTAATACATATCAAAAAAATGAACACCCCGAATCAGAATCAAAATATTTATGTATGTACAGTGGCGCACACATCAACCTTTACAAAACCATTGCAAAATGAGTCTAGTTTCAGCCGCATAAGGTGCCCCTATGTAAAGGTTGATGTGTGCGCCACTGTACATATAGCTTCCAACGATCCTACTAATATTATAGAGGGGAAAGTTTGTATGTGTGGATGTACCGTGTTGCTCTTTCACGTCAAAACTACTTCATGGATTTTAATGAAACGATGGAATAATGTTGCTTTTACATCTGAAAGGCACATAGGATATAGTTTTTTTTTAAAAAACGACATAGCTATATTTTTTAACATCAGTTCTCGCAGACGAAGTCGCGGGCGGCCGCTAGTTAGTTCATAAATATTAGCGTAATGAGAACGAAGTAAAACAACATAAGTATATTTAAAAAACCTGTATTTTGTTACTATTGTTCATTTTTAATATACGGCCATTGTATATTTTTACCTTATAACTCAATATACCTATGGCAGTTTTGAGTTTGAGAAACGGCAACCCTAAAAGAGCGGCGCGCGCGGCTTTCGCATATCGATCGATCGCGTCCGTCAATGGCGTCAATTCAATAACTTGCGCGGTCAGTGTTAGTGTGGAACCTTATTTAGATTATTTCAAAACTAAGGTAACTGTCCCTATTCACTGTATTTTTATCAAGTGACTGTATGGTGGAAATGGAAAAGCTGAGAGATCTGCGTTTAGCTTGGAATATCGAAGAACAGACCATCGAAAATTTCACAAGTAAGTTGCCTCGCATTTATTCTTTGATTCGTTTTAAAAGTTCCTATCTAACATAATTACAAGTAGTAAGTCCTCCTACTTTTTATATTATGCAAGTTTTTTTAGTTTATGTACTTAATAGGTATAAAGTAAAATATTTTTGTATCAAGAAAAATATTCTTCATTGCACCTACTGGTTACTGTAATTTTGATTATATTTAAATTTAATTTAAAAATTATTTAAATGATTTGCACAACTACTGAAATATCTTTGACAAAAAATCAAGAACTGAATGCAACTCTTTTTCTGCAAGTAACATCTTAGGAAAATTAACAAATATTCCGTCAGCTTGTTAGATGTGACCACTAAATAAGTTGCTGTTATACAAATTAACTGCCTTCTTGCTTAACCAGTTAAATACCTCATTTCTTTTTAATTGCAGGATACATACAACACGAGTATCAAGACAATGGAATTGAAGAAAGTAATTTCAAAGACCTGATTAATGATTTGTAAAAGATCTCTGTCCTATAATCAATGAATATCTAACAGCTGCGCTGAGGTTAGTAATTTTTGTTATATTTGATCGAAAATGTAACAAAACTGATGATCGTTTAGTCGAGGGTTTCTTGAATGAATTTCTGAAATATTGCATGTTTAGTAATGACTACAAAACTATTTTGAGGATTACCACATATAGCCTGTTATTCTTTTTATAGCACTGCACAACGATGATGTCATTTGGCTTAAGTACAGTTCAGAGCCTTGGGAAGGTGTTTTACGAAAATGTAAAGAGACATATGAACTCCACAAACCGCGGATGGTACTGATGTTGCAGTACAAAATTTTATAGAAAAGTGGCCTGTATTGAACGATACGAGAAGCGATGTTTTGGTAAGTTATCAAAAAATAAAAGTTATATTATTACTACAATATTTTTTTTCATAATTGTTTTTTGCACATACTTCTTCTAATTTCATTTTTTTTTGTTATATCGGATTCATCTGGACTTCAGTGCCTGAATATCCTGATCGAGAAAACCTGAATCCTGAATGAAACATATTGTGGAACACTTTCATTTAAAGGGTCAAAAACATCAAATAAACAAACAGTAATGATGAAGCAGCGTTGATCGAATACATAGACTGGATTAGCTGATGATGGTTGGTACTATATTTCTTTATCCATTTTATTAACCCTATGATTACTATTTGCTACACAAATTAATCTGTCCTTCTTTCCGATTACAAAATAATTTACTATGGTTTATTTGCGTATTTCTTGCAAATGATGGATTATTTTATTTATTTTTTGCATTTTCTATTCAGATTATTAAGGTATACTTACTATAGGTTGACAAATAACATATTTTTTTTCAGAACACAAACTTCCTTCTTAGATGATTTGCAAATTAGTTCTTAATAAAGGCCGCTTTAAGCAGCAATAATTTTCCACCACTGAGTGCACCCAAAGTTTCATACAAAAGAAATTCGACGAAATTTCGACGGACACGTCAGGAAACAGAAAAACTGAGCAACCATACATCATTCATTGCACAACCGAAGAATATACTGGTGGAATATTATATTTAATTAAAGACAAAGTCAGGTATGTTTTCCAATCGGCCTATAAAGCTTTCGACACGCTGTTTGAATGTTATCACGCGCTTCGTGTTGTATCCAAAAGCAGGTTATCACCTGTGTTTATTGTTCCAAACATGATGTCAGTACTAAATACGATGTAATGTCACCATACATTTAAGATCATTTCTTTTGAATGTGGTAATGAATGTTATTAGTTGATTATTGAAGTGCTGTATTTGCCACATATTTCTTTATTATTGTTGTCACTTAGATAGCTGTAAGAATGTCAGATTTCATATTTTTTATTTTTTTAATGTTATTAATTGATTATGATGTGCTATATTTGCTACTTATTTATTTATTATTTTAAGTCTCTTAGATACTGACAAGAACGTCAGAAGTCATATCTTTTGAATTTGGTCATGATTGTTATTATTTCATTATTAAGTGCTATATTTGCCACATATTTCTGCATTCATGTTGTCTCTTAGAAACCGCCAAGAACGTCAGATATCATATTTTTTTAAAATTTGAATATTAATGGTATTAGTTGATTAATAAGTGCAAGATTTGCTACATATTAGGAAATGTATACGTAAATGAGCATATACAGGATCTTCCATAATGAGTGATTCAACCGAAAACCCTAGATAATTTATTGGATTACCTACAACTGATTTGAACTGTTTTTGGAAATTCCTCAGGGTTGCCAAAAAAATGTTTATATCGGTTGAACTACCACTCAACAGCCTTTATATTTTTTTTATAGTCTAAATGTCAAGTAAATACCTACACGTCAAAATGTTAAATGTTTAATTAAATATTTTTAAGTTTTGAGTTGATTTAAGTAACGTTGAAGAAACTACCTCGTCAAGTAATCCTGTGGAACTTTATTAATTACTATTTTGTATAAAAATATATAATTTATTTGATTGAATAAATACATTTTAAAAATATATATTTTTCATTTATATGCCGCTACCAGAAGTCTTGTTTCATTTTTATCTTTATGTCTACTCGTAATATAATATATTGAGATACCTACTATTTCTTCTGTGTCAAGACTTAGATGTTTCCTGCTAAAATAATATTATAATCTTTGATGAAATTATTACTATTCTTAGCTGAAAAATATCTTTTATATGTTTAAAACCTTTTAAACATACAACTGATTCAACATACATATAGTTAAGAATAACAATAATTTCATCTAAGAATATTTTATTTAAGCAGGAAACATATAAGTCTTGTCGCAAAACAAGTATCTTTTCGATTATTGAGAATAGCAGAGGCTTCATCTAAGATTACATTATTTTAGTAGGAAACATTATATGTCTTGATAGAAAACGAGAATCTCTTCGATTGAAAATAGCAGAGGCTTCATCTAAGACTACATTATTTTAGTAGGAAACATTATATGCTTGATAGAAAACGAGAATCTCTTCGATTGAGAATAGCAGAGGTTTCATCTAAGATTAAATTATTTTAGCAGGAAACATTATATGTCTTGATAGAAAACCAGAATCTCTTCGATTGAGAATAGCACAGGCTTCATCTAAGATTAAATTATTTTAGCAGGAAACATTATATGTCTTGACAAGAAACAAGAATCTCTTCGATTGAGGATAGCAGAGACTTCATCTAAGATTTAATTTATCTTAACAGGAAACCTACAAGTCTTGACGTAAAACAAGTACCTCTTCGATTGAGAATATTAAAAGCTTTATCTGAGATTATATCATTTTAGCTGGAAACATATGTCTTGACGCAAAACAAGTATCTCTTCGATTAAGAATATGAGGGGCTTCATCTAAGATAATATAATTTTAGCAGGAAACATAAATCTTGTCCTAAAACGAGTATCTCTTCGAATGAGAATAGCAGAGGCTTCATCTAAGATTAAATTATCTTAAAAGGAAACATAAAAGTCTTATCACAACACAAATATCTCTTCAACAGAAAATAATGAAGTTTTGATTTGACACAAATATATCTGCAACTAAGAATAATACGGCCAAGAATATAATTCCTAAGAATATTATTGTCTATTTATAATACTAATTTGATTATTGATTTAAGACTTTGCAAGTCTTATTTCAAAGATTAATATCTTAGACGAAGACAAAAAATCCGAGACAATATTTTACTTTGTTAAAGAATATATTGTTTCCGCCATATGGGAAACTACAATTGTCTTGACCAAGTCGATATTGTCTTCTTTTAAGATACTTTTTTTTTCTGTGTATTGTTTCGCCCAGATTTGGGATGGTACTAAGATATTTTTTGTTAACAATGTCAAATGACATAAAAAAACACAACACAAAAATATAAAAGTAAAATGATTCCAATATCTTCAATTATTTCTTTAAGTTTAAACAAGCGTAGTCAGGAACTTCATAGCTCATACAAGCTTCTACTTTCCTCCACCGGACTACTTTAGAGGCCGTGTGGGTTTACAGCGCTATGTGGTGGACATTCCAGCTATTCGTACTAAACGGTTACCTACTTCCTGGTCAGCATGGGGTGCTACTTAGAGTTTTCGAAGCAAGAGTAACAAGGCCGTTTCTGGCTACAATCAACCAATGACATTATAAATAAATAGGTTACTTGTGCTAAAAAAGTGGCACCCGAATTCAGAACTTCGAACACCTGAGTGAAGCACTGACAGTTCGAGACGACGACACTGCACAACATGTATCTGTCTCGTTTGCGCTCTAGTAAATAATCAAACTGTCTTGTACACACGGTCAAACTATAGGTACGGACATTAGGGGCAATTTTAGACATCGCATCAGTATTGACATAACGTATCTACCTCTTTAAAATATTATTGGGTTCAACGCAAACCCATTTGAAATAAACAATAAACCGCTTTCTGACACTTGCAAACGCAAAGGAATCAAAACCTTCAGGGAACTTCCCGTGAAATCAGAAACTTAAAATTTTGACACAAAGCAGCGTAGCATAACGTACTTACCTAAAAGCGTTATTTTCACACCAACTCGTAGCACATTTTTGAAGTAGGAATTCAGAAAACCATAATATTTAGTAACACCACTTTTTAATTAGGTATTAACTTTATACCCTTTTCCGCATGAACGCGTTGAATGAATGAATGAATGAATTGTTTATTTCAGAATACAGATTCCATACATCTAGTAAGTACAAAACTTAAATGCTCAGAGACGAATGTGTTAGTAAAACTTAAAAATAGAATATTATATTCCAGTGAGCAAGGCTATCTATTCTCCCGCAACTATCTTCAGGAGAGTGTTGGTGCTGCCCCGCACTCGCTCCCACAGAGAAGCTTGAGACACAGTATAAACAGTAAAATATCTTACATACAAACGTGCCGCTCTCGGTCTAAAACTTTGAATGTGTGCGTGCGCGTTGCGCGCTGTGTCGTGATTTCAAGCACACGCTAGCATAAAATAGGGGGGAATAAGGTGGTGGCAGAACGGACAGGCTGCCCCGCGTGTCTGTGTGCACGCTAGGCTAAAAACGAGGCGGGCGGCCTTAGATAACCTACTGTTTATACTGTGCTTGAGACATCCAGTAGTACCTACATGATTGTAGGTACGGAACACTCGGTGCGCGAGTCCTACTTACACTTGGCCGGTTTTTTATGCTTAATAGAAACACCTTTCGAGTTCTTCTATGTATTTGTAAATAGTTATGCTGAAGCTGCTCATTTCTAATGAAATGTTCAACCCGTACCAATTCTGGCGAAAACCACGCCATAGCATTCCATGCCATTATACCTGTTATGTAGGATACAACAGTGTTCTTTGGAATATCTTTGAGAAATTTCCCTTTTAATGATAGTGATTTTCGTGTTTCCGAATAATAAACATTTTCGAACATAACGCAGTCAAAATATAATACAAAAACTATGGCGTGATTCCTTTCCAACGAAAGAGTATTACAATATTCCTCGTAAATTATTGTAATAATATAAAATTAGGTAAAGTTAATAAAAATGAGTGTATTATTTTGAGTATTCTCTGTGCTTCCCCATAGCTTTGGGAGCTTTGTGGATTATTGTGCAAGAATATTTATTAATTTGGAAATATGAAGTACGAACATTACCCTTACTAAGCGATATTTCAAAATAATATTATTGAAAACCCACGAAATTATGATCAAAAAATTGAAATTTAAAAATGATTATTTTGTTTTACATTGATTGGATGAATTTTATAACTTTATAACTGATACTAAAGGGTGGCCTCACACTGCCGTACACACTAGGCCGGGTTTAAGAGGGGAGGCAAAACTCCTCTCGCGAGACTCCGGGATGCCGGCACAGCGCGGTTGGGTTTAACCGGCAGAGTGCCTCCTCAGGAGAGTTCTCAGTGGACCCTGGACACGCGCAGAAAATGGTTTTCAGTTGGTATTCCCACCCCACTTCGAGGGGGTGCGTCGCACACTCACCCATAGGGTGAAGTGCGGGAATGCATTTCCCTGGGATAAAAGAGATTTGGCTTAATTGTAGCAGAAATATGTCAAACGATCTTTAGATATTTTAAGCAATAGTTTTTCTGACCGTGGTTGTTTCGAAAGTAGTTGTATTAGGTTTAGTTATTTTGATAATTTGTAAACGACATACATGACCAAATCAATTGTGAGCAGAGGAAAATTTCAAATAATAGCAAATGTTGTTAACACATTTCGTTACCAAATCACAAAACTTAATTTTTAAACCAAAGCTTTTAACAATATTAATAATTAATATAAAGCAATTCTGAGCCCAGTTTAAAATACCTGCCTTGGGAAACTGGGAAGCCAGAATCGTTACATTTTAGGAGGGGATTAAACTGCTCTACCTTAAATACTACCCCCGTTCTACCCCCGTTACGTAAGCCCACTACGCTATCTAACTCGCTAACCTAATCGCCCCTAGTTTTCGTTAAACAAATCTGCAGTAGTAAAATCATGGAACTATAATAACTACTAATTTTCAGAGCTTACTACTAAAATAAAAGGAATTCAAGTTTGAACAGAAAGACTTATTGGTTTTGGGACATCAAACACGAACAAAAGTAAAACGGCTATATGAAAAAATCACTAAAATCACTAAACTGCTAAATATTTTGGTAGTCATTTGATCCTAATGGTTAAGAGGCTTGCGAATTTTCTTCCATCCAAAAACAAAAAAGGTATAGTCCGTACGCGATGAATGCAGTGATTTCACTCTTGTCCTTCGACCTAGCACGCCCCCAAACCAATCATTGGATCTTTCTAATTAGAAACGATTTCGTTCCTAATTAGAAATTCAAGTTCACAGTGACCAGTTGAACGCATACTTTCGAACGCAAAGGTTGTGGATCTGAGTTTTTTTATTTATTTATTTATTTATGTTGTATGCGACAGAATTAAATTTAAAAATCTCTGCATTCTTAACGTGAACGGACTTTATAGTGGTGAACCTAACCGTTAGATGTTTTCAAGGCTTTAGAGGCACCTCACCTGTTCGTTACAAATTGTATGAATGATTGACGTCGTAGGATTATAGAAAATGGAGGACGCCTACAACAGACTGCCTAAGCTGGCTGCTCTGGAAAATTATGGGAGAGGCAATTTTCAGCGGTGGATATTCTGATAATATAAGAAATAATTACCAATTTCCGTTATCTATCGCAAATATGTAATGATTTTCTGTAGTCATACTATCTCTTTCGATGTTAAAAGTTCCGTATTTTCACTATTGTAAAGGACTAGCACTCAGTTACCTCCAGGGAAGCGATCTCATCTTATTATTTCTTCGAATATCTGCTAAGACGTCTTGTGGGGAAAATGTACTTGGAAGAAGCTTCTAGTCTAATGAGGTCTTATAACGAACACTTTTTAAGAATAATCCTTTGATCGAAACTGTAGAACAGTCACAGATAATCAGGTGGAAGAAAATATCTTTAAATAGCTGTCCTGACAGATAGATCCACCCACCACTAGACCACTACTATTTATCATTCCTTTTTCTCTACCGGAAGGTTGTCTGGAAGAGATCGCTTTTAGCGATAAGGCCGCCTACATTGTACTGTTATATCTCTGTAAGCATTTTTATGTAATTGTTTTCTTTGTGCAATAAAGTATAACTTATCTTATCTTATCTTATAGATAGATACTTAGATATTTTTTTAAAGCACATCAAAAACAGAAATCAACAGCAAAGAAACACAGATTATCGTAAATGTAACATTTGGGCGACTTTATCGCTCAAAAGCGATCTCTTCCAAACAACCCACAGGTAGCAGCTGCTACCTGTCTTGTCTTTTGTGTGCAGCTGTCCTTCTGTCAAATGTTTTCATTTTTGTACCCGTCAAACCTTCATCTGGATTTCTACTCATAATATTTCAAAATTAAAATTATCCAAAGCGGTCTAGGCGTTCCCGAGTAAGTGAGTCTAACGGACAGCAATCCGGTTTTCTACAAAGAGAGTTTATAAACATAGTCATTCTCCAGCTCAGTGCAGATTGCCAGAAGGCTGTGAGGCTAGTGATAAACCTAGCTGTCAGATGTTACGCTTCAAGGCCGCCAGCTAGGCTTAAGGATGATCTAGCGACGCCAACTAGCACCAAGTCCATAACGTTACTTCAGAAGCACGGAAATGAACAAAAATCAACAAATCAATTGTTATGTCAATCAAGATGGTTTAGCGTAAACTCAATTTTTGACTTATTAAAATTCAACCTGTATAATATCAAAGTGTTCAGTGTCTTAGGCTGTCGACGTACGGTTGTCGACCGAATTGATTTACACGACCAAATTGGGCACATCCTAAGCAATTAATTCGTGTAATCACGACAGCCTGGTTTCGTAACAAGACACAGGCCATGTTGATTAGACTATATAGAATTTAGCTAGAATCGATAGCATAGAGGAATCTAGCGGAGCAGCCTTGCAAGGCACTGAGGACTTAATTTCCAAAGTGTTTCTACCAAAAGAGCTTTCGTATAATAATCGTAGATGACCGCAATTTAGCAGTCACAACAGGTTCTTCCAGTCGAACATAAATACAGGATGTAGGTTTCAACGCCTCTGTTCGCTCACCAAAAACCATTTTAAAGATTTTTTCGAGCTTCGATTTTCTAGCGCTACGTGAATAGAGTGAAGTTCAAAGAAAACCGACAAAAACCTTGAAATAACTGCCAAGTGTGTTTGTTCCAATATAGGCTGAATGACTATTTGTGTCTGTTTTTTTATCGAAAGACCTTACATTTATGTTAACAATCCTAAAATAGTCACTTCATAAGGATCAACACTACCTGAGATATCACAATTTGAAATGCACGTTTTTGGACTTGCCCAAAAACGCTTCAAACGTGACCGTGATTATGACGTCACGTTCACTGTTTTTGTAAGGAGCGGATAAGAACTTTGCTCGACAGCTATGTTAAATATTGCGTTTATGAAAATGGTCTTCTAACATAATTGCTTCATAATAGTAAGGGTTACAAAATAGTGATATTGTTTTACAAAAAAACAACACTTTTGAAATGGACTTGCCCACCCAAGTTTGCAGGCTATTGTGGCGTCGTTTTGAAACAAATTTCCATCGTGGTTTCACAATAACATTTGAATTAAATTATTATTTTACACAATAGTCATCTACCCTATTCAGAAAGCTTCAATCATTCGTGCGCTCCACGAGATACTTACTTTCTTGAGGAAAAAAAAGGAGGTTCTTTCAGCTAGAATTACTAGTTAATTAAAGTAATGGTTATTGCTTTGTTACTGTCTTCTTTATCCAAATAAATAGTAGTTTTATGTTGAATCAATCACCATAGTCGACTCAAAAGTGGAAGTTGTATATTTGCTTTTATTAAAAGACTGATAATGAACCTTACGTTTTATTTTTGAGAATGAAAATCTCCCATAACTGATTCATAACCAAACTTGGGCTAGAAAGAAAATGTATAAACTCAAAGTAAGTATAAGTATGGTTATTATGTTATACATTTATGAATAAGGCTACTGTAGCTTTATTTTGCTTGTGAGCATTCGAGGTTTTAGCCAACCGCTCTGAATGCGGAAAATATGAAAAGGTACATTCTTTGAAAGAAATTCAACAGTCAAAGAATACCTTAGCATTTCACTGTATAAAACGTCACAATAATTTTCATTTGGTTTTTAAACTGCAAATTGAGTCAAGTCTAAATAATAATTGAGTCTAATAGAGTCAGAAAAGCAAAGAATAAAACGAAAAAACTTAAACAACTACTTGGCATACGATGCAGTTAATATTATTTTGTTCTATCGTTATCTACTTACCTATGTGGCGACTTGACTAAAATGTATATTCGCCACCAACACAGGAACATACCATGAGTCTCGTTTTTGCCCTAGCTCTTGTAAGCCAGTAATTCCGAAGTCCACGAGATAGAGGGGGGTCTTCGGGTCGCTGTGAGTGCACGGCAGTGTGGGGGCAGCCTCACACTGCCGTAACACCAGCTGGTGTTAGTAGGGAGGTAGTAGTAGGGCTGTGTGAACAGCACTATGCGCCCAGGTGTTCAACCGGTAGTGTTCCTTCTCTAGAAAAGAGATCTCGGTGAACCCTGGTGACGCACGGAAGAAGGCTGCCCCGGTGTTTTAGTGGCTATTCCCACTCTCCGTCTGGAGCGGCTGAGTCCTACAGTCCCCCGCTGCCCCACAAGCAGCGGGAAGTGCGTAATAGCATTTCACCGAGTGAAAAAAAAAGTTTTGCCGCTTTGATTTCTGCTACGACGTTGGATTGTATATTTTATTGAATCGAATTCAATATAATTCTGGTTGTAAATTGTCTTTTTTCACGATTTGGAAATAACGTCCCTTCGTTTCATTTGCAAACGAATATTTATCTATCCAATACAGCGAACTCCAAAGTATTTTCACCCAATTCGAATGTCTGTGCAAATTTTATCTTGCATAATTGGTAATCATTTATTCTATCAAAGGTTCTATAAGGCTCACAAGGCGCCCTGATTCTATTAATAAATTAACAGCTAATATTGTCTATTATAGCATTTGTCTAGCTGAAGGTTTATTTTGGTTTTGCCAAGAATGTTTTTGTTTCGGTTAACTGGTTGCGCATGAAGCGGTACTTTTTTTTTCATTTAAAATGGGTTTGCATTTGACCTCAGTCTCGCCTGATGGTAAGCGATGACGAGGTCGAAGGTGTAACACGCTTACCCAGAAAATGCCTATTCACTCTTGCCTTGAAGACACCAAGGTTGTATGTATCCAGAAACAGGGAGGGCGTTCCACTCCTTAGCGGTGCGGACCAGAAAGGAAGCACCAAACCGCTTAGTTCGGACCGCTGGGAAGTCGACCACATGGGGACGAAAACCCTCACGGCGCCTTGTGGTCCGGTGGTAGAAAGTAGAGGGTGGTATCAGGTCATGAAGTTCCTGCGCACACTCTCCGAAATACACTTTATAAAAAACCGATAGACAGGCAACTCTACGCCGATGCTCCAAACTCTGGAGTTTGGTTCCAACGAGCGTATCGTCTCCTGGCTCTTCGGTCTACTGAGTCCAATGCATCCAGCTGAAACTTGGCAGAGCCATCCCAGAGGTGGCTGCAGTACTCCATACACGACCGAACTTGTGCTTGGTACAGTTGTAAAAGCTGTTCCGGTGTGAAGGCGGTACCTAACCTTAAAGAGGATGCCAAGTTTCTGGGCAGCGGTTTTTGCTTTAGACTCAATAGAACTTCCGAAGTTGAGGCTAGACGAAAGATCCATACCAAGGAGCT
This sequence comes from Udea ferrugalis, assembly GCA_950022985.1. Lineage (NCBI taxonomy): Eukaryota > Metazoa > Arthropoda > Insecta > Lepidoptera > Crambidae > Udea > Udea ferrugalis. The sequence continues at coordinate 15,983,784 of OX465525.1, forward strand.
CGAGGTGGTTGGTAATCGGTATAGTGCATTCAGGAAAGTAGGAGTCGAATTAAAAGGACTCCGTTTGGCGGAGAATAGACACGCGTAAACATAAACATTATGTTACTGTTGATAATTTAAATACTGTATGTTTCCTGAAGAATAAGTGAATAAATTAATTATGGAAACATACGATGTTATTCTGAAAAACACAAAACTGAAAGAGTAGTAGTTAACACATCAACTATCGGTATTCATTCATTCGTCGAACAATTTGATGTAATGGTTCTGAAGTAGGCTATTATACTAGTGGTCGCGGGCTCGATCCCCGCACAGTACAAACACTAGTGTACATGAACATGTCTGTTTGTACTGGTCTGGGTGTTTCCTATGTATATTAAGTGTGTATTATTTCCAAAAAAAAATGTATGTATGTTTGTTTGTATGCACAAGCGTTTACTTGTTTCTTTCGGAGCTAGGTGGCGCAGTGTTAAATAACGATATTTTTCCATCTTTAAAATTAGTCTTTCTCATTTTCAGCTTTGCCACCAGTTGATCCCGTCCTGAAGGCAGACAAGGACCGGTATCAGCCGGGAGAGACTCTAAAGGCTAACTGCTCCTCATCACCAGCTAAGCCGGCTGCCAATCTCACCATCAAAGTTAACGATGAGCCAGTAAGTTCTTGATTATGACCCTAGAGTAAGTGAAGGTTGAGCTACGATTGGTGTATACCTAGTGGAGACAGTCATCCTACTATCCTTCCTTCTACTATTATAAATGTGAATGTGTCGTGTTGCTGATTCACGTAAAAACTGCTGGATGGATTTTAACGAAACTTTATAATAATAAAATAGTATGCATCTGAATAGGACTTATGCTACAATTTATAAAGATATATCACTTTTTTTACTTAAATCCACACGGGCAAAGTCGCGGGCGGCCGCTAGTTCTAAATAAAACAGTAAGTCGGCAATAAATGTATAGCATATTTTGAAACGATTTGTTTTTATTTCTGTTTTGGGGTGGCATTTTACTTTTGCATCTAACTTCACTTTAAAGTGAGATTGTATTTCGGAGTCTTGTAAAACTCAATAAGTAATCGAGTAATCAGTGAAAGTGTGGTAGAAATAAAGTATGACTTTGTTCACCTCTTAAATTACTGAAAAAATGTACGCGACTTTTTTTTTTTGAAATTTTCTTTAGCCTTCTTCAATGAATGGTCTACCCAACACAAACATATTTTTTCAAACAAACAAACAAACTCTTTAGCTTCATGTGAATAGTAGGTACCTATAAATAAAATAGCACTCTTGGGCCCCGTGTCACCGGTGCCGGGGCCTTTTTTGTCGACTGACTTCAAATCACCCTGTAGATAACACAAGGATAGTGATTGTAGAAGAGAAACATCATATCCAAGACTGTCAAACAGTCTTTTTGCTTTTGTGAATTTGCAAATCCTACTAATCCTACTAATATTATGAATGTAAATGGATTTGAATGAAACTTTACAATAATATAGCTTATACATCTGAATAACATATATTAATATTATGTATTCATTTAAATGTTTTTCTTGGGCTGTATTGCAGGCAGTACCAGTTAATTCAGGGTATATGGAAAGGTTTTAAATTAAAAGTAATTTAAGTCTTACTGTGGCTTTCAGTCCTGAAAGAAACTGTTAATCCTTACAATATTCGAAACACCAATTCTGGAAATTCTACTGAAAGCCTTCGAGAACATCGGAAAATATTCATTTTGCTTCAATTTTAACAAAAGTTCTTTAATTTAAGTTTATCATTTCCATTCTATTATTTTACCGTCGTAAAATAATATTAATAACAGAATGGCATGCAAATCCTTTCAATGGAATTGAATACACAAAAAAATAATACCTACTTACATATTATGAAAATCACAAATGTAATACTTTAGAAGGGATTTTATTGATTATAGCATTAAACTTACATTAACTTAACCATGGTACCCGTGGCGCAGTTGTGACAGTGATCCGCGACGATCGCTGTTGTAAAGCAACACACGCCGGATCGGAAATGGGATGGGTGACCGGCCCGACCGAAATTTAGTGATGTGTATTTCGGGCATCGCCGTGCTTCGGAAGGCACGTCAAGCAGTTGGTCCCGGTTGACGTCGTAGATGTCAGTCGTTAAGCCTAGTCTGAGGCCTAAGGGTGGGCGGCTTGATAACATCTGACATTAAGGTTGCTCACACACCTTACACGTGCCCGCGTGTTGGAGTATGGTCAATCCACTTCATAGTTGAGGTGAGGCCTGTGCCCAGCAGTGGGACGTATACAGGCCGTTTATGTAACTTAACCATTAATTGATAGAATGCGACTTTACAATACTTACATCAATTCATTAAAGGCAAACCGCAAACGTATTCAGAGATACAAAATTAGTGTTTTTTTGTGCAGAGGAACGAAATTCGAAAAACAAATAATGCAGTTTCAAGGTATACACGCCATCCGACTACATGGCAGGTTGTCTGGAAGATATTGCTTCTCGCAATAAGATCTCCTGTATTGTACATTCATGTGAACATGTTAGCATTACTTACAAATGTGTTGCTCTAGTGAACAATAAAATGTTTCTTATCTTATCTTAACTCAAAATGAATCAATTCCCGTGGCTAGCTAAGTTTTAAGAAGATCAATGTATTAATATTAGTGCTTCTGTCATTTTCAGCTTCGCTCGTCACAAACCAGTCTCCATCCTTCGGAGACAGGTCTGCTCTGGACCAGCGTCCACGTAGCCATGAATATCACTCCAGAACTGTTCGTCGGTGAACGGTTGAGGGTGGCGTGTGTGGCCACGGTCTACGACCTGTACCAGCGGGAAGCTAACCTGGACTTTTTCACACCAGACACGGATCCGAGGCCTGAGAGAAGTATGTACATTATTTCCTTAAAGTTGCATATTCTTTAAACTACAGATCAAGCCACCCCAGCCTCCGACTAGGCTTAACGACTGACCTCTAGTTCAGCGGAGTTCATAATTGAGGCTCATTTCAACTGGGCTTCAGCAGGCTTAGGCCTAGTTGAGCCTAGTAGCCTACCTAGTTGCCAAGATGTGGGGCATAAAAATAATGTTATTTTTTTCCAATTTGGAAATGGTGGTGGTTACGGATAATAATCTTGTTACAAATTATGCATTATTGTTCCGAAGGACAGTTACACTGTACTGCAGTGACATAGTGCTGAGGTAACAAAAACGTAAAGATGGGCCAATAAGGACCTTATTGGCCTATCTTTACGTTTTTGTTCCAAAACGTTTTCAATATTATTTTCTACTTTTCGTAATTTTGTTTTCATTGTGTTTTGTTTTTTGTTACTTTGGGCCAATTAATGTTTTTTCTTTATTTTCTTTTCCTTATTTCAAGTCTTGTTCTGAAATACACACATCAAAAGTGTCTAGGGATATCTCAAGCATTTTCATACAAAGTATAGCTATTGGGGAGGCTGTAAAAATTAAAATATTGATACCAACGTAGAAATTTTTAGGACACAGAAACTGCTATATCTGCCCTTTCAGATTGTATAAAGAAATTCATTGTGGTAGCATTATTGTACAATCGTAAGAACGTTAAAAAAAGACAGATTTTTCTTTTAAAAGGTTTCAAAATTTTAGCAAAATCAAACGTTTTTTTGTAATATTCTTAACCTTTATCTTATGCCTGTTTCCTCGAGTTATTCTAAGATAATGCTGAGCATTATCTAATATCTTTGATTTTGCTAAAATTTTGAAACCATTTAAAAGAAAAATCTGTCTTTTTTTTTAACGTCCTTACGATTGTACAATAATGCTACCACAATGAATTTCTTTATACAATCTGAAAGGGCAGATATAGCAGTTTCTGTGTCCTAAAAATTTCTACGTTGGTATCAATATTTTAATTTTTACAGCCTCCCCAATAGCTGTACTTTGTATGAAAATGCTTGAGATATCCCTAGACACTTTTGATGTGTGTATGTATAATTTCAGTAAAATTAACGCAAATCCATCTCTTCTTTCCAGTAACCCTCAACGGCAGCACATCCAGACGTATCCCAAGCTGGATATTCCTCTTCTTCCTCGTGTTCTTACCCCTGGCCATGGGCCAGGACTACGCCTACGAAAACTTCGAAGAGATCGTGAACTATGACGAGGAAACACACCCTGGAATCAAATTCTCACTTGTAGGTGGTTGAAGCAATTGGCTTCATGGACATTTAAGAAGATACGAATTTAGTCTGTGAAATAGTTGATAAGATACAAATAGCTGGATTGTGGAGCTTTTGGCATTGTCGGTGTAGAAGTAACTATTATTTTATGTACCTAATAGAGTTTTTGTTATCCTTAAGGTGCTCCCATTTTACATCTATAACAAAAAACTGTTATTTTCTTTTCTCGAAATAAAGTAAGTACCCTTGTACTCGCTTTTAAGAACTGTACTCGCCACCGAATTACAAATAGTTTTCCACTGCATCACGTCCAAAAAATACTGGCTGATTTCTCGGCTGATTTCTCTGTAATTAGAACTGCCTGTCTTTGAACTGAGACAAACATCAATTTTCATCTATGTTTGCTCTGTGTCAGGGTATCGTAACATTTTTTGTGAATTTCTTTACATTCCTATTGGCGTACTTATACCAGCTTCTGACACCCAAAGTACAAGGCTGTGAGTAGAAGGTTAAAGTCTTATTGTTAATAATTAAATAGCCTAATAAAACTTCACCGACAATGTCAGAAGATACACATTAGGACAGCATTTCGCATTAAATGGTACTAGGTACCAGATTTTGTCATCTGAAAATGTGATAAACTGTTGAATAGGTTAAGGCTAGCGTCATTAGCAGTCAGTCAGCGTCAAAATATTATGTGCTAACAGAGGGCTTAAAAAGGTTTTGCCAGTTTTAATAAAAGCAAATTGTGATAATTATTGCAATTTCAGAGTCATGAGTATTTCGTATTTAAAGCATCACCAAATTGTAAAACGAGTGAAACGCTATAATGTAATGAGGCTCCTTTTTTACGAGTATATACAGACCCTTTAAACTTATGTAACCCATCTCAGTAGTGAAATCGCGTATTATGATTTCGGTTTCCTTGTAGGTTAGATTGTATCCATTAAAACTCCTACTTGCGTTCTCTCGTTAGTTAACTATCTATTTCGTCATCGTAGCAACAAGCCGCTGAGCTCAGCGGCACAGGCACCCAGCTTCAGACTATGTTGTAAGTCAGTGGTCGTGGGTTCGAATCATGGCCAAGACACTTTTTTTCGTCATGCTTTGCAATTTAGTAAATTATTAGTACTCTCCTTAAATGAATAAAACATTTTTGTTTGAAATATTTATTAAAAATAATATAATTTGCGTAAGTAGGAAAGCCTAATGAGCGATTTCACTACTAAGATAGGTAACATGTCTTAAGGAGTCTGTAATTCGGACAAATATTTTGACTACTCTGTATGCACACATTATTTTGTTCCTGAGTGTTCGTTAATATTTGTTAAAACGTTCTGCTTCAAAGATTTATCTTCACTATTTACTATTTTGAGTCATTTTTATGCTTCTCTAACTGTTACTATTATTATTTTATTTATTTATTTTCAGCCTATGCTGTCCCACTGCAGGGCAAAGGCCTCCCCTCCCACCTTCCACTCCTTGCGGTCCAAGGCTACTTTTGGCCAGTCTCTGAGATGATGGACGATGATGGAATATGGATGGATGGATGGATGGATGGATGAACTGTTACTAGTTTTTGTTATTTTCTGCTAGACTTTTCTGTTATTTTGGTAATCAAGTGCCTAATTTATAAATCTGTTCCGTCACGTCACGCTGTATGCGTTATTAAATCAGTCAGAAAATACTAAGTGTTCAGTCAATAACCGTGTCCACAACTGGATCAACCACTAAATAATAATGGGCCGAAGATGTGATGTCGAATCAGAAATGATGAGATCCGCAGGAGAACTAAGACAACTGATATTGCTCGAAGGATTGCACCGTTGAAGTGGCAGTGGGTAGGACACATAGCGAGGAGAACCGATGGCCAACGATCGGAAATGTTCTGGAATGGATTGGACCGCGTATCGGACAACGTTCCGTGGGCAGGCCCTCCACAAGGTGGACCAACGCTCTGGTCAAGGTCGCGGGAAGCCGCTGGATGCGGACAGCGCAGGACCGATTCCTTGGGGTAGGCCTATGCCCAGCAGTGGGCGTCGTTTGGTTGATATGATGAAGATGTCGCGAATCAGACCTAGTCACTGGGTCAAAACAAGCCCAAGCCTTGTCGCTATCAACCTTACAGCCAAAAGACTCTTGGGGTGGCTTTCTGCATTTGCCCATCGAACGTTCAAACAGTGAGATTGCATTTTGGCGTCTTGTAAAACTCAATAACTACGCGAATGTAATCTTTTGAGTTGAAAGAACGAAGCCAAACAATATTTAGAATCATTTTTAAACAAATGAGGAGAATACCAATTCAAGCTAAAACCAATTAGATATACGGTTAAAGTTGGTATTTTATCGAGAGCACGATTTAAATGAGATTTTGGAGTTAGCTCTTAGGCTGTTGCCGACTAGTCAGATGAATACAAGAGAGTTCCCATAGACACCTAGTCCATCCGATAACTTTCAATCACTTCTGTGATCCGTAAACCCAACTGCATAAAAGTCAATAGTCTATTGACAAAAACTTCCCACCACGATTCACCCGTCCTCGTGTTGTTGACAGACTTGGAGCAAGGAATCAAATATCAGGCGTCTACTTATTTATTTACTAAGAAAAAGTGCAGTTGTCGGACTTAATCCCTACAATCACTACCAGTCTACCATTGGGTGAAGCAGAAATCTGAGTTTAAGTCGATGCTTGTCGCAAAAGGTTTTTAGTTTAGCTCTAGGATATCATAGTGAACACTGAACACGATGTTATTTGTGCCTGAACTACATGTTGAAAATGAGCTTGAAAAAATCGTGTTTAATAAGATTGCAAAGAGAGAACATTCTGTCACATACTATTTCATTGTCTTGGGTCAAACTGCTAAATGGAATGTATGTAATGGAAGCTGTCAATGGAACTTCTCGAATCCATTCAGCTGTAGGAGTTTAGTGGCTAGGCCGTCGATGACCTGCTAACTTCATTAACCTTACGTTCTTTTTGTACATAACCATCACTTGATACCTGTGTTTACGTTTAACATTAATTTTACTACTATATCTCACCAGAATCATTTAAATGTAATTTGTGCCGTCAGAAGAAAGTGCTCTATCTCCAATGTCACTGCATAAATCGTGGGAAATAAACGCAAAGGTCATTAATGATGATTTTTCTTTTCTTTCTTTCTTAATGAAAGGTACTGTTTTTATGTAGATTATTAAACAAGCACTACAGATCTCGAGTCTCTAGATCAACTTTACCCAAAGTGGGCGATACCCCCCCTTGTCGATGGTGCAGGGGCTTGAAGGCCCTTGCAGCTGCAGGAAAGAGACCCAGAAATATATGGGAGCGTCTGGTGTATTGGCTTGAGGAGTAGTTTGTAATTTGATTGCGCTAAGGAGGCCTTTTAGACGGGAACCCGTGACTTGTCCGAAATTTACTAGTCCAAATTTCATTTGACTTAAAACTATTGACCAACATTTCATTTGCCAGATGTATTGTTTGACATATTTTTAACCCGTCGAAGTATCTTTTAACATAAGTGTGATAACGTTCAACGTTTAACCTCGGTGAAACGTTTTGTGGCCTAATGAAACGTCCGGCAAACGAAAAAAAACCAGTTGATAATTGGTCAACTGATACAGTGGCAGACGTCATTTCGGGAAAATGAAAAAATGCCGAACGAAAAAAAACGAAACGTTTTCGGGAAAATGAAATTCGGGAAAAGGGAATTCGGTGTTATGACACGTAACCCTATTAGACACCGACTGCATGAGCTCTCGACTCTCAAATACAACATGGTTACATTCATATGATTAACGTCCTCGTCATCTTTTCATGACTTAATTAATTTAATTTGAAGTTTTAGTGTTTTTTTGGTAGGTGAAAGAATGGGGGGCGCTTTAAATTTATTTATTCTTAAAGAGGGCAGTAGACAAAATAATTTCGAGAACCCCTGCTCTAGATCATGATGATTGATGCTCCTGGCAAAATATACTAGTTCTTCTCCCGATCAGCTTGTTCTATGGAGGTTAGTGTTTGCCAGTGCTATTTCTCCACCGCTATATGTATCAACAGCTAAGAGCTATTGGCAGGTTATGTCACGAAATCCTATGTCGCGAAGTTTCATTTCTTTGAACGCCTTAAGATTAAAACTACATTATATTTTATTTATGATATTTTTTCAAATTCAAGTGGCAATTATTATTTTTTAAGATAGGATATGTTAACCACGGCATTCAAGGTCACAATTTTCCTATTTATTATTCCTAATCGTTTAATAAATATCTGTTACCTTAAAGTAAATGAATTTATTACAGTTATTTGATGTTTTTTTCTCAATATTTAATGTAATTAAAGTTTTAAGTAATTTTAAGATTTTATAAGTTTTTAAAGTGTTAAATTTGTCGTCCAAAGATTTATTTCGAATCACAATTTTAAACTACACTGTAAATATAAATTAAATTCCAAGTGATACCGAATCAAAACCTGTTTTATTCAAGAAATATTTTTATGAACTACCATTTGCATCTATTTACAGACGCCATCCGGATAGGTCACCTAAATCTGAAGGCATCTGTATTTAAAAACCACAACTGCGAAATCAGAATTACAATTTATTCGCAATAAAAGTGGTTATAAACAATAATATAATAATAAGAAAGAGGTAGATGGGTTACTTATGCTAAAAAAGCGGCACCCAAAATCACAACTTTTATTGCACTTGAACAGAGCATTGACAGTGTTGACAGTTTGAGACGACACTGCGCAACATGTATCTGTCTAGTTTACGCTCTAGTAAATATTCATTCTATCTTGTTCCACATGTTACGTACGTACGCAGTAAACAATTTTCGACTTCGCATCGGTACTTACTAACACACCCTATCTACCTCTTTTTTTTAAATATCCTTGATTTGAAAGGTCCGCATGATGATGAGCGGTTAGCGCATTATGACAATGTATAGGTACGCTGAGCTACCTGTTCAGCATCTTCTCTTGAAGAACACCATGTTACAGCCCATTGGGGAAACCCTTGCAGAGGAGGGTTACCTAAAAATTGTAAGTGTCCTGGGAGGAAAGGTAACTCATGTTTTTTTATTGACTGCTGTAAGACCAATTTGTGAATTACCGGGAAAGGGGGTGAGCCGGAAGGCTCTCAAACCCAAACATTTAAGTAACGTGCCTAATAAGGGTAACATCTCTCTTTGCGAGATCATTCTACTCCCCTCCTTTGCAGACATTGACTGAAAATTTTCCCATTATGCTTTTTACGAGTTCTATTCTCTCAGTCTTGAATTCATCATCGTCAATCAGAGTTGCACACGCCGACAAACGCATGCCGTCCCTTGAAGTGTTCAAAGAACTGAAAGTGACGGCTATACTTGTAAGGGCTGTTCAACTTCAATTTGCGTTTGCCAATCCAAGGGTTAGAGTGATGAGGAGCTAGATCGTGTATGTAGCAGCAGCAAATCTACTTAGAAACTAAAAGATTCCTCAAGGGTCTGGTTTGGACCTTACACCGACCACTTAAATGCCAGTAGGTGTAGTTTCCGAGTCGTAAAAAGAACTCTCAATGTAGGTAAACGGTAATGTCGGTAAAAGGGCGTTCACATCAACCTTTACATCATCATCATCATCATCATGTCAGCCGAACCACGTCCACTGCTGGGCATAGGCCATCCCCAAGGATCTCCACAACGATCGGTCCGTCGCTGTCCGCTACCAGCGGCTTCCCGCGAACTTGACCTGATCCATTACATATGGGGTACATTATACTGCTAACATAGGATCATTAAGCAATGGTTTTGTAAAGATTGATGTGAACGCCGCTGTACACTGTTGAAGTTACCCATTTATTATTTTAGTATGTTCCAATTTGAAAACGTCAGATAGATAGGAAGATATTCATTGTAGGTACACCAAAACTACAAAAATTCACAGTTAAGAATGTAGTTAGTAATGCAACGCAAGGTGAACAAAAAATCCAAAAAAGTAGCTAATACATCACAAAAAAAAGAAATTGCAGGTGTTCAACTATTTCCCTGTTGACATTTTTATAGGTTTGTTTATACGATCGGTTAAATAGTACAGGTGAATTTTATTTGAGCATTTCCTCGAGCGTTTCAGTGTGATGTAACATTCTTACGAGCGTAACAATACAGATGCAAGCTCCAGTTAGCTCAAGCACTTCCTTATAATATCATTAAAAGGCTGTAACAAAACATCGATGGTCATGTTTTAATAGCAGGTGAGAGTAAATTTTTAAATGGCGAATGCTCGATGTTCTGATACAAGAAAATGATCTAGTCTATACTCACCTTAAGACTAGCAATGGACCGGTAATTCCATGCCAAGCAGACCGGCGCAAAACGGTTTCTTCAAAAGCGTCGTACCTCCACTAGAATGTCATCCCTTCTAGTTCACTATACTAAACTAAGAACAAAAAATATCTAAAAAATCATCATTTACATCATAATTTGTAGAAAATAATAACATGAGCATGATACCTTCATTTTATGTCATTCTCTCACTCACCTGTCCGGTATGCTATGTAACGCAGGTTTGAATATCGCCATGACCGCGATATTTTAGTTTTTTTAGTCATACCTATTATATTATCCAAATAACCATAAAGCAAATAGCAATACCAACAATTGCCAATTCTGTAAATATGAGAAAGAGTGCATGTACAGTATAAAATTTTCAACTTGAGCCGAACCTATGTTGCTACACAAAATGCACCCTAGTCTAGACGAGCTTTATAACACGTCTCCGTAAAAATAAACCACATTTTCCTGTGCAGTGTTTTGTTTTTGAAATGCTGCTGTAAATTTTCGTCGGAAAGAGAAGAAAGCGCGAAAACCCTTTAAAAAAACGTAAACGAACGCGACAAACTAATTGTTCTAGCCTCGGCGTAAATGAGTAAAAAATTACAAACGCAACGCAATTAGAACGCGCTAGAAAAATCAAATTAAAACCTCTAATGAACAAACATCGTCTGCGGGAGGCTGCCGGTGGCGGACAGAGTACTCGACAGACAGATTAGGTTTAAAAATCATATTGAAACTAAAGTATTGAAAAAAATATTTTACTACAAACGATAACGATTATCCTGGATCGAAGCGCTTGGAAATGAGCTCTCTGCTTTCTCTATTTAAATACTTATAGCAACTTTTTATTATGAATAAACACTCTGTTTGTCAATTAATTATCATTATTGTTTGTATCGTTTTGAGAATAACAGTCAATCTAGAAATGCTTGTTAATTTATGACGTATTGTTGCTTTAACATGATTTTGTAATGTAAGTATTAACTTTATCAAGCCACCCTTGTGCCTCTGACTAGGCTTGAATACTGATACTAGATATCAGAAGGACGTCAGCCGTGACCAGTTGGTCCCGGCTGACACGTTCTGTCTGCTTCAAACACAGAGATGCCCGAAAAACACATTACTTAATTTCGGTTCGTTTAGTTAATCCTCTTTCCGACCCGACTAGCGTTGCAGATCGACTGTCACAACCAAGCCATGGGCAACTAAATTATATTCATTTTAATTATTGATTTACAGGCGCCTTAAGATTTAAGTGACCTATGTTGAAGAGATATGGCCACTGTGGTAGGTCACCTAAATCTGAAGGAGTCTCTACCAATATTTTAGAATCTTAATCTTCTGTTACAATTGATTACTCTGCACCACTTATTCAGGGCATCTTTCCGTCACCGCATAGTTCGCGCTCGCGGCTTCCGTCGCGCACCACAAAGCCTTAGATAGGGCATTTCATCACAACTCCAGTGCGATTTGCGAGAAATGTTCGTTATGGTAAATTGTTTTAAAGTCGGTGTGAATTGTGGGCAGATTGCTTTTGCAAAGATTTTATGAATACTTTGCATTTTTGTCGCCTTGGAGGAGGAGTATTAACAGAATAATGACCTTAATGGCAATAGCTTTTAAGTAAACATCCTAGATTCTACTGCTGGGCTTAGGCAATCATTATGTGGAATAAGTGACAATCTAGCAAGCTGGCTCATGCAATTGTTGCAAAGATATTTTGTTACCAAAGATAAACTTCACTTATATGGATGCGATGAAGCCGCCGTAAGGCAACAACCACTTATCGTGCCTTCCGAAGGATGGAGATTTTTGAAAAATACAGCAAAACGGTATTTGTGGTCGCTCGTCTAATTACTCGAACGGACTTACCCGAATTTACAAAATTCTTTGCTTTAAATAAAACTACTTAATTAGCACGTATTGACGTCTTCTTGATGTAATATAGTAATGTATAGGGCATCATCATTATTATATCTACCCAGTGACTCAATTGCGAAAATAATGTAACAATGTTTACGAAGGGCATACAAACAAATACACTATATCGAATGCGCTAAAAACTGTGTATTTAGATGCAAGCTAGTACAGAATATCTATCAATTGAGTACTGTATTTCAAGATCAAATTTATCAATATCCAAACTGTCGATATTTCGTCTTCATTGATGTTAGCCATCATTATTCCATGCAGCATTGTTTTGTTATAGCCAGTTCATTTTGTCTTTGCGTCGATAAAAACATTTTTGAAAGAAATCTGTTACTCAAGACATTAACCTAATAATTAAAGTTGAAGTAGGTTACAAAATTGGAGTACAATAATTATCTCAACTTGGCCAGTTAAGTCCACATAGTCACGGAGTAAGAACGTCGTTATTTATATAGGTTAGCCATTTTTATCTCAGCTCGAAAGACGAGACTGAAAGCCTATTAGCCTAGATCTGCCTAGACCGCTAATGGCGACATACACATTTCATAGAACATCGTATTATGAGCTGTTTTCTTGGAAAAAGCTCTTTTGTTGGACATATGACAGGCATTTTGTGTTATGGGATAATGTTATGTTACTTAGCTGGTATTGTGGGAGACAAGAAAGAAAGGTTATCTAAGATATCTGAGACGCAGGGAATACGTGGGACGGTCAGACGTTCAACAATAGACTTCGTTCGATTATGTCACTTTCTTCATTCCGTCAATAATATCTTACTAAAAAGAGGTAAGTAAATACGGATTTTTGCTGAAAAAGTGGCACCCGAAATCATAACTTTCGAACACCTGTAGGCCTAGCACGAACCGCTAACGTTTTGGTAATCGAAAAGTAAACGAAACTTTTTTTCTTTTTCCTATGACTTTAAGAAAAAAGGTATCGTTTACTTTTCGATTACCAAAACGTTAGCGGTTCGTGCTAGGCCTACTGAGCAAAGCATTGACAGTTAGAGCCGACACTACAAATTATAGGTACGTACGCCAGGGCACAATTTTCGACTTCGCATCAGTACTGACATAAACTACTTACTACCTCTTTTTATTATAATCTGATAGCCGTCACGTTGAAGCTAAAAAACTTAATACGTGAAAATGGTTTAATTAGCAGGGTTTAAAAAAAAAATTAGTCATTTTTCCCTACAGTGCAACTTAGCTCCAATTTAAGCAAAGCTTGTTCTAGTTATTTGTTACGGTTTATGTACAATCGAGCTGTATAAATACTGTTTCAAATAAAATCTTCATGACCTACGACCTTTTTTTAAAATCACTGCAAAATCTAGCCATTGGTAGTAACGCTGAAGGATGAGTGATTTCATTTTAAATTCAACTCATTGAGTTGATGTTGATTCAAAAAAGTCTGATTCTTTTTTTGTTTAGGTATTCATTCTTTTTTCATAATTTGTTCCTAAGTCTCCTGAGACCAACTTTTACAACACTGCATTTGTATTTATCATTTTCTAAAAAGATTTACTCACCGACTACTACTGATTAACAGTTCACGCAAACGGCTAATCATATTAGCAACTCAAAACAAACCACGTCTGGCGGCACCACGTCAGAACTAAGACACAACAAACTACATAGACTCTAACTAACGAACGACGAAAGCCAGAAATCTTAACAAGATGCTAGCTAACTCCCATCCAATGAGGTTTTTCTTGCACTAAAACTCAATTACCATATGTATTCGCGGTATGAAATTCAGAGCAGCTTTCTCACCAGCCAAATTTGCATTGTTAATTGTGGTTGCGAACTTGGGTCGGTACATGGGGCGGTAGTTGAGCTGTGAGCTGAAGTTGTGGACGTACACTGGGGATTCTTGGACGAAATAGTACATTTATGCCGTGTGCCATTTCAATGAGGCAAAATCAGTTATGGACATTTTGTGACTTGTCTGAGATTTCAAGCCGGCATCGGCATTCAGAAATGTTTAAACTGCCTTTCAATAGCGGTCACCCACAGGTCTGTTCTATTGATTCTAACATCCGATGGCCATCTTCTATCAACACCCTAACTCAAATCTCGGCCCTCCTGTAGGCACCTTTAGGCAGTTACCGTTGCATCAATGTAAGAGGTTTGAAAGGCGTCGGCTCACCCTATTGTCCGGCAAAGCTGTGAAAACTAAAACTTACGCTAACAGTTAGGAGAAACATAAAATTGTATTAATGTATAAAAAATACACTTTACTACTTTGATTAAGAATCAGAATCAGAATCAGAAATATCTTTATTTAAATAGACCTGTTACAAGTGCTTTCAAATCGTCAAAAACTTAATCAAACAAACAAAAATACACTTAATAATAGACTTAAATACTATAATAGAAATAATAAATAAATACACAGTATACAAACATAATGTGACTCAACCACCGGTGTCGGAAAGTTGTTTCTGTACTGAGAAGAACCGGCAAGAAACTCAGCAGTTACTCTTTTCAATATGTTCTGTACAATAATCCGTTAGTAAATTACAATTTTATTAAGTACACATACAGTTATACAATTTCAAAAAAATGGTTAGTGCACAAAATAATGTTAAATTATTAAAAGCAATTAACAATATTGTTTAGAAAAGACTACTGGTTAACATTATAAAAAAGGAGTTTTGAGGTTCACATCCAGTTATACAATTCAAAGAAAAAAATGTTTGGTTGGTTCACATTATTATGTTGAATCCGTATAATTGTTACAAAATGGCTAATTGGAGTCCGCGTCGAGCTGAGAGCTTACTCCCAGGCGTTCCTATCCATAAGGTAGTCGGCTGTGGTATAATATCCTTTTTTTAATAAGACAGTTTTAATATGATGTTTAAACCTATGTAATGGTAACTTACAAATTGCTTCTGGAATTTTGTTGTAGTAGTGTATACCTTGCCCGATAAAGGAACCTAAAACCTTTTGTAACCTGAATAATGGAAGCGCAATTTTATTCCTATTCCTCGTATTTTTGTCATGTATGTCACTATGTTTAGTAAAGAGATTAATATTTTCTCGCACCAATATAATACAATTATAAACGTATTGTGAAGCCACAGTAAGAATCCCAACTTCCTTAAAAATATCCCTAAGCGAGGTCCGTGCACGAAGCTTGTAGATGGATCTGATGGCTCGCTTCTGAAGAATAAATATGGTTTGTATATCTGCTGCCTGGCCCCAAAGTATAATACCATATGACATAATACTGTGGAAATAGCTGAAATAAACCGATCGAGCTGTGTCTACATCTGTCAAAGATCTTATTTTTCTAATAGCAAAAGCAGCTGAGCTAAGTCTGCCTGAAAGCTTGTCTATGTGAGGGCTCCACTGTAATTTAGAGTCTATCGTCATTCCAAGAAAAACTGTTGAATCTACAAGCTCCATATCATTACTATTTATTTTCAAATCAATGTGGTTGTTTCTAACATTAGGCAACTTGAAATTAATACATTTAGTTTTGTTTGCATTTAACTGAAGGTTGTTGGTTGTAAACCATTGCAAAACCTTAGAAAGTGCATTGTTTACGTCATCAAAATTATCTTTATTTCTATCGACATTAAAAACTAATGATGTATCATCTGCAAATAAAACTATGTCACAAAGGTCTCTAACGTAGAAAGGTAAGTCATTTATATAAATCAAAAATAAAAAGGGCCCCAAAATTGATCGCTGTGGAACCCCCATTTTGAGCAGTGATCCGGAAGATGAAGTGCCATTCACGTCGACTTTTTGAGTTCTGAAACTAAGATATGAAGTAATTAAATCCAACGCTGTGTCTTTAACACCATAAAAATCGAGCTTAAGTATGAGAGTGAGGTGGTCGACGCAATCGAATGCTTTGGATAAGTCACAGAAGATACCAAGAGCATTCTGAGCACTCTCCCAAGCCCTGAAGATGTGTTTCACGAGCGCAATACCAGCATCTGTAGTAGAACTACCTCTAGTGAATCCGTACTGTTCCCTGTGTAGAAGTTTATTCTCATGAAAATGACTCAAAAGTTGTTCTAGTATGATCTTTTCAAAAATCTTGCTTAAAGCTGGCAAGATAGATATGGGCCTAAAGTTACCAGGGTCCTGTTTACTGCCCGATTTAAAAAGAGGTATCACTTTACTGTGTTTCATTAAATCTGGAAACACTCCTTCATCAACACAGTCATTAAAAATTATGGCTAGGTACGGAGCAAGAACATCTACTATATGACTAATAATATTTACTGAAATACCCCAAAGATCGGTGGTATTCTTTTTATTAATTAATTTAAATGTTTTTAAAACATCAAGTGAATCTATGTGTTTAAACTTAAATACATCAGCCTTACAGGATACATTGTCCTTTAACAACTGTTCTGCTTTAGCTGGGCATGAATTCAGAGAAGCTGTAGTGACCACGGGTATATTAGAAAAGTAGTCTTCAAAAGCTTCAGCTATGTTTGCATCTGATTTAATAATTCTACTGTTAATATTCAAAGATAATGTGGTATCATGATGCTTCGTTTTACCCGTTTCGTGATTAATTACGTCCCAAGTGGTATTTATTTTGTTTTGGGACTTAGATATTTTATCACGTATGTGTAATGCCTTGGCCATTGCACATACTTTCTTAAAAGCTTTAGAGTACTTTCTAACGTACTCAATAAAAACTGGATCAACGCTGTATTTTTTCAAGCCATACAACTCATACATTTTATTTCTACTTTTATAAATTCCGGGTGTGGCCCATTCAGAAAACTTTGACTGAGCTTTACGAGTCACCTTTCTTAGAGGGAAACTAGCATCAAACTCACCTTTAACACACTCAAAAAAATTATTGTAAAGGTTTCCCGAGTCACCTGGCTTATAAACAATGCAAGGTAACTTACACTTTAAACTGTCCCTAAAACGATTTATGCGATGTCCTGTCTTTGGTCTACAAATGATTTTCGCAGGATTAGACTTGGTGAGATCCTTATCTAAAAATGTTATCTTTTGTCCGCAATGATCTGATGTTAAAACGGACACAATAGATTTATTTATCGGAGTACAATCACAAAATATATTATCCAGACAAGTAGCCGTGGTGGCTGTAACTCTAGTAGGTTCCTGAAATTGATAATCTAATCCAAACGATTTAAATAAAGACACTAATCTGTTGCGCTCAGTTGAGGTACCTAATAAATCCACATTAAAATCACCACACACAATAATAGACTTAGCCTTAGAGTTTAACTTTCCTAAAACTTCCTCCATGACTGACTCGAATTTGTCAAAGTTTGTTCTAGGGGGCCGGTACACACTAACCACAACATAGCCCTCAAGCTCCACACAAGACAACTCGACGATACGCTCTACTGACAGGCCTACTATGTCTTTGCGCTCTTTACATTTCAAGCTATTTACTGTATAAATTATTGAGCCACCATGAATAGTGGCCTTCCTAAAAAAGGCGCTTGACAATTTAAAATTATTTAATACAAAAGACTGATGGTTGGCTTCAGTTAGCCAATGTTCAGTTATACATAAAATATCTATACCCTGATTTTCTAGAAATAGTTCTATTTCTAAATCTTTGCCAGTCAAGCTTTGAATATTCTGATGAAAAACATTCAGATGTTTGGGCTTGGCTGTTGTCTTAGGTCCTAGTTTAAACAGGGCCCTGCTGTAGAAATATTATTTAAAACCGGTAAATTAGTACTAGTACTAATGTCAAAATAAGAATAAAAAGTACTGCCAAAAGCGGCATCGTTGATGTTATAAGCTAACAAGGTAGCCAGTTTTTTCTTAGTCCTAATGGGAAGATACATTGTATCTTCAGTTAACCTAAAGTAAGATACAAATGAGTTTGTATCAAATAAAGTTATGTCACTGTGACGACACGTCAGGTTATATAAAGTTATATTAAGGTCATGTATGGCCTTGTTCTGACTAGGTGATGAAGTACTTGAGTATGGGAAAGCACACAAAATAAATTTACACTTGTACTCTGCCTGTATATCAATTATTGAATCAATGCTTTTTACTAGTCCCCTTTTTGTTATTGATCGGCTGTCCCCATGGAAAACTACCACAGTGGTATTCTCCCCTAGCTCCTCTTTAGAAATGTTACCTATCAAGTCGGAGTAGGACAGCCCTGGGTAGCACAAGTTTTTTACCAGTTGCTTGGTGTCGTTTGACAGAAATATTCCTAATCCTTGACCTATCTTGTCAGAAAATAATACTGTTTTCTTAGCATTGCTAGTAGTGCTAGTAGCAGCCGGTGGTGTAGAACAGGTAACCACATCTGTCGGCTCACAAAGGACAACTGAGGTTGGTCTCACATGTAACAACCCAGAATCCAGCTCAATTCTTTCAGAACATTGGTTGCAAGGGTTGCCTTTGTTAATCAGTGAGTCAAACCTATCTGCATTATAGGTTGACATTTCCACTAATTGGGTGGCAGCTAAGATGTGTTCCTTAATCTCTTTCTGGGCGATATCATATCTGTTTTTCATGTCCCTGAGAGAGTTCTCCAACCTGGTTATCTTGTTTTCTAAATCAAAAGTCTCTTTTTCATATGAGATTTGCCTTTCCTGTAATAATAAACTACTATGTTCTAATTGGGCTTTTAAATCTAACTTTTCCTTCCTTAAAGTGTTGCTAATTTTAAAATCACACTGTTTATTAACAAGTTTTTTTGTTTTACTTATGTATTTGTTAACTTTAATGTATTTTTTCAACTTTTTAGTACTACTAAATTTATAAGATTTAGTTCCAGAAACTGAGTCATCACATGTGAGATCAACTGTAGGAATAACTGAATGACATACATTTGGAGCAGACACAGCAAGCTCATCAAATAAACTCTGATCTCCCCCCCCAATAGTACAATTTTTGTCACTTTCTAACTGCTTAATTGTTCTTAGTGACTCATATAAACTTGTTTCTAGGTCATGAATGCGATTTAATGCTAGTTCATGAGTGTAAATTATGTTTTAGTCTTGCTACCAATCAAAACATATAGACAAGTAATCGGCAGAAATTTGTAAACATGCAGCAGGTCTATAGACTAATCTCTTATCGATAAAATAGTACAAGACTGAGCTCTTCAAAAAATCTTTTGATAGGTGAAAAAGATTCATAATGAATAAAACATTTTGTATACAGATTTACACCTATAAACATTCAATAAAGAAAAATCTGTTCAGTTTTTATGAATACAGGACAGAACAGTGTTAGGAAAAAGCATAGAAATAATTTTTAAATTAAATGTTGAGATTTTTAAATCTGCTTTGCTGACTGAAGAAATACAGCTTTGTACACAGTAATTATAATTGACTATTTTGAATAAAAAGCAAATAGATAATGGAAAAAAACCTTTACAGTGATTTTGCTCCATAAACCAGAATGGTCAAATGTTGATGAATGGGTAACGAATAATGAAACTGCAAAAATGGTTAATCTTTAGCAAATAGAGTGATTTATTTTTAAGTCTACTAATGAATGACTGTGGTAAAAATTTAAATAGTAGTTTTTAATAATGGATTGATAAATGTGAATTGCTAAGAGAAGGTTATTACAGTTTTCATCGAGACACTTATTTATGTGTAACGTAACGTGATTTTTCATGTCACAAGAAATAAAATGACAATGTTCTTGAGAAATTTATCTTATCTTATCTTATCTTGGCAAAAATATTTTTTATGCGTATTATTAAGCTGTATCCTTCTATGATTTTTACATTCACTGGTGACGAAATATCGCTCTCGCGTTTACGTTCGAGAAAATTTATGAATTGTTTTATAGACGAATGTAATATTTTCGATATGCACACCAATTACTATTGGCGTCAGTTCAGACAGAACGACAGAGCGTTTTGTTTTATAGCTAAAGTTTTCTAAGAATGGAATTGCGTTTTCTGTTATGCTTGTGTTGTTATTTTTGTTTTACAGCAGTGTTGGCTAAAATTTCTTACAGAACTAATCCAGCACCGGGAAAGTACAGATCGTCTACTTATACCGCGGAAAGTGAGATTCAGCTTTAATTATTTTGATTAATTTGACTTTTTTGAAATTTCATAATCAATGACTAGGTATTTAGTTCATTTTTCTTCAGAATAACTACTTTAGCAGTTGCAACTTAATTCGATTTTTTTCTTTTGTACCTTTACTAACGTCTGACCTTTTTCTGTATTGTAACGAGACTCTAGTGGCCACTTTAAACATTTTTTTTTGTATGTTATATTTAGTTGAGCTACTTGTTTTATTGTACTATGCCAAAACCCTGGAACTACGAGGCACTACCTTAAGGCGCAGTCGTGACTGTGGATTGGCAACGATCTCTGTTATTAGAAGCACACACGCCTCCTTAAGTCAAAAATGGAATCGCTGACCACTTCGACCAATTTTCATTATGTATTTTTCGGGCTTGTGTTTTCCGAAGCAGGAAGACCTGCTTCGGAAAGCACAAGCATTCGGTCCTGGCTGACGACACTAGGTGTCAGTCGTTATGGCTATATATTTGGAGGCTTTAAGGCGGCCTCAACATTCCCCTCACTCCCTTTCCTTTCCTTCAAAGTAACTTATCAGTACTTTTCCAAAAAAAGTGCAAAGTGTTAACTCTCCTTTAGTCAGTAATAATTGCCTAAAATTGGTTGTGCATCAATGATATTATGATAAAAACACGCAGATGTGCTAAAAACGTGGCACCCGAAATCAGGACCTCGACCACCTGAGCAAAGCATCGACAGTTTGAGACGATACTGCGCAACACTGTCTCGTTTACGCTCTAGTAAATCATCATACTATCTTGTACGTAATCCAGGGGACAGTTTATGACTTCCCGTCAGTACTGACACAACCTACCTACGTCTTTTTATTGTAATATCATTCTTGTGTACCATATAAAAGTAGTATATAACATAAGATAGATGTGACAGATGACCAACATAAGATGGTAACAGCCATTGACAATTTAATGAATTACCTAATAAATTTCCTATTCTATATAGTTATCTCAAAAATGTGCTTACTAAAGCCAGACACTGGCCCCTGCCGTGCAAATATACGCATGTACCACTACGACCCCGATATCGGCAACTGCACAAGATTCTATTGGGGTGGCTGTCAAGGCAACGGTAATCGGTTCGACTCCCGCAGTGAATGTCTTTCCACGTGTTTGACCCAACCTAATATGCCATGTGAGTATAATTATAAATAGCCCTGGACATTATTCCACACAGCGCCACTTAGCCCCCCAAGTAAGCTAACTTAAGTTTGTGTTATGGATTGGATACCTACTACCAGCAAAGATGTTTTTTATCATTTTTACATACTTACTTACTCAAATAATTTGAGTTTGCAAAGATCGACAGCCAATCACGTCTCCCCAGCAATTGCGATATATTTTCTGCTTAGCCGACTATGCTAGCTGACTGGTAAAGAATGCCCTATCTGCATTAAGTCGGCCATTCGTATCAATTTATTATTGTGAATAAAAAATGAAATCAATTAACTATTAAGTACATTTCAATCAGTGATTAGGTCACCAGCGATTCGTCGCAATTTAGGGCATTTTGAAAGCGGGTAAAGAACGTAGAGCATAATAATATAATTGCAACAACGTAATTTATATTTCCAACGATATAATAATTTTAGGCAAATGTTTGACATTACAGCCTCTGAATATTAAATGTAAACTCTTCAAATTGCAGCGCAATATCGTCCAAGATACTGTCAGCTTTCTTTCGATTATGGATTCTGCTTTGGTGCTCTCAACAGATGGTATTATGATAGAATCGGGAAAGTGTGCAAAAAAACCATATATTCAGGATGTGGTGGCAACAAAAACAACTTCTACAGGTTTGAACAGGTAATTTTGATATTAGAAATGTGACGTGAGGATGTTGTTTTCCATTCTTAATACATTTTTATGCTATCCTGGAGTTCAGAGTGCCAAGTACGACATGCACAGACCAAACGCGGATTTTCATAGTGAAAATACGGTTACGTCTACCCACCACCAGAGGCCGCGACCATGGTGCCATACAAATCTGCGTTTACTTCCTCGCCTTCCTCCTTCCTCATGCCGAGTGCCGTAGTCTTTCAGTTGGTTTTCAGACATTTTTACCCTGTCATCCCCTCTAGGTGGCTTTAACAGCAGCAATCACCCTGATATTTTCTCTACGGTGCCAAAAGAACTAACAACCTAGATTGCATTTAGGTATTTTCTTTTATGTCCTGGCGTTCTTAAGACTCTTCTTAAATTTGAAATATCATTTTAATCTACTTTTAACTTGAACCATCGGTAATGTTTTTACATACGTCAATAACAGTATCGATGATGTAGATAACGACCTTTTTTGCAATAACTTTTTATTTATTAATTAGTTTGTACACAAAAATATAGTAACATTGAAAATAATTAGAACACAAAAAGTACAGGTGAGCTTATCTCAAGAGATTTCTTCCAGCAGACCATGCTGACAGGATACGAATTCAAAAAGTTTTACTGATAATAAAACCTACTATTTTTACAGTGCGATAATATTTGTCGACTAGGCCACCCACCATCGACATTGTCGACAAAAGGAGCTCAACGGGACAGGATAATAGTTAACCCTGAGAATGCTACCACAAAAGCCACAGTCATAAAGAAAATGCAAGCGTACTACACCGCAGGAACACCTGATAAGAAGAGGATTATGATACCCTATACATAAAAGCATCAGTATTAATCATTCAATGATTTCACGCCAATTGTTGTTCAGGAGAATAGTTAATTTATAATGAATGAAAATAAAAACAACACAATTACTTGAATTTTTATATTTTTTATTAGGTACATTTTAGGTTTTCCCTGGCTGGTATTTTTTTGATTTACATTTGGAATCTGTCTCATTTTCTTATACATTGCATAATCATATCAAACACCCAAAAACCCTAAGAGTCAAAAAAACTCTACAATCTAGAAAATATCCCAATTTCCTACAGTTCAGTGAGTCTTTTATGAAGATAAAAACCTTTTTGTGCAATTAGGTTAAGTTTATATACATTTATCTTTATTGAGATATGGACGATAAAGGAGTTAGGTAGCACACAACTCAATTTTGAAACAATAGGTATTTAATACTAATTTTTTTGTAAGCAGGAATAGCAGAGGGCTAGAGAGGGCTAGAGGCCACGTTTGCCATAGAGCCGATAACCGTTGGAATAAGCGCGGTCTCGAGTGGAGACCTCGTCTCCCCATCTGTAGCGCCGACTGCCCTCTCATAATGTAGAGCGAAGGTTTGCATTAGAATAGGGTAGATGACTATGAGTGATTTTGCATGTTTTTTTATGTTCCCCAAAAATAATAATTGATTACAAATGTTATTGTAAAACCACAATCGAAATTCGTTTCAAAATGAGGCTACAATAGGCCTGCAAACTTGGGTGGGCAAGTCCATTTCATATGTGTTAAATTTTTGTAAAACAATATCACTTTTTTGTAACCCAAACTATTATGAAGGAATTATGTTAGGAGACCATTATCATAAACGCAATATTGAATATAGCTGTCGAACAAAGTTATTACGCGCTCCTTACAAAAACAGCGACAGTGACGTCACTGTCGCTGTCACTTTTGTATGGAGCGTTTTTGGGCAAGTCCAAAAATGTGCATTTCAAATTGTGATATCTCTGGTGGTATTGATCCAGATGAAGTGATTCTTTGAGGATTGTTTACATAAATGTAAGGTCTTTCGATAATAAACAAAAAAAAAATACAGTCATCATGCCTATTACGGGAGGCCAGCGTCCAACAGTGGATCAGTATAGCCTGATGCTGATATTAATAATTTATCCTGTAGTGTTATTATTGTTTAGTCTTGATACTATGCAATTTATTATGATTTATTCTCATCATTTACAATCACAGTCTTGATATAAAATATAATTTAATTAAACTCAAAAAGCAGACACAATATTAGCCACTGATAAGGTCAGCTTTCTCAAGGATAGCTTAATAAATCTATTCCAACTTTAACACCATGTTTTTCCTATCACCAATGTATTTATTCATTAGACGGTATTAAAAACTATTATCTCGTAGGAAGTTGTAGTCTTCCCATGTCTCTTGTCTCCTCCCATTTTTTTGGTTAAACATTCTTAAACCTTGTTTGTATATTATACCCACTCCCATTGATGTCAAACTCCATTTTTAACAACGATAATTTGATGCCCAAACAAAGTTTGATAGACAAACTATGACATGAACTTCTTTGCGAGTTCGGATGCTCGACGGTACATTGCTTCGCAACTGAAAGTAAAAACAATTTCAATTATTACAAGTTATTGAGGATTATTTAGGTATTTTTTATGAATATCAATAAAAACTATTTTAGGGTCAACTAAACTCTTTAGTCTTGCCAACACAATTAGGGCCGGCGCCCACTATCGGCATCGGCACGCTTCAGGCTTTTAAGGTGGCAAATAGTAATATACTCTAACTTAATGGCAATAAAGTAGAAAATGCCGAAACAGAAACAGAACAAATGCATTTTGTTTTTACGAGAACACATCACGGAAATTTCTACTTTATTGCCATAATGTTAAAGTATATTGCTATTTGCCACCTTAAAATCCTGAAGCGTGCCGATGCCGATAGTGGGCGCCGACCCTTACATTACTAACAGCTGTTTTGAAACTTATATCGCCATCTATGTACAACAAGAGGAGTTTCACAGTTCAGTGGGATAACGAAAGATGGCGCTACAAGGATCGTTCTTGCATTTTTCATGCGCTTCAGTGTGACCGTTTTTGGTATTTTCAGTACTAAATTGGTATAATTTGGGCTCGCAAAAACTGATCTAGTTTTTTGTTGGTATAATTTCAGAATCTGGTATTTTTTGGTACAATTTGAAACTTAGAACAAGTTTTAGCATATTTTTCGCACTATTTTTTGGCAACACTGACTTGCATTCGTTTACTTAGTGTTGTCTTTGTCTGAAAGCTGTATTATTTTGTCTCTGTCGAACAGTTACACAAATAATATACGGGGATTCCCCACAAATCGTGCTTTTTACCCGCCTAATAACCGCTTTAGCTTTGTTACAACATAACCTTTCGGCGACTTTTTTACATGAAAGTTTTGAAAGCAAACGAATAAAGCTCTACTTTTTGTTTTTAGATTATATTTTGCCTATAATCAACAAGTTCAATATAATTTTTCAAAGTAATGCATGCGTTGTTCATACTTTATATCGAGATTTGACTGACATGTTTAAAACAATTTTGAGCTGCTACATGAAAAGTAGCTATGTGCGTTCCACTGCTATTGAGGACATAGATCCAAATTGTAATGTAAACTTTGTAGAATTACATGAAATATACTTAGGTGTAAAAGTATCTAATGAAATAGCGCTGTTAAGAAGTCAATCAAGTAATAGTAGTATCGAAATTAGAGATTTTTTGCTTAGGTGTCAAAGTTTTTTGATTGAGCTATGTACTCAACTTAAATGTAGATTTCCCATTCATGAAAAAATATTTTCCGAGTTACGTTTTATGGATCCACAAGTAGCGGCTTACGAAAATTTTACATCGCTAATCAGCGTTATGAATCGGTTTCCAAACATCATAACAAATGATACCACAAAACAATTGATAGACGAGGAACATCGTCGACTTAAGTACGATTCAGAGGTACAAAACTTAATGTGTGGTTCCAGTAGTAGTACAAGTGCAGCTGTAAAAGTAGAACAGTTTTGGGGAAAACTGAGTAATTTTGTTGATAGTAGAAACGTCCCTAAATACAAAAAATTGACTAACTTTGTTAAATGTCTAATGTGCATACCCATTTCTAACGCTGAATGCGAAAGAATTTTTTCAAAAGTAAATATTGTTAAAACAAAATATAGAAACAGATTTATATCTAAACATATTGCGAGCATTTTACATGCAAAACAAGGTCTAAATGAAAATTGTGTCTCATTTGAACCACCGAAAGACATGTTAAAAAAAAACTTGTCCAATACTGACTATTTAGAATAATTAATATGTGTAAAAATAAATGTATGTGTATAAGATGAGAATAAATATACAATTTTACCGTATGTGTTTGTTTGTCCTTCTTTTACGATCTAAAGGGGAAAGTTAGTTTTAGTATATTTTTGGGATAATCCAGCATGTGATTTGGTATTATTTAGTACTGGCAACATAATGATTTTAGTATATCACCTTTTTTTAAAACGGTCACACTGATGCGCTTGTACAATTTTCAACCATGTGACATTTTGAAGTGGTCAAATATATCCATGATATTTGGGAAAAAGCAACCTAAAAACTTCGTACCAAACTAGCAGTTTAAATAGTATTGAAATACTGTTTTAGTGCAAAAGTAGATTTCGAAATCCAGACTATTAACTAGCTAGAGTAATCATAATGCGCTAATAATATCCCTTTTAATAATGGTTACTAGGACATCTTGTCTGAGTTTTCCAAAACACAGAATGAATGTTTCGGTCAGCAATGTGCTTCAGTAGGTTAACATACTCTTTAAATTGATTTTAATGATCCACACTTTTCTCAAATCAGACTTTAAAGGCTTTCTTTCAATTTGAAAGGCTTTCTACTAGATGAGTTTGAGGTTCATTCGAGGGTACCATAATCAAACACTCACTGCCCGTGACTGACAGTGTCAGTAAGATTCAAGATGTATGAAGGACATGACTGTGGGTCCAAAAATCTGGCGGAGAATAGGGTTCCTTGGCAGTAGCAGTACAGCAGTTCTGGCAGGGGCAGGTGCTCTGGTATGACCTTCTTTTCGTAGAGAATAGTTGTGTATAACTGTAATAGAAAAATAATTATGGAAAATATGGCCTTACAAATCGGATTAGGCAGATTAACATTGGTAATTTCATCAAAAAGCTCAATCTCAGCTACACAAACGCACGACTCCCGTTTCAAACGTACCAATAAGTTACTTACAAGGCTAGTGTTGAGTGTCAGATGTTATCAAACCACCACCTTAAAGTCACTAGTTTGACTTAACAACTCAAGTCTAAGGGCCTAAAACGACTTTTAAATTAATGTTGGAAAGTAGGTAGTTTCTCTGCCAGAAACCAGAGGTTCCGTTGTACGAAATCCTATAAAAAATACTCAATAGCTGACCTATCGTACTTGGTTTTGCGCTAGCTGAGATGCAGAAGGTTGTAGGTTCGATATTAATAATAATAATAATCATTTATTTGCTTTAAATAGGGTGTTTACAGAGTAGATGTTAGAATATTGTTATGTAGGTACTTAATCCCATTTACTATTGGTTCTAAATACTTTTATTTGGAACATCACTTTCAAAAATGTGAATAGTCATTGTTTAATAACGCCTACTAAAGACGCTAACGTTTAGTTACCTTCATGGCTGCTGTGATGGCAGCTATTGCCAATCCCAGGCTAGGCTTGAAGATCATTGACAAGCCTGCTAGACATCCAGCTGGTAACGCATACAACGCTGAGTCCTGCCCAGTTTTACGGCACAAGTAGCACATCACAGCCTGAAAATATCAGAATGTAAAAGAAAAAGCACAGAGCTTACTTAAAAAGGGTGTAAAGAAGGGTGAATAGAACCCTAAAATCGTTTTTAACAATTTAGTTGATCGTCTGTTTTTCTCGTCTCGTCTGATATCGAGGGAAAAGGCAAAACGCATGAAGCGACAATTTTGTAATATTATTGTACACAGGAGTGTATTTTTTTTTGTAAAAAAACATGACTCAAAAACATATGAACATTTAAAAAAAGGTGCAGAATCATTAATTTGTCAATTAAAAGGCTATTTTATACTATTTCCCAAGGAACAAAAAAATTGCACAATTACCTACATAAACTAAATGTCACTAACAAAATGCCTTTTAACCCTCGATATCACTAATAAGGATGGTAAGTAAGTATTTCAATGAAACTGAATGTATTATTATTAATTTATTTACATACATCTAGTAACACCAATAAGCTTGTTTTTGTAGATATAATAGCATATTAATTTAAACAATGTGTGTTTTTGGTCATTAGTTAAATTTTAAATTACTAATACACGTTACTCAAAGCTGGTTTTTGAAAAAAACTGGTTCTCAAATTCCATTACGACCATGATCCTTTAAGAGCGTTTAAGTAGCGTTTAGTTTTGATGGCCGGATCTAGTCTCTGGATCGATCTCATAAATACATAACAGAGCAAAAAAAATTAATTGCTTAACCTTTTTTAAAATGATACAGTCTACAAGTAAAATAGTTTAGTTTGCCTTGGATTTAACGAAATAAATGATTCTAGCACAATATTTTCTGTCAATACCATGTTTTTTTGGTACGATTAAATCAATAACAATATTATGCATTTAAGAATTACTATTGTACGTTTTTTGTGACTGTTTAGATATCTATAGCAGAATTGTTTTTGACATTGATATAGATACTAGCTACCATAATTAATACTTCATCCAATTTCTAATAATAAATATTATTTATTGGATGAACAAATATTTTACAGTATGTGTCAAAGACTAACACATAACATACTAAAATTAAGCTATTGAACCCATAGTCACAAATCGAACCTAAATTTTGGTCTCATAAAGACCCTGTTCTGAGCGAGAATCGAACTTAAGGCCTATAAATGAATGAATAAATAAATTACAATTAATAAAATATACAGTCGTACTCTGTAAATACCGATATAACTGCCGAAAAATAACGCCATCTTGAAGTGTCTGCTTCTTATTGAGGAGAAAGCTCGCAGTGGAGTGGTGATCCTGGGCAAGATCAACTTCGCCAGGCTTATAGCTAGGCCGATGCCGAAATATGTGCCGTAACCCTGCGAAGAAAAAAACTTATTATTGTTATTATCCTATTAATATTATACATGTGAAAGTTTGTAAGTGTGGATATTAATTGTCTTTGACGTAAAAACTACTGAATGGATTTTCATGACACTTCACAATGGTATAGCTTATACCTACATCCGAAAACATAAATTACGATTTTTTTTTTTTTTTTTTTTTTAAACTAAAATCCACACAGACGAAGTCGCTTGCGGTCGCTAGTAAGTAAATATCATTCGAAATTATCGAGTTGAGCTTCTACTATGGGAAACTGGATAACAGATTAACATACATCATGCAATATAATATCTTACACATTTGAAAGTATAGATTATTGGTGCATGCATAAAAAAACTCTAAAAATGTTCAACTCGTAATTTGTTGTATCGAGTTTGGTGACCTCTCTGGGGTTTCGTTCATCGTTGGACCTTAACCTTGTATAAATAGTTTCAAAAACGTACATAATATTACCTGACAGTTAGGTACCTAGTTACTGTTTAAATATTTGCTGTAAAAACTCATAAAAACTTCTTTACGGCAATTTTACACATTGTTTTCAAGGTTTTTCTAGTTTTTCTTCAAATTCTTAAAATGTGTGATTTATACTACTTAGTAAGGTGGCATTGCCTTAGTAATAATAATCGGTATCGCTAAACTCACATTCTGCTATAAATAAACGACATTTGTTACAACTTATTGCGACAAAGTCACTTAATATTATGTATGACCGCTATTCTAAGACAAGGTTTGACGGCAACACATACGAGTATTACATAATATTATGCAAATCTCGTCTTGAATTACTTAATATCAGATTTTGTTTAATTTCTATCTGTTGAAATCAAATGAGTTCATAAATAAGCGACTTCATAGTGATATTACTGAGAGTTTTTATTAAGAACTTAGTTATTTGTCCATAGGATTTTAAAGTGAGACCGCTTAAGTGCGTTTAGTTGTTCGATTGGTTTAAGAGTCTGTTCATCCTAGCTTTTGTTGGGCGATTTCACAGCGATGCGATTTCGCCGCGAGGGAGGGGTGTGCTCGCAGCGTACAAGCCGCGCTCCCGCAGTGATAGTTCCGCGATAAAATGAACGCCGCCAGAACGCTGCGATAACGCCGCGATCATGCCGCGAGTGCGCCGGCGAGCTCGCGGAGTTTTTTTATATCGTGGAACTATCGCTGCGAGATCGCGGCTTCAGTCAGTCAAACCTAGACGGTCACGAGCAAAAAAGTGAAGTAAAAATTATCGATATTCATGTGGCTTTTTCAAAGTTAATCATTTATCAAAGATTATATCATGAAAATGAATAAACAAATAACAATCTGATTCCATCACCGGTTAAGTTCAGACGTCAGTTTTTCTAAGAAGACTACTTGAAGAAACTCGATAGTTACTTTTTCCAATAGTTTACAATACATTAGGAAAATGAATTCTTTATTTAGGTAAAGTCATATGATGGTTGTGTCAACAATGTTTTAAGTCTTATAGTGAGTGAGTTGCTTAAATTACACTTCGCTTTGTCCTTGAAATTAAGATTACAAGATGTAGTAAAGCGGGTCGTGCTGCCATATACCACTAAAGTTGAGCCATAGTCGAGAGAAAAAAAAATGGCCTCAAGTCACACTGCTGCTGTCACAGATTGTCAAACGTCATTAGCGTTTTAGTGCTCGCGCCATTCCGCACGTACGTGATACTGGCAGAATTGTGGTAAACACAGATATTGCCATCAAACCAAAAAAGAAGAAGAAGAAGAAGAACATTCCGCACGTTTTTTTTTTCTTTCCCAAGGTTTATACAATTTCAGTTATATTATGCATCAAAAACACAAAGTCCAGGATTGGAAATGTGTAAGGATCGAAAGATTAGAAATATTCAAGAAAGTTTTAAACGGAAACTACAAGAACGATCGAGTTTCTGGTCCACCAGACCTACCTACGTGACAAAATGCATTTGCATTTAAAGTTTTCTCAATGTCTAGTGTTCTCCTTAAGTGGGTGCTCCGAAGACAAATGAAGAATGAGTATAGCTCTTATAGTGGTTATCACCTTTCTTATCATGAGTTAAAACGATCAAGTTCTGGTAAGTAGGTTACCTACTTGAAAAACTGCATATTTTGAATCGAAAGTTTCTCAATGCCTAGTGTTCACTTCAAGTGAGTGTTTCCGATGGCAAATAAAGAATGTGTATAGCTCTACGCGGCTAATACCTTTCTTTTCATGAGAAGTCAAGTTCTAGTAAGTGCCTAATTTTAAAACTATGCATTTGCATTGAAAGTTTCTGCAAGTACACCACAATTGTTTGTATCCAAGGAGGAGTAAAGACTGTGTATAGCTCTCTGAGTGGCTATAACCTTTCTAAGTTCTTTAATGAGTAGTACCTACTACCACCCTTTAATTTTGCTAATGCTTGTGTACAATTTGAAGTGATTGTTACCTACCAAAAGCAGTAATACGTGTGTTATGAGTATCTGTTTATGTATAAGTCTTTATTTAATATTTTTTTAAATAAAGTTTATACTCTGAGTTTGCGAATAGATTCCAATTATTATTGTAAACTTCCTGACTTGACAATGTATTTGAACATTACATTGAAATGACCTTAATGAGTGCTCTGTTAGTTAGAAATTTCATATATTAGTGATTTTCAGAAAGAAAACTTAGTGATTGTCCGTCAGATGATAACAACTGTGTTACTACCCTACCCGGTCCCGGGGTGGGTAATTACCCTGTCTCCGACAGGGACCATTAAGGATTTTATCGAACTCATGACACCCAATAGAATTGAAGAGCCAATAATAATAAAGTCAGAACCCACTGATGTATCGTCTTACCCGGAGGAGCAGAATTTGCCTTAAGATTTGCCTCAACATAATAAGGTAAAAAGATCTAATCTATTGCAATATACAAGGAGGAGGTCATAGACAGAGACTGCTTACCAGAAGATGCCAAAAAGATTGGTGCCCCGTCTTCATTATTTTGAAATGGATCTTTCGGATCCAAACGGCAATATTTAGGAGGCGTCTGCCTGCCAGGGCGACACCTGTGACAGCGCCGGAGGGGTTCTTGGTATGTCATGCACCGGTGCCGGCAGCGCCGCTGCAGCGCTCACAGATTCAGCCACAACACCGCTGATAATACTGGTGAGTCATTCAGGCAGTCACTCATTAATCATTGGTGGAGTCAGTTCTGTCATGGACTGAGGCTTGAAAATCACCTAGTTACCAAACAAGATGTACCACCTTCAGCAGAATTAAGTTCTGCAGAATTATTTAAACATGAGAAGTTTGATGATGATTAATTAATATAATCAGTTTGTAGCTAAGTACTCGTAGTACTTCCCTTGTCTACAAACCAGATGGAAAAGTAGATTTACTTATATTGTACTTAGGCTTGATATTAAGTTTATAAAAACCAACCAGTTTGAATTGATGATTTAAGAACCACTTACAATTCATTTCAAAGAATTGACATATTATTAAAGCACCCATCAATTTAAAAGACATAAAAGCATTATGTCTTTGTTTGTCTAACACAAAATATGAATCAGTTGGTGCCAGTTTTAGCTTACTACTATTTGTTTGGTTAATATTATGTTGCATTGATACCTCATATAATCAGCTTGAAGAGTTTGTCGTTTGACAATGGAATCCTTAATAACCCTCCTAAGGATTCTTAATTGTCACCAAGCATTGTCATATTGAACTCATCAACTTAAAGAAATGTAAAATTTAAAATTAAATCACAAAATTACAGAACTGCAGCAATGAAAAATTAGATACCAATGGTCTTCTAACTTTTGCATGCCTGGCCATTTAATTTGGCTGGCTCTCTATTGAGAAATTTGAGATATGTAAATATCTTGTATTTCATAATACAAATGATTATGATGAATAATATATGAATTTACCAGGCCACCTTCAAGGAGACTTTAGTTTGTGGTTAAATTCAGTAAAGTGAAAAAGGAGGGGGGGGACCTCCATACAAGGAAAGGACTGCAAGTGGGCAGTAGATTTTTTTCCGAAATCAACCAACTAGAAATGCTTGTGCATACAATTTTCGGCAAAACTAGCTGTAATCTTCAAATTATTATTCAATTAGACAATACAACGGAGATCACATATAAAAAGGGCGGGGTGGTGTCAGGTTCCCTCACACCTCTCTAAATAGCTAGAAAATTCTGGCAGTGGTGCAAACGTCGAATAATACGCCTTTAATTTGCTTCTTGACATTGAATGGGAATTAAGTGAAACAAATAAACAAAACATTTATTTGCAATGAATACAAGTGGGACCTTAAAATATCTGGACAAAGTATGCACCCTGCTAGCAGGCTTGCAAATTATTAAAAGTACTTAAATTTAATTTCCAAAGTAACAATTTTCGTTTGAAATAAGTACTTTGGTACATATTTGCAATTTGTAAGAAACTAATTAAATATAATTGTAAATACTTTGTGCATGGCTGAGATAGATCTATTTGCTTCTAGATTAAGCCAATAATGGCAAAAATATGTCTCCCAGCCAAAAGATCCTGACGTTTACGCTCTAAATGCTTTCACAATTGATTGGAAATCTTTTTTTTTTCTCTTTTTATGCCTTTCCACCATTTTCAATGATTAAAAAATAAACAAAAAACAGGAAATTAACTAAGATGAACCTTTAGTTATTATTACTGTCCGGGATCGGCCCACTCGCCCCTGGTACCCCATACTTGAAAGTATTCTTCTAATTTCTAGAACCTTAATCCTGGATTCAAATGAAGAAGTTTAGAATGAAATGAAATTAGGAAGATAGTCCTCATGCAAGCTCTCAGGACGGCTTATTTAAGCAGAGGAACTCCACCAAGATCTTTTAACGTAATGTTAGCTTCATCATCAAACAGTACCGTCAAACAATGCGATACTGCATTTATAAAATGGTTTAACTTATTAAGACGGTCAAATCATAACAGCTTCTTGGAAGCTGAATTGATATTTTTTTTTTAGATATTCTATTGAATTATGGAGCGAATTATGGTACTTTAAATATCTATCGTTCGGCACTATCATTGTTAGTAAGTTCAAACTAGACTTATGTTCGAGTACGAAAATAAGTTATCAAGGGGGTCTTATAAAACCCTTCCTATGCCAAAGTATAATGAGACATGTGATCCAGCTTTACCTTTAGAATACACAGTAACTCTGTATTATACCTAGCAGTGATTTAAAATTTTGTGGTATTTTCTATAAAAAATAATAATTAAAAAAAAAAACTCAATTTTAAAATTTAAAGTAGAGGATGTGGTTATTTCAAGATTATAAACTAGAATCAAATACTAGATTAATTTAAGACGTCACATCTAGTTTTACTCCAACCCTGTTCCTTAAATTTGACTTCCTTTAGTAGTCGACCTCAGTCCTGCAGAGGCTTTTAAATTTTATTTGGATAAATCATGGACGATTATTTATACAACAAAAATATCGTTTTCGTCAGTTTTTCCAATAACTGTGCAATCTCGTAGGGTCTCAAACTGTTAGTCGGTGAATTATAGGTGTCCTAACATGATCCTAACCGAAGGTGAGATACATCTCTATTTATTGTACATTCGACCAGATATGCGAGTACCTCTGTTGTACATAGGTGTTATTTAACTTTATCAGAATCACAACTGGTTGGAGTGAAGCTTCCTCTATGTTTGCTAAATCCTATCAAAGAACAGTTTTGGAAGCTCCTAGGAATGTTATGCACATTTATTAATGAATAAGTAAGTCAACAACAACTATGGTATTACTGAAACTCATAACATAGTTGCAATATTGTGTTGTAATATATTTACAATAATATAGGTATTACAGTTATATAATTGTATTAATGTTTTCTCAGAATGCTTACTTAACTACTGTAAGCAACCTACTGTTTTTAGGTTTTTATTTTCACAAGGTACCTTAGGTACCATGCAGAAGAAAGAAGCATTAGTGCTTCTTTTATATCCCTTCATTATGCACAAAATACTGTAATGCTTTCAAAGTCTACATCTTGTAATCTTAATTTCGAGGACAAAGCGAAGTGTAATTGATAATTAAACGAACTTACCTTAAGTGAAGTTCTATTATAATTACACGAAGGCTTTGTCCGAAGAAATTAAGACCCTCCCTACCCTAATACCCTTACAGTATTATGTGCAGTAATCTAGCCTCTCGGAGGCTACCTAATTTGTGTTCCAGGTTCCAGGTGAAGAAGCTCTCAACTAAATGACGTTTGACAATCTGTGACAGCAGCAGTGTGACTTGAGGCCATTTTTTTTTCTCTCGACTATGGCTCAACTTTAGTGGTATATGGCAGCACGACCCGCTTTACTACATCTTGTAATCTTAATTTCTTTGGACAAAGCCTTCGTGTAATTATAATAGAACTTCACTTAAGGTAAGTTCGTTTAATTATCAATAAGTATCCATTGGTGGCTTCAAATCTTTGCTCGGATTTATTTCTCATTGCCTTAACCCGGCGTCATGGGGGTTAAAAACTGTAACACGGACGTGGGGGTTGGGTCTATTTGACCCTGGTAAGATATGTAAATATTTTAGTCTCCAGTTGAAATAAAAGGTTTTTTATTTACCAGCATTCATTTAGAGTTATGAGGGTTATCCAACACCACTAAAAAAAATATGAAATATATAATTTTTATCATGGAAACGAGACTTTGAAAATATATATATATATATTCTATAAAAACCGCTCAAATATGTCTTTTGCACTAACCAACTAAATAAAAAAGGTTAAGTTTACAATAAAGAAGAAGTAATACAAATAAAATAAAAATATAAAAAAAACTCATTTTGTATGGAAAAAATGGAGTAAAATAGTTACACCGAGTACAGGCATGGGTCTAAATTACCCATTTTCAGGTTACGGCACTTATAGCTCCAAACTCAGGCGTTTTCTGACTTATTTCAGGGCACAAACGTGTGAAGTGATTCATTAACTCCAGCTATAGGTAAAAACAGCAATGTCGGGTGAATAGTATAAAAATTATAGAAATTCTAAAAACGGCCGGGTATCTTAGACCCAACCCCCATGACGCCGGGTTAAGAAAGTTATCAGATTATTAGGCATGTTTTACCTTAAGTATATACTTCTGGCATGAACCTCTGTGTGGGCAGACGTTTTTGGAGTCATCTGACTTCTGTTTAACCTTCTCTGCTGTGTATAACCTGCAATTAAAATCGATTTTTCTGTTTATTATTTATAATTCTCACCATGTCTCTATCACAACTATTTCGATTAAAACCCTAACAAAATTCTAACAACGGATTTCGATTCAATATCACCGCTAAATGATGAGCTCCGATGATCTTATAATAAAAAAGAGGTACATAGGTAATGTTAGTACTGATGCGAAGTCGAAAGTTGTCCCCTGGCGTAAGTACCTATAATTTGACCGTGTGAACAAGATAGTCTGATTATTTACTAGAGCGTAAACGAGACCGATACATGTTGCGCAGTATCGTCGCAAACTGTCAACAATGCTTTGCTCAGGTGTTCGAAAATTCTGATTTTGGGTGCCATTTTTTAGTACAAATACTCAACTATCTACCTCTTTTTATTGAAAAATAAATGATGAGCTCCCATTAAAATTAAAAAAAGTTGTCAAGAATAGAAGAAGATCATTTGACGCCAGTACTTTAAAAGTGTTTTTTACCCTACAATGGTAATTGAATTAGTTATTATAGTATTTTTCTCTTTGGATCTTCACACCCGGTCATCTGACCTCAAATCAGATGCAGTGAAAAATAAACAATTAATGAATTATGGACTACTTCTTCTTACCATAGCAACGAAGTTCTTTTTTCTTTGTCTCCTTCCAGCCTCATCAGGTAGAACAGCAATGAGCTGCCTGCCATAAACATGAGGACTTGTTTCTTTTTCGTTATGTTCAAGTACCCAGCTCTACTCAATAGACGCATCCAGTACTCGATAAGCTGAAAAAAAATAACGCTCGTGTTATGAAAACAATTCATAAAAAAGTTTATACCAAAGCTTGGTAAGCTTTCCACCGACTTTTGATCGCTCAGAGCGTAGGCAGTAATGAATGGATTGAATTAATTAAAAATTGTGTGTAA
Source organism: Udea ferrugalis (assembly GCA_950022985.1). Taxonomy (NCBI): domain Eukaryota; kingdom Metazoa; phylum Arthropoda; class Insecta; order Lepidoptera; family Crambidae; genus Udea; species Udea ferrugalis. The sequence goes on from OX465525.1 coordinate 16,021,108, forward strand.
CTGCATACAATTTGCTTTGTCAACTGAACTGGGTCAACAAAATGTATTATTTTCTCTGTTTAAATAAATTTTATTCCCTTAAGAAAGATAACATTTTAAGAGATACAGTTAAATACAATTTAAATAAACATATCATCAGCAGCCGGTGCTCGCTACCATGCAACTTATGCTTATTTAGTGATGATGTGGTCTAAGATATGGTACATGTCGGCCTAACAAATGGCTGTTCTCTCTCTTCTTGAAGAGAAGCTTCTTTTTAAAGGATGAAATAGTTTCACAATTTTTGACATCACTGGTGGCAGCAAAATCTCGTTCAATTATTACGAACTGTGGTTTCAACTTACTTGATTTACAAAAAGATTTATGACAAGGCTCCTTCTGCTGGGTGGTTCTAAGTATATTGTCAGCCCGTTCAAAGTAAGTGGCATAAATATTGTCGTGAAGTAACTTGTTCTGAGGCCAATATTACTGTAACAAGTCAAACATTAGATATTTGAATACAATATTAAACAATGTTTTGAATCAGAACACATACACACATAAACGGCCTATATGTCCCACTGCTGGGCTTAGGCCTCACCTCAACTATGAGGTGGAACGAGCCCTACTCCAACAATTTTTAGTGAGCAATCTTAATGTCAGATGCTATCAAGCCACCCTATAAGGCCTCTGACTAGGCTTAACGACTGACATCTAGCGACGTTAACCGGGACCAACTGCTTAACGTGCCTTCCGAAGCACGGAGACGCCAGAAATACACATCACAAAAATTCGGTCGGGGTGGTCACCCATCCCATTTCCAACCCAGCGTGTGTTGCTGTACACCAGCGATCGTCGCCGATCACTTATCAACTACGCCACAGGCACCTCAGAACACAATCTCCAACTAATTATTGATTGGTTTTGCTTAGATTTCTTCTTTTTAAATTAGCTTCGTAAGTTAGTTTTTTAACACTAGGTCGCCTTATACATCTTCAATGTAAGTGTACTTAAACAAATAAATAAACAAAAAAAAAATAGGAAAACCAGAAAAAGGCATTCGGTCTTGGCATCAGGCGGGACTCGAACCCGCATCTTTCGCAAGCCGGGCGACTGCACTACCAATTATGCTACCGAGACCATTAACAGACCGGACGAATTTCTCTGGTATATTATACCTGACAGCCAGGTTTGTTTCACCAATGTTTAGGCATATACCTTAAAATAATATAATATACCAGAGAAATTCGTCCGGTCTGTTAATGGTCTCGGTAGCATAATTGGTAGTGCAGTCGCCCGGCTTGCGAAAGATGCGGGTTCGAGTCCCGCCTGATGCCAAGACCGAATGCCTTTTTCTGGTTTTCCTATCTTTAGTAAGATGATAATGCATTATCCCTAATGCTAAAAATAAAATAACCTAATAAACAAAAATACATAATGTCTAACCGGTTTTGCAATTATCAGAATATATCCCCAGTGGGTTAGTCAGAGGCACACTGATTGGTGCCGTCATGGTGAACGGAACATTCAGAAGCCCAAATTTCGCCGAGAGGGGCGAGCTTGCCGCCGTTATCCGTGTTGCTCGGGTTTTATATCGGTGTTTTTCAGTACCGGAGAGTTAACCGCAAATTGTACGATGAACACAAAGTAGACCGTTTGTTCCTGCCAGATTGGATCTTTGGAACATCGGGTTCCGAGCCAGAGTGTTTAACTACTAGGCCACGACGCTCTAGAATTAAGAACAATCCCAGTTATAACGTTTAAGAATTTATAAAGTACATACCTTACCTAAGCACACAATTCCCTGTCATGAAGGTGAACGGGACGAGGAAGCCAAGGAGGAGTGACCTGCAGTAGTACTCCCCCATTTTGAGCCACATCTTCTTGTTTTTCAGATTTTTAGCCTGCATCGCTAGTTGGGCCTGAAACCATAAAAATGTGTAAGCATAAATCTGGTTCATATCTGGTACAAGGTAAGATGGCTAGTGTGAATATAGAAGATCGCACGCAACTACATCGTAAATGCGAAATGGCTTCAAAAGAAATAAGCTATCAAGGACCTGGTGCCATGTGCCACCAAAGGCTCATCAGCAACGCCATAACATCACATTTACGCCTCTGATTCAAGTAATCAGTATTTTGCTGTTCTTTTTACAAAGTTTGAGAAGAAATCAAGAATGAAAATATCGCGCAAGCATTGTTATACGAATAAGTAGGTATTTCTGTTTTATCACAGAGACTACGTGAGGCACCGGAGTCAAGTGTCAGGGTCTGAGTTGAACAGCCGACACACGGCAGACTCTGCGGCTTTGTCGAAAAACAGACATTACAATCACAGTAAACCTAGTATGTCATCTTCCATACATACGCAGCGAGCGCAGCTTGTTTGTGAGCGCGGTCACAGTAGACAGAGAACAGTAAAATATCTACAAACTAACGTGCCGCTCTCTGTATGAATGTGTGCGTGCGCGTCGCGCGCCGTGTCGGCACGCTATTATTTTCCCCACACGCTAGTATAAAATATTTGTGGATAAGGTGGCGGTAGTACGTACGGGCTGCGCCGCGTGTCTGTGAGACTAAGCTAGACTAGACTACACACTAGGCTAATAACTCCGCGGGTGGCCTTAGATAACCTACTGTTATGTTTACTGTGGCGCGGTCGAGCCGTCCCGTACGTACGCGTCGCCGTACGCACACACTGACGGTTTTCTTGATTCTAACGATACTCCAGTCGCGGCACTCGTGGCCGGCCACACCAGTGGGTTTCTTTGCTCTCGCTCCAATTATCGCTCGTTCGGGGGCTAAGTTGCACATCTTGTTTTATTGTACTATGTTACAATGCTTACCAAATAAACAATTGAATAGAAATTCAGACTGCCTTTGACAGAGTCCATGAAGGCCCTCGGAACGGCTCCAGCGCAAGTCGGAGACCATGGATGAAAGTATTGTTTGCATGTTATATCCTGAACCACTTCGTTGAACAGCTGCTTGCTCATGACAACCATTTTTCTGAGTTTGGTAGGTCGCTATCTGGAACCAATAGGATGTGCTTAAATAAGATGGTAAGTGATTAAATATAGGATACAAAATACAGGATGCTCTAAGAAGTGACGCCCAAACATTTTTTTTAGATTATTTACCACTGCTTGTTTACGAAAATGCGCGTTATGAACTAAAGTTATTTTTGAAAGCTTTGTAGTCTTAATAAGTTAAGCGGAATGTGCATTAAGTATTTGTATTTGATTGATGTCTTGTGGTATTAGTCCGTACTACTTACTTTCTTAAGTAGACAAAAACTTTCCTATTTTTTTAAACTCCTTTATGGCCAATTTACCTACAAGTTAATGATTACATACTTAGCGTAAATTATGGAATCATGGCACTACAATTGTAGCAATACTTCAATGAATTAATTTTAGGGGTAAATAAATTCTAAACAAAGCAAAAACAGTCTACAATGTTGCTACAAAGGTCAGCAGAGTCAATCTTTAGCATACTATGCTAAACAGTACGTTACAGTTTCGTTTATATTACAGACAATGTATGAACGAGGTAAGCACTTGTAACCAATGATATAACAATAAAAAAGACGTAGATAGGTTATGTCAGTACTGACACGAAGTCAAAAATTGTCCACGGAGTAGGTACGACGTAGTTAATCTGACTGTGTTATAACGTGTGAACAAGACAGTACGATTATATACTAGAGCGTAAACGAGACAGATACATGTAGCGAAGTTTCGTCACAGACTGTCAACATAGTCAATACTTTGCTCAGGTGTACGAATCGTTCTGATTTCGGGTACTACTTTTTAGCACAAGTAACCTATCTGCCTATTTTTATTATAATATCATTGCTTGTAACACAATACACCTTAATCTAACCATTTTTTCTTGTCGATTTTGTATCATCATTATTTTGTTACCAATGAATTGTTATGGCTAGTGGTCATTTTCAAGACATTTCTACATTTACCTATAAAGCCTCGTAGTCACACACTTATGGCCTGATAGTTGCTTTTGATGAAGTCAACCTATTTCTCGTGATTATTCGACTAATAAAAAATAGATTGAATTGATCAAATAGTCAGTGCAAAGGAATAAATCAGGCTATAACAATTGAACGAGAGCGTCGTGGCCCAGTAGTATAACACTCTGGCTCGGAACCTGATGGTCCCGAGATCAAATCTGGCCGGAGCACGCCTACTTTGTGTTCAATGTGCAATTTGCGGCTGACTCTCCGGTGATGGAAAACACCGATATAAAACCCAAGCAATCCGGATAACGGCGGTAGGCTCGCCCCTTACAACGTTGACTCAAATTCCCTCGGTGGGCTTCTGAATGTTCCGAACACTATGACGGCAACAATCAGTGTGCCTCTGACTAACCCATTAGGGACATAGTCGTGAGGGTATGTTATGTTTACCGCGACTTTCAGTACGGCGCACAATTTCTTTATAGATGCTCATTCTTAAAGGTACTTTTGAACTAATGTTTTCACTTAATCGGTTAACCGGTTCTCAGTTACGCTTCAAACGACATACGACTCTCAACTCTGAATGTAGTATTACAATTGCTTTTGTCAAACCGTATTTTTTTAGCACACATAATTTTGATGCTGACTGTACAAATCACATAATGACTTTTCTCAAAGCGACCCAGTTTAGTGTTCAGTAACTGAATCAAAAATGAAGCAAGAGCTTCATTGAAAAAGGGCGTGCTAAGAAATTACGCAAAGAAATTCTACGAGCCACTTCTCACCATAAACACTTGGCACTTGGCTTAGATTAGCTTCCAGCTTTAAGTAGGATAAAGCTTTTTCCTTACACATTTATAATTGGAATGGCAGTAACTCGTTGCTTGCACATGTGTTCAAAAAGCTCCGTATATTCGTGAAACACTGCAGGTTTTTTTCCTTTTCAAAACCTTTACAAAATCAGTGTAGCTTTAGAGTGGTCCCATGTTGCTTTCCAGCGTTTGAGCCTTATAAGCGACACTACAAGATGGCATAATAATACAGGCTGTCTTTTTTTTCAAAACTAACATGTTCGAGACACCTTGAACACTTTTTAAATTCCTCCTAATTTAAGATTTGGCCTACCACGCCAACTTGAAAAAAAACACCTGTATACCTGTATAGTCATCAGGTCGAATATGCTATTTCATTAAATGAATAACACGTTCATCGAATGAAGTCATTTCATTGACATATCATTTTTGTCTAATGTAACGTTCAACGTTTTGACTGACTGATTTCAGTAATTTCAACTTCAGGGCAGGAGACCTCATATACAGGGTGTTTCTTTTAAGGTGTCAAGCCGGCGCGAGCTGATAGTAGGGTACCATACCTATCGATTTAACCCCCATGTATGTTCTACGATTTTTTGTAGTTTTCATAATAATGTTTTAGAAACACCCTGTATACACTGTAAAAATGGTTTAAATCTCCTGATCAATTGCAAAAAGTCTGCTACGTCGTGCACAGTAAATTGTATTTAATAAAGAAACGATTTAGCTCATTCACTATAAATGAGTGTGGGTGAACAAAAGGTAAGGTGAGGATTGCATGAACTGTTGATTAGAAGAAACAGTCATAGGTACACTACAACATGAAAGAATTTCACGACGGTAAATTTGTAGATGTCTAGAAATGGTTAACTCAGCACCACAAGTTGTTAATTAAGTGTTGCTGTTAGAAATCTATATATATAAAAGAAAGTCGTGTTAGTTACTCCACTTATAACTCAAGAACGGCTGAACCGATTTAGCTGGAAATTGGCATGGAGGTACTTTTATTTATTTATTTTTTTCTTTTTTTTATTCATTGCCCTTAAGGCGGAACAAGGTTCGCCGGGTGAGCTAGTAATAAATAAAAATCCCTGGACATTGTTAGACACAGTGCCATCTAGCCACAAAGTAAGCTTAAAGCTCGTACATGGGATACTGGAAAACAGATCAACATACATAAAATCCTTTTTTTTATATAATTATACATATCAAACACCCAAGCTAAATACAAACGGAATGGTGAGAAAACAATTGTGTTCATGCACACAAATGTTTTCTTAACTATAACACCAAATTGGTCGCTAAGTTATGATTTTGTACCTATAATAATTATCTTAATTTAATATTAACTTCATGGAATAATAATTAATGAAAGGCAACTTAACGCTTCATCTATGCCCTTGCAGGGCGCGTCACGTACACTGCTTCAATGTACGAGTAGACCGTAATGTATCGCAATGTGACATTTAAAAAACATAAAAATAAAACACAATTGTAAAGTTTGTCTCAGTTCGAATGGCATTATTATTAAATCTAAAATCGAATGATGGTTTATAAGAATAGATTTCGTTTTGTTAGTTTCTGACTTCCCGCTACTGACCTGACCACTGTATACCTACGTCCTAATCAATGGAAAATAATAATTATGTAGAATTTTAAATCTTTGGTTGAAAAGTAGAAATGTCTGGCTTTCTTAGATCTTTATATCAATATTTTCCATTCAATAACAATCAAAATCAAAATAATACTCTAAATAATTCCTAAAGAAAAAAAAACTCTACTTAATAGTCAAATAAAAAAAAAAAACACAGTTTACCTACAGAATGAGACTCTCATCGGTCAACAATTGCGTGACTAGTGATGTCTAATATTCAATATTCGTAATTATATTCAACACACTTTTTTTTGGTTTTCATGTTTGTAATTGTCATTAGTTGGACAATTTATAATTTCCTTTGCATGACGTAAATGGAATAACAAGTTTTGATTAAATAACCTTGTTGACAAAGTAATAGTGTGACAGAGGTAATTTTTCAGTTCGTTTGGTCAAAAACCGGTTCCAAATAATTAGCATCTCAGTAGAAACAGCGGATCAACATCGCCACGCCTGGTCGGGTAATACGATGGGTGACCCTGACCAAAATTGAGTGATGTAATTTTGGAGTATCCGTGCTCCGGAAGGAAAGTTAAGTTGTTGGTCGGAGGCCTTAGAGCAGCTTGATAAAATTTGACACAGAGAAACTAAAGTCGAAATAATTTCAAAAATTATAACTCATAATCACATCCTAATTCTAATCCATATATAATCCTACTAATATTATAAATGCGAAAATTTGTATGTGTGGATGTGCCGTGTTGCTCTTTCACGTAAAAACTACTGAATGGATTTTAATGAAACTTTACAATGATGCAGCTAATACATCTGAATCGCACATAGGCTACAATTTGTAGAGATATATATTACTTTTCATTTTTCAACTTAAGTCCACGCAGACGAAGTCGCGGGCGGCCGCTAGTTATTCATAAATAAACAATGACAGCGGTGATTTTTTGAACTGTATTAGTTTTTGTAAAACAAACCGTCGTAAAAAAAACACAAAACACAACACAAGTGTGACAGTTTCCAAACATGAGTGATTTAAGTATGTGATTGGAGTTGAGTTTAATACGAAATTTGATAGAATCATAACTTCTGAAGTTTTGATTTTTGCGGAACTAATGTTTTAATTCACACGAACGCAAAATAATCCCCCCTGGACAGCAAACCAATATTATGTAGATATGATTGTGTTGTGAGTCACTTGCGGTACAGTTGTGAATCACTTTGTAGATAATTAGCGTGTAGTTCACAACTTAACCTTCAAAATATAATAAACAATCGCGATTAATAATAATCTTAATACTTACATAGTCAATGCAGGTGTGAAAGAGTTTTCATGATTTGTCATTATATATCTAAATCTATATCTCTTTATCTGTCAGCGACCTTTATCTTTTATTTATAAGTTTATGATTCATTCAACGACGGCTAACGAAAAATTATGAATAAATAGCTTGACTGACTCATTTCTGATAAGGAGTGTTTTTGGATTATCTTCGGTCAAAAACGTTTTTTTTAAGTTTTTCCCTATATTTAATCATTTTGCAAAAAACATAATATATTGAAAAATTTTATAACTTTTTCGCTATCACTATGAGCTTTTGTCGGTTTCCGGGTATTCTTCAAATCGCACCTCATTTGAAACACTCCTAGACTATTTCCCGAAACGCACTATTCAGGTGCCTTTACAAAAGCGATTAAAAATATTATTATTTCATTTCTTAATCCCCAAGTAAGGTCATAGGACAGAAATGAGTAATAACTAATGAGAAATGACTATTATGCAACGCTTAAAGGTTGTTCTCCATGAGTTTTTAAGGTCTTCTATGAGTGGATTGCTCTACTTGAGTTAAGGGTTTTAGAATTCTAATTAATAATCAGCTGTTAATGTCTCATCGATATCAATATTTAAAACATATTTATAAATACCGCATAGTAATTATTAAAAATGAACATCAATAGTGTTCAATATTGATGTTTTTCATTTGTTATCATAACTTTCTTTGTAAACACATAGATGATTCGGTATAACACTTCACTTCTGTATTCCTGGTTTATTCGGTCAGAATGACTGTAATTAATGACGTTTTATATCATGACGTAGGTACATATAAACGTAATTAAAGAATTCCAGGAATTGGAGTTGCAAAATTAATAATGGTACAGGTCTGTAAACTGCAAAAACTGTGAAAAACGGAGAATGGCCAGTGAAATTGCTGGTTTCTATGAATTTCTAGGAAACAACCAGGTGTGCGACAGTTTGACCACACTTCTATAGAGTCAATTTTATAAAAATTATACGGAACAGCGCTACTGCGGTTTTGCAGTTGCAGTTTGCATTATGCTGCCCAAATCTAGTCAGTTAAATCTGTTTCTAAGGTTACTTAAAAACAAAAATCAGATTTATTTAAAAAACGGGTTTTTATTTTCACTGCTAGTGATTTCAATGAATAAATCATGTTTAAATCAGTAATTTTACGAACATTAATTAGAGTGGAGAAAAAACTGTTAATTACTATTCTGAAGCACTAGAATATATTGAATAACACCTATTGTTTGCTTATTTGATCTATTAAGGAACGTGTTCTTGAATTAGCATTGTTAATATATCGAAGAAGTGTTTTAATTCACAGGCTAGTTGTTAATTAAAAATCAAAGTCATCGCCATGAACTAACGGCTGAACGATTACTTACAATGATTGTGATTTAATATCTGTTAACATAAAAATAGAATCAGAATCAGAAATATCTTTATTTAAATAGACCTAATAATAGACTTAAATACTATAATAGAAATAATAAATAAATACACAGTATACAAACATAATGTGACTCAACCACCGGTGTCGGAAAGTTGTTTCTGTACTGAGAAGAACCGGCAAGAAACTCAGCAGTTACTCTTTTCAATATGTTCTGTACAATAATCCGTTAGTAAATTACAATTTATTATTAAGTACACATACAGTTATACAATTTCAAGAAAATGGTTAGTGCACAAAATAATGGTAAATTATTAAAAGCAATTAACAACATTGTTTAGAAAAGACTACTGGTTAACATTATAAAAAAGGAGTTTTGAGGTTCACATCCAGTTATACAATTCAAAGAAAAAAAAATGTTTGGTTGGTTCACATTATTATGTTGAATCCGTATAATTGTTACAAAATGGCTAATTGGAGTCCGCGTCGAGCTGAGAGCTTACTCCCAGGCGTTCCTATCCATAAGGTAGTCGGCTGTGGTATAATATCCTTTTTTTAATAAGACAGTTTTAATATGATGTTTAAACCTATGTGATGGTAACTTACAAATTGCTTCTGGAATTTTGTAATTGTAATAATCAAAACAATAAATGAACTTCACCTCGAATTCACAAAAAGAACCCCTTCAAACTCATCTCGTGAAAAGCCGAATAGCTGGACCATTCTCAATAAAAAAGGGATTGGTTTTAAAAACAAAATAATATTCAAGTATTGTTTCACTTACTATTGAACATAAATGTAGCAGTTCATCGAAGTTATACAAAATATTAATTGGATTTTTCATGAAAAAACTACGGAACAACAAGGCGAGTTTACATTTTTGTGGTTCCTTCACTTAGAGTCACGTTTTCCTCGAAGAGCATCTTCATGAAAATGCAGTATATTTTGATATGTGATTTATCAAACTACCGGCACTATGACCACTGGTGTAATAGCCCACTTCTGAACCATTACAAAAAATCAGTCGTCTAAATAATAAAAAAACATAATATAAAAAAATGCGTAAATACGTTTTTACTTGGTTCTACACTTGTTGTCAAGATGCTGTATGTCGTAACATGTTGACCGCTAACCATGGTTATGATATAAATCTTTACCAAAGCGCATAACCGGTTCTTTTAAATATTTCAACATTATTCATTCCATCTAATGTTAGCATCAAATTTTCCATTGAGTCCGTCATGGCCCAGTGGTTAAATTCTGGCTTGGAATCCTTGCGGTCCCAAGTTCGAATCTGGTCAAAACACCTTTCTTTGAATCTCTTCTTGTGAGCTTACATTTTGAGTATTTACATAATACACGTATTAAATAATGTGTATGTTTTTTATATTATTATGATTAAAATAGTGATTCTTGACCATTCATAAAGGGTAGTAAAATTAGTATTTAGAAATGGAATTTATACGTCTGTATGGTATTACATTGGTTTCTTATATTAATAATGGTTAGTATCTACTAGTAACCTTCTTTCATAAATTATGTATGCAGTTTTTAATTTGTCTTGCAAACTTTCTATGCTCATATAAAAGTTGACGCAAACGAACTGTAAAAGCAATGATTTCTTAGTTTGAAGACTAATGTTTTCATATATTTCTGCAATTTATTATTATCATCATAATTATTGACTAATAACAAAAAATAATAATTAGTTTAACCGTGAATATTACAAAATTAATGCTAGTTACTTACATTCACAAATCCAAAAACTTTGTTCACCACAGTCCAAAAAATAAACAAGAAAGTGGGAAATAGGAAGCAGTACAAGTCTAAGCGAGCGCACCGGCGTATACAAACTAAACGATGTGTTTAGTAGAGCGACGCCCGCGCAGAGTCTATGCCAATCGCGTTGCGCTTGGAATGGCGTAGATAGGACGCTTCACTGGCTGCAAAAGTAAACTTTGTTTTAGCGGCTTGTTTTAACTAACTTTTGCCTTACTGTTTATTAAAATATCTTGTTTAAGGTTATTATTGTTTTTAGCATTTTCCATGCAGTATCTTTACTTAAGATCTGAAAACCAGGAAAAGATTTGGTCATCTTGGCATCAGGCGGGAATCGAACTCGCATCTGCACTACCCGGTTTGCGATATCTAGTTTAAGTTCAAAATATATGCATTTAAATTATTAGAAATGTTTTTTTAAATCCTCACGAACTAATGAACCAAGCACTAAATAATAGACTATAATAAACATGATATAAATACCTACAGTATAAAATTAAATATCATCTATGAGTAGTTATTATATTGAACAATTAATTATATTGAATAGTTATATTGAACTATTGTTTACAATCCTTTGCACAATTTTATGTCACAAATCCAATGAAGAAAACACGTACTTCCAATTTCCTAAAAATAGTTTTGTGTATTACGTAACAATTTTTTGAAAGAATGGGTACAAAGAGCACTGCATGTTTAAAAATGAGTGTCACCTCTAGTAGGTTAAAGCCCCTGAAGATGCTAACTGCTTGCGTAAATAGTAAACAAATGTTAATATGAGTGTTTGTTTACATAATGCTTGCTGTTTCATTGTTAATTCATGGAGAAAGCATATTTTGCTAATTTGCGATGATCAATTTTATTGAAGAGATCCTTTTGTAGCGATAAAGTAGATCAAATTTTACATTTTACATTGAATGTAAAGAAAAAAATGTTTTCCTTATTTGTGCAATGAAGATAAAATCGCTTATAGTGTCTTTAAAGTTTTTGCAATCTAAACAGTGTTTTTTTTTGTTTTCATTGGTATATTTAGAAGCCGATTTCCAATAATTAGTAGCTACTAATAGGTATTGCCTGCCCAGAAACTAAATAAACAAATTTTAATAAAACAAAAGAGTTTATATAACTTACCTAACTTCACCAATAGATTTAAAGAACAAATCTTGTTGAAAAAACGACAACTCGATACTAGAAACACACAGTCTAGCAATATACAGCATAACTTGTATTAAATCAATACGATTGTTGCTAAGCTACGGATATTCGTAGCTAGACTGTTTGGTACCTTTCATTGTAGTGCAATAAATAATGAATAAATGAACAAAAAACACAACTTAACTGTTGATTACCTAATAGTGGAAGTATATAACAGTGGTAGAAGTAATACACTGTATTCTATGTCCCATTTCGTTCTCTAGTTATTGTAACAAGTGACACAAAGATATGACAATTACAAAGTAAAGGTTCTTCGTGCACTGGAAGGCACGTTATGAAATCTTTAAATTGTGACGTCGTTAAATGACTGCCATTAAGTAAAGTCCTTTTTTTTAATGACTAACGCAGCTTACCCGCTGATGGCCTTGACAGCTCTACCGGACTGTAGGAGGGCTCTCAACCCTAATATTTAGAGTAACGTGCCTAAGGGCACCACTGATATATACATCCTGCCTACTAACTGCTCCTCCTATTTTCATACCCGTCAACCGAATAGGTGAGACCAGAAGTCCCGAAATACAGGGCCCCCTTAGTTTAGGCTCCAGTTCAGACGTAAAATTGTATTTATGCTACGTAGGTCATGTCTTAAATAGATCTAAGTTGATTTTATGTGTGGAAAATAAATTAAATTTTTTTATTTATTTACCGAGTGGGGCACGGACATCGACCTAGGGCATTACTTGGGGAGGGCAATCGGACATGTTTGTGGAGAAAAGCGACCTGTCACGTTCCAGTACTCATTAACGATTAGTCCCTAGTCTAAGGGCAAAGTTTGTCAAATGTAGTTCCAACAATTAGCTCTGAGTCCGCGTATTGGACTATGGCTCGTACTTTTTTGACTCAGGTGTGGTCTATCTATCTATTAGTGTTACGTTTAGACAACGACGTTGATGTAAAGTGATTAAAAATGTCAATAATTGATAATGCGACGCCTTTGATAACTTATCATTATCAAACATTTGCGATGAATAGTTCCGAAACGTGTGTCACCTTTCATCCACCGATGATAATATCAATCCTACTAAAATTTAATAATTTAATTTAATATGCGTGAGTTTGTATGCGTGGATGGACGTATTGCTCTTTTAGGTAAAAATTAATGGATGGATTTTAATTAAACCTTACAATATAGGTATAGCTTATGCATTGGAAAAGGACATAGGCTACGATTTAAAATATTTATTACATTCCGTTTAACCTAAGTGGGCACGCGGACAAAGTTGTGGGCGGCCGCTAGTGAGAAATAATCGTATCAAACAGTTTAGTATTCAGGCTAGTGCAACAGCATCTTTTACTATTGATACTAACAAAATAAACAATTTCTAGTACAACCAACAACGTTCTACCCAAGCGTCTAGTCAAACGTTAACCATCCACAGTTGAAATAAGGTCTTACATTGCTTGTTTATCTGCTGTTTGTACAGTGAACCACTCGTCAAGGCTAATAAGGCACATGGAGAATGATCTTTAGTGCATTGGAATAAGCTGTCAATGTGTAGGGAAACACTACTTGACCTGTGGCCTTCTGCGTGTATTATCTTGTATGCACTTGTGCATCATGCACAAGTCTTTGACATTGGTTTGCCAATCAATGATATGAACGTCAGCTATGTTTTAGTACAAAGCACATCGGCCTTTACATAAGGGCATCTTATACTGCTGACATTACATCCAATTAGCAATGGTTTTGTAAAGGTTGATGTGAACGCCTCTGTACATTGTAAAAACTCTCTTTAAATTATTTAAAAGTATGATTTACTCGTTTTCTTAAAAAGATAGTAAATTAAAGTTGCTATCTTTTACATTCATTCAAAAAAGTGTTTTCAGCTTCGTTGATTTCTAAAGTCAGCATAGATAAACAGGCATCTGACGACGTAAATAATACTCTCTAAAAAGTATTACGTTACTTACTTAAGTGCTTAAAACTCAACCTACACTTTAACATCGCTTGCGTCTCTATTACAGTCCAATTTCTTAAAAATCCAACTATAATCTAGAAAACATAGCAAAATTGGACCATTCATATTTACATGTGAACCTGGTCATATCTCCACCAAAGATATGCATGCGAAACACTCTGGGCGAAATTAAAATTGGCGAAGAGCCAATATAATCTTAAAGTGGGCTTTTATTTATTACATCAGCCTGTACTTACCCGTATATGGGAATTTTAAACGTGTCCTGTTTAAGAGTACTTAGTTTGGAAGACGATATAAATAATTATAATCAACTACAATACGATGAAAGATGCTATCGACTCGTATGTAAGGCAGTTTTAAGGAAAATCTTCGTAATCAGTTCTTCTATAGCTTTACCCGTCAATGACCAGCCGTGGCCAATCTGGAAGTCACTTAACCGACTCCACTCTGGGGTTGGCCGCTGCAGACAAAACCTTGTGGCGTCGGGGTTTAAGGGTGGAACTCAAAGCGCGTGTGACTGCGGCGTTGATCCACAAACTATGGGTCACCTCCTCGATTGCCCTCTGTGCCCTAAGACCTGCACAGAGGAGGATCTAAATATGGCAACGAATGACGCAGTCGAGATCGCCAAGTTTTGGTCGGGTTTTATTTGATGCCATTGACACAAAAGAAGAAGAAGAAGAGAAGAAGAAGACCCGTCAATGTACCCCTAATATTTAAGTTACGTGCCTTAGGGTGCCCACAGGAGGGGCAGAATTTCTTAAAGTCGTACCACATTATACCCGGCACTTACCATTTGAAACCTTAAGTTGTAAGGAAGTGAGCTGCGAGTTGAGTGGTATAGTAGCAATTCTGGTCTTGGGACAGTTTGATAACATCTGACATGAAGCAACATTTCTAGTATTTCATACATCACTCCAACAATCTAGAGTTTAGATTTTAGACTTATTCCGCCTATTGGAGTCTATAGACTGAGGTACCTAAGGCTGCTAGAATTTCGCCTTTAAAACTCAAGTAACGTGAGGTTAGCTTGAGGTCACCTATTATATGCCATCAACTTTACCAGTCTACGAGGTTCAAGTTTATTCATGTTTACATCAGTTGTATTGTGTGACATCACTTATACATGAGGCACAGAGGCCTTCACATCAACCTTTACATATGGGCACCATATGCTACTGATATAGGTAAGATCCATTTTGCAATGATTTTGCAACTTGATGTGTACATGCGCCTATGGCGGAAACTTAAGCGCGAAATTTGAACTATTTCCAGGTTGAAATAGTATGAAATTTTGATAGTAAACCAATCAATTTACAATCCGTTCGCGTTAAGAATCCAGTAATTTTTAATAGTAGATTATGCCACAAGGGCTTAAAGAAGTGTATTATGTCCCGGGCGTCATATTGAACCCCGAGTATGATGGATTCTACGGTTAACTCCCGAGCGGAGCGAGGGAGTTAAAGTTAGAATCCTGAATACGAGGGGTTCAAGACCGCCCAAGACAAATACACTTTTAAGCCCGCGATGCATACTCTACTTTTTATACTTTCTGCGAGGCAATCGAAATTAATGGCTGAAAAAAATAAGTGCTTAAGTATTTATTTCATGTGAAAATAGGTACGTAATTAAATATGAGAAATTAGTATTTATCAAAAATTCAAAGTGATGTTAGAAACATAAGACAGTTGTGCGAAGACATTGGAAAGATGAATTACAATCTTTGGTACGTTCATTTTATCAGCACAGGACTCAGGAGCTATTTGAGCCGTTGGCGCCTTTTTTCTTTCTTTGGCATCTATTTTGTTAGTGGCCAGTACGACATTCGAACTCAGGATAAAATCTCATTGCACCTAAACATTTTTGACTACACGGTTGCATTCCAAATTCAAATCACTTTAATCCCCAGGGAATAATGAAATTCAGTACAACATTATGTCCCGGCTAGACCGTAGGGCTATAATGACCTACTTTAGGACAGGTTTACATGACACATAATGTCCCATTGACGAGCAGGTAGTATAAAAAATGTATTTCTGTTGCACACAAAAAAACTCAGATCCATAACCTTTGCGTTTGAAAGTATGCGTTCAACTAGTCACTGTGGACTTGACTTTTTATATTAGGGACGATTTGATTGGTTACGGGGCGAGCTAGATTGAAGGACAAGTATGAAGTTACTGCATTCCTAACGCGAACGGACTATAGTACTTTGTCATGACTGTTTGTTTGTTTGATTTAGTTCTTAACGATTTGAAAGCACCTTTTACAGGGCTCTTACAGGGAGTCTTTATAGTCTAATTTGACATATTTTTCATAGAAAATGTGTCAAATAAGCCGATTGAGACTCAATTACGATTCAATTGAAGCTTACTAAAATCAGCAGACTTGGGGCCCAGTTGTGCGTTTGCGCAAGATTGGTATGCTTGTAGTATGATTAAAGTATCAGAGTCCATCGTATGGCACATTTGTTTGTTGATCTCAGATAAGACTATTTTTACTGTAGCAGATTAAGATCAAATTGACTCACTAATCTATTTTGTTCGTTATCTAAGTAATTCCTCTTAATATCCAAGTTTATTAGAAATTAAACAGAGATCGTCAACAATCACTAGGTACATCAAAAAATTTAAGACTATTGTTTTCCTGAGGTAATAAGTGACTTATTTTAAATTAACTTTTAAATACCTATAATGTGAGTACAGACAAAACTAGTGATCCTTACTTTGAAATATTTTGGTTTGTTGTAAGTTAAATTTTATTATTTAAGGACCCATTGTTATTAATATTGAATTATATTTTTTTTTATAGGATAGGGGGCAAACGAGCAGACAGATCACCTGATGGAAAGTGAATACTGCCGCCCATGGACATTTGCAACATCAGAGGGGCTAAAAAATGCGTTGCCGGCCTTTTAAATGGGAGTACGCTCTTTTCTTGAAGGACTGCAGGTCGTATTTGTCCGGAAATTCGTTGAATTCATTGGAAAGTAAGTCTGTAGTGTTTTGTAATATTTATCGAAATTTTGTGCTTTATTTTTATATCTAATTATAATTGGCATGGTTTTTATATGCACTCACATTACTTTACTCAATTAATTTAAATATCAAGCTTGGCATGTATACTTGTAATGCCAATTACTACTGCAAGCCAGTTTGCACATAAGTGTTGGAATAAATGGCATTCTCAGTACTATCGATTATTTTGTACTCAATATTCACCCGTATGGAAATAGTATTAGTCGCTTAATTAACTCTACAGCGAATTTCAGAACCACTCCCCTGTTAAGACAACTGTGTGGGATATGAAATTCGTGCTACTATAAGAATAGAAATAAATTTCATATTCCACACAGTTACAGACAAAGTAATGTTGAGACACATAGTAATATGTTTTTTTTTTTTAAGTAGGGGAAATGCCTTACGCATACCCGTCCACCGGGGGACGGACGGGTTCTGTCGGACTCTCCACTGGAAAGGTGGTATACCAGTGGCCCTACCGTCTAAAACCCCTACTACTCCCTCTAATCGTCCGTAGTGGGGGAACACGGTGAGTAGCGCGAGGCCTGTTACGCGTTCCCCCGGGCGAAGCCCGCGCTTGCGGGCCGGAAGCGACCCCCCCTTCGTGAGGGGAGGCCAGAAGGGATGAAAGGAAGGAATGTCAAGCCGTCCCTACCAGGCAGCGGTGAAGCCCGTGCAATGCCGGCGACGGCACCCCCGTACCGCACGCCAGCTGGCCACCGTACGCAGACCCTACTGGGCCCGCAACCACGAGCCACCCAAAGGGCGGCTCCGCTGCCGTAACCGGCGATACGGCCCCGCCGGGCCGCGAAGCACAGGGGGGATCAGCCTCGGATCACTGGCCCCCACCAACCGGTTGTGCGCCGCGGCCCCAACCACGCGCCTCAAAGGCGCCTGCAGGCCCCACTGGCCCCGCAGCCCCACCCCGCCCTTATGGGCCGCAGTGGGTGGGTGTCCAGTCCACTACGCTGCCCGCCTGGGTTCTCTTCGCTTCCCGGTGGTGCCCATACCACCGGTACTTGGCCCCCTTGCCACGCCGAGGCGAGAACCCATGAGGGGGACACATAGTAATATGTCAAATAACCCTCGTAACTCATAGTCCGAAACTATCAATAGTATTATATTATAATTACATTAACTACATTCAAGGGTAACAATTACAAAATGTTTTTTTTTATTTTTTATTTATTTATTTGATAAAAATGTGTTCCTCAACGATGGCTGTTTAATTTTTCGATACCAATAACTGAAATAATGACAAACACACATTACACCGCATAATGAAAAAAAAATAAAAAAAATGCAAAGTTTTCAGTGGGCCCAACTGACCCAAGCTGTAATACAACGAGCACAGGCCACTATCAATATGATTATTAGTGTAACTGTGTTTTAATGTCAACTTATTGGTAATCTAACTACTTCAACTAATTGGAGGCTTATAGTGCAGTTGCGACAGTGATCGGCGACGATCTCTGTTGTAAAGCAACACACGCCGGGTCGGCGCATTCGGATGGGTGACCACCTGACCGAAATTTAGTGATATGTATTTCGGGCATCTCCGTGCTTCGGAAGGCACGTTAAGCAGTTGGTCCCGGTTGACGTCGCTAGATGTCAGTCGTTGAGCCTAGTCGTAGCATAAAGGTTGCTCACTAACCTTACACCCCTCCAACAATCCGCACTGAGCTCGCGTGTTGGAGTATGGCTTGTTCCACCTCATTGTGAGGCCAGTGCCAAGCAGTGGGACGTATATATAGGCCGTTTATGTAATTGGTAATCAAACGAATCGTTAGTTAGCTAACACTACAAATAATCACGAAGCTAGTATCCTAAGTCGGCAAAAAGCACGTTTCGCTAGCAATCTGACATTACTTAATCTACACTCATTCCCCTTTTGTCAGCCCACTTACTTATCCCTATCGCCCGGTAACTAGCTCACTCCAAGGTATCATAGTTGAGGTGAAGCCTATGCCCAGCAGTTGGACTGCTGATAGGCTGTTTATGTTTATGTAATTGGTAATCAAACTAATAGTTAGTTAGCTAACACTACTAAGAATCGCGTAGCTAGTCATTATTTATATTTCATTCATCACTTAAAATAAGTATTTTTATGTATTTTATTTATTTTTATTACTTAAATAAACAATTTCCAATGCTGAATTAATTGTGCACTTCCGAACCTGCCCTATCATATTTCCTCTGCCTGTAGGTTGACTGCAAGACATTGCTTGTAGCAATAAGGCCGCCTAAATTTTACATTCATGTGAACATGTATTCCTTACAAATGTGTAATTTCGTGTTTATCTATCTATCTAGTTTCCTAAGTCGGCAAAAAGCACGTTTCGCTAGCAATCTGACATTAGTTAATCTACACTCATTCCCCGTTTGTCAGCCCACTTACTTATCCCTATCTCCCAGTAACTAGCTCACTCCAAGGTAATCTACCGTGAGTCGAAGCGTTGTTTAGCCAAGAACACTTACAAACGATATAATTGTATTGGCTGCGTTCCAGCGGCTGCAGTTTCATCTCTAAATGGCCACGTATATAATTTTTATTGCAGCGCTTACGTCGAGAGCCCTGTTTTGGGAAGACATCAGATAGAGTTGTCTCAATTTTAGATAACAAAACAACCGCATTATATGACTTGCATTGCGGTTTGAATGTTTATTTCGAAAGTTACAGTAGTAATATTGAAGCTAGTTAGAATTTTCCTTCCAAATTAGGTCACAAGCAAGTAATCAAATTGGAAGCATCGTCAATCTTTTTTCATCAATTTAATTAAAACTACTACTAACTATTAAAAAGGGAATAAATTAGGTATATTGCATTCAGTAAATTTCCGCAGTGGTGTTAGTTGTATTAGTTGTTTTAATAACATTTCGTTTTAACATCACCATTTGAGTCACGTGGTTGTTTGTTAGACAATTCTCCATGACCTTATGGCATTGTAAGTAAGAGTCATCGCCCGAATAACCACGGAAAACTCCGTTAAACATCAAAATATACAATATTCGCACCTATGCAAACGCATAAAACCACCTTACTCTGGTAGGATACCTAGGCGTTGGTGTGGAATGGCCTCACATTGCCGTGGACTCCAGCAGGTGTTAAGGAGGTTCCACTCCCTTCAGAGACAGGGTAGAGCGCCTTTTTTATACCTAGTGAAATGCCTAAACGCACTTCCCGCTGCTTGGGTAGGGTAGCGGGGGAGTGCGGGACTGTAAGTGAATATCCACTAAAACACTGGGGCGGCCTTCTTCTGCGCGTGACCAGGGTTTACCGAGAACTCTCCCGAGGAGGCAAAGGCAACTAACTAACAACGGTGGCATACCACCCTACTTCCATTCATCAAACTGTCCGAAAGCATCCAACTAGCCTTAACAACTGATATCTAGAAACAACAGCCTAGACCAACTGTCCGAAGCACAAAGGTCGAGTTAGTCACTCTTCCCATTAATGAACAGGCATGCGTGCCTGAAGGTACGGTTAAGCATACCTTCAGGTACCTTATGGTTAGGTTGTAAATAACGGAGACCATTGCCAATTGACTATACATTTACAATTGAATAAACATATCGATCAGTTATACGCAACGAACGTCAACGCAGATAAAAACCTTTACCGATTGACAACTGATTTTAGTTTACTTACCCTGTGTTTGTGTTGAGTTACCTTTTCTTGGGCTTGTGAAAGTTTTTACGAAATAAATGCATTTGAGTTCGAGCAAAGACGATACGTGAAAAGCTCGTTAAATCTGCAAAAACGCAGCTTGGAATTTCTGACTCCAAGAAAAACAAAGAACTACCGTGCACTTAGTATTTCACCCAATAAAGGAAAACGAGCAAAAAATAAAACTACCCCGCGGACTATTCATCAAACCTCAATAAAGAGACTGGAGCAAAAAACTCATTCGAAAAAGCCATCAAGAAAAGAGGGGGAGGGATGTAAAAATTGTTATCATTAACTTTGTGTTGTAAACGAATACTGTTCTTAGCCCGTCGTAAAAGTGAGTGTTTCTTTGAATTTTTGCCTGAAGGCGATGGATTTGTAGGGATATTACCTACTTAATAATGTTTTAAAAATTCATTTACTGGATGTTTGTGTGAACAACATGATCTTACCCAACCAATTAACAAAAAAAATTTGACAAACCGGTTTTCACTACGAGTATATCAAAACTTGTTGAGTAGATCGTTGTGGAGATCCTATGAGGAGAGGGGAGGCCTATGCCCAGCCGTGGGCGTCGTTCGGCTAACATGATGATGATGATGATATCAAAACTTGTACATGTTTATCTAATAATGTATATTACTACTTAGCATAAAATGAAACACTGTGATATCAATTCAACAAAACCATTAACGTCAAAAGTCATTATACCGAGTCTATGAATCCTCGACTCGATAAATATCTCTAATAGATGGTCACACAATGCTACGTTTATTTGAAACTGGGTCAAATTCATACAAACCATTCAACTGGATAGATTCGTCAGTAGTTAAGGCGAACCTTGACGAGATTTTGTCAAAATAAACTTTATGCGTCAGTTGATAGAGACGATATTCTAAAACGAAATAACTCTCAGCCTTTGTCACTGTGATGCCGTAAAATCAATTTTAATTGAAGCAAGTGATCTTTACAAGCGTGAAACTATTAATGAATCGTTTATTGTTCCTATTGGCTATTGGTTGATGTAACAGTAAGCATTTTATAACCTTTCTGCTGTGTTTTTAGTTCAAAAGAGACTATTTGTTGGGACTAATAAAGGTCTTTCTTTACTTAACTTATTTAAAACACTTTCACACACGTTTTCACACACACAAACAACAAAGTTTTGCCTATGTTACATTTTTAAGGCATCCCCACACGTTGGAAAGCTGCGTTAAGGTGATGGGTTTGTTTCTGAATCTATAATTTTTCATTTTTATGTATTGAAATATTTGTTTGACAGTACTTACTTAAGTTTGCAGGAAGATATACAACTTATATGAAACCAATATACCTAAGGAAAGCTGTAATACTGATTCAATAGTTTTAACTGTGCATTGTTGGTTGGTTGCTATGCCACGCTGATCATTATTTTTTTCTCTGACGATTTAACTGTGTGATGTGGAACCAAAATTTGTATTTAACTTATTCATAGGTATACTGCCAGATTGCAGTCATTTTATGTCCACAGTATAGAAATTACTTCTGAAAGGCCAGCCAGTAATTCAAAGAAAACAATCTTTGATTTGCACGATTGCTTAACTACTCAAAGTAAATTAAACCAATTTTAAGTTTTTAACCAATTCGGGTATTTTGACTTTAAAAAACATTACCTTAAAACTGACTTCTCAGCTTGAAGACCTAAGATTAAACATAATTCCAATCGTATCCACGCATATCCTTACGTCAATAAAAAGCAATGTCAGTAGACGAATGTTCGTTCATGACTCATTAAAAATGTGCCCGACCGGCGATTCCCGTTATTCGCCGCGCCTGGCTTTGTCTGGTATCAGCTCGTGACGTCATGGGACGCTCTTCATTTCCTGAATTGTTTTTTTTATAACAACATGTCTTGAAAGGATGACGGAAGATGTTTTCTTGTTGTTCGGAAAAAAATCGTGTATTTTTTAGGGAGTCTCTAAACATTTTGACTTTATCAATAATAATTTATTAGAATAGTAACAGACACCGTTACTGATACCATCATGGTGAACAGAACACGGAGAAGCCTAAATTTCGTTCAGTTATATGAACGTCAACGCAGGGCCCTAATTCTCGGGAAATGTGACATATGTCGAAGTTGTTAAGATCTCGCA
This sequence comes from Udea ferrugalis, assembly GCA_950022985.1. NCBI lineage: Eukaryota > Metazoa > Arthropoda > Insecta > Lepidoptera > Crambidae > Udea > Udea ferrugalis. The sequence goes on from OX465525.1 coordinate 16,043,909, forward strand.
TGAAGTTAAGAAATCTCACTAAAATCTCTAATGTTAAAAAAAATGCTATTCTCGCGCCCCTTAGAGATATTGACGTCTTTTGTCTCTGACAAACATGTTTCAATTTTTCTATTATTTGTCACTTTTGGGTTACTTACAATCCAACGTTATTTATGGTATTGAACCTTGCAGAAGAAAAAAATGCTTGAGCAGATTTATAAAAACGGTGATAATGGAACACCGCTCAGTCAAACTGACTTTTTGACATGAATGTCGTAGACCGAACATCTTGTCTATGCGATAAACGTTCCGTTTTGTAGATTGTAATTTTATTTTCTTTGATTATGTGATTATGATTATGAGTTTATAACTCAGGGCTTTCATCCAGCCATCATTGTCATCATCTCAGAGCTCATTAAATGGTTCTATCAAAAATAATAAATATTACGATGAGCCTGAAGGAAATGGAACGCAACTTGTTGTCAATGTCAATATTGATTAGTCAATTTGTGTTTGAAATTGCTGAAATTGTTGATCTTGTAATATGTAAACAGTTATGAAAAGAAAGAGCTGCACATGAAATGGGCAAAAGACACACACGTACGGCTCATCCAATTGATGCAGGTGGATGATGAGTTGCACAGAAGCAAGATGGGAAACTATCACAGCAGAAATGAATACCAACGAAAACGAGCAATAATATTTTTTGAATTGGCATCACATTATCAATAAATTGTGTGTTCAACGGCATAGTTCTGCTTCCTGTTGACGTAGCTTTCCTCATCACACTGTGTTGCAAGTGGTGGCACAATTGCGACATGGAAACAATACTTCTAGCTTCCACCACTTCTATGATACATCGAGATAATAATATGGTGAACGGGCGACAAGCTAATGTTACGGCTTCTTCCAACTAGAGTTTCGTAGCTCCCTTGTGCGCAGAAATAAATATCTTAAAATGAAAATCAGTTTTTACTATTAATAAAACCATGGTAAAACTCATACATACGAGTAGATGTAGGTATCTAAACTAATGCCTGAATGCTTCACTTACCTTTGTTTTAAGGCGCGTCTCGATAAGGCGAACAGTGAGCGGCTGACTATTTGATTCCATTTTGCCTTCCTATTCATTCTAGAGATGGAGTGAGTGTCACCCACACAGTTTGCGACGTTTCGTAGGCCGATTAATTCGGTGAGCGAATGGTTGGCGCCGACAGCGTAGTAGGTATATTCACTACGCCGAGTTAGTAATCGATACCTACGCCGCTTAGAGTCAGCCGGCGGACAGTCAGCCGCTCACTGTTTGCCTAAACGGGACGCTTCCATAAAGTCAAATTGCGTTATTTATTAGGCGTATGACCGGCTTAACCATATGACATATCCTATGAATATTATATGCGTAAGTTTGGATGTGTGAATGGATGTATGTGCCGTGTTGCTCCTTCACGTAAAAACTGGATGGATTTTAGTGAAACTTTACCATAATATACCTAGCATCTGGCTAGGACATAGGCTACAATTTATGGAACAATTTAAAAACAAAAGTCGACGCATACGAAGTCGCGGGTGGCCACTAGTGACATCAAAATAACTTAATCTACCTACCTACGTACATAGGCAGTTTATGTTATGTTATATGCATTTATAAAATGGGAGACCAATGCCCAGCAGTGTAACGTAAGTAGGTCTCACTTCATAGTGGCGCGAACTATACGCCAACAATCGGGTTTAGTGCGGATTGTTGGAGGGGTGTAAGCTTAGTGCTCACTATACCTTTAAAGACAGATTTATCAAGCCACCCTAAGGCTAGGCTTAACGATTGACATCTAGCACTATGGATGCCTGAAAAAGACATCATTAAATTTCGGTCGGGTGGTCACTCATCGCATTTCCGACCCGGCGTGTGTTGCTTCACAGCAGCGTTCATTGCCGATCCACTGTCGCCACTGCGCCGAGAGCACCTCCAATCCTTTTTAAAGATTCGTTCGCACCACGGAAAGGTGTCCTCACGCCTTAAGTACACTGGTGGGCTGACTCACACGACTCTTATATATATAGATAGATAGATATTCTTTATTGCACAAAAACATTACAGTTGTATTAAATTACAAAGACCAATGTACAATTTAGGCGGTCTTATCGCTAGGAAGCGATCTCTTCCAGACAACCTTAGAGAGGATTAATAATAATATTACAGTTGCATTTAGAAACCACTTTAATATGTACTTACTTTTATCTTAAACTACCTTCTTAGGTTTAAATAATGCATGCAGTGTTTACCTAAATTAGGTATATTGTACATTGTGTCATTGTATATTACTGTACAATTGTTGGTAAACCAATAAATAATATGATCTGCGATAAAATTCTGCTTGCGCTTCAGCCTAATGTAATGTAAGCCATCCTTACTGCACAAACACGGAGTTTAATTCACAGTTAGTTTCATACGACAAACCATCTCGAACGCTGATGACCATCCGTTGCATGTCGCACGCTAGCGGTTGTTAATATCTCGCATGAAGACTTATTATTGTTATTTACCATGGCAACGTGTGATATCCGCCATTTTTTTTTGATAAATCTCGTATGGCATTATGATGTCGTATGCCCGAGAGTGGTTTCCATGGCAACCACCCTTGTTTGTCGCACGCTAGCCCTCACATGCGAGATGTTAAATTAGCTTTAATTAATTAACTCTCACGTTACCATGGTAACGTCTGTTATCCGCCATTTTGTTTGTTAAATGTCGAAGGTGTTAAAATGTCGCATGCCCGAGAATTGGGCCCCAGATGTCAAACTTCACCGTTAAACTATCTCGTAAGGTTTTTGCATGCTATTGACCGTCACCTGACAATAAGCTTGTCGTAGGGGGAGTTCTGTTCCTTTCACTGTACAAGAAATAGCAGTCAGCTTTTAAGGGCGAGCTACAACGTCAGCCGGGACTATCAGACTGCCACAGCTAGGCAGCCAATTTTGAACCATTGGCCAAAGTTAGATTAAACATCAGGTGTTTAATATCATAATAGTAAAAACTACCTAAAATGTATTTTCATGTCACTTTTGCCCATAACTAACGAACCACGTAATCAGATCTTGCTTATCCACCGGAAAACGGATTATTTTAAAATGGAAATTCTAAAGCAAAAGTTTTCCTGTCGAAAGATGTAATAGAACTATATCAATTTCCAAGCCGCAGTCGTGTTGAACTTAACGAGGTGACCAGCTGTGTATAATGAGATAATTATGGAAGTTAGTTTTTTCAAACTTCGAGGGAACTGCACTGAGCTCTTAAGAACTGGGTCCCAAGTCTGCTAATTTTAAGACGCCGCAATCGAGTCGGCATGGAATCGTAATCGTCTAATTTGACACATTTGGTATTCCGCTCCTTAAAAAAGACCAATGATTCTTCATCGAAACTGGTTATTGCACTTTTTGGTAGTCTGCTCACTAATAGCGGTACATTGGTAAGCCGATTGTAAGAATTACGGTAGTCCGCTCCTTATTTGACGTTTGTTTGACGTTTAGCTCAATCGTATCTCTTTGACAATTGTGTTATTGAACAACAACACCTCTTGCAGTCATTGTGCTTAGATATTTTAACTTAAAAGCTGCTTTTAAATTGAAGTGAGTGCTTTTCGAGGTGAATTAAAAGATTGGCCACTACTTCCTACGAATCGTTGGCATGTTTTGACCATTGATAACGCGAGTGACCGCCGACACCGACTTCTTTAGGCTTTTAGCTCAGCACCATGAATCTCGGGCTCTAAATTCCAACACGGCAATGCTTACATGCATTTAGGGGGATGCCCAAGTCCGATTTATGAAACCATGCATACTCGGAAAAGAGGAAGTAATCTACAAAACAACAGCGGCGAAAGGATGCAATTTTAAGGTTAGTCCATTTTTTTGGCACTGTACTACCAGTATACAACACGGCCCAAAAGGATCCAAAGCCGGAATGCAATCAAGCAAAAAAAATAGGGAGCCATCTCTTATACAAGTAGGTATTTTGGAGTTTTTGTTGTATTTATTTTCAAAAATAGTTAGGTGAAACTTGATGTTACAGATTCTATCGATTCGGGTGTTCTGAGTTGCATCGATGAACTCACATAGCCATCCTGAGACCCATTGTACATGAGGAACGGGACCGTTATTATAACCGAAAGTGATATTCATGCACACAAATGTTTGTACAGTCAGCATCAAAATGATTTGAGGACTCTATATGAACACAGCATTTTGATGCAGAATGAACTGTGCGGGGATCGAACCCGCGACCTCTAGTGTAGGAGCCCACTTTTGAACCAGAACACAAAATTGGTTGTACCAAAAAATACGTAACTACATTAACTTTGAATTCAAGGCTGAAGTATAATGAGCATTTTTTCTATAGGTAATTGTTTTAAAATATTTGCAGGTGACAGTGAATATACTTTGCAGAGATCATGATGACCCCCTTACCTAACACAGGGGAAAGAAGGACATATCAAAACATTAACGGCTTAATGTCCCACTGCTGGGCACAGGCGGAACAGACGGCACTGATGGAATTTGTTAGAATGCTGCATTGAGGCTATGGAGTGATTATCAGTGTAATAATATAATAAATAAAACAATTCTTTAAACAATTTTTGAATCTTTTATTTTTCATACATGTTTAAAATTATCAGTGTTTCTCTGATAAAATAGGCAATATACTTAATCCTTGAATCACTTTGAGTTAAAATACTGCATCAACATCCATTGTGTACTTGGATTCAAGCATAGGTACATTTGAACAAACAGACAGCGGGAAGCAACTTTGTCTTCTAGGTATGAAATCTCTTTCTGGAGCCTGAAAAAGAAGAAGGTATTTGTAAAAACGACTAAGTGAAAATAATTAATTTCAGTTAATGACTTTGCCTTCAAAATATATAAATAAAGGTACCGTGTGTGCTTACAATGTTTATATAGAAAGGCTGCAGATCACATAAGGCCCTTGTGGCCGTGACTAGCCTATTTGTGGATTGCGCATGCTCCCGCGGACCATGTGCGCTTAGGTGGTCCCTGGTCTCCAACCTTTTCGTGGCACTGCGCATTGAGGTAGTTAATCTTCACCTGAAATTAAGATATAAAAGATCAGGAAATAAAAGCGACGTACACCACCAAAACTAACACAAAAATGAAATATGGTGTGCGAATACTTACCGATACGAAGGGAAGAAAGTATATTATTTACTGTCCAATACAGTTAGTTCTTATCTCGAAGTTCAAGTCTCGTTTAACAAATAAACAAAGCCAAAAATAAATTGATTTTATTGCATTTGCAATGGTGTTTTCCAACAAATTGACAACTTGACATTTGACAATGAGACATGACAGGCTATAGACAGGAGACACTTTTAATTTGGCAGACTTTGGCATGGAGAACTAATACTTTAGCCACCGTATTATAAAATAAAGTGTTTTAAAAAACGTGTAGTCATGTTAAATAATCAAACCAAATAAGTCCACGCAAAAGAAATGTAATCTAATCTGAGAAACTGAAGAAAATGATCATTCAAATTAAAGAAATCATTCGTTCATTCATTCAGCGGCATGGTAGATTTTAGTTGGCAATACCGTTTGTTATTAAGACTGAGCGTCCATTCCGATTAGAAATGCATTCATATTGAGACGATTGTTGATTTTAGCAGACTACCGAATTTGTGTCAATCGTATTGTTATCCTTATTGAGCCTCGGTTGAATGGACGTTTCGTTTAAATTAGCAGACTTGGGGCCCTGCAGTGATGTATTTCCTTTGATTAGTTCTTCAACATCTTCTTGGATATTGGAGACGGCGTTGGTAAAGAACTTTCTTGTTTCTAAGAAAGGTTTTTTGTACTTAATAGGTAAGTAGAATTGAATATTTATTAAGTTATTATTACAGGATATCATTAAAGATACCTACAAGTGGATTTGCTATTTCAAAATAGTAGGTGGGTAATTAAATTGGGAACACATTTTTAATCATATTTTACCTTAATTTTTAGGTAAAAATTTTGAATCTTCTTAGGACATCTAAATTTATAAGCTGAATTTCCTAAAATGACAGTTAAAATCTCCTTCAAGCGTGATTCTGAATAATTAGCTATTATTGAATAATGTATTTCTTATGATAGAAAGATAATCAATATTTAAAAACATGTTTAGCAAAATATGAAACAAAGTTACTAACATGTCAACGTTGAATATGATAGAAAAAAATGATGCAACTTTTATGTTTTGGTGAATTTTACACAAATTGAACAATGAATACTGTTTTCGGAAAACGACGGGCGATAAACGGTGTGTTTCAAAAAACTCGTTAACTCGTTTCTTCAAATAAAAAAATGACAAAGCAAAAACTACCGTTTATTATGAAATAGAAGATTTTTCGAATGATTGAATTTTTCATCGATATTTTTTTCTTTCATTTGTCACTGTCACTTTTTTTAGTTACACATACAAGGGTTTTCGAATCACGTAGAGTCATGGCACCATGGCACTCAATATACGATGCCATATAGAAACGAACATACAAAAATTCATATACTAACGAACTCATAATTCTGCAATGCATCGCGCACCCTGGTAAAACTTCACTCAAAACGAAAAACAGTGTCAAAAGGCTTTCCACGAATCTGTTAGTAATTTAGCAGCATCACAAAAGAGCTGTAAAAAACCGCACTGCGCTCTACAAAGTCTTGAAGCTTGATAAAAGTCCCCATAACCAGCTCATTACAGGCAGCTGGCCTGGATACGACTTTGGAATCGAGACTGGGACACAGTATAATCTTACAGTAAGCTATCTACATACAAACGTGCCACTCTTGGTTTGAATGTGTGCGTGCGCGCCGCGCGCCGTGTCGCGATATCACGCAAACGCAATCTCACGCACACGCTAGCATAAAATAGGGAGGCATAGGGAGGCGGCAGCACGGACGGGCTGTGCCGCGTGTCTGTGCGCACGCCAGTCTAATAACTCGGCGGGCGGCCTTAGATAGCCTACTGTATGGTTTATACTGTGACTGGGACTTGCAACTCGACGTTAATAGAGTTAATGCAGTTCCACTAAATCCATTGGCTGTTAAACTTTTATGGTTAGAAGTTTAGTGATTGTAAGGCGTGTTGAAAATACCTGCGCGGGTTTTGGCTTTGAATAATTTCTTCGCATTCCGACCAGTGGTCGAATTGGACTTATTCAGGAAACGGAACGATCCCTCACAAACCTTATGACTGATAGCGATAGGTATTTTAATTCAAGGTAAACTGAAAATAGGTTTCCGCCAAACCGGACCGATGTAAGGGGAGCTTTTCTGTGCGTGTTGGTCCATTTCAATCATTTTTCTCCAACCGCTGTTATCCGACGTATCTTACTTCGTTGGGTACAAACTTCCTCAGAAGAGTGTAGGGCTCTGAATGTTCCGATCGCCATGAAGGCTACAATCGGTGTACCCTACCACGTTTAGGATATTGTCGTGAGCGAATGTTTAAGGGTTTCACCTAATATTATTTCAAAGCAGCGCTATGCGATTTTCATGCAAATGTCAAAACATATACAACAGACGCACAAAATTATTAAGCAGCAAATTTACTACAGCGCTTACCGTAAATATCCATAAATAAATTAAACAACTCGTCTATTACCCTAGCTTTACCTCAAATCATGGCCTTTTCGGGCAATACCCTACAATATAATGTAATATTAGGGTACGTCTACAAACTAAAGTCAATATTACAACACGGTCAGGGAACTTTACTGTCTCGACTTAGAGGAATTATGAGTGGTGCAGTATTTTGTTAGGCCAGTGTCGACCATATATTTGAGTTGGTATACTTTAAAACGGATTTCTCGGTGCTGTTGCTGAAGTAACACTGGCGTTATGAAAAGGTTCAACTTCGGCAACTTTGAGCGTGATGCGTATTATGAGCGTGAGTGGCAAAGTGTTTTCAGTTGACCAAAGGCTTGACTTCTGCACCTAAATAAGCTTGGTGGATTTTGGCTAGAATTATCAGGAACTTGTACAGTTCCTGATTTTTCTAAAAACTTGGCAGAAGCCAAGTTTTTAGAAAAATCTGGTTCTAACCCAAGACCTAAGTTGACTTTAAAATGCAGTCGTAATGTTACTAGACTAGACTACTAGACCACTTAAAAAAAATATTGAACAAAATTCACGAGCAGGTCGATGTATTCTTGGACAATTTGAGTGAACTAACAAACGTAGTTCTATTTAGTTTTAAGTTTATGTATGGCTTGCCTGTGGAGATAGCTGTCAAAGAGTTTAAATAATAAATAAATGTATAATTATTATTTTATTCCCCATACGATATTTATTTTTAACTTTATCCGCTATGAGCACGCAAAGTAAGCTTTCAAAGGCTTTGATAACGCTCCGCTCGCTAATTTGGTCACTATAATGATGTTTTTCTGTAGTATGTAATACTCAATGAGTGGAATATCCAAAAAAATGAATCAGTATCTAGTTCCTCATATTAACGCGTACTCGCTTACATCTAAACTAACTTTTTGAAAGTACAGGGGCGCCCACATTAACCTTTACAAAACTATTGCAAGTTGGGTTTTACGTCAGCAGCATAAGGTATGTGAAGGTTGATTTGAGCGCCTCTGACTATGTTTAGTGATATATTGTGGAATAACAAACGTAGCAGTTTCTCAGCGCCACTGTATAAGTTTAACCCTTGACGTACCTATACACTTTTGGGATAAACGTTATGACTCGCGGCCGACCTCGGCCCATAAAATATGCGCCTGAATTATGAGCGGTAGAAACGCTCAGAAATGCTGTTGAATTTTAAATTTGCAGTCAAGTTTTGGGCATCATTTAATCTGCTACTAGTGATGCAAGAAACAAACAACAAATAGGTATGTCCCACGGCTGGGCATTGACCTAACCTCAAATATGAGATGGGATAAGTTACAAACATACACATCTGGCTCAGTGTGGATGTCCAGAGAGGTGAAATGTAAGCTAGTAAGCTTAATGAACCTTTCAGGCAGATGTTAAGCCCAAAGCCAGAGTTATTATACCTTCAACACTCGAAATCAGTTTTTTTTTTTGAGTATCAACTAAAAAAAAAACTATTTAATATCAGGACAAAATCCAATCAATCAATCAGTACAGTGAATCAGTTTGTATTTTTTAGTCAATTATTGCTCTGGACCGTACAAAGTGAGGAAGTGGTGGGGAGGCCTTTGCCCAGCAGTGGGACACTTTAGGCTAATAATAATAATAATATTGCACTACAAAATTTACGTACAAACTTATTTCGAAATAACGCCTTCAACAAAAGTAGAAAACAAAATCTGAACATAGGAGCTGGATGCGAGCAGCCGAAGATCGAGTACAGTGGCGTGCAAAAGGAGAGGCCTATGTTCAGCAGTGGACTACAACAGGCTGATGATGATGATGATGATGATGAACATAGGTTCTTCTTTATTTCAAATATTCACCATGAAAATTAAAAATAGGAATGCTATTTTTCCATCTGAAATCACTTAGACTAAACATATACATGGCATGTCATGACTTTTGTCTAATTAGTCGATTCGTCTTAGACATACTTGTAGACAGAACAGGGGGTGCCAAACTGGGCACAGCCTGTACCTTACATACTTTCTTTCATAAATATACCTGTTTGTGTATAGATAGAATGTCCGTCTAATGAATGTTTTTCAATTTCTATTCATTGCACCAACTGGCCAGTAGGATTCTTAACTAATTCCTATTTGACCTCCTCTCCGAACCAATAACGTGGTACAAAGGCGTCAGTATTTCAAAGAAAATCGAGCGCAAAGAGCGCTTATAGCCACTCCGCACCGAGTTGCATCAGGATATGGAAAAGGCACCGCGCATATGCGATGCATTGGCATCGTTCCACCGATATAGCCACTACAGCGATCTTCGTTCGGTTGACTTACGATAACATTCATCAGTGACTTTTTGACTTTGTATACAGGGTGAGCTTTTTAATCTGGGTGTGTCAGGGCAAATTCTTAGCTATGAGAATATAAAAAACTGCTCAAAAGAAGGACATAAATTAAAACTGCATATTTTGAGCTCTGTTTTTCAAAGAGTACGAGTATAATTACATAATATACATTAGATAGTGTCTGGATTTTCGATAGAGACATATCAACAATTATGAAGTTGTTTGAATTACAGGTATAAAAAGTTTTACGGCTTATTCTGGAAAAATAGTTGTTCTTGTGTCTGATCTTTTTGCTCACCGGTTCTGGACCGACTGGTAACATTTATGTCTCTATAAACACTAACGATTTTGACAAGCCTTCGGTTTTTAACGTCCAAAAAGCTAGTAAATTCACGGAATTCGGTATAAGAAGGTCACACACAGTTTAAGCCCCAAGGTCATTCTGACCTGCATAGTAATCCCCGTGTCTTAGAAAACTGTCAAAGATAGAGACTAAAACACTCAAGGTTCTAAACTCAGCTAAAACCTAGTTTAAGGTAAGTTTAGACGTTTGATCTAGTCCAAAAATAAATCTCCTCTTTGCACCCGAACCTGGATTATTTAGGGCAGAGTTTTAAAAGCTCGTTTTGAAAAAAGAATGTCCCATTTAAGATAAAATCACATGAATAGAGAGGTTTAAGAGTTACCCTTACATTATTAAATGGAATGCATGAATACATCAGATTCAGTGAGCTAGGTCGTCATCATCATAAACAGCTACAGGAAGTCTTCTACAGAATATAGATAGATATTATTTATTGTACTGTATTTATTTCAAGCAAATTACACAACAACAATGAGAACAATGTACAATTTAGGCGGTCTTATCGCTAGAGAGCGATCTCTACCAGAAAACCTTCAGGTAGAGGATCGTAAGTGAACAAAATAAACCAAATGTGGGTGAGCTAAAATAGTAGAGTAAAGTACTGATAATAATAATATAAATAAAATAATTGAAATAAGGTCAGAAAATACGGACTAAACACTACAAATAAGTAATTAAGTTACTACAAAAATATACATACATATCTTCTTATATATAAAAATGGATTGCTGTTCGTTAGTCTCACTAAAACTCGAGAACCACTAGACCGATTTAGTTGATTTTGCTCTTGAAATAATCGTTGAAGTTTAGGGAAGGTAGGAAAGGTGAGTAAACATGAAGAAATGCTAGGAATAAAGTAAAAACCACAATATAGTTTTCGCTCAGTAAATGCTTCTACCTGTCACGTGACACTGAATGTTTGACAACAGAACGAAATCTGTTGGGACAGCTAATCTCTATATGTATATAAAAATTGATTGCTGTTCGTTAGTCTCGCTAAAACTCAAGAACGGCTGGACCGATTTGGCTAATCTTGGTTTTGAAATATTTGTAATACTCCAGGAAAGGTTTAAAAGGTGACTAAACATGAGAAAATGCTAGGAATTTAGTGACAAACCACAATTTAGTTTTCTCTTAGCAACTGTTCCTACCTGCCACGTTTTTTTTTTTTTATGATTAAGTAGGCGCGCATTTGACCACAATCTCACCTGATCTTGAGTGATGATGCGGTCTATGTTGGTACATGCCGGCCTAACAAATGGCTGTTCACTCTTTTCTTGAAGAGGCCCAAGTTATACTGCAGTGGAAACACCTCAGCAGGAAGCTCATTCCACTCCTTTGCCGTTCACATTATGAAGGAATTACCGAAACGGTTGGTGCGAATTGCCGGAATATCAACAATATAGGGGTGGAAGGCCAGTCTGCGCCTAGTGGTCCGATGCAGAAAGGGAGCTGGTGGCACGTGACACTGAATGTTTACAACAGTACGAAGTCTGTCGGGACAGCTAGTTAATAATATTTTATAACAAACGATATAGGCCTCACCCATAGATTTTCAGAGCTGCCGGCTGTGGGCGGCCTACATCCACACTGCGATCTGATCACCTCGTGTCCGACAGTAAGATGATCTATGCTGTCGGGTAGGCATGTTTTAAATCGGTACTGTGCGTCACCTTTGTGTGTCGGTCAGTCATCCCATCGGGTCACAGAAAAGTGATGGAAAAGGGAGTGCACGTTTTTTTGCGCACACACTTGTGCACTATAATATTATTATCTCATGCGTTCCTGGTTAATCTCAGAATCAAACAAGAGGTTTTTTTATTTATATTTTTAGTGACTTTTCAAAATAACACTACGAAAGTTTACATGAAATAATGCCTTTAAGTTTCAGTTTCATTTTTGGCGAAAGTAGGTTTGTATTTCTTGAAGTATTTATTTCTGTCTTAAGCGGACAGTAATTTCAAAATCACACGAACAATGCAAAAAATAAACGAATTTAATTATCATCCAAAATATTTTATACACAATATTTTAACAGACTGCAAAGAAGCAAAAAGCAAATTAAACCAAAAATATGACTGCTACAGATAGGAAGCTAAGAAAACTTGAGTGAAATGATAAACTTACGCAACTTAAAATGTCTGCCTCTTTCCTTTTTTAGGTTTTTTTTCTGTCACAATGGTCTGCTGTTTTTTTAACAGCTATACAACTTTAGGAATTTGTGTACAAACTACCAACTATTAATTATGTAACCAGTCACTTACATAGACCCCAAATAAATAACAAACTCGTTACCAATAATCATCTAAGGGCAGAAGCACCGGCAGCACATAGACTCCTTTGTAGAAAAGCCTTCAATAAACACCTCCATTGTACACATAATACAGAAACTGTAACGACTTTCATAGAAAGCTGTAGGTATTCCCAAATAACCCTCCGAACTCCGGCCACTAGTGATGTTAACCGGTCTGGAGTTTGAGGAACCGAGTTTAATCGGTTAGAAAATTCTGCAAACCAGATGCCAAACTGAACAGTCAAAGACATAGCATACCACGGTTTAAACTGTTTCACAAGTTGACAAAAGAACTAATCATGCGAAACTGATAAGCAAAACCAACAAGTCTAAACAATCTAGTATAGTATAGTGTGTACCTATGCTTTTTCGTTACAAAATATCTTTCGACATAGGGTACCTACCCTACATCATTTGTAGATAAACATAGCTTCAACCCCTTTTTTTTATTTGGTGGATTTATAGAAAAAAGTTTGATATAAATGCTCAAATCGGTTTAAGCCAGTTCGAAAGTTGAGTCGTTACATCACTACCGGGAACTATCGGGAATTTCACTTCTTACGCTTTCACCATATTTGCAATATGTACTGGAGGAAATTGCTTTTTTATGCCATACAAGTTACTCCCCATCCCTTCCTATTGCATTATAGACCTGTGACGATTTGGTTCGTACCCGTGAAACTACCGATTTTCTGCTTAGGCAGTAATGGGGTCAGGGTCTAACTGACGGGGGCTCTGGGGCGGATTTTCAGTTATAGGACTCTACCCACTGCATCGTATCATACCATGGCCGTGCTGTGAACGTATCAGACACGTCAAGCAACACGATACACGATCTATTATGCCCACTAGAGCGTATGAAAGTCTTATGTATCGGCTTTAATGACCAGAGCGTCAGCATGCCATCTTATTATCATTCGCGCGACATACCCGTGCGTAACGATTTTAGTGACGGGAGGGTCCGCGTATCATCTTCGTATCATCCGAGTGCCATATCTGAGCGGTCCCTGTGCGCTGTTGTCCTGGTCGATATCCTTTTTAGTTTATAGTATTAAATAGATGAACCCAGAGTAATGCATAACCCTAGTTTTTGGAGTTTGCCAGATGCAATCAAACTCATAAAAAAAACTTTTCAATATCAGTCTATTCTTATCATGAAAATCCACTGTGATTTCTATTTTTAACTTTTTTTTAATATGGAGCAAACGAGCTAGAGGGTCACCTGATGGAAAGTTATCACCTCTGCCCATGGACAACTGCAACACCATAGGTGTCACGAGATGCGTTGCTTGCCTTTCAAAAAGGAATACGCCCTTATGCGTGAAACCCTCGCTAGCCGTTACTAAAATCTAATAGATAAAGGGGCCCCTTTAGTTTGTACCTTAATACGGCAGCCTGACATCAAATATGTACGCAGTGAATGTACTTGTGTGTTAACAGATAAGTATACGTACGAATCGTGTCAGGGATTTACGATTGAATAAAAAAAGAAAATTGAAATGACATGTTAACAATGCCTTCACAGCCACTTGTGTCGAATTTATGAATAAGTACTTCAAAACAGTGCTAAAAACTAAAAGGCAAAATTAAATAATATACTGTCAGAAAGACACTATCAGAGAATGGAAACGGACTAGAACTACATAAATTCATTGCTTATTATAATTTAAAATAAAAGCTACATGACCATAATGTATAAATAATGTCCGAAAAACATATCACTAAATTTTGGTCGGGGTGGCCACCCATCCCATTTCCGACCCGGTGGGTGTTGCTTTACAACAGGGATCACAACTGCGCAATGTAAATTGTCTTAAACTTTTATTTTGCCCTTATATTTTGCACTTTCTATATTTGATTTTATTTTATTTCCTATCATCTTGCAACACCGCATCGGTTTTTTTTCGTTTCTCTCTCTCTCCCTGAAGGTTGTCCGGAAGAGATTGATTTAAACAATAGGGCCGCCTAAATTGTAACTACATTTTTAGAACTTGTAATGTATCGGTAACTGTTCTGTGCAAAGAAGTATATCTTATCTAAAAGTATCATTTCAAGATAAGATATAGTATAATTAGGTACCTATATTCAGTATTTTTTAAACATGTTGAATACTGTTATATAGAGGCTGTCATTGTTAATGTAGCAAAGGCACTATAAAGGTGACCTATTTTTCCGGAGCCCCGTTGTATAAATTTCTGTCGCTAGCAAAATGGATAGGAAGTCGGTACGAGGTTAATAATGGCCGAAAGGTGGTAGTCATGAAAGAACACTCAAAAAGTTCCTGAGATCGGGTGATCCCAACAACTTTATGAGTGGCACTTTCAACTGAAAGACATTTTTTATGAATTTTTATCTCTAAGCTTTATGACATGTCTTTATTAAACAAAGTAGTTACAGTTCGAAACAGATGAAGTGTGTTTATTTATGTCATTCAAGCTAGACAATAGAATTTTACGCAGTTAACACAATCATTAAGGGTTAGTTGCACCATAGTAGAAGTTAAAGTTAAAGTTTTTGTCAAATTTGACGATTTGACGACCAAAAATGACGTCGAATTGTCAAATTTAACAAAAAATTTAACTTTAACTTCTACTATGGTGCAACTTACCCTAAGAGCAGTTTTTACCTATAAATTCATGTTGTACCTCCACTGGTTGAGTGAATACCTAGTAAGAAAGCTACCACGCCGATGAAGTCACTTATAACAGCTAGTTTGGGAATTATTCTGACAAAGTAAAATGCTTTTCATAGAAAAAATTACAAGTAGATAGATACGCCGTCACCTTGAGAGGACTAGTAGACCTAACTGAAATCGAAAATCTGGACACACACACATACACAACCGGTATATCGCCATCTATCGGCGCAACACAAAACTACCAAAAAAATGAAACTTCATTTTACCCTCACGTAGCCGTTAATACGATAAAGTAATTACAAGTCTCCAGACTTCTAGAAAGCATCGCAAAAATCACATTTCACGACGTCAAAAGTGTTGCACAAAGGATAGCACATTAGCACATTACTTAATGGTGCGAGTTGGGTATTAGAAAAATGTGCTCAGTGACGGAAAACGCTGAGACGAATATTCAAGGATCATGCTCAAACAAGCTTCCGAAGTTGGAAAGGGAACCGTAATAATTTGGTTTAAGAGCGAATCTGCAGTGGCGGTTAGTGAGTTTTGAAAAAGACTGATCTGTTTCCAGTTCCGATAACGTCTGGATTTTATAAGAGTGTTCTTTTTGCGTTAATTACTGCAGTAAGTTTTTGTTTCGTCCAAGACTAAACCGAATAATAGTATGTACTGCGCTGAAGCTGTTGATTTATTTTGACCTCAACCTGTATAAATTAAATAACTGAGTTATTTCTGTCTGGAAAAGCTAGCAACTCAATACATAATTTTGGACATTCATCCAAAATGCATGTGTTTTTGTAAATACTCTCATGTTATACCTATAATGAATACCAAGACCAATAAAACAGATGTTTGAACATACAGATAAACCCGCGACTTCTAGTGTTAATAGTTATTTTCTTAAATTAAAAAGCACCGAGCCTTAAAACGCTCTATTAATACTCCAAGAGCTATTTAGAATTCCTACTCATTATTATTGTTTTCAATTTAGTACCCACTGTTTCGTAATATCTCTTAAGATAGCAATTTATTATTAATAGGTACAGTAATTTATTGGAAAAGACTTCTCCGTAAGTGATAGTCAATCTTAAAAATATACGGTTAACTTGTTAGTTGTTTGAAAACATTCCCTATGCGGTTAATAAAATGAAGAGCAAATCGGTACGCCTTGTCAAAGCCGACTCACTAGACATAGCGTCTATACAAACTTTTTGTATGTGCCTGGCCACTAAGAAAAAAGTTGAGCGTGTTACAAGAAAAAAAAGTTGATTTTTGACAGACTAACAATTCTTTTCTTCTCGACTTTATTGTTTCGCATTTTGTGTTGTTTTGGAAAATAGTGGTTTTGGTTGTTTGTTTTTAGTATTATTTTAGAAAAGCTGGGTAGTTTAATTGGGGACCCCTAAAGGATGTTGCTCCGGGACTTTGTTGTTGGACCCAACCTTATGAGTCTCCGTGCATCTGAAGACTTAGACTTGAAATTACAATCTTCCGTCAGGGCTTATACCTATCTGGTGAGTTGTAATGTTTAATTAAGTTGGCTGGTAACGTCTAAAGGATAGCATCAAATCGGTTGTCCACATATTTGTCTATTATATTTTGATGTATTTTTTATTTAGTTCTTGACGATTCAAAAACATAAGTTGATTTTTAAAAATAAATATTTGATTTGATTAATTGTTTATACACTAAATATATTTGACTCAATTCTCTTCAAAATAACTATAACCATAAACTTTGCGTACAAAAAACGTTGACTTACCGCCCCTATTCTACGGAATATCTACGGATATTTGCAGCTATTTATCAAGGTAAGCCCGGAAAATCTAAAGCATACAAGCCCCGACCTTAGCATGTCTAAGGGGGAAAAATAACCCCAGATGTAATAGTAAGACCCGATGGCTATATCAATTGGTGTCGCTCGCAGGGAGACCTTCGGGGCGCTATAATAATGATTGATAGCCTGTCCCAACTACTATTATTTCAATAGATCCTTTGTGAATAGGTAGAGTGGGTTTCACTCTTACACTATGGAAATGTAGTGATGCAAGATACTTACTTTATCTCAGTAAGTAAATCCAAGCTCCAAATTTACTTTTAGATATGTTTATTGCACGCTAGCTGTCCCAACAGACACCGTTCTGTTGTCAAACTTAGTGTCACGAGACAGGTAGTAACATATACTAAGAGGAAACTAAAATTGAGATTTTTACTATATTCCCAGCATCTTCTCATGATTATTCACCTTTTAAACCTTTCCTCGACCATTACAAATATTTCAAAACTAAAATTAGCCAAATCGGTCCAGCCATTCCCGAGTTTTAGCGAGACTAACGAACAGCAATCCATTTTTATATATAGAGACTACAACAGCGTAAGCTACATCAACGCTACAGCCAAGTAGATTTAAATTACTTGGGCGGTTTTACCGCCAAAACGCAATCTGTTCCAAGCAACTCACCGTTTGATGAGAAGGGAAGGCAAGTGCACAAAATAGTAACCAGGTAAGGATTAAAAATGGCAACATAATACAAACATTTTGACTATACTCATAGTATTATAATATAAAACTATAAATTTTGTTTTTGATATAAAATATAATCAATATAAAATATATAATACACAACGGAAAACTTAAACATACATGGAGGTCTAGGTCTATAAATAGTCCCATTTTCAAAGCCAGCTAGGCTTGTTTTTTAAGTCTTGAAACATAAGACTGATTTAAATCAAATTCTTTGATCTCAACTCCAAGAAAAGTTTTTTGTAGCTGATTTACTATGGTGTGGCCTAAGTATAGTCATTAATTAGATCTAAGAAATTAAAACCATTTTTTCGGCTGCTTTAAATTCATACATCATAATAAAAACATTCGCTGAGGTCTCCCTAACTCCGTCGGTTCAGCTCAGTTTGCCTTTGACTATGACTACCCCTTTGGAACAGTCGTGTGTACATAAATAGACTATACAAATTGTTGTTATGTGTATTTTATCAAGATCAAAGTTAGAGTAACAAATAATTTCCACATCATAAAGCTAGTCTGAACTTCGTTCCCTCCAACAATTGTTATTGGTTCGTTGGTAAATAACAACTTGAGCGATAAATTCGACTACCAACTATTAAAGTTGGGCCCACGCCATTGATTTTTGAACTTATTGGTGTTTTATGAAATTTTGTAGTTTGAATATTGAATTTGTGCTCAGCCAGAATAAATAAATGAACACTAAAATGTTCATGGGTACCAGCCGGCTTTGTCGTTTTTTTTAATGTTCAATCCTTCAACGCAGGAAAGGTTTTAGCTGATGATGATGAATTAAATTGCGTAATAATTGTGGTATTATGCTAACTAAACTTTGATTACTACTGTTTAAATCATGTTATCCCGCGAAAATAGGCTGTCAAGTATTATAAAATCAATTCAAATCAGTGATAGATTTGACACTGACGTTAAATTCTGAAAAGAATATGACGTTTTGGCTAAGGATCTAACAGATAGATACATACGGTCTTATTCATAAAAAAACACTAAAATGAAGTTAACGGCAACATTTGCTAACGTTCTCACTAAGCCTAATGTATCCTTAGAGGCCTCTGTAAAAAAACGTCATTCATAAACGGTTGCTAACGCACCAATAGCATAAACAGCAATGTATGGCGACTTTCTACAGATAAAGCAAAAAAGTTTAAAAAAACCATTGGTTTTTAAGGACAATCGTTAAAATAACACATTTTGTCTGTGGTTGTAGCAATAAAAATAACGTCAAGTGTCAGTGTCAAAACATGCTATTCCGTCTTCTTATCAAAATATAATCCATGGTCGATGGCGTCATCTAGCCGTTATTCTCTCGTACTAATTATAATATTTCAACACATTCAGAAAATGTTACATCAAATTCGGTTTTTGCGAATTGTGAGTCAAATTGATAGATGAACACTTTCTGTTATTAAAATATAAATCAGACAATAGATAGAGACAGAAGATAGGCATGTATAGAAGTAAGCTCTCAGCACGCACGCACGCATATCTACCTATAGGCATTATAGTGCGGGAATTACCGGATAGATGGCACCACTTTGTAAGGAAATCTTGAGTTGGCTATTTATACCTAATTCTTATCTTTGTGTCAAACTAGTACCTACGACAATGTCATTTTTACAGTAAATGGCAAGCTGAACTGAATTTTTATTCATAATTAATGTTAATCTGAATGAAAACATCTCAAATAAGTACTGATAGATCATTTATTTTATTTGGTGATAGGAGAAAAGGGCTACGAATAATGTACACTTATCTAACACTTATATTTTATTAGGATACAAATATATATGATCAACCTCACTCTATTATGCTTTATATACTCTAATGTTCGATAGAAATCTGCAATAGCACTCGTGCCTGTTCATCGCAACAATACTGCAGGCTGCTCACCACACAAACACACAGCATAATCATTAAATCAGTTTCAAATTTGAAGTTGAAATCACACAGATTCAGAAATGGTTTCTGTGTACACTTTACGTCGTCTATATTTTGTCGCCTTTCGGCTACTTGATGAATTGCATTTATTGTTTCTGATATGCCTTTATCTATCACGTTGCAAATTCTTCTGTAACCTTTCTTCTACAATTAAAATTCAATTTACTTATATCCACAACCACAAATTATTTCGATCAATGTTTTGACAACTTTTGACAATACGTTTATGTCAAAAGCCTAACGTGCTGTTATAGTGCCGTTATAGGTGGTCAGGGCCCACATTAGCCTAAAACATCATTAATGTAGACTGTAGCGCTATTTTGCGTTTATGAATAAAGTTTTTTTAAAGTGCTATTAATGAGCACCAGAAGGAGCTGATAAAATGAGCAAAATTTTTATGAATAAGACCGATTAATCGATAACAGTTACACAATCTGCTGGGTAGAATATAAGACTACGAATTTTTCTTTTTTTTGTATAAAAAAGAAAAAAAAGGTTATTTTTGTAAAGCTTCCCATGAACAAGAGAAATAAGACACGAGTTATCCTCCTGAAAGATTTTCATCCGAACTCGAACGAACCTAAGTATTTTAATTGGCTAAGAAAAAGAAAAGTCCAAGGAAAAAGCTGTATTACCCGTCGATTTTACTGAGTAATCCACACCAAGGTCGGGGCCCCTATAATCGGCGTGTTTGTGCTAACGTCTCAAACGCGCCACCATTAGAACGGTGGGAAAATCCCTTTATTTACTCAGCTAGTGGTGTCCTCCCGCTTCGGATAATGCTGTTGACTATTTTAAAGCATCTTGGTTAAGATTGTATGATAAACTTACGGGCTAAAACTATTTAACAAATTAAAAAATCAAAACATACGAAACGCTTATTCTGTTGTTCGGACGCACACAAACACAGTAGGTACACTACACATCCCCCAAAGTATTTATGTATTGTATTGCACACTTTTACACTAGGTAGGTACACGTCACATTTAAAACATATTGTATGTATTTTAAATATCAATTTTTATAATTATCATCGGTTATGAAGCAATTTTACAGCCGCTGCGAATGTCCATGCGTCCACTCAGTTGGTCCCACTGAAAATCAGCGTCTGAGCTTATCAGGTCCAGGCATTAGCTGAATGGGGTCCATTTTAATTTTGGACATCGTGACACTGCTATTCGTTCTATTGTTCGTTTTATTTTTAATTTTTTCCTCACCACCTTGTCTGTATGTTTTTTATCTGTTGCTATGTGCAAAATCAATAAATGTTTTTTCTTTCTTTCTTTCTTTCAATGATTATCTTCACTTGAAAATAAAAATACAAACATAAAAATATGATTATCTCGTTAGAAGAACATTAAAAGGCAACTTCGAAAACACAGTGGTTAATGGTATGGTGGTCCCAAGTAATGTAACCAGATTTGACAGTGATCTCTTCTGATCGAAGCAAAAACGTTCCATGAAGGTGATTCAGCAAGTCAAGTCAAGGCAAGTCAGTGCATCTGTTTATCCACCAGTGTAAGGGAGAAATAGGAATTAAGTATAGCAATGCCAGTGCACACTCTTTAAAATGAAACCCTACCACGCGACTGTGCTCTAGGCTTTGGGATCTGGCTATCACCATTCCACTAAGATTTTAAAACAGAAAAATAATTATATAAAAATTGTCGCATTTTTTTTAGCATAGACATCATAATTGTTACATATAAAAAGCCACAGGTTAATCCATTTATTTTGTTTTGTAGAAACTGGTAACTGACAATTTTTTCATGTTTTGAAAAGTGCCAAAAAGAGCATCAACATTATGCCCACCATCCCCTCGTTACTCAAGTTTTTTATTAAAAACATTAGATAATTTGCTTCATTTGAAAATTAAAAGTGCCAGAAGGGACCAAACCGAAATACATTGTTGGGTAACCAAACCCCTACAGAGCACTTAGACGCGTCGCGAAAAATTACCTAAAAGAAAAGGCTAGAAAAGGATCATTAGTCTTTGTTCTTGAATTTGTATTATAATAATCTATACGTGGTTGGCATGATGAGAATTACAAAAATGTAATTCAAAGAAGTAATGACTTACAGACTATTAATTACCTGAAAAATAAATACTTAAAACTTTTATTACATCGAATTAAAATATACAATCTGATGGAACCAGTTTACTACTGATGCAAAATAATTATCTGTGTTATTAACATACTTTGTGGCGACCGCTTGATAACCTCAGATGAAAACACAGGGAACAATAAAATGTCTTTTATCGTTCAAATTAAAGTGGCTCTACAAGAATCTTCGGAAATGTTAAATGTTTTATCGGTTAAAAAACACCCAATAAAATATCGGGTTTCCAAATAAAGTATATTTAGAATAATGTTAAAAATGTGAACTGAAACCGATGAACCAGAACAAAAACAGTTAATGGTTAAAACGCAGCGTTTTTTTCGGGATAATTGTGCTTACTTCTACTGTAGGATAATGATTTGGTACAGTACACATTTTTGCACCACCAACATTATCTTCATACCATTTGGAACAGCCGTCTTCCAGAATCAATGTTTATTTTAATTTTATATTTCGTCGTTTCGTTCGTCAACGGAACGTTTATAATTCGCGATGAACTTGCAAGATACACAAGAGTAGCCAGCACCACCGATGGTGCACCTTGCCTTGGAGGATGCTCAACAACAACCAGTGACTGTGTCACCAATTGGCTGTGGATCAAAAAACCCTGCAAAATAGAGAACGAACCAGCTCCGATCTACTACACCTCGCAGTATCACGACAAAGACAGTAAAATATGTCTGTCTAACTGTGGCGGGTTTGGATATCCTTTCGAATGGTGCGTCACTGGTCCTGGTAACAAATGGGATTACTGCAGCTCGAAAATACGTGGAACCAGTTCTTCAATAAGCCGAAGTTTTGTCACTTCTTACACTAAAAATAACCAGCTGTGTCTATCTGCGTGCAATAAAACTAGTGACAAAAAAGGATACCGATGTAACCTGAAGAGTATCTTTTGGAATTATTGTGCCAAACAGGCGATTACCAGACTCCCAACTTTGACTCCAGATTACGCAATTGGTAATTCCAACAAACAAAATTGTGAAGCTTTTTTGACTAATTTAATAAGTTCAGGATTCAAAGCAAATGTTAGTTATTTCAACACAGAATATGCATCGGATGGTTATGTTAGTGAAGTCGCAGATGCAATTGAATCCGCCGTGAAATTAACACCAGAAACTGGAGAATTCAAAAGCAAAGGTGACAGTGCTACTACAAGTTACACAATGGTTAATGTGATGTTAGCAAACGGAAGTATAGTATTAGCTCCAGCAGTAATTCGTGCTTCAGTTAAGAACAATACAATCAGACGAAACGAACCGTTGATAGATTTAAGAATAATGGGCGAGCGTAATCCGACCAGCCGAAACCGAAGACAGGTCGAATACGATGCTAACCGAGATTTTAACTGGCGGATTATTGGATATGAACTAGGTGGTTCGGACGAAGATTACAACTTTGTTCGACAAACTCCAAATCTGTACGAAAGCTGGTTGCAGTTACAAAGAGCGATAGCTAAATGGTGCGGTGATACGGGTGGTTCTGTAGATATAACTGTCGTGATATTCTACCCAGATGTACACTCAATGGTGCCAAAGGCGCTAGGTGCTACGATGTCCTTTAACAATCCAGATGGAGCCTTGTTTGTAGCATGCAAAGACACTATTTACTGGAATAGATAATTATTGGCGACGTTGAACCGCACCTAGTTTAAATATTAAAAATAAAGTAAGTATTGTTTTTCATGATAATTTCAGGGTTATTCTTTTGTTATTATAACATGAACATATTATTGTATTGATAATTAATGTTATGAATCACAATAAAACTTTTTTTTTCTGACATACTTACTTGCACATAACCAACCAATTAAAAATTAGGCAGAGATTGTTTGAGTGATTGATAAAGTGTAGAGTCTCACTCTGCACATTACTAAACTACACCACTACACTGTGTATAATGCAAATTAAAAGTCTAGGATATATTTTTCACAATATCTTATGATACCAGTGATCACTTACAGATAAAAAACGAATATGGTAACGTAAGTAATTTTAATAAATACTAAAATAAAAATTCATGCATATTTTTTGTGCACAAAGATATTGAAAAAATATTGTAATATGAATAGTTTTCCTGGGTGGGGATTTTGCCCACGAGCCCTAAGACATAATGATAATTTAGGTATTGATTTAACTTATTAGCGCATCGGTAAATAACGTCACCTAGGTATTACAATATGCTATGCTTGGTGTTTCCCTACGTGATCGAATCAGAAATGAGGAAATCCGTAGGAGAACGAAGGTCTTCGACGTAGCCCAGCGTGTTAGCAGGTTGAAGTGGCAGTGGGTGGGTCACATAGCTCGAAGGACTGATGGCCGTTTGGGCCGGACAGTCCCCGAGTGGAGACCATTCGAGGCCAAGCGCAGCGGGGGACGCCAACCCGCAAGGTGGACGGATGACCTCATAAAGGTCACAGGGTTTCGGTGGATGCAGGCTGCCTACAACCGGCGGCTCTGGAAATCTATGGGGAGGCCTATGTTCAGCAGTGGACATCATGTGGCTGCTGATGATGAGGTATTACAATCTTAATGAAAATGAATGCTTTTGCGAAAAGATTGTCACCTAAATACAAACTTTATTATTAGATGGTGAGTTTTAATAATTCGTTCCTAAGTTTGTACTATAAATACAACACGTTTGGAGACATAAATTCTCAGCTCACGTACATACAAGGCACTCAACCGAGTAACGCGCCTGAGGAGAGGTACTAGCAACATTTCTCTCTTGTACAATATTGCCTAACATATTTTTGTAGGCGTTAATGGCTTCGTTGAGAAGTTGAAAACGTTCCTTCGTTTTAGCGCCGAAGCGAGTGTCCGAAAGATTTAAAATATGCACTCATGAACAGACATAATTATTCTGAAATATCGTCCTAATCTCAACCTCTACCTAATATCAATAAGACTGGACGTGTACTTTTTAGTTTGATTACTGCTCTAAGAGCTTCCGGTGTGTTCCAGATTTTAACAGAACAAGGTTACGGGAATATGAAATGAAATCAAAAAGAAAACATATTTTTTTTAAATCAAAAGTAAAATGGAACAACTCATTGTCAAAAGATATTAAGTAGAATCAATAAAAGACAATAATAGGACTTAAACCCAACTTCAGATTTCCCAACAAAATAATTACCCCTTTACATCAAATGGCATCTCGAGCCCGAAAGGCGTTCCTTTGTTCTTGGCATATCATTTATAATCTGTACCTTTCTGGAACAGAAAAGGTACGAAGTTTTCTAGGTAAAAATAGTGATTGGATAGCCACCTAAAACTTTCTTCTATTTTCGCTACATTTTATTAATAAAATTCGAGTGAGAAATAAATAATTTAAATAGTTTAACTAACGAAAAGTCATTCGATTTTAACTTTTTGCTTGGCACCACATATGAGTGACTGTCACTCTGGGAAATGTGTTCCATTTACCTTGACGGCATAATGTGAACGTGGCTTCAATGACATGATTAGGATAGGATATAGTCACACGCAATCATAGGTAGGTAATTAAAATGTCTACAGAATGCTTTAACAACTTACCGAAACTTTAGAAGAGCTTCAGGATCACGCTAGAAACAAATTTGAATAAAATATACTTTGATCAAAAAACAGTTTTTTGAACGATAGATCTCCAAACATTTTTTTAACATTTTAAATTATTGTCAAAAATGTTTCTTCAGAACTCAGCAGGTTTAAAACAGCAACCTTTAAAAAAAGTTTTCGTCAAATACAGAACAGTAATCATTGTCTATTTTCATCAATAACCGACTAAGCAATTGAACGAAACGATTTTTTTTCCATAAGTGTCTAAAAATGCTTACCACGTTTCATGACATTCTTGAAAAAACAAATCTTTATCGCTCCAAGATACGAGTATACGCACAGTGATATACACCATCAGATTTTCGGACGCAAAATATTTCGGTAAATATCAAGTGATAAACAAGAGGGTTGACGTTGACTGATCGTGGGCACATTTTGCACGGGTCCTGCTGGGCCCACTTGAATCCGTGTTTGTGTATGGACGAAATATTGTCTTTTATGTACTAATAAATTAAGATGCCGGTCTGTGTAGTGACCGTTTTGACTTGACCTTGTTGTGATTTAAGGGTTGCTGTTTATATTCTTGTTCTATTATTTCAGTGTTAGCTTGCATTTCTGGTGTAGAAATGTGCCACAAAGTGCAAAAAAAAAAATGAGTAGATATTTTATTGTTAACCTATGTATAGTTGATCAAAAATCTCCCTCATAATAACTAAGTTTGTATTGTGGCTTAAATAAACAATAATGTAGGTATTTCCGCATCTTAAGAAACTTCTGAAGTTTCTTGAAACTTTCTTGCGACGAGAAATTCCCCGTAATTGGCACTCTTCGAGAATCATTCATCACGATCCATCTTCCACCGCGTTTAGCCAAATGCAACGATACAACGCAAACGCTCGACCGATCCATTACGTCATACAACATTGCTTTTAAATTCTTAAGGAACACTTAACATTTTCATGTTAGAATCACGAAATTTATATTTTATTTAACAAATGCAAAAGCATTACTAGGGAAACAACAATGGACAACACAGAAAAAACCATTGTGAAGCAAACCTAACGGCATTCTCAGGGCTTTATCTCCGTCAAAAGATCTAGAAAAGTTCAGGTCTAGAGACAGTTCCTTACTAAGATTTTACTTTGTTTAAAAAAATCACTAGCCAAGGTTCTTGGATTGGATAAAGAACAAGATAGGGGTTGAAAAAGTTTTAAACGATCGGCAATGTGCGAGTGTTGCCCTGTTGTCATATCCATAAGTTGCGGTAATCGCTTACTATCTGGTAATCCGCATGCTTGTTAACCACATTTGTTTCTTAAGAAAATGTTTGCAGTAGGACATTATGTTACGCTCAATAACACGGTTTAGAAAGGTTTAAATTAAATTTGTTTAGTTGCCTTCATGTTAAAAAGAATGGAACACCTGGTAAATACATTACAATAGATAAGAAAATTTGAGTCTATTTCCATAAGACTTTTTTAAACGTAAGCATACCTTTCATTATTTTCAAAGCTTAAAGTTCTCCCTTGCAGCTGATAAACTAAATGACAAAATACGTATAAGTGTATAAGTTTAAATTGTAATTTTCCTATCCTTAGCAAGGTGAACTTCGGAAGGTGCCGGGGGAATACTTAGCGCTGCTATCCATCTTACCGAGCACAGTGAGTCGAGTAAAAAGGAGCTGGCCAAAAACTTTAATACATTTTCCTACATCTTGACGTATTATTTGCAGTTATTTACTGAAATAAGGGCGACAAGGGTTTATAATACTGTTTTATATGACATTCATCATTAACCTGGGCACAAAAAACTCGTCAACTGTACAACACACTTTTATAAACAAGTTTTCAATATGGAAAAACTTACGTCGCTGTGTGGGACGGTTGTATCGAGTCCAAATTTCTGTAAGGGCTTTAATAACTCGTCAAAGTCGATGTATTGTAGATTATTTATTCACTATGTCAGAGAATTGTTTTAAAAATTTCTCTTTACATAAAAGACAGAGAACTTAAAAAAAAGGCTCGTTTAAAAAACTGAATTCTTCACGTTTTTCAAATAATTTTACACCAATTTTTATTTTCATCAAACATTTCGAAAGCAGGTAAAATGTTATTTATCCTTGCGATATCTAACTATAAATGTTGAAAACAAAAAAAGTCTCTAAATCAAAAATTCTAAACGAAGCAAATTGTGTGCCTGATTTAGAAACTCTAACCACTGTGTGACATGGCATATCCAAATCTCCCAAGGAGCCACTTCCCTGTTATCGCACCTCTAGTTTGTACAGACACGAGATCTGATGTGTGGGATAATTTAGAAGTTTGTACAATGTTGTACAAAACTTTCTAGATAGTTTCCGTTGATGTGCAAATTCGGTGATACTCGTAGGTAAACCGCAATTTGTTGGAATGTTTAAAGCAATGTGGTAATGAGCAGTACATTAAAAAAAAGATTGTGAGATTAGTCTGTAACCTCACCTGATGAATATTTTGGACAATAAACAACTAAATTATCACGACTCCCAAAAATAACGTGTTATGAATAGTTTTTCAGTACCTGCACACTTCAGAAACTTCACTTTTAGATAGATACAAATGCAGCGATTGTGTATGTTTTGACAGAAAACAATCCACGTTACTACAAAACAAAGCTTTTAAACAGCCGACTTACTTTCTTCCATTGCACTTCTAACCATTGTCAAGAGTTTTCAACTGCATACTCTTAAAATGGTGTATTTACTTACCTGTAAATCGATAGGTTATTGTGTTCAATAAAGTTTGCTTATTTCATCTTCAACTATTCAGTAAATTGCATAATTTCGCTAAACCTTCACAGAGCTCACTGTCCATTCTTAAATAAGTTTTACAAAAAACGCATCTTAATAGAAGTCTTCGCTCTATGACCCGACAGGAAACTTTATCTCATCTTGTAACACTTTTAAATTTTATCAAAACTTAAAACCATTTTTCTCTTCTCAGATGAAAGTATGTCGCAGCTTCCATCTAACTTCATTTATGATCTTGAAGGACTGCATATAGCGTTTTGTATTAAACTTCGTAGTAAAAGGTACTTTACTATGTACTTTTAAGTTTCTTTGCCTTGACAAGTTTCATGTTGACTTGGTTGGAAAGTTTGACTTTGACCGTCTTTGTTTCAACAGGAACAATTTGGTTCTTATTAACGGTCAATATTGAATGTAAGATGTAAAATATTAAGAGGTTTATTATCAGCTTTGAAGTTAAACCTATACACGCCGATTACTAATCAAAAATAAATGCAACCAGGGAGAAAACAAACTAGAGGCTTCTTATTTTTGGTTTGGATTGT
Organism: Udea ferrugalis; assembly: GCA_950022985.1. Taxonomy (NCBI): domain Eukaryota; kingdom Metazoa; phylum Arthropoda; class Insecta; order Lepidoptera; family Crambidae; genus Udea; species Udea ferrugalis. Next base: position 16,072,596 of record OX465525.1, read on the forward strand.
ACATATTGAGTATTTGTGTTTTGTTTTGATTTGTGCGTATCTGCCACAAAAGACATGGATGCTCTGGGTTTGATATTTCATCTATCGGTGCCTTTTGATAAAAGCAATTGATAACCTCCTCCTTTTTTAAAGTCAGTTATAAATAGTTAAAGATACATAACGTTCTTACATCGCGAATTCGAAAACTGGGACATGTCAATTTTAAACAACAGTTGTGTCTTGAGTCAAAATCCCACTGTGCAAAGTGCACTGTGTGCAGATTTACTGTCTAAGCGAGTGGTCAGCTGTCAAATATCATAACCTAGCAAGTACCCTAACGTCTTAAAGCAAATGCTAGGTGTCCTGTAAACTTGTCAGTTGAGATGAGATGACATTCAAAAACAGGGAATCGTTGGTTTGTAAGTGAAGCTGTCCATAGTTTAGCTACCTTAATGCGAGATACTGTCCGATTCACATACGACACTAACTCTTATAGTACGGTCACATGATACGAATAGCTGCACTGCAGTTACTCACTGGATTAGTTCGCCTCGTAGAATCTCCGTTTTACTTAACAATTACAACAAAAACTGAAAAACAAACAAACTAAATCTTAACAAATACAAGGAAAACCCCGAACGTTCAAACTACAAACAAACTAGTTACAAGAACAAAGAGCCTTTTGTTTTTCACAAAATATCCAAAACAATAAACGGGGAGGAAATAAAGAAAATGTTCTACAACTCGCGGTTTGTTTTTGACACAATAGGGTGTGGGAGGTGTATAGGCATCGTAAAGTTGTCACGGCCACTGAGTCAGTAAATATTGCATGGGTCCTGGCTCGCCTCCGTTACAAGGACACTGAACAATAATGTGGATTTACGACAGGAACTTCTAGCTTAGTTTCCCAATGTCTACGTAACCTAAAGAATATCAAAAAAAATTCATCACTACTCGATAATAATTCAAATACCTCTAAAAACATTATCATCACTTATATCAGCCACACGACGTCAATTTCTGAATATATGCACCCTCGTAGCTGCTTAGATCAGCAGCTGGTTGCAGACAGCCTAAATCCACCGAAATCATTCGTAGAATTGTAAAAGATATAGCAAGTACATCAACTGTACATTTAGACAAATGCAGGTCCAATGGACCTGGTTTCAAGCTGATATTATGTCATGTCGTGTTTCAGTTTTCGAATTCACGAAGTATGAAAGGTATCTTCCTTTTTTTGTTTTCTTCAAAGATAATATTCGTATTATATTAATTATTTTACAAAACTTTACTTATGAAAATTAATTTAAAAACTGATGAATACTCCAAGCAGCGTAAGCTTCTCCCCAGTCTTGAAAGTTCAAAACAAATTTAAATCCAGCTTTCCTTTCAAATGGTTTATTTCGATACAAGCTGCAATTTGAAACAGCGAATTTAGTAGCAAGGAACGGACTGAAAGGATCAATTGAAAATACATCGACTGAGATCGAATCGTAGTTGCGGTGAGCCTGGCTTTTGGTGAATCAAACTCAGCCCAATAAAACTAGGATAGCTTAGACGGTATAAAATACAAGTCGGCCGGCTGAGTCGGTCCGCTACCACGAGCCATGCTTAGAGCGAATCAGATAAGAGTTTTATTGCAAAACAAAAGCTTTCAGTTGCTTTCAAATTATACGGTAACAGTTTTAAAACTTTCATGTGGAGTAGGTATAGACACTTTTTCATATAACGGGGGCAAAGAAAATAGGAATGAAGACTATTCTATTCAGTCATTAGAAAGCATGGTACACTGTTAAGATAGTAAGTTACATTCCGGACCAGATAGTGGAACATTGTATAAGATGCAGTGTAGGATCGTCCAATTCATGTAGAAAACATATATCAGAAAAGGATCTACCCATTCAAATAACTTCTATTTGTCCACCAATATTTTTTTCATTCACAAAGTCTAAAATAAGGTTTTTAACGTTTTGGTACTTGACAACGTCTTACTCAGTCAAAGTGTTAGCTAACATTCCTGAAACTCAACATTCAGCCGTACGCTTCGTAGCACAAGTTCCTACATCCAACTTGAAGGTGCAAGACTAAATTCACATTTGCAGAACACAACTTGACCCGAAACTTGAAATTTAATAACAAAATTATTGTTTAACTGGGTCCTGTGGCCCAACAGACTGTTGACTTACAAATTTGAAAACAACATAACCTGACTGTGTTTAGCCCTAACCATTGGATTTGAATAAAAATGTAATTTTCACTTGAATATTATTTGACATCTGTATTTCATTCTTTGCATTAACTTTTGAATATTTCATGTTCATCAGTCATTTAGTGATCAGCCGTGCTATTCTGGCGGTGCACATCGTACATGACTTCACATCTCGGTGCTTCACGCTTACCTCAATCATCAATACGCTTTACTTTGAATAGGATTTTCCCTCATTTTGTACGTAAATAATTTAAAAATGTTATTTGTCTTAGTCCTTTTTTTTCACATCCATAGTTGCAAAGAAATTGCATCTTAAAGTTCACTCACACGAGCGAAGGGAGTTTTGGCGTCCGCCGGAATAGCATAGCTGGGTCTGATTGTCATGAAAATAGATATGTGTGTCTTTTAACCCTATGGGCCTCATAAGAAAGCTCAAAGCCACCCAACGGGCTAGGGGGCTATGCTCGGTGTTTCGCTACGAGATCGAATCCAAAATGTGGCAATCCGTAGGAGAACTAAGGTCGCTGACGAAGCCCAGAGTATTAATAGGTTGAACTGGCAGTAAGCAGGGCACATAGCTCGAAGAATGTATGGCCGTTGAGGTCAAAACATCTCCAGTGGAGACCATTTGAAGCCAAACATAGCGTGGCAAGGTGCAGGGATGACATCATAAAGATTGCAGGCTTTCGGTGAATGTTTTAGGGGGGCCATAGTTCAGCTGCGGACGTCATGGGGCTGTTGATGATGGGCTATAATTTTTTTTCCTACTAATTTGTTTATTTCGTTGGAGTTTGTATGCCTTTATTACTAATCCATTAAATTTCTGGTCCTTCATGCTGCTTTGCAATAATCATTTCTCCTTAACTTGGTTTGATGGTTATCACATGTAAATTATTATATTTACACCTAAACCTGCTAAACAAAATTTCTCAATTTTTTTCTCGAAACTTTCTCGTTTCATAACTTAACCAATGGTACGGGACGCATTATTTTATGTGAACTTAAATCATGTTTATTTTGTACTTGCACGAGATAAAACAATATCGTCGGATGGGTAATTTTGTAACTAACTTGCGCATACAATGTTTGTTAGTTCAACTTTTGCAGCGAAATTTTTCATTTTATTTTTCCACTGAAGTTTGTCTAGTCGTAGACAATATGAATTAAATTGGACAAAATGGAAACTCTATTCAAGTCAGATTGAATTGCTGTTATTTTAGCGTTTGGAATAGGGTTCACTCTATGTTTCTTTAAGTGCTACTATTAAAAACAGATGTTATTATTGTGCCGACATAAGGCTGTGGTATAGGTAAAACTTTTTGATCTGAATGAAGTCTTTAAGACGCTTTTGAAAATAGTTTTTAAGGCTGAACATGAAGTTCATTAGGAAAAAAAACATCTGGGTAGTTTTCAGTTCTACAGATGAGTATATTCTCAATGTAGTTGTAGTTTCTTCTAGGGCCGGCCTTTTTCACCGCATGTTTCCACCATATGCAACAAGTCGTTAGTTTCCAATGAGTTCATTTGAGATATTTTTTGAGTTGAATTTGTGAAAGCAAAAGGAATAACATTGAATAGGTATATCATATACATATCTTGCAAAACAGAAAACCCAAGTAAAATAAACAAATAGAAGATTGTTTTCTTATTGAGTGATTGATCTAAAAATAGTAAGGAAAATTTCAAAGGAGAGTTGTAATGTAATGAAGTCATGATGTAATATATTCAAAGTATTCTAAACTTATAATCGACAAAGTATCCATTTCTCTTCGCGTGCTGGTTCAGAGCCCTCGTGATGTCCTTGATTTTATCTAAAACTTCAGTCAGTGTAAGGTTCTTGAAAGTTTTTGTTCTTGACCGGGGCATTGGTTTATATACAACCTTTTGTTTCAATGCTTTTTTTATGTAATCTGGAACATCTGAAAGGAGAAATACTTAAAGATTAAAAGTCACTTAGAGAAGTTCAAGAAAAGCGCAATACTAAAAACCGCCCGCAACTTCATCCACGTGGGCTTCACACTTCTATTTTCACCCCCGTAAGAGTTGAACAGACATTATTATTTTTTATTAAAATTACCGAATCGTCCCATAATTCGGTTCTGAATAATAGCCCTCTTGTTCTTCTTACCAGATGTGTGATGATCGGAACCATCAATACGTTAAAACCGCTCAAAACGAATCAAATCACACGAACCTCTATTTCCATAATAATCGAATTGCGACTGCACAACTACCATCAACGCAAGCGCAGCGATAAACGCAGCTAACATCGTACGACAATGTTTGCGTTCGTTCCTTATGTTTTCAAACCGAGTTTGTTTTGCGAACTGCAGCTGTAGGGCGCTAACTTCTTCAACTCTTTGTAATTTAGGAGATAGGGTCCATTTTAGATACAACGTTTCAAATATCTACATTTAGAAACACAATTTTTTTTTTTTTTTGGAAAGACGGCTGACTGCTGTTAGAAGGGAGATTAAGTAATAATATTTCTTTGCTATTTAGTATCATGTGATAGCAATTTGAGTAAGCATTAAAAGCCACACGAAACATAGTAATATAGTTAGTAAGCAGGTAGGTAAATAGGTATTTTCAATAAATTTTAATCTCCAACTGTGTAATGAAGTAATTAATTTATTACTCAAACGATTATTTTAACAGTATTTTTTCTCAAAATTACATATTTACCAAGAGTCGTGTGTTTTAAATCTTCATTGAATTTCATTGTGAAAGGACGTCCTTTGACAACCAAATTCAATAAAGATTTAAAACAACACGTGTTCTCAGTACTCATTACCAACTGAGCGGTCAACTGCACACGCAATTTATAACAATTACCGTTTAAAAATTACCAGACAGGCAAGTCTCACTGATCTAAAGTAGGCGCTTACTTTTTTTATTGAAGAAAGGAAATCTGCAGGCCACCTGATGGTATGGATGGTTTCCGCAGCTTCTAGAGATGTGTTACACCATGCTACCTCGACAGGGACCACGAAGCACCACCACATAGTTAAGGTGCCCATATTTGGAACTCAGTGGCTTACGTTATATTCGCTTAGCTAGTGTGATTCTTTTCTTAACTTATTTATTTTTATTTAAGTATGTTTTTTTTTTCTCCAAGTGAAGTAGATGTGTCTGATAAACAGAATTGCCTAGTCATTGCCAAAGGCGGTTCTATAGCGCTTGCTTGGAGCCGAAGCCAACAAGTAGAGGCCGTTTGGTACTAATAGATACATCTGCCGGGTTGTTCGTCATGATAAATTATTGCGAATCTACCGTAGTCTCTCTGCGGTAGTGCTGTCCAACTGCTTGGCAAAGACCTTCACCTAAACTGCATTACAGAAGAATTCATTCTTCTTCATTCATCTCTAAAGAAGCCTTGTGTGCTTTGCACTCTGGCCCCGGGGCTACAAAGTTTTGTTTGCGTTTCTGTTCTTACGTTTTGTTGGCTTTGTTTCACGAGCTGTAGATCCGAGTATATCACTAACGAGGAACTTTTCACAGAGCATTATTCTTTCATACCTATTAAGACAAAAATAAGTTCAATTCTCAGGTTAAGGGAATTTCTTATTAATACTACCAATATGGGCCAACTAATGGATTGGAGTTTTCTAATCCGTGTATAGCGGAATTGTTGGCCCTCGCAAGTAAATAAGAACCTATAGAGTGAATAAACTTCCCGTTGACCTTTATTAATGAAAGGCGAGCACTGCGGACCCACGATACCCCTGGCGATACCCCTGGTGGTATCGTAGGTCTTTTAAAATCGAACGATACCCCCAACAAATAGTGTTGCGACACTAATTAATAAGAGCTTTATCGTCTCTTGAATTTTATATTTACAAAAAAAATCGAATTTGATTTGAATTTCGATTCATTCGTGTAGGGTGGAGGGGTGAAAAAAGAATGTGGATTTAAATTATAAGGTGGAAAAAGATGTAGAAAGCAAGCCAAATCTCGGTAGTAGGTTTTTTTTTAAAACCCAAGGAATTTATCGACTGTAGCAAGTAGAAAGTAGCAAGAAAGAGGCAAAGCAGGCATATAACTCGTTCCGAACCACGAATCAGATATTCGTAGTGTAGTAAAATAGCTGAGTCTTTTATTCCTCATTCTGCGACTCTGCGACTTCTGAGTCCTGAGTCTTGAGAACCTTTGAGTTTTTTAGTTCTTGCAGCCCTAAACTTCTTGGGTCGATAGATATATTCTAAGTTCTTTCGGTTTTTTTCAGTCCTTGGAGCTCATCGAGTCCTTTGAGTTCTTTCATGTCTTAAGAGTTGTAAGTAAATTAAAGATATGGATATTCGTATTTTGAGATCAAGGACAACACGCATCACCTGAGGCATTAAAACTTGTCATGTCATTGCAATACATTTCTGGCACGTTCTATAAGTCTCTAGGCGGCGTGCTGCTCTGTCTAGCCCCTCTGAGTTGGTCTTAGTGGAAATAACAATTACTGATTTAAAAAAAGGACCTCTAACGAAGTTGTTTCTTTCAGAAATACCTATGTGCTGAGATCATCAAGAGGTGAATAGGAACGGTTACTTTGCATATCTCCACGTGGATGAACCAAATAACAACCGCTTGGTACTTATGAAGATTGCGTCCAGCGCTAATTCCATCAAAATTTAAAAGAAATGTTTCCACATTTAAGCGACCTTCAAAGAAATTTCCAGCACGTTAAGTTCATTATTCGAAAGCCAACTCGTCATTGGTCACAAAGAAGGAGCCGCGAGGCAAACCTTGGCCGATCCATCACAGGTCTCAAAACTAGACGCGGCCGATATCAAAATGTAGTTACTATTGTCCCCGGCCGATAAAATATGAGCGGTGACGTTGACAAATCGGCGAGACGCCAGCTTCTAGCTGTGGGGCGTTTTAGTCAATTTTTATTTTACATCCATTCTGCGCGATTTTTAGGTTACATTTTCACTGTTGGTGATACGAGTATTAGTAGGAAAATCAGCAAGAAAAATTACTGAAATTAGAAGTTGAAGTATTTTACTTTTATGCTACAACTAAATTAACTCAATAAAGCGACAACATTTATTAGGACTCGCTTCTGTTACATAAACCAAGGCTGTCCAACCCCAGGCCCGCGGGAGTCGGACAATGTGGCCTGTCAACGTATTTGAATCTACCAGGAGTCTCCAATCGCTGCGTGACTGACTACGGGATTTGACGGTTTCACGCGTGTGTAGCGACATCTATCTCGCCACAACCCGACAACAACCATCGGGCAGTAGCCCACCAGACATAACACCCGTCTGGTCAGAGGATCCTCCCTTTCCTATGGTGAATAAGGAATTTAATACCCTGTTCCTTACTTCAAATTGGTGACCCCTAGCATGAACATCAGCGTAGCCTTCAAAGCTACGTCAACGTTAAGCCTTAACCCTCTCTCCCTTTTGCAGTGGAATGGTCTTTGTGCTCTACTCAAGTACTCGGATATGGTGGCTTTATCCTATAGACATTGCCGAGGAGACTGTAGCACCGCCAGAGTCTCGCTGGGGTCAGAACCTGCCTCATGTTGCACGAACGCTTAGCAAAGTGGGAGGTCATACGCCCAAGGCTTCAGTACAAGGTGCAGCAAAATAACTTAATAACTTTCATTTATTTATTATCTATTAACGGGCTTCATCTTAGAGGCATTATTTACTAGTCACCTACACGATCAGAGAGAGGAATTAAAGCAGTGCACTTGGTTAAACGTAAAAACAAGCAAACAAACGCGTAACCAAAAATACATTACCTACACAAAATACTTTTCGAGAGACTAAGAGATTCGTTTCAACTTACTAACAGACTAAATTAGTTATAAATTTGCATTAGCATACCTAAAAGTATGTAAGCACAGTTTAAATCAAGGATCGAACAAACACCACCTGTTTAGTTTCAGTTAAAGTTGTTTGTCAACGTTCTTAACTCTCGCGTAGCTCACGACAAACAGGAGGAACTCCATTAAGGGGCAGTTAGCTCCCGGAGACTAATTAGAGAAATAACACACGTGTTACACGTTTTGATTTGACTTATTTACAACTTGATAGTGTTGCTAAGATAACTTATTTTTCGCGGTATCGATACTTTCGAAACGTTAAAAAACCAGTTAAGTGCAACGCTCAAGCCCACGATTAATTAAAAAAAAATCAAATTCGATTTTTTTTGAATTTTATATTTACAAAAAAAATCAAATTCGATTTTTACCACCAGGGGTATCGCCAGGGGTATCGTGGGTCCGCAGTGAAGGCGAGAAGCAAGGTGTCGGAAGAAAATTCAAAAACCGTAAATTTGTAGTTACAACCTTTAGCTACTCACAAACGAAAGCCTCAATGCTTGAGCGTTGCACTTAACTGGTTTTTTAACGTTTCGAAAGTATCGATACCGCGAATAATAAGTTATCTTAGCAACACTATAAAGTTGTAAATAAGTCAAATCAAAACGTGTAACACGTGTGTTATTTCTCTAATTAGTCTCCGGGAGCTAACTGCCCCTTAATGGAGTTCCTCCTGTTTGTCGTGAGCTACGCGAGAGTTAAGAACGTTGACAAACAACTTTAACTGAAACTAAACAGGTGGTGTTTGTTCGAACCTTGATTTAAACTGTGCTTACATACTTTTAGGTATGCTAATGCAAATTGAGAACTAATTTAGTCTGTTGGTAAGTTAAAACGAATCTCTTAGTCGCTCGAAAAGTAATAATAATTTTGTGTAGGTAATGTATTTTTGCTAACGCGTTTGTTTGCTTGATTTTACGTTTAACCAAGTGCACCGCTTTAATTTCTCTCTCTGACCTTGTAGGTGACTAGTAGATTATGCCTCTAGGCATTAAGTCCGCCATTCATTTTTTACTTTTGTGCAATGAATAAATAAATAAATAAAAGTTATTTTGCGGCACTTTGAACAGAAGCCTTGGGCGTATGACCTCCCACTTTGCTAAGCGTTTGTGCAACGTGAGGCAGGTTTTGACCCCAGCGAGACTCTGGCGGTGCTACAGTCTCCTCGGCAATGTCTATAGGAGAAAGCCACCATTTCCGAGTACTAGATCAGAGCACAAATATCATTCCACTACAAAGGGGAGAAAGGTTTAGCGATGACGTAGCTTTGAAGGCTACGCTGATGTTCATGCTAGGGGTCACCAATTAGGGGAAGTGAGGAACAGGATGTTAAATTCCTCATCCCCCATAGGAAAAGGAGGATCCTCCGACCAGACAGGTGTTGTCTGGTGGGCTACTGCCCGATGGTTGTTGTCGGGTTGTGGCGAGATAGATGTCGCTACACACGCGTGAAACCGTCCAATTGCGTAGTCAGTCACGCAGCGATTGGAGACTCCTGTTAGATTCAAACGCGTTGACGGGCCACATTGTCCAACTCCCGCGGGCCTGGGGTTGGACAGCCTTGGTTTATGTAACAGAAGCAGGTCCTAATAAATGTTGTCGCTTTATTGAGTTAATTCAGTTGCAGCATAGAAGTAAATTACTTCAACTTCTAATTTCACTAACTCATATCTTTCTTGCTGATTTTTCTACCGATACTCGTATCACCAACAGTGAAAATATAACTTAAAAATCGCGCAGAATGGACGTAAAATGAAATTGACTCAAACGCCCCACAGCTAGAAGCTGGCGTCTCGCCGATTTGTCAACGTCACCGCTCATATTTTATCGGCCGGGGACAATAGTAACTACATTTTGATATCGGCCGCGTCTAGTTTTGAGACCTGTGATGGATCGGCCAAGGTTTGCCTCGCGGCTCCTCCTTTGTGACCAATGACGAGTTGGCTTTCGAATAATGAACTTAACGTGCTGGAAATTTCTTTGCAGGTCGCTTAAATGTGGAAACATTTCTTTTAATTTTTGATGTAATTAGTGCTGGATACAATCTTTGTGGTAATATGAGTAACTAGCGGTTGTTACTTGGCTCGTTCAAGTCGAGCTATACAAAGTTACCGTTCCTATTCACCCCTTGATATTTTCAGCAAACAACTTTCTTAGAGGTGAGGTGTGCTTTTAACAACTTACAAACAGTTTGCATTCAAATTTACGGTGGGGTTCATTTCATTCACACTTATTTCTCTTGCTGATTTTCCTACTAATACTCGTTTATACAACAGTGAAAATATAACTTAAAAATCGCGCAGAATGGACGTAAAATGAAATTGACTCAAACGCCCCACAGCTAGAAGCTGGCGTCTCGCCGATTTGTCAACGTCACCGCTCATATTTTATCGGCCGGGGACAATAGTAACTACATTTTGATATCGGCCGCGTCTAGTTTCGAGACCTGTGATGGATCGGCCAAGGTTTCTCCTTCTTTGTGACCAATGACGAGTTGGCTTTCGAATAATGAACTTAACGTGCTGGAAATTTCTTTGAAGGTTGCTAAAATGTGGAAACATTTCTTTTAAATTTTGATGAAATTAGTGTTGGACGCAATCTTTCTGGTGATATGAGTTACAAGCTGTTGTTACTTGCCTCGTTCACGTGGAGCTATACAGAGTTGCCGTTCCTATTCACCCCTTGATATTTTCAGCAAACAACTTTCTTAGAGGTGAGGTGTGCTTTTAACAACTTACAAACAGTTTGCGTTTAAATTTACGGTAGGCATTAAGACATATTTCTCTTGCTGATTTTCCTACCAATACTCGTATCAGCAACAGTGAAAATATAACTTAAAAACCCGCAGAATGGACGTAAAATGAAATCGACTCAAACGCCCCACAGCTAGAAGCTGGCGTCTCGCCGATTTGTCAACGTCACCGCTCATATTTTATCGGCCGGGGACAATAGTAACTACATTTTGATATCGGCCGCGTCTAGTTTTGAGACCTGTGATGGATCGGCCAAGGTTTGCCACGCGGCTCCACCTTTGTGACCAATGACGAGTTGGCTTTCGAATAATGAACTTAACGTGCTGGAAATTTCTTTGAAGGTCGCTAAAATGTGGAAACGTTTCTTATAAATTTTGATGAAATTAGTGCTGGACGCAATCTTTGTGGTGATATGAGTAACAAGCGGTTGTTACTCGGCTCGTTCACGTGGAGCTATACGTCACCGTCACCGTTCCTATTCACCCCTTGATATTTTCAGCAAACAACTTTCTTAGAGGTGAGGTGTGCTTTTAACAACTTACAAACAGTTTGCGTTCAAATTTACGGTGGGGTTCATTTCATTCACATATATTTCTCTTGCTGATTTTCCTACTAATACTCGTTGATACAACAATGAAAATATAACTTAAAAATCGCGCAGAATGGACGTAAAATGGAATTGACTCAAACGCCCCACAGCTAGAAGCTGGCGTCTCGCCGATTTGTCAACGTCACCGCTCATATTTTATCGGCCGGGGACAATAGTAACTACATTTTGATATCGGCCGCGTCTAGTTTTGAGACCTGTGATGGATCGGCCAAGGTTTGCCTCGCGGCTCCTTCTTTGTGACCAATGACGAGTTGGCTTTCGAATAATGAACTTAACGTGCTGGAAATTTCTTTGAAGGTCGCTAAAATGTGGAAACATTTCTTTTAAATTTTGACGAAATTAGTTTTGGACGCAATCTTTGTGGTGATATGAGTAACAAGCGGTTTTTACTTGCCTCGTTCACGTGGAGCTATACAAAGTCACCGTTCCTATTCCCCCCTTGTTATTTTCAGCAAACTATTTTTTTAGAGATGAGGTGTGCTTTTAACAACTTATAAACAGTTTGCGTTCAAATTTACGGTGGGGTGCATTTCATTCACACATATTTCTCTTGCTGATTTTCTTACTAATACTCGTTTATACAACAGTGAAAATATAACTTAAAAATCGCGCAGAATGGACGTAAAATGAAATTGACTCAAACGCCCCACAGCTAGAAGCTGGCGTCTCGCCGATTTGTCAACGTCACCGCTCATATTTTATCGGCCGGGGACAATAGTAACTACATTTTGATATCGGCCGCGTCTAGTTTTGAGACCTGTGATGGATCGGCCAAGGTTTGCCACGCGGCTCCACCTTTGTGACCAATGACGAGTTGGCTTTCGAATAATGAACTTAACGTGCTGGAAATTTCTTTGAAGGTCGCTTAAATGTGGAAACGTTTCTTTTAAATTTTGATGGAATTAGTGCTGGACACAATCTTTGTGGTAATATTAGTAACTAGCGGTTGTTACTGGCCTCGTTCACGTGGAGCTATAAAAAGTTACCGTTCTTATTCACCCCTTGATATTTTCAGCAAACAACTTTCTTAGAGGTGAGGTGTGCTTTTAACAACTTACAAACAGTTTGCGTTCAAATTTACGGTGTGGTTCATTTCATTCAAACATATTTCTCTTGCTGATTTTCTTACTAATACTTGTTCATACAACAGTAAAAATATAACTTAGAAATCGCGCAGAATGGACGTAAAATGAAATTGACTCAAACGCCCCACAGCTAGAAGCTGGCCTCTCGCCGATTTGTCAACGTCACCGCTCATATTTTATCGGCCGGGGACAATAGTAACTACATTTTGATATCGGCCGCGTCTAGTTTTGAGACCTGTGATGGATCGGCCAAGGTTTGCCTCGCGGCTCCTTCTTTGTGACCAATGACGAGTTGGCTTTCGAATAATGAACTTAACGTGCTGGAAATTTCTTTGAAGGTCGCTAAAATGTGGAAACATTTCTTTTAAATTTTGATGGAATTAACGCTGGACGCAATCTTTATAAGTACCAAGCGGTTGTTATTTGGTTCATCCACGTGGAGCTATACAAACTAACCGTTCTTATTCACCTCTTGATGATCTCAGCACATGTTTCTGAAGGATACAACTTAGTTAGAGGTCATTTTTTAAATCAGTAATTGTAATTTCCACTGAGACCAACTCAGAGGGGCTAGACAGAGCAGCACGCCGCCTAGAAACTTGTAGAACGTGCCAGAAATGTATTGCAATGACATGACATGTGAAATTAATTTCAAGCTTTAATACCTCGGGTGATGCCTGTTGCTCTTGGCCAGCCCCCTTGATCTCCAAATACGAATATCCCTAACTTTGATTAACTCACAACTCTTAAGACTTGAAAGAACTCAAAGGACTCGATAAGTTCCAAGGACTGAAAAAAAACGAAAGAACTTAGAATAAATTTAATTTATCGACTCAAGTAATTTTAGGGCTTGAAGAATTAAAAGGCTCAAAGGTTCTCAAGACTCAGGACTCAGAAGACAAGTCGCAGAATGAGGAATAAAAGACAAAGCTATTTTACTACACTACAAATACCTGATTCGTGGTTCGGAACGTGCTTAGGCCCAGACTCCACCAGAGCTAAGCGGAGATGTGCGGCGTCGAGAATACCCAATAGAATCACATCTCCACATCTCCATGTGTGAATAACGCAATTCCATTGGTTGTTGAAAACACAGCTCGACGCCGCACATCTCCGCTCAGCTCTTGTGGAGTCTGGGCCTTATGCCTGTTTTGCTTCTTTGTTGCTACTTTCTTCTTGCTACAGTTGATAAATTTGTTAGCTACCCAAGACTTGATTTAACTTTCAATATACGATCTTTTTTCAAAATTTTACTCTCAATACTTTTGATTTTACTTTCGTTGGGTTTTAAAAAAATCTATAACCGAGGTTTAGCTAGTTTTCTACATTTTATTCTCCCTTATAATTCAGTCCACATTTTTTTTTCACCCCTCCACCACACATGAATAAATAACACTTACTTCTAGCATCACTTTGACGATAATTTAAGTGAATAATAATAATTTAAGCTAAGCCAGTTTAAAACAAACGCAGGTCTTAAGGAAAATATTCGGAGGTTAATGTAAGCTTGTTATTTCGAAGTTTTCTGTAAGAATACGTTTCCGTAAACATTAATCAATGGGAGAGCGGGACAAAAACTTCTGTTGTGTACCCAATGTGTACAAGCATGGGAGCCAGGACTCTGTTATCGCGCGGAAAAAATGTTTATGATACGATAGTGATGTCAAGTACAGAGAGTTTGTACGATGGCTATCGATAGCTGGTGAACCTGGTTTGAACCTGAAATGAAATCTCGAAAGATAACAACCGCTTTTTTAAAAAAATATCTTCGTTTTATGGGGTTACCGATAAAAACGCTTTATCATGGTAAGGGCTGGTTTTAATTCCTAACAATTATGAACATATGAAATTGTTGTATTTGGTAAGTGTATTTTCACCTATGCTACACTATTTTTTATCAAATCTAAGTTCAGTTTTGTTCTCTGTTTTGTCAGTATGATGTTAGTTTGATAACAGTTTTCAAGTTCAAATGTTTCAATGAAGAGTTTTGGTGCGACTTCTTTGAACTGTTTTTTAAAAACGGCTAGCGCAAACATCTTAAATGATGTTTTTTAATGTTTTTAATATAATTATCATTATAACATTGGATTGTTACCAGTGAGTTTTCATAATCAACATTGTCGTTAGTTTTTCATTGGTTCAGAACCAATGATACCGATAAATAATGGTTGGTTTGGCTGGTGAACTTTTTGCAACCTTAATGGGCTTCACAGAGCTTCAATCAATAAACCAGACCATCGATGCACTGACATCACTACCCTGTTCCAGCATGAATGGGCAGGCGACTTTGACAGATCGTCGAGTCGTGTTTTGTTAAATAACTCGAGCTGCCACTTGCGTCGGGAGCTCTCGGTCTATTTCCTCATATCTCTGAGCCTACAATTTGTTCGACGTTACTTTTTCTGAGCCCTTGATCTGATACGAGTATTTTCTGACGGGTTTTTTTCTGAAATACGTTGATGCTATGATCTTGGAATTTCTTGTAGGAAAATGTAATTTCTTACTAAAATATTATGAACTCAAATAATTTGCGTTTGATATGAAATATCCAGCTACTGTAGCGAAGACTTATATGTCTCAAATATGTAGCTTTAAATTAAACTCCTTTTAAAGCTAATTTTGACAATGTTTTTTTAACAAAATTTGTATTGTTGTAATTTGTATAAAACTGAAATAATTTTCTTTTTTGAAATCATTACTTTAACGCTTATTTTGTCAGTATCCTGAATGTTGTTTAATTACAAAACTTGTAAGTAATACAACTGTATTTTGACAGATGAAAATAGAGTTTCATTTTGACCCTTGATGATTAAGCACATTTTTTGGAAAAGTTGTTAACTAACGATGTTATTCTTGCAATTTTATTTTGCAAATGTATCAGAAGTTTACCTATTAACGAGGTGGCATTAGATTGGTACCTTCGACTTGCGAGCCTGAAATGCAATGAATCATTTTGTGTCTCCCTCTTACTGGCAGTTCTTGTACGGGTGATTGATGTCCAATGTAATTAGACCTACATAAGTTCAGGACAAAACAAATGTTGTTCAATTAACGAACTGTTGAAAAATCTTAAGTTGGTTTTCTATGTTAGCTTAGTTTTTTTTCTTGGAGCGAAACTCACACCGTTTAGTAGCCAAATGATAAAATTAATGTTTTTAATAATGATAACAGCAATAAGGCTTATGGAATTGCCCACGGAACTAACCAAAATGGTTGAGTGGGATGATGGCTGGGTCACATGTCAACTTGAGAACAGGTGCCTCCTTTGGAAACTGGTTTGTTTAAGTTTACTTTGCTCAAAAAATGAATTTTCTAATTTTACTCGGTTGTTTTATCAATTTTTTGCTGTTGGTTTATTTATTTTGTACTTTAAAAGCAACGTATTTCAAAAAAGCGTGATAAGAAGAAACTTCCGACGCCGGTGGTAGTCATGTATGTTACGTATCATATGACTGTACCTTTGTATGTTTTAATATGTGGTTAAAATAAGTTGTTTTTGACGATTTGAAACCACTGTGATAAGGTAACGGTAATTCCCGATAGTCAGAATGAAGGAGGCCAGAGTTTACCTAAAGTTGGCCACAGGACACGACAATAGTGGTATCCCTCCAAAAGCTTGTTATCGAATCCCGGGGTCCCAGTTTAACTTTTTTTGGTACATTTTTAAATTTGAAAGGAGAACATTCAGGTCTCGAACAAATTGTATTTTGAAATGAAAGAGCCGGCCAGCCAAAAATAATAATGGACTCTTATTGGAAATGACGCCCTGAAGATTTTTTACTAGAACAGGAACCATCTACATACTCTATTTGAGTTCGAAATTACAAAAAAAACATTATTTCCCTGACTAAATGAATGCATGCCTGAAAGGTTTCGTCACTTTCATTTTTGGGTGCGAAATGCATGTTGTCCTTAGTTGTTGAATATCTAAGACATGCACTAGCTTCACCTAGCGCCATAACTCTGTTAAGTATGCAAGCTCGCTATAACATGTTCGTATTTAGCCCATAATATGTGTAATCAGTGTAATTTTGCAAGAACACACATTTCCTCGTGATTAGGCGAGCGGATTGCTCGGCCCACGGCCTCAGAAATGGATGGCGAGAATTATGATAATGTATTATGATAATGTGTCTAACGACTTCGTAGAGGCCGTAGTTGGTGGGACACACGGCTGGTGCGGGTGGCGAGCTGATAATTTTTTGATTTAGGTGTACTGACCTCCTGACCGAGCAAATTCAATACCCTTATTAAAATTCCTTATCTTTAACTGTCAGGAATAATAGGTAGATCTATAATATTCATACTAATATATTTTCTGATGTTTAACTAATAGTTTCACCAACTAAATCCTTCTCATTAACTTTTAACGGACATTTAGTAATAAAGAAAAAATACTTTTTTTCTTTATTACTAAATGTCCGTTTGTATGATGGAACACTCCACTACAGTAAATTGTTTCAGTTTTATGAAAATAAACATTTGATTCAACTTTATTCATTCATTTATCAGTTCGTTCAAAAAAATATAGTAACAATGGATAATATTTAGAATAAAAAAGATCAGGTGAGCTTATCTCTAATGAGAAATTTCATCGAGCAGACCATTACATTCAGAACTTAGCAACTTTAAATTTAGAATTATTAAAAAAAATAGATTTCAACTCGTATAAAAAATGCCCGTGTGTTCCAGACATCAAGAAAGCAGATGGCGACAATTGGACATTATACAGCGTTCCCTAGCTAATCCACTTTTCCGACCAATTAATTTCATTATTAAAATAATCCGCATTAAAATACACGAGCACGCCTGTTTTCCTAACAATCGCAAATGTATTTTACTGAAACATATTATTCGTAAAACATTTTATTTTTGCACGAAAAAACGTCTCTCTCAGATTGCTACATTACTTCGACTTCGGTTCACTTCACATGCGATGAAATTCTTCAAAGCTACAAAAGTTATTTTATTAAAAGAAATATTTCTTCAATTCGTCTTACCTGAAAGTTAAATTGCATAATGTGCCCTAAGAATTCTTTGATTAAAACCTACCAAAAGCGACCATGAGCGTGAACAGGTCCAATGGAGTGCAGTCGTCTGGTTTGCGAAAGATGCGGGTTTGATTCCTGCCTAATGCCAACATGACCAAATGTCTTTTTCTGATTTTTAGATTTTTAATAAAGATACTGCATGGAAATAAAACAAAGTAATAGCTTTTTCATCTTAATCGGAAGTTAAATATTTGAAATAATATTTTTTCCGAGTGTTAGAGGTGGTTGCCTCTAACATTGATGAAATCACCCTGGCTCATAGGGTAAATATACCAGAAAGATTCGGCCAGTCTGTTAATGGTCTCGGTAGCATAATTGGAAGTGCAGGCACCCGGTTTGCGAAAGATGCTAGTTTGATTCCTGCCTGATGCCAACATGACCAAATGTCCTTTTCTGGTTTTCAGACCTTCAATAAAGATACTGTATGGCAAATGCTCAAACAAGGTCCAATGGACTTGGTTTCAAGCCAATTATAAAACAGAAACTCGTTTACGTGCATTTCATTTTTACGTCTTTGGCATGTTCTAGTTTTTGGAATCAAGAAGTATCAACATAAAATAAAGTTTCTCCCCTTTTTTGCTTGCATCGAAGTAAGAATCCCTAAAGTGTATCTCCATAGCTAGAACCAACTGATGAATGACATAATATGACATACTAAGAACTACTTCACAATTTCAATTAGTAAGTTTCTGAATAGAGAAGTTTCCAGAGAAGTCGTAAAATTAGTTCCTTAATAACTTCATTACTTGGTATTTTGCATGCCTTGAATACTTGTAATGAAGCATCATTGTGAAGTGGTAATTTCTACGGAACTGTTGATGTACATAAACGGCCTATATGTATACGTCCAACTGAGCTGGGCACAGGCCTCACCCCAACTATGAGGTGGAACACGCCATACTCCAACACGCGGGCTCAGTGCGGATTGTTGGAGGGGTGTAAGGTTAGTGAGCAACCTTAATGTCAGATGTTATCAAGCCGCCCTAAGACCTCTGACTAGGCTTAACGACTGACATCTAGTGACGTCAACCGGGACCAACAGCTTAACGTGCCTTCCGAAGCACGGTGATGCCCAAAATGCACATCACTAAATTTTGGTTGGAATGGTCACCCATCCCATTTCCAACCCGGCGTGTGTTGCTTTACAACAGCGATCGTCGCCGATCACTGTTACAAATGCGTCGCGGGCATCTCCCGTTGGTTGGGATCAAGGTTAAATTACCATTACGAACAAACATCATATTCAATGATGAAGATTGAATCTTCATCATTGAATTTGATGAATATTTGTATGTTCTCTGTGTAACACCCATTGTTATTAAAAAAATAGGAAGATACATTGCGTTCATACTTTGCGAATTCAAAATTTCATTTATTGTACAGTGGTCATTTACATGGTGTATGTTTTTCTGACATAAATAAATGATTTTTGCACTCGTTTCTCTTACAAAAGACAATAAGCCCCTTCACGGCTTTGTACGCATATTCCAGAACATTCCAGACAGTGTCCATAAAATCAGCGCCGTCCTGGTTTTGTTCTTACGAAGTGGACGTCCCACTACCTTGGTAGAGGTTGGAATTTAAAGGAGACTTAGGATTTCTTTACCTTTGTCTACATATTTCTTGAGCCCAATCCGAGAAGTCAGCCGAAACGAGGGAACGGAAATGTTGTAATAATATATTTTGGGACAAAAGAAATACTTTTTCGTACTTACTGGTTTATGTTTCTTAGTATTCATTCAATTGAATACGTTTGGTTTTCATGAAATTAGTACCGTTTGATACCGAGCTATTTTTGTAATTAGATGCGGTAAATATTTATTTAAATGCCTTAGCCATGCTTTTTTTCTGAAAGGTTTGAGAGATGACCGTAGTCTCAATTTTGAAATAAAAAAAATACCCTTTCATCTTTCCAATTGATTCTAAAATTACAAAATTCAACTAATTAATTTCACATTTTTAAAGGCGTTTTTATTTCGACTGGTATCTACTTTTTTATATATTTTTTTTCCGCTAATTTATACCGCTAAGTTTCTCCGCTCACGGGCCGTTTTGTGGCGCCACAAAACGCTGCCACTGGCGTTCATAGCGTGTGGCTTAAAGCAGCCACGCACCACACGATACAAGCTATAGGGCATTGTGATGGAGTTTTGAGGCAGTGTTTTTGGTGGCCTTTTGTGGCCCGTGGGCAAGGACGCTAGTGGCCACAAAATGCTTCGTGTGCAGTGACGCTAAGGTTCATAAAGCATCAATCCTCAAAATAATACTTAGAGTGAATGGGTAATTATGTCATGTACAGTCGAAGAATGAAAAGGTGGACCACCCTCTGTTTTTGCTTGCTCATTGACGACATTGACAGGAATTGTTAGTCACATTATTCTGTAGATTTTCTACAAAGTATTAGTTTAACTGTCAATCGTGAAGGAACATACGTCTGATCGAATTTTAATTTTATTGTCAAACCATAAAGCCTACTTTTTCGTAATATGTGCTTGCAACGTGTAAATGAATTTATTTGAAAACTGGTTAACCTTTACATTCCGTGACTTTACTTACTTACTCATGTTTTTACTAGCACAATAATTATCCCACCTGTTGCCCTGGTGATCGATTCTCACTCTCAACAAACATTGATGTGACGAATATTTGTATTGGTTGTGAATATCTACTTAAGTGTTTATCTAAGAATAGTTTGTGTTATTATAAGCTCAGCTTAGTTACGCACTCAAAGGAATATTGTTTATTGATGTCACAGACGAGCTGTTATTGGAGGTTTATTTTATTTTGAAGAGTTTGTTCTGAGTCTAGGTGTTATATCTGTTTCATTGTATCAAAAAAAATCGATTTGTTATTTTATTTCATCTTATTTAAATATTACACTTTCACAATCAACGTTAATGTATTTTTTCAATTCTTTATTGCACAAGGTGATTGAAAATGGCGGACTTAATGCTTAGAAGCATTCTCTAAAAATCGAACATACGGTCAGACAGATAAATTAAGGCATTGCATTGACAGGTCCTTTTTTTCAGGTCTTCAAGATGACCTCACTCCACCCGATGGGAAGCAGCCGTGAGATCCAGATATGGGGTTAACAAACACAGTAATTTAGAACTACTTTAGTGGTCAATCTCCTAAAAATATTTTGATTTTGAGTTGTGGGATTCTAAAGTCAGCGTAATGCTATTGGAAAACTTATAAACTAGCATCAAATAGACAATAAAGTAAACAAACCATTTTTCTTACCTGAAAAAGGGCTGTCCAATGATTGAAATAAAGTAAGCCGAAACAATATCCGAATCGAGTTAATACGAGACTGATAGTAAATTTCCCACCGCTTTACTGTAGCTGTCCAAACTTGGTGATTTGGTAATTGGGAAAGTGGCTCCTAATGTTTGTGTGTTAAGGGCGAGAATTGCCTGGTCAATTATTTTGTGTTGGGTGACACTAGGTGTACAGTGGAATCCGAGTCAGCTAACGTTGTTGATAAGGGTCGCAGTTCCTAAGGCGACGGTATCCTATCGGGCTTTACTCCCACTTAAGGCTCCGCTTTAGGCCACAAGATGAAGCGTTTGGTTAGTTAAGAATTTTAATCATTTTTTTCATCATTGCCAAACTCGGGTACTATAAAACAACAATTTTACCAGTAGGTACAACTTGCAGAAAATCAAATGAAATATCATTTAATATTTACCCTACCCGGTGCCTGATGGCGAAGGTGCACGTGGCTCAATTGTGATAGAACATCGGCCACAGTTGCCGTTGTTTTTCGGGCATCTACGTGCTTCAGAACTTGACGTCACTAGAGGCTGAATGAGCCAGGCAGATATGGGGTTGAGAAGTACAGTAAAAACAGTTGCAATTATGCTGGTCAATCTCAGTTTGAAGGCCTGTATTACTGCATTATTTAATCCCCGCTGAAAAAAACGGCATTATAGCAAGTAGCAATAAATGTCAAAATAAGCCAGTCAAAACACCTTTGATATCAGATTTGCAATCACTTATAACGCTATCACCTTTTTAGGAGAAATGTTTTTAACGGAACTTTGTCTATTTTTCTTCATATAAAAATTTACCGTTTCAGAACACGCTTACCTCTGTGTCTTGTGACGCGCTGAAAGTCGTAAGTCCCCGGTAACAAATTGAGTTTACAACATTGGATTACGAGCCAAATTAGATCATATTTCTCTAGCCACTTTATGTTACTATTGGTTACTTTGTCCCGACCTTATCGTCTCTCAATAGTTAGGTGACTGGCTAATTTCCGAAGTGTCAAGTTACAACGAGGGCATTTAATCAATTTTGATAAATTGTGAACTGGTTTTTACAATAACGTCGATTTTAACTACTGTGTGTAAGAATGAAATTCTGGTGGCGACCACATGTCCAAGTGGAATAGGTTGACCTGTGATTGTAATGGCATTTCCGTGCTTGGAATGCAATGTCAACTTTCAATGTAAACCATACTAAGTTTGGTCTGTATGGTATACAATAGTGGGAATAAAGGTTACCACGACAAATTTCTGTCCCAGACAAAAGAGGCATTTATCTGCCTAGTATAATAAACTTTTATAAACAAAATACAACAACTTCTGTTGCCAACTGTAGCGCGAAAATTCGCTTCAAAATTTTTATCAGCACAATGGCCGAACATTAACCAAATGTCGATGACAAATGAAGAACCGCTTAAAATAACCCCCAACTTAAAAAACCGGACCGACCCTTTTTTATCGCTGCTACACAATTCTGTTGTTTTCATTTATCCTCGCAAAAATAATTGACAAACATAAATTCGCGATGGCACAGTGCGGGACGAACAATTTGCAATGGCAATTGTGGCCGTACATCACTGTCTTATCGTTGGATCTGTGCGTCGATTGTCGCTGCGGATTTGACGCCATTTTGTTTTCGTTTTATTTAGTTTGCGCTTTTGTTTAGTGAAAATTTATTCGATGTGACATTTGTCATTGAATAAAATGACTCTAAATACAGAGTAGTGGAATTGGTGTATCTAGTTTGACAAATTAGTCAATCTATTGCTTCTAACGCTTCACGTGTTCAAAGTATATTTGAAATATGCTTGTGTGCGTAGGTGAGGTGGAGGTGCGTCAATTCAGCTCAGACGATCTCTACCTGACACCTAGAAGATACAAAAATATCGAATGGCATTGAATTGCTCTGGCTTGTTGAAAGTAATCTGTTACTTTGACTGAATGAATGACGTTGTTATTTACTGATTATAAAAGGTTTGATTGTTTGTTTCATTACAAGCTCATACAAGCTCCTTACTTAATGTACATAATTTCAAACTTCTAATACAGCAGCTAACAGGTAATTAGCGATGTTGTATCTCAGCTGAACGTGCATAATATTACACAACTTCGTCCCACAGTAGTTCTAAAGTTATTTCCACGTTACCGTTGTTTTCGGTAGGAAAAACTTGAAACGGCACTTAGGAGTTTACTGTCTGTCACGAGTTTCGGGTTAGGAACTATTGCGTCACATGTTCGTGGGAACATTTTTAAAATGCCAAGAGTTACGGTTAACCTGCTTTGTGTTGACCTAGAAGTAAAAATTTGGACCTCAAGAAATCTTCAGAGAAGATTTCTAATCTTCAGAGAAGATTTCTTGAGGTGAGCTATTTTGCAAAAATATAAAATTTTATTTATTTGATAATTCTGAGATACGTACACCTAGAAAGCGACCGTGACACAAAAATAATTTAATTAAAGATAAGTGGCCATAAAGTGCAATGAACACTAAAGCCAGTTTGCTATTCAAAAACATCGAAAAGTTTAGGATGAACAGCATTGAATTTCGAGGCAAACGCCCAAACGCTGTTTATTGCCACTAACATTATTTTGTTCCATGATGAACAGCTGAGTGATTATTTTGTTATAGAAAATTAAATATCAATTTATGGAAATGATCCGCGACCGGGCAAACGCAGAGACCAGGGGCATTATTACAATCTCTTATAACTTGACAGTTTCAGTCACAAGCCCAGATTTTAAGCTGCTTATTGAATATTGCAAGTCATGTGATTGTAATGCATATATTTTTTTTTCATTGCTGTAGTAACTTATTTTGCATGTTTTAGTCAAATTTCAATAGATGATAAGACGTAAACTGAGCTCAAACTGAGCTGTAAAATGATAATAATAAGGCCCCTGTGTTCAGTAAAGGACGTCATGTAGCTGCTGGTATTGAATATGATAAATGTTTGCTTTTGAGTTACCTATAACTTATCAACGTCGACGAAAGGGCCAAAAGCAGTATTACATTCCTGCTACACCACTATTTATAGTTAAACGTAATTTGCCACCTGCACGTCCCAACACGAGAAGTTATGCAATATTGTGCATCGCGCTCTAATGTACGAAGTTGCTAATTACGTCGGAAATGACGTCGTAATGAGCAATATCAAACATACTCGATGGCGTTAAGTGAACACATAGGGTAATCAGAGCCACGCTGACTGCTTTGGCTATAGTGAATCTACTAACAACTATTTATTTATTTTTTGTTTGTTCACAAAAAAACAATTACGATAGACAGTTTAGGTTTTCTATCAATTAATTGTGTTTTCTGCCAGGTTCACTTACCACTAAGAACACACGAAGTGTCAGAGCCTCTTAGCTACAATCCTCTGTAAACTACCACAATTCACAAGCTAAATAGTGAAAAAAAGTTTACTATATGGTTAGCCAAAACCACTCTAATACACTAAACAGAATAATTAAGGCAAATACCTTTAATTACACTGTTTATTAGTCAGTAAACTCTCTCATCTACCCTGCACCTAACTGGCAAAAATGTAAAGAAAATTCAAACAAAGGCATTTTAGTGAAAACCTCAGCATTAGCAGATTCCAATCAGAGCAGCCTCATTGCCAGACTGCGTAATTACTGAAATTTTGTTAGAAATTTAATCAGCTACCTCATTAGGACTACATCTCGGTTAACCCACGAGGGTCAGTTAATTTGTCTGAACAAATATATCTGGAGTGGGCGCGTAATCGGCTGTTTAGGAGTGGCGAATGTTGAAACACATTTTCAAACTCTATGAGGGACCTCGAATCCTTACGGTTCGGGGTTTCAAATCTGTCTGGAACACTTTGTGTTCGATCAAATCCGCTTGCCTTGAAGGCAACGGTCAGAACGCACGTTTACTGAAAGTTGCACTTAGCAATACATTTAAGTGAATTATTCATATTTTGAGAAGTTTACAAAACGAGATTTCACTTACAAGTTAATTCAGCGAAAATCTATTGTTTTGTTAATTTACAAGTACGATACCGAGTAACACTTCACGAAGAAACATTATGATTCAAGCATTATAACAAGGTCTTAGAGTGGCCAAGTCATGAAAAAAAGGAGAGTGTCCTAGCGCAGTGGTTAAGCACTTTAGCTTGCAGTCCGTAGAGCAATGGTTTACCGGTTGGCGCCATAACTCACTTCGGTCTTGGTGAGTTATCTTTAAAATTCTTTTTTTTTGTGACTATGGTCGTTCGAGAGAAAAGAGCTAAGCCAAATAACATTTTTGAATAATTCACATACAAAATAAAAGAAAATGCTACTTCAGAGTGAAACGCATTGATGATTCAAGTAAGCGTGAAGCACCGAGATGTGAAGTGATGTCCGCCGGAATGCCACCCTAGCTGTTAGCTTAAGCCTGACCGGAACGCCTTCTTGGTTTTAATTGTACAAATTGCGGCTGGCCTTTTGGTGATGGAAAACACTGATAGAAAATCCAAATACCCCGGATATGACGGTAGGATCGCCCTTTGTCACGTTGCCCGTCAGTGTGTTATTTTTAATAATCACAACAAGACAGCGTGCCTCTGACTAGTCCGTTTGAGATGATAATATCATGGGTAGGAAGGAGAGCGATTTCTTAAGTCTACATTCAGCAAGGTTTAAAAATATGCCGCAAGGTAAAAGAAAATTATCGTTAAAATAATAAAATTTTCTCCTTTAGCACCTAGTTTCCTTTGTGCAACGCCAATTATTGCCACTATTAATCCTATTAGCACCTGGTCTTGTGCAAAAAGTATTGCAAGTCAATTTTAAAAGCATTTTCTTACTTCTTGAAACAGGTTTAGCATAACAAGAACTGACTACTTAAAATATAGTAAGACGAACGATAAGCTAAAGCAGGATAAGCAACAACGAACTGAGCAGCTTTTCAGCGAAAGATAAACACTAACTTAGGTAACGGTAAGTACGGAGTGGAATAAAAGGGAAGGGTTTTTTACTATCCTACTAATATTATAAACTAGCGGCCGCCTGCGACTTCGTCTGCGTGGACTTGAGTTAAAAATAATGTGATATATCCTTAAAAGTTGTAGTCCATGTCTTATTCGGATGCATAAGCTATATGTATAACTGTAGAGTTTCATTTAAATCCATCTATTAATTTTTACGCGTAAAAATTGTTTTTCCTTCTCTGCTCTGCTCCTTCTGCTCGTAGCGTAATGAAAAGTATACTATAACCTGCCCAAGAGTATGAAGAATAATTGTGGCAAATTTCGTTAATATCCGTCGAGTAGCTTTTGTTTCTATAACGAATATACAGCAGACAGACAGACAAAAATTTTACTGATTGCATTTTTTGGCATCAGTAGCGATCCCTGATCACCCCTTGATAGTCATATTTTAAATATATTTCATGTACAGAATTAGTCACTCTACAGATTTATTATAAGTATAGATGTGAAAGTTTGTATGTGTGGATGGATGTATCTGCCGTGTTGCTCTTTCACGTAAAAACTGCTGAATGGATTTGAATAAAACTTTATAATAGTATACATCTAAATAGGAATCTAGATTCCTTTTTTTTCTAACTTACGAAGACGAAGTCGCGGGCGGCCGCTTGTGGTCTAATAAATAGGGTCGACATTTTGGGGTCTCGTCACAGTTGCAAGATCTTCAGATTGAGTTCAAAAGTCAGTAATCAAGTTATCAAGTTCATTATATTTACGAGTATATTGCACAGTCAACGTTTCAACATGCTATATGTTAAATGCTTTGTTTTTAACAGAGCACCGACTTATCACCGACAAAGTCGTTGACCATACAAAGCGTACATAGAAATGATGGTATTAACAGAAACGCGAATAGCACATAAAATATTTTGAAACGACCATAATTTAATAATAACATTTTTTAATTTATTTTTACGTTATACCAGTACCAAAAGAACCGAGAAGAGCCTTAAAAAGTTGGAGTCACAGTTAAGACAATTTAAAGAATAAACATTCCTACATTTGAAAGGCTGAAAAGCTGACCAGCACGTTTATTCCATAAGATGGGAAAGTATTCTCTATTGTTGAACTTGAAGAAATTATAGACAGCAGCATTACTTACCTATCAGTTTTTTGAAATAGTGCATTTGGCTAGCCTGGAAATCGTCTCAGATGCTGTCCGGTGAGGGCTTCATCATCATCAGCCTGTTGTAGTCCACTGCTGAACATAGGCCTCTCCTTTTGCACGCCACTGTACTCGATCTTCGGCTGCTCGCATCCAGCTCCTGCCAGCCATCCTGCGCAGATCATCACTCCACCTTGCCTGAGGACGTCCTACACTACGCTTGCCGAGACGCGGTCTCCACTCAAGAACACGTTTACTCCAACGGTTGTCGGTTCTACGGCTAACATGGCCAGCCCACTGCCACTTCAGCTTGCTAATCCGGTGGGCTATGTCGATAACCTTGGTTCGGTGAGGGCTTGCATTATTTAAATCAATTCATTGTTACAGTTGACGGGTTCAGGTGTTTTTTTATTGTGTTATGCTGCGTAGCTTAAATTGATATCTTGCGCTGAGTCCCAACGCAGCCCACCTAAGAAGCCTTACCCTAAATCAGTTCGTTTTTCTTCTAGCGAAACAAAACCTTTCTCAGTCTTACATGGGCACACACCTTACCTGAGCTATGGACCAAATTCCTAACGTGTCATCCGAAGCCCATTAACTACATTACTAAAGTTCAGTCGAGGCATTCGTATTAAAATCCGCAGCCTTTTTAACAATGAAATAAAACTACTCTTATCACACTTGCTGCCAAAAATGTATGTACATTACTATTTGAGAAAGTACCTATTGCGATATTTCACTTGAGCAAAGTCGCGATACTGTATTATTTGCAAGACCAAATCACATTTTAACCTGCAACTCCGTCACTAGCTAACCGTTTATCAAAGCCAAATTTTACCACCCTTTTCCTGATTTCCTAACCCTCCCACTTAAGCCATCCAAAGTCACCTTAACAGCAGCTGACTGATTTAAAAGTCTGAAGATAGAAACCGTTACAAATCCTTTCAATAGTGTTCGTCACTGCCGTTATTACTCGCGAGATCGCGACTTATAGAATATTCGGTGCTCGCATAAAAAGGAACTACTGGGGCGTAATATCCTTCCTTTCCGTTCGCCTCTAGCCAAGGAAATTGCCGCCATATATCGAGGCTTATCGGTAGATCTATTTACATCTCAGGAATGTGTACGGCTTGTTCCTTCCGCTTGGACTGGCAAGTGTTCGGAATAAAGACTCTGCACTTGTAGTCATTGCAGTGTATCATGGTAGAGTGCTATAGTTGCATAGTCGACTGCTTGGAGCTATTCTCCATATTCATAAACAATACTGTTAGGTCATACAGTGCTCACAAACGCAGAGTCAGTAGTCTTCAAGGCAAAAGTGAATAGGTCTTTACGGCTAGAGGATTTGAATCAGTAATATACATCGATAGAAAATTGCTATCTTAACCTATGCGTAATAATGTCAGCCCATCTTTTCTACTATAACATAACAACATGACCGCTTAAATACGTCCCACTGCTGGGCTGTGAGGTGGCGCAAGGGATACGCGTGGTTTTGGCACTTTCGTTGCGAATTGTTGAAGGTAGGCAAGGTCAGTGATAAACCCCCTGTCAGATGTTATCAAACCGCCTAGAGGCCTCCAACTAGGCTTAATAAAAAAAAGAATGAATGAAATGAATTTATTCTGTACAGAAGTAAAATTATGAAATCACTTAATTTTATTGCAAAAGATTCACTATCGGCTTAGGTTTAGATATTTATCTGTTGAAAGAAAATATCAAATTCAAAAAGCGAGAAAATACAAAATGATTCATTTTTTCACCGTCAGCGTAAGCGTGAGAGGAAGACAAATTTTCATAAAAATTCATGCCTTGGCAGAGCAATGAGTCCCAACGGGCAGCTACATGTTTACTGTTCGCTGTTACGAATAATCTGAGTGTTGTTTCCTGCCAATACATTTTGTTTTGTCAGACTTTGCGTAGATATTTTACAACATTCTCAGTAAGATAAAATAAATATTAGTTTTAACTAGAACTGAATAAGCTATGGCGCTTATTTTATTTTATTTTTTAAAGCTAAGTCATTTCCGGTTATACTTGTCATGTCTCATAATATTAATATGTTGTTTGCTCTGTTGCAAAAAAATGACGTATGAGATGAAAAACGGAAATGAAAAGACAAGAGTTGACTGTAAACCCAAAAAAAAAAGTATTTTCCTATGTTCCTCACTAGGTACCCAAAAACTACGAAATATTTTCCTGTGTTTGAAATAAATTCTCACAGTTATGAAAGCTGTATTGGAATCGGCAGTTCTTTAAATTCATAACAGTTGGAAAAAAATAATGCATAATAAATTATATGTAAGTCAGTGATTTCGTCGTAATATCTGATTGGAAATTTTGAAAAGAGCTTAGGCCCTTTTGGCCCCTTATTCTTATTTTCTCACAAAAACAAGAGCTACGCAATTTCAGTTTCAGATCAAATGATAAACGACCCGAGTGGCAAGTTCGCTTTTTCCACATTATCCTGCTACTCTGTGGTTTAATATTTTTTGTTTGTTTTACCGAAAGTTTCGCTTTCTAAAGGACAATAGCAAGTCCCGTGTCTAATAAATACAAGCGTTCCTATAGTTCTGTTACTGTTTCGTATATTGTACTCCATTGTTTGGGCAAGTGGCTATTGTTTTCGAAATTGTTTTTGTTTTGAATAAATACGGTGGACCGAAGTGGAATCATGTTTTAAATACGAAGGTTGTTAAAGCAACCCTCTTCTAGTTTAGTTTGAACTTTGTGGTTTTGCATTTGAGAGCTAAGTTAATGTAAATTCTAAAATATTGTAGAAAGTAGAGGTTTGGTATTCAGTCTCAACAGAAAGATGACCAAAAGCACTTTTAGACGTATTTGCCACATGAAGTAATCGGAGCCATACCGAAGAATAAATAGGTGGAAACGGTTAGAAACGTTGGCTACGACACCAAAGTTTTAACGACTGACCATCATTCTAGCGACGTCAACCGGAACCAACTGCTTATCCTGCCCGAAAAATAAATCCCTGAAATTCGGTCGGGGTCACCAATCCCATTACCAAACTGGCGTGTGTTGCTTTACAACGGCACTCGTTGCCTAGCGACTATCACAACTGAGCCACAGACACCTTACTAAGCCGTGGGCACCTTCGGGTGCCCGCTAAGGACGGAAACACACCACATAATTTTGGTTGTGATAGTCTAGACTTCTCCCCCTAAGAGCTAATTCACGTCAGGTCGCAAGCAGCGTGGCTGCCGCGTGACTGCAGTGGATGCCTTCACATGACAAAAGATTAGCCGTGATTTTAGTATGGGAGTTAGCCACCTGTGAACGGCGCGACTGTAGGTCGCAAGATCCAAATGTGAATGAGCTCAAACTGTCCTGTAATGCTCAGTTTAATAACATAAATCGTTGGTCGTTTCTGATCTGCAAAATCATCATCATCATAAACATCCGCATGGAGACCACTGTTGAACCCATTTTTAGCTGGGCATAAGCCCGGTTTTGAGG